>CM068982.1:19649866-20274866 GCA_035357415.1 Ophraella communa
GCATCGATGATAATTGAGGTTAAAAAAGCAATTTTTTTTAAATAAATAATGGAAGTTTTGTTAAAACGAAGAGTTTTTATTATTCTCCATAAAATGGTGTTTAAGCAGCCTATTCTTCTTCTAGTTTGAATTACTCGATTTGATATATCTCTGCCATCGGTGCCTACTCGTATTCCGTAGAAGATCGTTCCAAGGTATTTTCATTTACTGCATTTTTCTTTTTTTCATTTTCTGATTGGATGTCCGATGGTCACCTACAGACTAGTATTTTGGCTTTTGTGTATTCATTTCTAAACTCCATCTTCTATATTCCTCCTGTAGTTTTGTTGCCATATATTCTAAGTTATATATCCTTGTCATTGATAATAATGACCTGGTCATAGGCAAATTGAAAAGTATATAAACAAATGTCACCTATACATGTGCCCATGCCTTGGTATTTTCTGTTCCACTTGCTACATAAATTTTAAATAGAGAGGGGGATATACACCAGACCTGACGAAGACCCTTCCATCATACGGGTTTTTTATTGCTTTGATAACATTGTTGTTGACATTGGTCTCTTGTAGAACTTTCCAAAGTTGTTTAACAGGCAGCGTCATATTCTTTCTGAAGATCGATGAATATGACAGGAGTACTTTGATTTGTAGTTGCTTAAGACAAAATATATTGTCTTTACAGGTTCTACCAGCTCTAAATCCCCATTGCCCTTCTTCCTTTGGCGCTCCATATTCCTGCTCGAGTAGGTCACGGTCATGTTCCATACATTTGACTTAAAGTACAATCTAATTTACAGCATTTTTTGTAAATAGATGATATATATGGTCATTTTCCATTCATCTAGTACTTGAGAGCCATTCAGATATTCGTTTACACAGTGGGTAATTCTTTCAAAATGTGTCTGTCCTACATTTTATTAATCAATAAATCAGATTGGCTGAGTGTACCAGAGAAATAATTAAATATAAACTCAAAAAGAGATATATTGGCACCAAATTTATTTCTTAATTAATGCAAAGCGCTTTCAGCTAAAAGCTCGTTAAAATTTATGCAATTTAAAAAACTACACATAGAACACAGGTACGTCACAATTCTTTAACACAATAAATTAAACATCGAATTACATTTAAGATGACCTCCCTTAAGAAAGGAATAAATTATTTTTCTTTACATGTGGTTGTTAAAGTAAAGCTGTAAGGACATAGCACACAACATAAAACTTTTTAAGGACTCTGTAAGGACGTAGAACCGAAAAATAAAACTCTTTACGTGAAAATATTCTTATGTGAAAATATTCCACTACATTTTTTCACATGCTTTTTTGAACCGGTATTCTTGAGTATTTTTGATTAGAAGTGAATATATTTTTCAATGAAAACATACTTGATACGTAAGTCGACTATTAAAAAGATATTGGCCAATAACAACGGATGAAGCTGAAGGAAGTAAAAAAAAGTTGGGCAAGGAAAAGTAACAAAAAAAGAAAAAAAAATTTGTATTTTGAAAACAAAGCTTTGAAGGACCTAGTTTTATATGTATATGAGCCCTTAATATACATGGGTACGTCTATGGTAGCCAATCAGATTAGTAAAAAAAATAGATCCTTAAATTAATTCGAGCTCGTCAAATTACTAGAAAGTAAGTTAATTACATGGAAAAAAGCGTCAATTTCAATATCCTGACGATTTGACCAAGATATAAAAACGTCACCTGGAAGTATTTGAGCGCGGTTATTTTTTTTTTATTTAAAGAAAATCATGTAAAAATTATAATCATGTAAAAATTATAATCTGACGGTATCTACAACGTAAAAAAGCTAAAATTTCCCACTTCGCGCCTCTGTCCCCTTCTCACACCTTTTCTATTTCTCACTCTCTCGCACTACTTTCTGCGGCTATGATGCCACCTCAGCTGATTACAATATAATACAACGAGGTCGTGTTCGTAGATTTGTGACGCTTTGGTTTGTTTATTGTGTTTTAAAAAAGTTTAATAAGTTTAATATTTGTGACATTGACATTGGTGTTAGCCCGGTCAATTTAGACCTGAGAACAGTAATGAAATAACAAAAATTTCGACAGAGCTGCTTTTTGGTAAATACCTTTATTTTACTATAAAAATGAAAAATTAAAAAGTCCCCATCTGTCCTATATGTGCTTCAGAAGTTATTCGGGGTCAAAGGTCAAATGCCAAAACTATATTTTATTTTTACATGCGATAACCGGTTGCGATACTATATCAGCAATGTACAGAAGGGACAAAAATTCATTTTTAAAATTATTTGAAAAAAAAAAGATTTAATTGACTGTGCGAAAGTGTTTACGGACATTGATTCTCCACCTCAGGCAATTATTACGAAAGGGATTCGATTTCTTCTTGCAGTTTATGGTAATCAAGGTAATCAACTTAACCCTGAAGACTGGGGTTGGAAATTAGTAAATAATACTCTGGAACCAATTACAACTTTGCTTCCCCCTGCACCTGAAAAACTTCTTAATACAATTTTTTGCAATTGCAAGAAAGGTTGTAGTGCCAAATGCGGCTGTAGAAAAGTAGGACTACAGTGTTCACCTGCGTGTAGCAATTGCCGTGGTCAGTCTTGTTCAAATGTTGACTTAAGTACAACAGAGGAGGATTCATGTGATGCTGATGAAGAGACTACTGATCATTATTTGAACAATTTATGAACATTCAGCAAGGAGAAGAAGAGGAAGAAGAAAAAGAAGAAGAAGAAATCGCAGAAGACATGATTGTTGAAGTTACTTATAACGAGTATGAATCAGATTAAAGTATCAAAAGAAATCAAACTAACAATTACACTCCATAAACATTATCAACCCGAATAATCTCCGTGCACTGAAATAAGTATTGTGACAAAAAATTACGTAATAGCGATTCGTGGAATAGGCCTACTGGGGAAACCACGTTAAAAAAAATGCGTTGAGTACACTACCTCACAAGTGGTGTGGAAACGTGTGCACATTATACATAACGTGACTCAGAATCGTGATATCTGAGGAACGGTAATACTTATAGAAAAAATTATAGAGGCCATTTTTGTGGAGAATTTTGAGATCTACAAATTTGGTCTGAGGTATTTTTTCAAAAAAACTTACGGTTTTTGAGAAAAGCACAAAAAACCTAAAATTTTGACCTTTGACCCCGAATAACTTCTGAAGCACATATAGGACAGATGGGGACTTTTTAATTTTTCATTTTTATAGTAAAACAGGTATTTACCAAAAATCAGCTCTGTCGGAATTTTTGTTATTTCAATATCGTATAATGACCGGACTATGTTTCCTTTCTTCATAATATAAATCTGACGAGCTTGAGTATTTCAAGGTCACTATTTTTTTACATTTTCAAAAATCTGCTGTGAGTTTTGACTCCATCCAAATTGTCAGTCTTTTGAATAGGATACCTCTTAGAGGTAACTTAACCTAACCTAACCTAACTTTATTCCTGAATATATGATGAGTTTAAATATGTTTTTTTTCAATTTCTACCCCTTCGTGCTGCCACCCCCAACTTGTAAGCCGGCAGATTAATACTTCTCTGTTACCGGAAGCACATAGGGCGTATGTCTAACGCACTTGAGTATTTCTTTATAATAAATTTTTTTTACATTTTTGAAAATTAGTACCTACTTCCCCCGGCAGTAAAATAGCATATATCATATAAACTTTTTTTCTTTTTAGTATCTAATCTTTATGATCCGATAGGTTCTCGCAGCGCTAAAGTGACTTACCATTTAGCCTCTTGGGCTCCCCTACTACTATATTCTCCTCTTCTCATTTTTATTGCCCTCTCACTCTTTCTCTATCTATTGCTCTCTCATTCCGTCCCCACACTGGTTTCAGTTGCCATGACGCCATGTCAGCTGATCACATAGACTCGTTCGTGGCATGATATTGTTTACATTGTTTTTGCTAATTTATTCATTATAATTATTTTCTTACGATAAATATAAATATTGAACTGAAAAAAAACCATAAACTTTTTTATTTGCATGCTATTTCCTAAGCTTTTTAGTTAATTAAGTTCAATAATTAGAAACAAAAAATTAAATTGTCAGATTAGGCGAATCCATCTAGATAATCGTAAGATTATGATACTGCAGCGTCTAGGGCATAAAGATGAACCATATATATCTTAATCTGACGCGCTTGAGTACTCATTTAAAAATGGCGATTTTTTTTGAAAATTCTAATAACGGCCGTGAGTCTGCGTCACATCCAAACCGTCAGATTATTATGTAATAATAATATGTATAGGTTCATTTAACATCCCCTCAAAAAATCTGACGCGCTTGACATTCTTTTCTTCTTATCACCTAAGGTTCTCAACCCAATAGGTCTCTATGACGCTCGAGTAAATGCCGATTTAGCATCGTGGGCTCCCCTACTATTATAAATTCTGCAAGATATATTTTGAATAGACGTGGTGGTATAATACTTCCCATTCTCTTTTCACGTTTAAATAAATTCTGACACTAAACAAGCAATGTTTTTAACTATTGTGTTTCCAACGGTTGGTTATTAGTTGTTGCCACCAGACTTTTGCAGATATTTAAATGTAGTGTTTTTTATCCGTTTATAATTAACTGAATTGCTATTGCTTTTAATAAACACAGACAATAAATATTTGTTAAACTATTTTTCCAGAACTTGATTAAAGGTTTTGTTTTGCAGGTTTTTTTTCATCGTTCTTATATTTAATGTGGCAACTTTAATAGTTACTGAAGAATGTACAGAAGAAATAAAAAATAATATAATCCTTATACCCAGGCACGAGGACTGTAAACCTTACTATGGATGTCGATATATAGAACGTCACTCTGAAGAAATAATACTAGATAACAAAATAACTTGTTTTGATGTTGAGTTACCAATAGACTACAGATTTATTCAAAAAAATGAAAATACTACCATAATTTTAGAAATTAATTCTTTAAAAACTAAAATTTTACCTGCGCTTTCATTTCAGAAGTGGACAAGAATTGATAAGTTAATATTAAATAACCTTGGTATTGAAAAAATAATGCCGAGTGCTTTCAGCAGTAATTCATTAAAACAAATAATTTTATCGAACAACCATTTGACAGAAATCGGCTTAGGAATATTTAATCACTTGATAGAACTAGATTTTCTAGATTTATCCCATAACAATATAAAAATAATTCAAGAACATTCTTTCCTGGGAATTACTCAACTGACATCTTTAATACTATCTAGCAACCAGCTCACAAATTTTTCATTTAATGTACTGGATCCCAAAGTTGGAAATCTTGAATTATTAGATCTTAGTAACAATAACATTGACGATATTTCGTTAACAGATGATATTAACATTAAAGAATTTAGAATTAATAATAACAAATTGAAAAATATAGACTTTTGTCCACAAATTTTTGAAATAATTTACTTAAATAATAATTTTATTAGCAAACTGCCATTGAATAAATGCTTAGATCAAAATGACCGTCTACAAACAGTCGATTTAAGTTTTAATAACATTTCAGATTTAACCAATTTAACATTCTATAGTGTAACACAACTAAATATTAATAACAACTTTATTCGTTTCATTCCCACTGACTTCTTTTATAATATGATTTTTTTAATGCACCTTAACATTTCCCATAATTTTATTGAAAGCTTTCAATATGGTATTTTCGACCACATTTCAAATTTAACAATTTTAGATGTTTCTTACAACAGACTGAGTGATGTCAGCTATTTTTATTCCTTATCATTTTTAAATAAACTTTACATTAACAACAACAACATAAACTATATAAATCCCACTAAATTATTCTCCGATTTGCCAAAATTGACATTTATTTCTGTTGGTGGCAACAAATTTACTTGTGGTAATTTAATAGAGATAGTGCGTTATTTAAAAACTAGTGAAATTGAGATACAATATGGTGATACGAAAAGTTCATCCAATATTCACGGTATTTCTTGTGAAGAAAATAATATTTTTGAAAACAAACCAAATTTTGAACAATTTTTATCAACAATACTGAAAGATATGAATCACCAAAGTAAAAATAATGTGAATGTTTTAAAACATTACTTTGAAGATGATTTTAAAAACAGCAGTTTTTACAAATTTATGCAAACTTTTCAAAAATCCCAACATGTAATATTTAACGACACTGAAATGTACAAATATTTTAACAACCAATTTAATCAAAGTAATTTTTTTAAATACTTGGAAGGTTTAAAGGACAAAGAATACGAAATTAATTTTGCAAAAAATGTCTCTGATTTCATTAACAATTTAAAAAACAATAAAATTGATAGATATTTGATCAATTATACAGGAAAAAATGAAATTTTGGACAAACAAATGTTTGATTATTTTAATAAAGATTTTGAAAAAAGTGAATTCTTTAAATACTTCGAAAACCTTCGGGTTGTAAATGATAAAAATATTCCAGAAAATGAAAATGTTGCTACTGGATATAGAAGACTGTTTGTTTCGAATATCTTTAATCTACTTTTTATGATCGTTATTTGTTCCCTTTTGGCTTTGTTAGTTTATAAGAATGTATTTGTAGAAAAATATGTTAAACCTGAAACTGTCGAATTAGTTAGCGATTAAATTTTTAATTACATTTTGTTTATTATTCATATTGTATAAATTACAAAAAAATCATTAAATAAATGTTTTATTTTGAGTATTTTATTTTCTATAAACGTTTTGAAAATAAAAAAAGATCCTTGAATCTCCAGACCTGTGTCATTTTAGCCTAATCAAAATTTCAATTTAATTTTAGCTATAGAGGTTTTCAATTATAGCGCTCCAAACTTTTTATATGGTTATTACTAAATACAAGGCTACAAGTATGGACGTATAAACACAGATGGATCCATCAAAAAAATACCTTTTAACACGTTGTTTTGAAGCCACGAAATGTCTAGGCAAGGAGGTTTCTCAATAACTAAAGGCGTGAATAAATTTTATTTTTTTGAGATTATAATTCATCACCAAAATAATATATTGGGATATGCTGTACAGTTTTGTTAATCAAAACACCTATATAATTTAAAAAAAAATGTCGGTATACCTATGAATGAGTCAAATGAGAGATTGGCTTATAATAATTTAGTTTTTCTTCAAATGTAGCACTGCAGCAGCATTAGAATTATACAGCGTGTAAAAGCGAAATGGAATAAATTCATTATTTCGGTTACTGTACATATTTATAAAAAATCCCGAAACACGTCAAATTTAAATTATAACTTGACATTTTTTAACGTGAAAATGCAACCCCTACCTTCAACCCCCTTAAAATGACAGGTACAACCCCCAATTTTTTAAATGGGAAGTGTAGGCTTGTGATATATCATTTGAAAGGTCTCTTCATTCTCTATTCAAAAATATTATTGTTTTTAAATTTAGTGCAAAAATTAACATAAAAAAATTAATATCATGTTGTTACCGAAATTCGCTAAAATATACTCGAAACTTATTACAATATACTTAAAACTTATTTCCCGTTTAGGTCTTGATAATGAGAAAGTGAACAAAAACCATAGCAATGTGGTTTTTAGATGGTAACCATTGAAAAACTTTAAAGAATTTCCGTGGCAACGCTATTTTAACAAGCAGTAGTAAATTGTTTTATTTAAGTTGTCATTGTTGTAATTTAAGTATAAAGTTTGTTCAATTCAATTCTGAAAAATGGTTAGATTAACGGAAATGCATAAAATAACAGTTTTACAAATGATTGGTTACGGAGATAACATCCAAACACAACAGGAAGTAACTTGCCTATTTCATGAGAAATTTCCTAATTTACCGCCTATATCCCAAGGAACAATAAGTAAAATAGAAAAGCAGTTTCGCGAGTTTGGTCATGTAAGGCAGATAAAAAAAGCAGCTGCCAATGCACTGAGTGATGAACTCAAATTAGATGTGTTGCTTGAGTTTCAGGAAAACCCACATACATCGAGTAGACAGGCATCCACTACATTCAATGCTAGCCATACATCGATAGCAAACATATTAAAAGAAAATAAATTGCATCCGTATAAGATGATACCTACTCAGGAGCTCATGGAAGACGATTTTGATAAGAGAACTTTTTTTTGTGAGCAAATGATGGACATGTTGGATAACAATATTATCCAATTAGAAGACGTTATGTTTTCTGATGAGTGTAATTTTTAATTAACGGTCATGCTAATCGGCAGGGATTGTAGGGAACAATATCATTGGTCCCTTTTTTATTGAGGGCAACTTGAATGGCAACAATTATTTGGCACTACTTCAAAATGATGACATTCCAACGTTGGCAAATTTATATTCTGATCCAGGTAACCCTCAAGTTCCAGCGAATACGATATGGTTTCAGCAGGATGGAGCATCACCACATTACCAACTAAATGTCCGGCAGTACCTCGATACAATATTTCCCAATCGGTGGATAGGGAGGCAAGGATCGATTAAATGGCCAGCTCGATCACCTCATCTTACATTATTAGATTTCTTTTTATGGGGATATGTGAAGAGCCATGTGTACAAAACTAGACCTTCTGATTTAGATTTAAGTGACTTAAAAGAACGAATAACGTTTGCGATTAGGTCGATCACGCCTGATATGTTAAATAATCTTAGAAGACAGTTCGCGGAGAACATTTTGAACATCTACTTCATTAACATTCATAGTTCTTTTTCGTGTTCTACATTTTATTACGTTTTGCATTACATTTTAGTTTTTGATTGTATTGTAGCGAATTTCGGTAACAACATGATATTAATTTTTTTTATGTTAATTTTTGCATTAAATTTAAAAACAATAACATTTTTGAATAGAGAATGAAGAGACCTTTCAAATGATATATCACAAGCCTATACTTCCCATTTAAAAAATTGGGGGTTGTACCTGTCATTCTAAGGGGGTTGAAGGTAGGGGTTGCATTTTCACGTTAAAGAATGTCAAGTTATAATTTAAATTTGACGTGTTTCGGGATTTTTTATAAATATGTACAGTAACCGAAATAATGAATTAATTCCATTTGGCTTTTACACACTGTATATTTATTAATATACCACAAGAATTACTGTAAAAATAACTATAACCATACTTCCTCATCTATGTAAACATGTTAATAAATATGACAGCGTTGCCGTTTACTAATAGTTGTCAGAGAAATTTCTTCGTCGCCGCGGCAAAACTCATTAGGTCCACTTTTGTCAAAATTGAGTTAAGTGTACTGGGCGATTATCAATATCAATCTTCATAGTCTGCCACAAATACGTAAGTCATAGAAAATACGTATAGTTGGTTGCGTATAGCACTGAATATAACTAAGTCCGAAATTACTATTTTTTTGTCAGGCAAAAGTCGCTAACTGATGATGTTTACCTGATTACGATGCGACAGTTACCAGTGTCAGTGTGTCAATTATCTGCCTTTAATATATGTATTTATGAAGGGACTCCTCCAAATAATGCACACCGTTTTATTTGGACTGAAGTTTCTATAGTCAGGACATACTATGATGGAATGCGACAGTATGCATAGCGCCATCGACAGGGAAAAGAGGTATGTAGCAGTACACATGCTGCATGACTGGAAAAATATTTTTGTCAAAGCTAGGTCTAAACGAGGCACAAAAAGAAGGACCCCTATGTAGCCCATGAGCTACAACATACAGATTTTATTAACTGGAAACTACTTGCGAAATCTATGTTAAAAAAACACAAAACTAAATACATCTGGTGAAAAAGTTAAGTGGTTGCAAATAAAATGTTGCAAAGTTGAGAGAGAAAATCCGAGAAAAATAAAATATCGCTACGAGCACTATGGTCCCTACTAAGTATTTATGGATGAGGAAGACCTCCAACAAAAGCTTCGCTTTCACTTCAACAGGCTTACCTAGGTATGCATCCCATTTCATTAGCAAAGTTTAATGATTTGCAGAAATGATGCACTACCCCCACGTTATCCCTTCGGAGTTGCAGACTTGGTATTCGTCTCTACCCACCTCCAAGTCAATTATTGACAAGAATACTGAACCCAGTATTTATAACGATAGTGAACCAGAGGAAACTAAAGACGAAGAGCAAGCGTAAACTCGTCCTATTTTTTTTCCTTTCTATAAATGTGTTTATTTGTAGTAAACTATTTTGATGTAGGGATTAAATTAAGTCCATTAAATATTGTTTTTGACCAACTAATAATGATTTTAAAGAACATAGTGTAACCTAACCTAACCTAAAACATTACTAGACTCATACAATTGCAATGGTAATTTCCTTGAGTTTTATAATGATGAATTTTAGACAAAACTTTACAACTAAGATGTTCGTTTTCTCGAATCTGTTATTTTGGACTTAGATCTGCCAGGACGACGACGATTTGAAAAGGATAGATTTGGTCAGTTCCACGGGAGAAAGGTACCGTAAAATGGCAACAGTGTGCGCGGAAGTGACATCATAGTGGATGTCACATTGTAAAACACTCTTTAAATCCATTTAAATTAGTGGCTTTCATTTTGATCATCTGTTTATTATAAATTAAGAGATAGATAACAAAGTTTAATAGTGTAGCTTCAAGTTTTAAAATTAACTATATTCATTAAATTTCATTAATAAAATAAAATATTATTTAATTCAATTGTTTATTTACTTGAAATAAAATATTCCAAAAAATATAGGAACGTATCTAAATTTAGGGTTTATTGGGATGCGAGTTTTGTAGGTAAACTATATCTTATTTAGGTGTTTTGAGTACATTTCAGATGAACCACAGCATTGTTATGTATCTAATTATAGATAAATTTCTTACAATAACTCAACTAAGTTTTAGAATTTTCAAAATAAAATCAATTGACAAGATCCTAAAAGAAACTTTTCTCACCCATTGCACTGTATATGTAGGTCAAACACAAAGAAATTTTGAAGTAAGATTCTATAAACACTTAAGAGCATATAAATTAAAACAACCATATAAGTCAAATTATGCAAAACACTTACTTGAACATCCAACCTCACTCTTACACATGCCATCCAAATACTACACACGTGAAAAAAACAAAATTTAGATTTCCTTGAAGAAATTGAAATAAAAAGACATCTAGCAGATCCTAGCAGAGCTAATAAGATCTAGGCTTTAATATTGTTATGTCTTATTACTTTTATACTTGGTCTAGCCTTAATACTACCTAAACAACATCAGGTACCTAACTACAAACAAACAAAACGTAACTTAAATGTCAATAAATTGTCATAATGTAGGACATCTCGTTTTGGCTGGAAAAACTTAAGACATTTTCAGATGGTCGAACTTTATGGTTTATGTCTGTAGTCCAGTTAAATAAATAAGAAAAAAACGAAGATCTATTTAAACAGTTAATTGGAAGAAGAAGTCTTGTTGAATGACGTCCTGGATCCCCGGACCAATGCCCTCTTGATGTCTTCCTCTGGCTAAGGAAAAACATAACCCCCAAGAATGCCGAGATATTTCTAGAAAAAATTTGCAAACGTTAATAGTTTGAAACCAAACTGTATTATTACAATTTTCAATTGAAATAAAAAGTATTTTATTTAATAGACCAAAAACTACTATATCAAAGGGATTATTTTAACAGGCATTTTAAGGGCAGTTGAAGTGGCTGGAAGTAAGTGAAAAGAAATTAGAAATTATATTATTGGATTTCCACTAAATATTATAGGAACTGATTTATATTTTTTTGGTACTTCAAATAAATCTAATGTATTCTTAAGTTGGCACCCTGTATAATGTTTGTTAACCGTATCTCTTTCATTTATTGGTATCGAATTTTTAAAATAAGAAAGCCCTAAAAAAATGTAACGTTTTTTATCATATTTTAAAATGTTTTTAAAGTCACGATTTGAAATTAATGTAAGTACAGTCGACAGAAGCAAACATGGTCCGCGGAAAATATGCCAACTAATTTCAAGGTTATCACAATCAGCCAATCACGAGCCAATGTTAACGATAATATCAATTTTAGTGGCTGCATAAGTGAGATGAAAATACAACTACAGCGACAAGGACACGCCCACCCAGGGTTCATGTTTGCTTCTGTCAACTGTATTTTGTAATTAGATACATTTAGTCTAGCTTTGTCACATACACTTTAGATTATAGAATGCAATTTAAGCACTTAGTAATTAATGGTAATTAATTTTTTTAAGATGCGTTAACTGTTTGTTTTAATTGTAATCTTCGTGATAATAACAAAATTGAAAAGAGTATTGTTCTCAATTAGATGTGAAATAGGAAACCTCTCTTCATTTTTTGTAAATTTATTTAATATTTAAGTTCCAATAAAATATCTAACAGCTGTGTGTTATAAAATATTGGAGGATCAGTACCTTTAAAATCGATATTAACTTATTAGGTAAATGTAAAAAACAATGCTATACATTTAAAGGTAATATTATAAATAACAAATATGAAAAACACTTATGATAGTTCTAAGCTTACTTTTTGGAAGTCCATCTTATTAAGAATAATAAAAAACTCTTCGTTTTAACAAAACTTCCAATATTTATATAAAAAATTGCTTTTGTAACTTTAATGACAGCCGTTTCGCTAGACTTAGCATCGTCAGATTGACATATTGAAGTTTTGTTTGTTTGTAGCTAGGTACCTGATGTTTATTAGGTAGTTATAAGGCTAGACCAAGTATGGAAGTAATAAGACATAATAATATTAAAGCCTAGATGTTATGAGCCCTAAGAGATTATCCTGGATGTACTTCCCTCTTAGATCAGTATAACTGGAAAAAACTATATCATGCTGATCTTTACAATAACTTATACATTTGTGATACAATTACGTCATACCTATGTGTAAAATGAAGACTCAATGAAAGCAAACAGTTTAATAGTGGAGAACTTTCAAGGTTTATTTGTTCATTAACAACTTTAAATTGTGGATCTGCTAGATGTCTTTTTATTTCAAGTTCTTCAAGGAAATCTAAATTTTGTTTTTTATTACAAGTGTGTAGTATTTGGATGTCATTGATGTGTAAGAGTGAGGTTGGATGTTCAAGTAGGTGTTTTGCATAATTTGACTTATTTGGTTGTTTTAATCTATATGCTCTTAAATGTTCGTTACATCTTACTTCAAAACTTCTTTGTGTTTGACCTATATATACAGCATTACACTTTGGACAATTAATTTTGTAAACACCAGATTTTTTTAAATTAGGTAATTTTGTTTTTACATTTAACAATTTTGTACCAATATTATTTTGTGTTTTAAATGATATTAATGCTGATGTTGCTGAAGATATTATTTTTGAAATTTTATTGGAAATACTTCCACAATATGTAATATTTTTATAACATTTAATTTCTTTAGTTTGTTTAGGAAATATTAGGTTTAGTAACACTTTCTGTTCTTTCTTATTAATTAATGTAATTTGTATTTATTTTATACTTTAGGGCTATACTTTTATCGATAAAACCTAACTCCTTGCTATAAAAATGTAATTTTTTTTTAAGAAGCAATAAAGAATTATTATTATTATTATTATTATTATTATATTTATCAAATGAATTGGGTAGCCATTAGATGTAGCTATCTGTTTTATGATATCAATTTCTTTATCAAAGTTAATTTTGTTCATTGGAATTGAAAATGCCCTATGTATCATAGAATTATAAGCTGCTAATTTATGTGTTATAAGATGATTTGAATTATACGGTATGGTTACATCTGTTTGTGTTGGTTTTCTGTATATTGAATAATTTGGTAAATTATTAACTTTTTCAATTTTTAAATCTAGAAAATTAATTGAATTATTTTCTTCAAGTTCTGTCTTTCGCTACCTACAAATCCTGCTAACACATCATCAACATATCTATACCAAAATACAATATTGTTTTTATAACTAGAATTAAAGATTATGTTTTCTAAATTATCCATAAAAATATTTGCTAAAATTGGAGAAATGGGACTTCCCATTGGAAGATCCTCATTTTGAATATATACTTTGTTATCAAAAGTTAAATAATTTTGACTAATGCATACATTAAGACGTAATTGTAACACACATAGGTCAAGTTATTGTAAAGATCAGCATGATATAGTTTTTTCCTGGTTTTTCTATATCATTGCACAGTTATACTGATCTTAGAGGGAAGTACATCCAAGATAATCCCTTAGGGCTCATAACATCTAGGCTTTAATATTGTTATGTCTTATTACTTCCATACTTGGTCTAGTCTTATAACTACCTAATAAACATCAGGTACCTAGCTACAAACAAACAAAATGTAACTTCAATATGTCAATCTGACGATGCTAAGTCTAGCGAAACGGCTGTCATTAATGTTGCAAAAGCAATTTTTTAAATAAATATTGGAAGTTTTGTTAAAACGAAGAGTTTTTTATTATTCTTAATAATTTATATCCCAACATTTTAAAAAATATTTTTTATTAAAATATTTGGTAATGTCCGCGGCAATAAATAATAACAATTTTTATTTAGGTCTGCATAGTCGATCTAATAAATTACCGTTCACCGAAAAAAAGTTCATACTAAGGCAGTAAGAAAAATTATATTTTATATTTACCAATATTTGAATTACTAAAAAATAGATTGACTGTGGCAGTAAAACTATGTGTCTACAGTTGTAAAATATATTTACAGAAGCAGCAATTTTTTCTTACTAATGCAATGAAATTGTTTAACTACCACCGATACTACAGTAAGAATATACAGTGTGGAAACCACTTATAAAATAAAATTATTTGTGGGGTTAGTTTAGAAGATTATAAAAAACGATGAGCCCCGTCAACTTTGAAATTCAAATGTGAGCTTTTTAAACATAAATTTAAATGTACACGCAAGTCTGGCATCATCCATGATCTATATTCTTAAAACACTCTGTATGTATTTATAATTTTGAAAGCTCCTTAACAATACGATCTCAACTAACTATACCATGTATATTGTAATGAATATTATGCTTTGAGAGAAAATTTATTGATTTGATTGATTTATTTATTAGATTGATGTCACTTATTTAAATGTACTAATAGCAACAAGATCTTTTTCTCAGGGGGTGTTTGGTTATGCTAGTTTCTATTGGGTTATTAGGTAGAAGGTATTTGAATAAAATTGATCAATTATAATTATAAATTTATTATAAAATAGTTAAATTAAAACAGTAATGTTGAAAGTTGTAATAATGAAACTAATTAGAAAAAAAAATATTAAAAAGAAAGTTTTTTAAAAAATTACAATTTTATCTGACCTTGATATGTAAAGTCCTGTTTCCTGATTGGTGGAAAAATCTGTAGTTGATCTATGAAAAACGGAGACGAACGAAGCGATACGTGGTATTTGCGATTTTGGTAAACTGAAGTGTTGTTAGACGATTAGTTTCTTGTGTAATTATTGTTCTTTGTCTGTTCCTCAAATTTAGTGTTGATGGATTACAGTTCCTTTAGTGTATTTATAATAGTAAGTACTCTTCCTTTTTTACATGAACCGAAAATATTTTAATTTCACTTTTGTTTAGTTTTCAACGTCACTTATGGCACTTTGTTTTACTTTATAATTGTTTTACTTTGTATTTTTAACGTCACTTTATTATAAGTACTTTAAAAACTGTTTGTTCAAATTGACTATTCACACTCAGATCTTCAATGTTTGACTACCAATTATCTACTTCCCTTTTAACGACCTCTGTTCAGTCTTTTATAGGTTTTCAAAATTTCTAGAATCTTCGTTTTTGTTCTATGGTTTAGACATTTCTGGAAAAAATATGTGTATCTCTTTCTTTCATATTTATGACTAGACATACTCGCATCGATAATTCCAGAATAAAATATAGTAAAATATATCTGTCTCCTTTTTACACATTATCTGTCCTTTTTTTACACATTATATAATCAATTTTCGCGAAGTTTCTACTAAGTACTAGATATAATATCGATACATTATATAATAAAATAATTTCCAACTTAAAATTTTCTTACAAATACACAAAATATACAATAAAATAATACAATATGATTAAAATTATTGGATTTAGTTAAATTAAACAACTTCTGTTGATATTTTAATCATTATACTATTGTCAAATATTTAAACATTACAATATGTTACAGTGATAGTTGAAAATTCAGTGAATGCTAACAATCCCTGGTTAATGCGAACAATTCCGTATTGGGTCAGTGAATGTCGAATATTGAAGAGATTTTCTTACTTTTACTAGTGGTTGTTAGCATTCGCTAGTTAAAGTAACATTTACTAACTGGTGTTAGTGAAAGTTATTATTAGTTACATTTATTGTACTAACTCTTACTTTTTGGAAGTCCATCTTATTAAGAATAATAAAATACTCTTCGTTTCAACATAACTTCCAAGTTTATTTGAAAAATTTTAAATCAATCTGACGATGCATCTTAGCGAAACGGCCGTCATTGTGATTTAAAATTTTTCAAATAAACTTGGAAGTTACGTTAAAACGAAGAATTTTTTTATTATTCTTAATTAGTTATTATTAGGTAATGATACTTATAAATTATGGTATTAAAATAATAAGTATTATTCTTACTGTTTTAAAAGTATGTTAATATCTTATTAAGCAAAAATAAAATTGAAAATAAACAAAAACGAATTAGCTGCTATGTATAAACAACAAAATAATGTAACATTAAAAATAAATAAGCAGGTCTAAAAAAAATATTATTTATTTGTACAGGGCAAAGCCAAATGACATTTTGATGTGCAAAGTGAATTTCTCTTTCTGCAGAAACACTTGTTTGATGCACATTTTTTTTACATTGACATTTTGCAAATCCTTGGCCTGTGTCTATTGACTGTAGATTTGCTACTTTTCTGAGAGTAACTTCTACATCAGGTACTTCTTCTGCAGATAACATGACTTCAGAATAGCTACTAAATTGTGACCTAAAAGAAATATAAATATACTCATAATTTATACTGATAAACTATTTATATTACAATGTATAAAATAGTGCCTCCATTGCAATAAAAAATCATAAAAAATCTGGTATTAAATGGAATACTATCTAAACACTAGCCACTCTATTTAAACACTACCTAAATAAACATCTCGCAAATAAGCGGGAATTTTAGTTACAACGGTGCCAATATTCATCTATAATAAAGTATCTTCATAAAATCGCATCATATTTCTAACATATTAAGCAGATAGAAAACAAAACGATATTCAAATAGCGAATGCAACTTTAGCAACAGCGCATTGCATCAATTCTTTTATTTACAGTCCCTGACGAAGCTTAGTGAATGTTAGGAATAACTAGTAACAGTTAATTTCCAATATCATTATCGAATTTTGACTGTTAACATTCGACAAATCAGGGAAAGTTGACTTTCACTGGTACCTAATTGTTAGCATTTACTAATTTTCAACTTTAACTGTAACATATATATGAATTGTACAGGGTGAAATTTTGAAATTATCTATAATTTTGTTCAAGACAGTAAATACATAAAATTCTGAAAATAATGTTTCACACTTTAGATAATGGTTTTATTTTTAATTAGCTGAATGCAGACCTCTAATTTCTTCACTATATATCAATATTTTTTTAACATTTTTTGTCACGAATAGGTAAAAAGTGTATAGATAACTATGCCAATATAATTAAACTAAATCGGTAAATAATGCCTGTCAGTTGTTGATGTGTTGACATTTAAATATTGTAGTTGTCAATTCTTAATCAAAAACTAATATCTTGCGAAGTAATAATCAAATATTTAACTGCGACTCACCGGATTGAAATTTTAATGATGATTGGTTCCAGAGATAATTGCAGAAGTCAAGTTGAAGAGGCAAACTTATTTAATCAGAGGTATCCTCAGTAGGCTAATATTTCACAAGCTACTGTGTCTTAAATTTATGCACAATTCAGAGTACTTGGACATATCAAACCATTAAAGAGAAAACCGCACTTCGTTAAAAATGATTTGAAAGTGGATATTATGTTAAGTGTCGTGGAGGCGAATCCTCCTCAAAGAGCGCTCTTGCGGGGTTGCGGAAGTCGAAACCCCAAAAACAGGGTCCGGCTATGGGGCAGCAGACGACCCTTAAAGGCAAGGGGAAGAAACCCCTTTCTGGAAAGGCGCCGACAAAGACCGCCATAGTCAGAGGAAAAACGGGGGGTAATCCCACGAAGAGGAGCGAGGAAAGGGACCCTCCTCCTCCACCAACGCCATCGACGTAATGGCGTCGCATGTCTCATTTCTCCAGGCAAATATCCAACACGCCAAAGCGGCTTCTTATGTCCTTGGCAGGAGATTTGCTATGGAGAAACTAGACATAGCCCTAATCCAGGAACCCTGGATTTCCAATACAGGACGAATAAGCGGCCTGGGAAACTGTTCTGGTAGGTTAATATATTGCAGCTCTGGGGGAAAACCTCGGGCTTGCATACTGGTCAGAAATAACATTAAATTCTTTATGTTAACAGGTTTCTGTACTCCAGATGTGGTTGCAGCCCAAATATCAATTCCGGTGGGGGATGACAGAGTAGACCTAATAGTCTGGTTACTTCCCGGGTGATAGAGGGACAGTTCAACCTCCTCCAGCAGCAGTGCGAGATTTGGTCGCCTATTGCAAGAGAAACAACAGGCAACTGATCATTGGATGCGATGCTAATTCTCACCATTTGGATTGGGGAAGTAACGACATCAATGAACGAGGTGAGTCTCTATATAATTATATAATAGGGGAGGACCTATCGGTTAACAATGTAGGTTCCGAACCAACTTTTGTGAATAGAATGCGCAAAGAAGTTTTAGACATAACAATCAGTACTCAATTTATTAGTACAAAGATTGTTAACTGGCATGTTTCTACTGAGCCCTCATGTTCAGATCATAGACACATAAGATTTGACATGAGAACAGGGCAAAGACCCATAGTTCAGTTTCGTGATCCAAAGTGTACTGATTGGAGTGGATATTGTAATTCCCTCAAATCTCACCTGGAAAACGCAATTGTTACTATAAAAAACAAGGCTGAAATAGAAGTGGCCAATGAACAAATTCAAAACGCCATTCTAACAGCCTACCAGGTGAACTGCCCACTCAAGGAGAAGAGGGACCATAGAGGTACACCTTGGTGGAGCAGAAGCTTGGATAAAAAAGAAAAGAAGTTCGAAGACTCTTCAATCGAGCTAAAGTCTCAGGCTGTTGGGAATTCTATCGTGTTGCTCTAACTGAGTACAATAAAGAAATCAGGAAAGCCAAAAGAGATTCTTGGAGACGGTTCTGTCAGAGTATATCGGATTTACCTGCCAGCACCAGAATTCACAAGATTCTCTCCAGAGATCCGGCACAGGAAGTTGGCTCGATAAAACGACCAGATGGCTCCTTTACGGACTCTGGTAGGCAATCTTTAGAGATTCTGCTTCAGAACCACTTTCCCGGCAGTTTGCTTCTGGATGACCAGCAACCAATCCCACTTCCTACAGGATCGACAATACGACCAAACAAGGAAGATTGGGGAGTTGCTTCTAAACTGATCACTCCATCATCTATTGTATGGGCGGTGAATTCATTCTCCCCATATAAGTCACCAGGCGAGGATGGTATTTTTCCTGTACTTCTCCAGAAGGGACAGGAGATCTTGCTACCTTTCCTAATAAAGTTATTAAGGGCGAGTTTAGCGTGGAGCTATATTCCGCTAGGGTGGTCAACGGCAAGGGTTGTGTACATACGTAAAGTGGGCGTGGCGAACAATTCCCTACCCAAGTCCTTTCGCCCGATCAGCCTAACTTCGTTCATAATGAAAACACTAGAAAGAATTCTAGATAGACATATTAGAGAGGGGAATCTAAGGGAGCATCCCTTAAATCCTCACCAGTATGCATACCAACCTGGCAAATCCACGGATTTGGCCTTAAACAATCTCGTAGGAAAAATAGGCCAATCCCTAAGACAAGGGGAAATTGCGCTGACAGCTTTCCTCGATATTGAAGGAGCTTTTAATAATGCCCTACCCCAATCACTCTACGACTCAATTCACGGTAGAGGAATTAGCAGAATAATATGCAACTGGATCAAAAACATGCTTGAAAATCGATATATAGTGTCCTCACTGCAGGGAGAATCGGTCAGGTTTAGGGCGGCTAGGGGATGTCCGCAGGGGGGGGTTCTTTCTCCCCTCCTGTGGTCTCTCCTGGTTGACTCCCTTCTGAACAACCTCTCTCGGCGGGGGGTGGATTTTCAGTGCTATGCAGACGATCTGGTTATAATAGTTAGAGGCAAATTTGAAGAGGTTATCTCGGAGATCCTTCAGGATGCCCTAAATATGGTTAACAGTTGGTGTGAGGTGGAGCAGTTGTCTGTTAACCCCCGCAAAACTGTTATTGTTCCTTTTACAAAAAGGAGAAAGCTAACTAAGCTTCGCCAACCAATTTTATCTGGCGAAACGATTCACTTTGCGACGGAGGTAAAATATCTGGGGATCATCTTGGATAGTAAACTTACCTGGAACGCCCATGTGGAAAGAACAACAAATAAAGCCAGGACTTCCCTGTGGAATCTCAGGAGAATCTGCGGCAAATCTTGGGGAACGAGCCCCAAACAGATTTACTGGATTTATCAAACAGTGATAAAACCAATGATCACGTATGGCTCGGTGGCCTGGTGGTCCAAGGGACTCCAGAAATCCACCAGAGCAAGATTGTCTGGACTTCAGCGACTGGCATGCGTGGCCATTACGGGGGCAATGTCCACTACTCCGACAGCGGCAATGGAGATCATCCTGGATATAACCCCACTCCATTTACTATTGGAGAAGGAGGCCAGGATGGTGTCCTATAGGCTGCTGTCGGTGGATAGTCAAGTAAAAGGGGAGAGGCTCTGGGACCACTCGGGCCTGATGCGTGAAATTAAAGATCACCACACGCTTGGGATGGTCTCAGATATCCTAGCCACCCAGACGCACGTAGAACAGTCCTTTAAAGTCCTCTTTCCGAAGAGAGACGAATGGGAAAAGGGGATCATCTCTTTCTCTGGGACGGACTACGTACTGTACACTGATGGCTCCAAAACTCCAAAAGGTGTTGGAGCAGGAGTGTATGGTAGCAAACCGAGGGTTGAAATCGCAGAAAACCTCGGCTCATATGCTACCATCTTTCAGGCAGAGGTTTTCGCCATTGAATTGTGTGCAAGAGAGCTGATAAATCACCCTCTTGTAAACAAAAACATACATATTGTATCAGATAGCCAGGCAGCTCTTAAGGCACTGAGCTCCAACCGGCTTAATTCAAAGTTGGTATGGAACTGTATTAAAGCCTTAGAACGTCTTGGTTCCAACAACAGGGTAACTTTGCTCTGGGCACCAGGACATAGCGGAGTGGTGGGTAATGAAAAAGCCGACACTCTTGCCAAAAAAGGAGCAGAGTCTAGATTTATAGGACCTGAACCATTCTTTGGTATTACCAAAAGTACTGCCAAAGATATTATCTCCGGCTCGATAGAGAGGAAAATCCTCATGTACTGGAATGATATCCCAGGACTAATCCATTCGAAGGCTTTCATCTCCAAACCCTCGAAAAATAAAACTAAGCAGATTCTAGAGTGGGATAGGAAAGACCTACGCATTCTTATAGGACTGCTTACGGGACACTGTCGTCTAAGATACCACCTGAAGAAAATAGGTCTGAGCCAAACTTCAGACTGCCGCTTCTGCAGTGTGGAAGACGAGACTGCAGAACACATATTATGTTCTTGCTCCGCCCTGGAAAATACTAGGCACCGCATTTTTGGTTTCCCAAAATTGGCGCCTAACGACTTTAAACAGATCTCGCCGCAGACAACCATTGACTTCGCAAGGAGGATTGGCTTGTATGGCGATTCATAACCCTAGGGGTGAGCCACAATAGACCCAACGGTGGTCGCAGTGGAGGGGTGGATGAGCGCCCCACTCACATCGAACCTAACCTAACCTAAGTGTCGTGGAGAATCTTACGTCAAGTTCACATCAAATTTTTCGTCAAAATAATGTGAGTCACACAACGGTCCTAAGGTGTTTTCATAAAGGAGAACTTCATCCATATAAATTGAGTTTTGTGCAAGAACTAATAAAAGACGATCCAGTTCGTTGAATGGATTTCTGCAAAACAATTATGAATAAATTGAATAGAAATGAAATAGCTGTTGGTATAATTATTTTTTTCGATGAATCAACATTCACATTGAAAGGGGAAGTAGACAGACAAAACTGTAGATATTGGTCAGAAAAGAATCCTCATTGGATGCGTGAGACACATACTCAGTATTCTCAAAAATTGAACGTTTGGGCAGGTATCATAGGTGATCATATTATTAGTCCTATATTTGTATATGGAGATTTGACAGCTGAAAAATATTTAAGCATGATTAGAGACAAAGTTGTTCCTGAGTTGGCCAACTTTATCCCAACGCAATAGATCCGAACCTACCGGATGAAAATATCTGGTTCCAGCAGGATGGAGCAACACCCCATCATGCTTTAATTTTAAGAAATTAATTGGGTGAAATTTTCCCCAATAAATGGATTGAAGTGGCCAGCTAAATCGCCGGACCTTACGTCCTTAGAATTTTTTCTGTGGGGTTACCTCAAGAATAAAGTACACAGCCAACTAGCATTGCAGAAAGAAAGGATAGGTTCAGAAATACAGGCCATTTTCACCTTAAACTTTAAACAAAGTTCGGGACGACTTTTATAGGAGACTGTGTTATTGCCAAAAACAAGGTGGAGAATATTTTGAGCATTTCTTTTAATGTTAAAAATTAATTATGTCAAGTATTTTATGTATTTACTATCTAAAACAAAATTATAAATAAATTCAAAATTTAACCCTGTTCAATTCATAGAAGACCCTATATGGTATAGTTCGTTGAGATCGTATTGTTAAGGAGCTTTTAAAATCATAAAAATATATAGGGTGTTTCATTAAACATATAGATCATAGTCGATACCAGACTTGCGTGTATCACCCTAAAGATTTAAATTCATATTTCAAAAGCTCACATTTGAATTTCAAAGTTAACGGGTCCCAGCGTTTTTTATAATCTTCTAAACTAACCCCACAAATAATTTTATTCTATAAGTGGTTTCCACATTGTATAACTACTGTGGTAAAAATATTTTATCAGAGTGGTAAGACAATATTACTGCGGGAGTATAACCATATTATCTTCTATGTGGTAATTCTCTATATCCGACATATTAGTATATACCAATACAAAAAAGGAATGCTTAATAAATATATATTGTTATGATTGTTATGTTTTTTTTTTTTAATATTGAGTTACTTCTATTGTTTTAATATATTTTAATTATTTTGATTTTGTTGTGTTATGATTTGTTTTACTTAATTAGTTGGGGTTTTTATTAATGTTTACCTTCAATTATAGATTTTAATGATTTGATATTATTTGTAATGTTTATAATTTAATATTATTTGATTTTATATACAATCCACTTTTTCTTTTTATTTTTAAGTTTGGGCGCCTTATTAGAAGTTCAAACTAGCTCAGTTTACTCAATTTTAAAGTTAAAATTTAAAATCTGACTCTTATCTTGGGTAGGGTTCAAATTAAATATTGTTTAATAACCAGTACGTAATAAATTTAATGTCAAGTACTTCAAAAAGATCATTAATTGGTTTTCACACGTTCTATACAAATTAATAACAAATATTCGGATATGACAAAATGGAAATGATAAACAAAATATTAATTTACAATTGCAAATAATTAAAAATAAAAACACAAATCCTTAATTATCGGACGTACCTTGTATAACAGAGGTTTTCAAATATTGTCCTTGTCATGCGCAACGTAACAAAACTGAGATCGGCTTGTGCTTCGTTTACTCCCGCAAATGGAACAGGGACGGCAGCGTATTCAAATCGACAAGATGGCTACTATGGTTCCGTTTTGGAAACGTCTCTCGAATTTAATCTTTAAAATTCTATGGAATCTGCACTTGCTTTATGCAGTTTATCACTTTGGTAAGTAATTTAATAATAGCTGATTACTTTTCTGTATGTATTTTAATGTTACACGTATTATTTTAATATAAACAGCTTTTTAAAATTTTCTTCTAGTTGATAATCAATTAATACATACGATATCAATTGCTCTGCGACCAGGAATATAAGAGCGTAAATGTTAACTATTCTGCTACCAAAAACATAAGAGAGCTTAATCATGAATTCTCCAGCCTTTTATAGCTTCTTGAAACAAAACAAAAATACTACGTCATCGGATTTCAACTGTTCGAATTTCAGAAAAAAATAACCTACATTTCCGAAAATCCAGGTAATAAATTCACAATTCTGATAATACCTTTGATAACGTACAGATAAATCTCATCCTTATTTTTGCTTAAATTCTGTTTGTATAATTTTCTAAGTACTTTTTCCTATGAAATTTTAGATTCAAAATACATAACTTCATTGAGCTGTCAACTTATTTTAGACTTTCAAATTTTGAATTATCACTAGCTATTATATTTAAAATTACTCTAAATCCACTTAACTAGTACTATTTAAACTGATTACTTACCATTTTAACTCTAACAACTACAATTTAAACTTTTAAAACATTTTGTTATTTGTATTACTTATACCTTATATAAGCTGATATTTTCTGTGTTATCATAGGTTAACATTTTAAATTTTATATAAACAACTTCCTTAATTATCCTACATACTTTTTTTTTTTTTACATAAATTGTCATTTATTAATGTTTATAATTAATCTTGTGTCCTTTTTAGGTACTCATAATCTATTTGCATATTTGTTTGTACAAATCGAAGACCATGATTTTGTAAGTACTTCCTTTTTATACTATTAATTTAAATATTTTACTAACTAAAATTACATGTTGATTTCTTAAACATGTGGAAACCATTAATACTTCTTGATTTTTATTTTCTTTTTATTGTTTCAGGTTAAACTGAGAATTTTGAAAAAGAACTAGGTGAAAAGTGAATTGTTATGTGAAAAATGCATTCATTATGGATTAGAAAATTTTGATTGTGATACAATAATTGAATATGGATCCTATACAAGATAAGATGTCAGTACATTCTTTACTTATTTGAATGTTTGTAATTGAAGAGTAAATATTGAAAATTTAAGATGTACGAAAGAAAAAGTAACTGCAGATTCAATTAAACTTATTAAGATATCCCTTTTTTGTAAATTATTGTGGTAAGTAACTTTAATTCTATTTTGTTCATTTACTAATGTGTATTGTTTATTTTTACATGTTGACTTTCCAATATGACTATCTACCCTATATTGACTTTTATCTTATAATATTTGTTTATTATTATCAGATATGTAAGTTATACTACTTTGTTTTAGTGTAACTGTAGAGATACTGTTTGTTTATACAAATTCACACTAATTATATGTATTATTTTTAGGTCATGGAAATTCATCTCATTTTCTAATAAGATGTATCCACTAAGTCCAAATGAAAACCTGTTATGACCAAATTTATGATATAATCAAGTTCATACTGTAGTCAAAACAATACTTCTTTTTGGGTAATTACATGGTTTAAGAAGAAAAGTGTGTTTCATTATGCATATCCTTTTTTTTTTTATTAATCCATTAGTGTAATGGCTATGATGGATGCTTAAAAGGTAAGTTTTGTTTTTATCAGTAATAATGATCCATTACAATTTCCCCCAATTTAATTTTAATAAATTATTTTACACTAATAATTTTTAAAATTTAATTAATTTGAAATTTTTACTTATGTTTCTCTAATCTCTATATACCTATCTATTATTATTTTATTCCAAACCTTAATTAATATTTACATAAATTAATACTTATTCACATAGAAATGTCATAGATTTTTAAAATGTTGCTATTCATAGTATCGATACAGGTTTTGCACATTCACCATTCCTCGTAATTGTTGGTTATAAGGATTCTTTAAAATGTAACTATTTTCATAAGCTTTGTCTACTATAAATGGTCCATTAAAAGGAAGTTTTAATTTTACGCACTCATTATTTCTTTTGTTGGCTACCTGTAGTGACCTTTCAATTAACCCAATCCCTTTCTTTGAATACCGTTGGTTTCTTTAAATTTTATAGTTTCTTTTAAATATCATTATGCATTTCTTTTTAACTTGATATGAAATATGTTTTTAATTAAATTACTATTTTGCTATAATTTTGTATAACTACTAGTGAATTGATATATGATTTGTTACTTCTTCTAACTATTCCTTCAATCTATAAAATTTCTGATTCTCTCTCCACTCTTTCCTTTTAACTTTAATGGTACAGGATATATTTTCACCTTAAACTCCTCAACATTTCTCACCTCCATATTATATTCATGTTCGGTAGCTTCTTTTGGCTCCTTAAACATCAAACACTATACTTCTTCAACAAATCTCCTACAATATTGTAATATATTCCATCACAATCAAATCATCATTTTCAAATACATCTTCTTCTTTCTTCTATCTACTTCATAATCATAACTTTCTTCTTTATACTTCATATCCATAACTTTCTTCTTTATACTTCATATCCATAACATCCACATACCATTTAGTTATACCTTCTTCTCTTCTTCATAATTAATTATTGTTTCTAATTGTTCCTATTTATCATTTAATATTACCATATCACTATCCAAATTAAACACAGCTAGTAGTTTACAATTTATTATGATTTCAACATAGATTTATTTTAATATCATATTTATTTATTTATTTCACATAACCTTTGTTTTTTTTTTATACCAGTTACTATTATATTTGAATTTAATTTCATTATTCTTTAATATTATTTAGTTTTGAAATTGATTTTGAATCTATTAATAATGTTTTGTTTCCTATATTAGTTAAAATTTGTAACGGTTTATCATAATTTTTTTGTTTTTTTTTTACCCTTGAATATTCAATGACCCATTATAATATAATTGATCTAAGTTTCATATAAGTTAATATAATTGATTGGGGTGGTATTTTAAATTTAATATAATACACAACATTTTAAAATTCAAACAATAAAAACTTACTTACTACCTACAAATATAATTAGTAATATTATTTACACCTTGCTACTACCTTCTCCCTGCTCAATAAAATATTCAATTTCTTCTTTACCTTCTTCCAGTTTCTTTCTATAAATCTCTTCCTGGTTTTTGTTGCTTTCATTATCATGTGTAACTTTTTATTATTGGTTTGTTTTCTTATTCTTTTAAATTTTCCTATATCGGTGTCCATATTCATTACTTCATCTTCTATTTCTATTTCCATAAGTCTCTTTTCAATCAATTTTTCAAGTAAATTTTTAATCTTTTTGTTTTCTTCTACATCTATGAATATACTTGATTTAATCTTATTCTTGTTTTTATCCATGTTATATTTAGTATAAGTTTGCATTAATTTATTCATTTTAATATTCTCAGTTTCAACATTTTTTATCTCTATTTTGGTCAGTTTCTTCTAAATTTTTATCATTTGTTTCTGCATTTTCCTCCTTTTTAAATACTTTTTCTTCTTTCTTAATTTTCTTCTTATTCTCTTCTTGATTTGCGGCTTGTACCTTTACATTCTCTCTTTCTTTACCAATATTTTCTATAATCTCTTCTTTTAAATCTTTTCCAATGTTCCTATTTAAATTATAATCCATCATATCCAACTCCTCCTCATTTTTATCATATTTCTTCTCAAATAACTTTTTCATTTCTTCTTTAATTTCTTGTTTTGTATTTCTAATCTCTTCTTTTAAAATTTTATTTTGTTACCACATTTCTTCTTTCATCTCATCAAATTTCTTCTCTAACTTTTTATCCATCTTGTTCATGTCTTCTTTAGTTTGATCCAATTTCTTGTTTATATCTCTTCGCAAATCTTCATTATTTTTGTCTATTTGCTTGGTTAAATTTATTAACATCTTCATTACCTGACTCTGTTCTTCTTTTTCTTCTACTCTTCTCGTTTCCTGTATTCGTTGTTGTTCTGTTCCTTCTTGTATTTCTTCACTTCTTTCTTCTCGTGTTCCATGATCTCCAGATCCTTGGCTTCTTTCTTCATCTACCTGGGTCCCTACTTCTTCTCCTGCCTTCTCTCCCACTTGTTTTCCATCTCTCAATGTCATCTTCTTGTCCGCCATGTTGTTGTTTAATTTATAGATTTATTAAGTTATTAATTTAATTTATTTTATTTGTTTATTTTATTTCTGAAAATGCAATTTTGCGAGCCCCACGTTGGTTGCGACAATTGTTATGATTGATATGTTTTTTTTTTAATATTGAGTTACTTCTATTGTTTTAATATATTTTAATTATTTTGATTTTGTTGTGTTATGATTTGTTTTACTTAATTAGTTGGGGTTTTTATTAATGTTTACCTTCAATTATAGATTTTAATGATTTGATATTATTTGTAATGTTTATAATTTAATATTATTTGATTTTATATACAATCCACTTTTTCTTTTTATTTTTAAGTTTGGGCGCCTTATTAGAAGTTCAAACTAGCTCAGTTTACTCAATTTTAAAGTTAAAATTTAAAATCTGACTCTTATCTTGGGTAGGGTTCAAATTAAATATTGTTTAATAACCAGTACGTAATAAATTTAATGTCAAGTACTTCAAAAAGATCATTAATTGGTTTTCACACGTTCTATACAAATTAATAACAAATATTCGGATATGACAAAATGGAAATGATAAACAAAATATTAATTTACAATTGCAAATAATTAAAAATAAAAACACAAATCCTTAATTATCGGACGTACCTTGTATAACAGAGGTTTTCAAATATTGTCCTTGTCATGCGCAACGTAACAAAACTGAGATCGGCTTGTGCTTCGTTTACTCCCGCAAATGGAACAGGGACGGCAGCGTATTCAAATCGACAAGATGGCTACTATGGTTCCGTTTTGGAAACGTCTCTCGAATTTAATCTTTAAAATTCTATGGAATCTGCACTTGCTTTATGCAGTTTATCACTTTGGTAAGTAATTTAATAATAGCTGATTACTTTTCTGTATGTATTTTAATGTTACACGTATTATTTTAATATAAACAGCTTTTAATTGTTAAAATTTTCTTCTAGTTGATAATCAATTAATACATACGATATCAATTGCTCTGCGACCAGGAATATAAGAGCGTAAATGTTAACTATTCTGCTACCAAAAACATAAGAGAGCTTAATCATGAATTCTCCAGCCTTTTATAGCTTCTTGAAACAAAACAAAAATACTACGTCATCGGATTTCAACTGTTCGAATTTCAGAAAAAATAACCTACATTTCCGAAAATCCAGGTAATAAATTCACAATTCTGATAATACCTTTGATAACGTACAGATAAATCTCATCCTTATTTTTGCTTAAATTCTGTTTGTATAATTTTCTAAGTACTTTTTCCTATGAAATTTTAGATTCAAAATACATAACTTCATTGAGCTGTCAACTTATTTTAGACTTTCAAATTTTGAATTATCACTAGCTATTATATTTAAAATTACTCTAAATCCACTTAACTAGTACTATTTAAACTGATTACTTACCATTTTAACTCTAACAACTACAATTTAAACTTTTAAAACATTTTGTTATTTGTATTACTTATACCTTATATAAGCTGATATTTTCTGTGTTATCATAGGTTAACATTTTAAATTTTATATAAACAACTTCCTTAATTATCCTACATACTTTTTTTTTTTACATAAATTGTCATTTATTAATGTTTATAATTAATCTTGTGTCCTTTTTAGGTACTCATAATCTATTTGCATATTTGTTTGTACAAATCGAAGACCATGATTTTGTAAGTACTTCCTTTTTATACTATTAATTTAAATATTTTACTAACTAAAATTACATGTTGATTTCTTAAACATGTGGAAACCATTAATACTTCTTGATTTTTATTTTCTTTTTATTGTTTCAGGTTAAACTGAGAATTTTGAAAAAGAACTAGGTGAAAAGTGAATTGT
Organism: Ophraella communa; assembly: GCA_035357415.1. Classification (NCBI taxonomy): domain Eukaryota; kingdom Metazoa; phylum Arthropoda; class Insecta; order Coleoptera; family Chrysomelidae; genus Ophraella; species Ophraella communa. Next base: position 19,679,861 of record CM068982.1, read on the forward strand.
TATGTGAAAATGCATTCATTATGGATTAGAAAATTTTGATTGTGATACAATAATTGAATATGGATCCTATACAAGATAAGATGTCAGTACATTCTTTACTTATTTGAATGTTTGTAATTGAAGAGTAAATATTGAAAATTTAAGATGTACGAAAGAAAAAGTAACTGCAGATTCAATTAAACTTATTAAGATATCCCTTTTTTGTAAATTATTGTGGTAAGTAACTTTAATTCTATTTTGTTCATTTACTAATGTGTATTGTTTATTTTTACATGTTGACTTTCCAATATGACTATCTACCCTATATTGACTTTTATCTTATAATATTTGTTTATTATTATCAGATATGTAAGTTATACTACTTTGTTTTAGTGTAACTGTAGAGATACTGTTTGTTTATACAAATTCACACTAATTATATGTATTATTTTTAGGTCATGGAAATTCATCTCATTTTCTAATAAGATGTATCCACTAAGTCCAAATGAAAACCTGTTATGACCAAATTTATGATATAATCAAGTTCATACTGTAGTCAAAACAATACTTCTTTTTGGGTAATTACATGGTTTAAGAAGAAAAGTGTGTTTCATTATGCATATCCTTTTTTTAATTAATCCATTAGTGTAATGGCTATGATGGATGCTTAAAAGGTAAGTTTTGTTTTTATCAGTAATAATGATCCATTACAATTTCCCCCAATTTAATTTTAATAAATTATTTTACACTAATAATTTTTAAAATTTAATTAATTTGAAATTTTTACTTATGTTTCTCTAATCTCTATATACCTATCTATTATTATTTTATTCCAAACCTTAATTAATATTTACATAAATTAATACTTATTCACATAGAAATGTCATAGATTTTTAAAATGTTGCTATTCATAGTATCGATACAGGTTTTGCACATTCACCATTCCTCGTAATTGTTGGTTATAAGGATTCTTTAAAATGTAACTATTTTCATAAGCTTTGTCTACTATAAATGGTCCATTAAAAGGAAGTTTTAATTTTACGCACTCATTATTTCTTTTGTTGGCTACCTGTAGTGACCTTTCAATTAACCCAATCCCTTTCTTTGAATACCGTTGGTTTCTTTAAATTTTATAGTTTCTTTTAAATATCATTATGCATTTCTTTTTAACTTGATATGAAATATGTTTTTAATTAAATTACTATTTTGCTATAATTTTGTATAACTACTAGTGAATTGATATATGATTTGTTACTTCTTCTAACTATTCCTTCAATCTATAAAATTTCTGATTCTCTCTCCACTCTTTCCTTTTAACTTTAATGGTACAGGATATATTTTCACCTTAAACTCCTCAACATTTCTCACCTCCATATTATATTCATGTTCGGTAGCTTCTTTTGGCTCCTTAAACATCAAACACTATACTTCTTCAACAAATCTCCTACAATATTGTAATATATTCCATCACAATCAAATCATCATTTTCAAATACATCTTCTTCTTTCTTCTATCTACTTCATAATCATAACTTTCTTCTTTATACTTCATATCCATAACTTTCTTCTTTATACTTCATATCCATAACATCCACATACCATTTAGTTATACCTTCTTCTCTTCTTCATAATTAATTATTGTTTCTAATTGTTCCTATTTATCATTTAATATTACCATATCACTATCCAAATTAAACACAGCTAGTAGTTTACAATTTATTATGATTTCAACATAGATTTATTTTAATATCATATTTATTTATTTATTTCACATAACCTTTGTTTTTTTTATACCAGTTACTATTATATTTGAATTTAATTTCATTATTCTTTAATATTATTTAGTTTTGAAATTGATTTTGAATCTATTAATAATGTTTTGTTTCCTATATTAGTTAAAATTTGTAACGGTTTATCATAATTTTTTTTTTTTTTTTTTTTTTTTACCCTTGAATATTCAATGACCCATTATAATATAATTGATCTAAGTTTCATATAAGTTAATATAATTGATTGGGGTGGTATTTTAAATTTAATATAATACACAACATTTTAAAATTCAAACAATAAAAACTTACTTACTACCTACAAATATAATTAGTAATATTATTTACACCTTGCTACTACCTTCTCCCTGCTCAATAAAATATTCAATTTCTTCTTTACCTTCTTCCAGTTTCTTTCTATAAATCTCTTCCTGGTTTTTGTTGCTTTCATTATCATGTGTAACTTTTTATTATTGGTTTGTTTTCTTATTCTTTTAAATTTTCCTATATCGGTGTCCATATTCATTACTTCATCTTCTATTTCTATTTCCATAAGTCTCTTTTCAATCAATTTTTCAAGTAAATTTTTAATCTTTTTGTTTTCTTCTACATCTATGAATATACTTGATTTAATCTTATTCTTGTTTTTATCCATGTTATATTTAGTATAAGTTTGCATTAATTTATTCATTTTAATATTCTCAGTTTCAACATTTTTATCTCTATTTTGGTCAGTTTCTTCTAAATTTTTATCATTTGTTTCTGCATTTTCCTCCTTTTTAAATACTTTTTCTTCTTTCTTAATTTTCTTCTTATTCTCTTCTTGATTTGCGGCTTGTACCTTTACATTCTCTCTTTCTTTACCAATATTTTCTATAATCTCTTCTTTTAAATCTTTTCCAATGTTCCTATTTAAATTATAATCCATCATATCCAACTCCTCCTCATTTTTATCATATTTCTTCTCAAATAACTTTTTCATTTCTTCTTTAATTTCTTGTTTTGTATTTCTAATCTCTTCTTTTAAAATTTTATTTTGTTCCCCCATTTCTTCTTTCATCTCATCAAATTTCTTCTCTAACTTTTTATCCATCTTGTTCATGTCTTCTTTAGTTTGATCCAATTTCTTGTTTATATCTCTTCGCAAATCTTCATTATTTTTGTCTATTTGCTTGGTTAAATTTATTAACATCTTCATTACCTGACTCTGTTCTTCTTTTTCTTCTACTCTTCTCGTTTCCTGTATTCGTTGTTGTTCTGTTCCTTCTTGTATTTCTTCACTTCTTTCTTCTCGTGTTCCATGATCTCCAGATCCTTGGCTTCTTTCTTCATCTACCTGGGTCCCTACTTCTTCTCCTGCCTTCTCTCCCACTTGTTTTCCATCTCTCAATGTCATCTTCTTGTCCGCCATGTTGTTGTTTAATTTATAGATTTATTAAGTTATTAATTTAATTTATTTTATTTGTTTATTTTATTTCTGAAAATGCAATTTTGCGAGCCCCACGTTGGTTGCGACAATTGTTATGATTGTTATGTTTTTTTTTTTAATATTGAGTTACTTCTATTGTTTTAATATATTTTAATTATTTTGATTTTGTTGTGTTATGATTTGTTTTACTTAATTAGTTGGGGTTTTTATTAATGTTTACCTTCAATTATAGATTTTAATGATTTGATATTATTTGTAATGTTTATAATTTAATATTATTTGATTTTATATACAATCCACTTTTTCTTTTTATTTTTAAGTTTGGGCGCCTTATTAGAAGTTCAAACTAGCTCAGTTTACTCAATTTTAAAGTTAAAATTTAAAATCTGACTCTTATCTTGGGTAGGGTTCAAATTAAATATTGTTTAATAACCAGTACGTAATAAATTTAATGTCAAGTACTTCAAAAAGATCATTAATTGGTTTTCACACGTTCTATACAAATTAATAACAAATATTCGGATATGACAAAATGGAAATGATAAACAAAATATTAATTTACAATTGCAAATAATTAAAAATAAAAACACAAATCCTTAATTATCGGACGTACCTTGTATAACAGAGGTTTTCAAATATTGTCCTTGTCATGCGCAACGTAACAAAACTGAGATCGGCTTGTGCTTCGTTTACTCCCGCAAATGGAACAGGGACGGCAGCGTATTCAAATCGACAAGATGGCTACTATGGTTCCGTTTTGGAAACGTCTCTCGAATTTAATCTTTAAAATTCTATGGAATCTGCACTTGCTTTATGCAGTTTATCACTTTGGTAAGTAATTTAATAATAGCTGATTACTTTTCTGTATGTATTTTAATGTTACACGTATTATTTTAATATAAACAGCTTTTAATTGTTAAAATTTTCTTCTAGTTGATAATCAATTAATACATACGATATCAATTGCTCTGCGACCAGGAATATAAGAGCGTAAATGTTAACTATTCTGCTACCAAAAACATAAGAGAGCTTAATCATGAATTCTCCAGCCTTTTATAGCTTCTTGAAACAAAACAAAAATACTACGTCATCGGATTTCAACTGTTCGAATTTCAGAAAAAAATAACCTACATTTCCGAAAATCCAGGTAATAAATTCACAATTCTGATAATACCTTTGATAACGTACAGATAAATCTCATCCTTATTTTTGCTTAAATTCTGTTTGTATAATTTTCTAAGTACTTTTTCCTATGAAATTTTAGATTCAAAATACATAACTTCATTGAGCTGTCAACTTATTTTAGACTTTCAAATTTTGAATTATCACTAGCTATTATATTTAAAATTACTCTAAATCCACTTAACTAGTACTATTTAAACTGATTACTTACCATTTTAACTCTAACAACTACAATTTAAACTTTTAAAACATTTTGTTATTTGTATTACTTATACCTTATATAAGCTGATATTTTCTGTGTTATCATAGGTTAACATTTTAAATTTTATATAAACAACTTCCTTAATTATCCTACATACTTTTTTTTTTACATAAATTGTCATTTATTAATGTTTATAATTAATCTTGTGTCCTTTTTAGGTACTCATAATCTATTTGCATATTTGTTTGTACAAATCGAAGACCATGATTTTGTAAGTACTTCCTTTTTATACTATTAATTTAAATATTTTACTAACTAAAATTACATGTTGATTTCTTAAACATGTGGAAACCATTAATACTTCTTGATTTTTATTTTCTTTTTATTGTTTCAGGTTAAACTGAGAATTTTGAAAAAGAACTAGGTGAAAAGTGAATTGTTATGTGAAAATGCATTCATTATGGATTAGAAAATTTTGATTGTGATACAATAATTGAATATGGATCCTATACAAGATAAGATGTCAGTACATTCTTTACTTATTTGAATGTTTGTAATTGAAGAGTAAATATTGAAAATTTAAGATGTACGAAAGAAAAAGTAACTGCAGATTCAATTAAACTTATTAAGATATCCCTTTTTTGTAAATTATTGTGGTAAGTAACTTTAATTCTATTTTGTTCATTTACTAATGTGTATTGTTTATTTTTACATGTTGACTTTCCAATATGACTATCTACCCTATATTGACTTTTATCTTATAATATTTGTTTATTATTATCAGATATGTAAGTTATACTACTTTGTTTTAGTGTAACTGTAGAGATACTGTTTGTTTATACAAATTCACACTAATTATATGTATTATTTTTAGGTCATGGAAATTCATCTCATTTTCTAATAAGATGTATCCACTAAGTCCAAATGAAAACCTGTTATGACCAAATTTATGATATAATCAAGTTCATACTGTAGTCAAAACAATACTTCTTTTTGGGTAATTACATGGTTTAAGAAGAAAAGTGTGTTTCATTATGCATATCCTTTTTTTTTAATTAATCCATTAGTGTAATGGCTATGATGGATGCTTAAAAGGTAAGTTTTGTTTTTATCAGTAATAATGATCCATTACAATATATAAATATTGAAAAACCGTTTATTTTATATACAACTCATAATAACAAGAACAATAGGGAGAAACCGAGCAAACTAACAACATAGCTAAATTAGCTAAAAAAAAACTATAAGTAAATTTAGGAACATGTTATAATTCTTAGCTATTAAGTAAATCTTGCTCCACTCATAGATTCTAGCTTAGATAGGTCCAAAAAAATATTAACATACAATATTAAGAATAATAAAAAACTCTTCGTTTCAACGTAACTTCCAATATTTATTTAAAAATTTGCTTTTTTAAACTTTATAGACGGCCGTTTCGCTATGAAGTTACGTTGAAACGAAGAGTTTTTTATTATTCTTAATAAGATGGACTTCCAAAAAGTAAGAGTTGGTACAATAAATTTAACATACAATATATTAACTTTTCTTAAATTCTACATTATTCATGGAAAATGACCTGGAATGCCATCGAAAAAATCATTAACCAATTTCTTATTTAAACTCTATAACTTGAATGAAATAATTATCATTGTAAAAAGCGTCTTTTTGGCAATTTTTAAAAAACGTAAATTTTTATAAAGCTGTAAATTGTAGGTACCTGGTAATTTACATAAAGTGGCACTTATGTTTAATGGCAAAAAAAGAACCAAAAACACTAAAGTAGTGAAGTGGATGTCAATTTCCGGTATAACCAGAAGTGCTATAAATTTGAAAATATTTTAGTTGAATTCAGATGTATCGAATACCAAATTTTATTAATTTATTATTATCCGTTCCCCATAAACATCTAGGTAAAGTCGATATGGGACCCTGTATTCGTTTTCAGTATCGTCGCCATCTTGCATTTTTTTAAATAGCAACGTTGGTTGAGTGTTACAGAAAAGCTTCTTATAAAAATGATAGAATAATAATAAATAATCAACCAAATAATTAAGAAACTTTGTTAAAAATATTAAACATATAATTTTATACATACGGTTTTTTACAACTTAAAACACCAGTATACAATTGAATGAAATATCGGTTTTACCTCAGACTAAGAATAAAAAAGTGATGAAGGTCTGAGGGTTAGGGAACTGGGACTATAAACAACAATACATTTACGGAAAATAAAATAATCAAAATGTAAAATTTATTTAATGATTATTATAATATACAAAATATAATTTAAAACTTAATCGCTAACTAATTCGACAGTTTCAGGTTTAATATATTTTTCGACAAATACATTCTTATAAACTAACAAAGCCAAAAGAAAACATATAACTATTATAAAAAACAAATTTAAGATATTCGAAACAAACAGTTTTTCATATCCAGTAGCAAACCTTTCATTTTCGGGAATTTTTTTATCATTTACAACAGGCAGTTTTAAGAATTCACTTGTTTCAAAATCTTTGTTAGAATATTCATACTTTTGTTTGTCCAAAATTTCCTTTTTTTCTGATGTATTATTATTTAAATACCTATGTATTTCTTTGTTCTTTAAACCTTCCAAATATTTAAAAATGTAACTTTGATTAAATTGGTTGTTAAAATATTTGTACATTTCAGTGTCGTTAAATCTTAAATATTGGCAATTCTGAAATGTTTGCATAAATTTGTAAAAACTACTGTTTTTAAAATCGTCTTCAAAGTAATGCTTTAAAACATTTACACTATTTTCAATTTGTCGATCAATATCTTTTAGTCTAGTTGATAGTAATTTATCATCATTTGGTTTGTTTTCAAAAATATTATTTTCTTCACAAGCAATACCGTGAATATTGGATGAATTTTTCGTGTCACCATATTGCATTACAATTTCACTAGTTTTTAAATAACGCACTATCTCTATCAAATTACTACAAGTTAATTTGTTGCCATCAACAGAAATAAATGTCAATTTTGGCAAATCGGAAAATAATTTAGCGGGATTTATATAGTTTATATTATTGTTGTTAATGTAAAAATTATTTAAAAATGATAAGGAATAAAAATAGCTGACATCACTCAGTCTGTTGTAAGAAACATCTAAAATTGTTAAATTTGAAATGCGATCAAAAATACCGTATTGAAAGCTTTCAATAAAATTATGGGACATGTTAAGGTGCGTTAAAAAAATCATATTATAAAAGAAGTCAGTGGGAATAAAACGAATGAAGTTGTTATTAATATTTAGTTGTGTTGCACTATGGAATGGTAAATTGGTTAAATCTGAAATGTTATTAAAACTTAAATCAACTATTTTTAGACGGTCAGTTTGATTCAAACATTTATTCAATGGCAATTTGTTAATAAAATTATTATTTAAGTAAAGTTTTTCAAAAATTACCGGGCAAAAGTCTAAATTTTTTAATTTGTTATCATTAATTCTAAATTCTTCTATTTTAATATCATCTGTTAACGAAATAACATCAATGCTGTTGTTACTAAGATCTAATAATTCAAAATTTCTAACTTTGGGATCCAGTACATTAAATGAAAAATTTGTGAGCTGGTTGCTAGATAATATTAAAGATGTCAGTTGAGTAAGTCCCAGGAAAGAATGTTCATGAATTATTTTTATATTGTTATGAGATAAATCTAAATAATCTAGTTCTATCAAATGATTAAATATTCCCAAGCCGATTTCCGTCAGTTGGTTGTTCGATAAAATTATTTGTCTTAATGTGTTTGTGCTGAAAGCACTCGGCATTATATTTTCAATACCAAGGTTATTTAATATTAACTTATCAATTCTTGTCCATTTCTGAAATGAAAGAACAGGTAAAATAGTTGTATTTATTGAAGCAATTTCTAAAGTTATTGTAGTATTTTCATCTTTTTGAATAATTTTGGTGTCCATTGGTAGCTCAACATCAAAACAAGTTATTTTGTTATTTAATATTTTTTCTTTACGTTGACCTTCTACATATCGTCGATCTCCAAAATAATCATATTCATAGTGGCCGGGATTATTGATTGTATATTTTTTTAGTTCTTCTGTACATTCCTCAGTAACTACGAAAGTTACAATATTAAATAATAAAATGATGAAACAAAACCTACAAAATAAAAACTATAATCAAATTTGGGAAAAATAGTTTAACATACATTTATTTTCTGTATACTAGCGATAGCATGGATAGAAACATTTCATAAGACTTGTGAATATAACCAATCTTTGGAAAATAGGGTAAAATAATGGCACGGTCGATATAGTAGAATGGTACAACAAACTTACAAGGTATGACATTGTGTATATTATTTTAAATAGGTGTGACATAGTTCAGAGAGTTAACACTCGAAAATATGCGTAGTTTGTATACCAATTTTTACAATTATTAGCAAATTTTTCTGGGTTTTAAGGATTTGTTTTACGAGTTTATTAAATTGTTTAATATTTATTAATATGCGTTGTTCCATGTTTGGCTGTAATCGTAAAAATCAAGCAAATGATTTCTACAATAAATGTATTCTTTTACACATTTCCTAACGAAGATGCCGGAACCAAAGCAATATACTGGACACTGTTTTAGGAGGTCGGCAACCACTATATTAGTTGATGAAGGAGGTGTTAAGCTATCATTAAAGCGACTAGGTGGCTGGCAATCTCCTACAGTGACAGATGATTATGAGAATCAGTAAAATAAAAATTTAAAAGACAACGCTTCATGAATATCGAAACCGATTTCCAACAATAATTAACAATCGTCATCTTCCGACGCTACAATTATAGATAACCGTTCATCACCGTCAAGGCATAACTTGATGCGAATAATACTATATTTTTCTACTATTTACATAGACATTACATACTACTACTACTATATTATTAGTACATTTTTTTACTTATTTTAAACAAATTACTTCAACAAATAATACACCATACGAAAATAAAATTGTGATAATCCGTAAAAACGAATAAAAATGTCATTGATTCTCCTTCTTTTTTCATTAAACATCTCTAACATAAATTAAATTTTTAATTTTATCAAAGATTTTTGTTAACATGAAGTTAACATCGTGTTAGTTAACAAAGGTTTGTCAAGTGTTTATGCAATGATAGGAAATATAACAAAGAGAAGTTTTAAAATTATTTAATGAAGTTAATCCAGATCACAAAATCAGCAGTTGTGAAAATTGTACTGCGTTATTTACGAACACATCACGTAGTAAATGAACCAGAAAGACCAAAATTCGTCACAAATGACAATGTAAAATTGGATGTGTTACTATTACTTGAAGAAAATTCACAAACATTTACTACCTAGTTAGTTCTTGACTTTGACATAAGCCATAGTTCAGTTATGAACATAATGAAATCCGAGTAACTGAAATCATACAAATTTCACTGCCATCACGAATTAACTGATGATGATCCATATCGCGGAACAGAATTTTGCGAAAAAATATTTAAAATAACAAAGTTGATGTATTGATGCATTTCGGGTTCATTCGGAAATGGTACATTAAATTTGGTAGCATATTTAAATTTCTTGGATATTCTTAGAAAGGGAATATGCATTTTCATTTCAAAATTCAAACCGTTTGAGGAAATACTTTATATTAATCCTGTAAATATTGGATTATACTAGGTGTATATAAGTGAAAAGTAAAAAGACGACTTTTTTAGATTTATTATAAACCTATTGCTCTGCATAGTTTTAATATTTGTTTATCATTTAACTTATTTTTATTTTAGTAACAAAGGATGTGAATATGATTACATTGAGGATAAAAATAACTGTTCAGTTTTTGATTAGAAAATAGAAGATACATATAAACGTCAATTATACACGAGAGAAAAATTATTAGCAAGCGATGTTAGCCAAGTGCGATAAACCGTGAGGACGTGCGTAATATATATTTTCTACTACTGACCATATAAGGCAATGGTACAATATAGTATATTACATAAAAAGTGTGGAAAGTGAAGTAATACGTTTAGCACGTGCCGCATGGTGAACTTGACACTCTTTCTCTTTATATATGCAAATATCTAGCTGTACGATAAATTGGAATTTTCTAACTCATTTGGAAGTGGGTTACAGTTTGGATGATCTATTTAATTGTCGGCAATAAAAATTTTGATTTTTGGTCGTTAAGAAGCAAGCACATACAGCAATCTGTGTTCGTCAAAAGGGTTTTAAGAATTTGTGCGAAATTTAGTCTGTTTATCTTGTATAGATTTTAATTTACCAAGATAAGGTCAAAAGTGGCTTTAAATGGTTAGTGCAAAATACACATTATACTTTTCACCATTTATTTTTTCTGGAACCGCGTATCTAGATACCAAGTAAATTTGTATTTATTGCTGTATTCTGTACAGGGTAAAACAAAATCTTAATTAAAAAGTAAGTTATTCATATCTTAAATAAGATGTTTTTTTTAATGTGACACTCTATATATGGTTACATGTCTATATTTTAAATATACACAACATGCTGTATTTTCACTATACAGTTTATTGTTATTTTTTAAATTTTATCATCAAAATGGCACTATTTATAAATAAAAATAAACAATTTAAAAAAAAAAAACAATAATGTTTGTTCGAAATTTCCCTGGATTTAATGCAACAAAGCTGCTTTCTGATAAGGTGAAAATAATTTATCAAAGTTGGAATGTCCAACTACTTTTGGGTATAAAATTTCATGAATTTCTTTGTTAAACGTCGCCGACAGACTACTAATCTATGAAAAAAATTAAATTTTTAAATATTCTAAGAGCACATAAACATTTCTAGAAAACATCAGCATTATATTTTTAGATTGTTTTAAAACTTTTTCTCTCCTACGTTCCAAAAATGTATACTTACACTAACTTTCTTTGCTGACATAATCAAGAATGGTTGGTTATTTACATAGTCATTTTAAAATCTAATGAATTTAAATAACGTTACCAATTGTTTACTCAAAACAAAATAAAATTTAAAAGTTCAATTTTACAAAGAATATATAGTTAGGAGAGATTTCTTAAATCAAGTATGTTTTTATTCAAATAATATTTTGAAAATTCAATTAATTCTACTTACATTTTATACGAAGACATATATTATGTAGTTTTTGTCCACTAAGGAACTGTATATATACTGCCCAATTAACGACTACTACCGTGCCTCTGCACTGTCAGTAAATTTATTTTGGTACTTCGAATAAATAAAACTTATCGTACTTATGTACTTCCCAGAAAACAGATAATATTTAAAACCATTATCAACTGAAATTATTATAACGCGAAGGAAAATAAAATAAGATTTGAATATTATACCACTATTTGTTAAATAAAATTTTAATTTGCTTGTAAATTAAATAGTTATTTAAAAATCTTAAAAAAATAATGATAATCCTAATACAGTGTGGAAACCAATTATGGAAAAAAATAATGGTACCCTTAGTATATAGAAATATTAAAAGCGCTGAGACATAGTGTCTTATTTTCATTTCCACTCTGTTCGAAATAAAACATAAATTTACAGAGTGATTCACATGAGTTTAATAATGCAAGTGCACTTCAAAGGAACACCCTGTATCATATATTAATATTTTGATTGAATTCAGAAGCATTGAAAACCCCCGTATACCAAATTTTATTTATCTAGTATTATCCGTTCCCGTTCTAGGTAAAGGTCAATATGGGATGTATGTATAATATAAAATATAATTAAATCCTATTCCGCATCTTTTACTAGATAATTCAAGCTTGTGCGATGTATTCGTTTACAGTATCGCCGCCATCTTCCATTTTTTTAATTAGCAGTTGAGCGATATGTCACAGAAAATCTTATTTTAAAAATAACAGAATAGTACTGGTCTATATAGTGGTTTTGTAGCCCTAGATATAAGATTTGATTTTATACTCACAATTCATGAAATTATCAATGATTTTGTAAAATTTGCTCTAGTTTTCTTTCAAGCATTTCATTTTACACTATAAAAATTGGAAAATAAAACAAAATAACAATTATACTTATATTGTAAGTTTTGTTTATAAAAAATACAATACATTGAAGTAATTAGACAGAAAAATTTCAAAAACATGTTATATTTCCATAAAACACCTTTTTGGAGCTGTTATTTTATAATTTTTCAGAAGACAATCTCTTTTTAAAAACCAGCAGTAATCTGCCATCATGTGAAAATCCCATTGTCCTTGATATCTTTTCTCCATCACTTTTAGATCCTTGTAAAATCTTTTTCCATGTTACTCACTATAATTTCATTAATAATCGGGAAATTTATCCAAATTATTGCGAAGATAGTGTAACTTGATACTCATATTTGGTCCTGTATCTGTATCTGTAAAGTGGGGAGGGTGAGTATAGATCCACAGCACTTAGGCCACAATATGACCCACTGTACATCCTCCCAAGGAGTAGCCCTCCTAGGACATTGTCCCTCCTGCCTTATCCAGGAAGGAAGACAGGTCACCAGGGACATCTCCTTGATATCGGCATATTTGGTCCTAAAGTCTGGAAGTTTTTTAGCATATTTTTTACAATTTCTTCATAACTTGACTCTGTATGGTTACCAAGAAAATTGTCAACCACCAAAACAAAGCTTTCCCAAGCTTTACTTTCCGGAACAGTCATAACTTTAATAAAATCTGTGTCTTTTATCAATTGCCGTATTTGAGGGCCATGAAATATTCCACCTTTTAACTTTTCCATACTAAGCTTCGAAAATTTTCTAAAAATGTCTTCAAAACAATCTCCTTCCTCCTCCAAAGCTTTTTCAAATTGCTTTATTATTGCTAACATAATATGTAATGGTGGAAGTATGAATTTGTCTCTGCTCAGTAACGGTTACCTTATTACATTGGCTTTACCGACAGTTAAAGAATTTCTTGCCTTCCAAATATCTTGTTCCCAATGAAATTGCTTTGCTCTACTGTCCCATATGCAAACGAAGCAAGGGTATTTCGTATATCCACTTTGTTGACCAAGTAAAAAATTAACCATTTTTAAATCCACACAGATTGGCCATTGATGCTCCGAGTAAAAATAATTTTACATTTTCATATTCTTCTTTGAGTTTTGTTCAATGAGCAATTGAACTTGTAGCAAATTTAATGAAATTGATTGTGTTAACCGTTATTTTGTGGAAGTTCATCTTACTAAGAACAATAAATAACTGAATAACTGACGATGCTAGTTATAGCGAAACAGCTGTAATTGAATTTTAAAGCGAATTTTTCGAATAAATAGTAGAAGTTTAGTTTAACCGTTCAGTTATTTATTGTTCTTTATAGCAAATTTATTTCCATTGTGTAGTAAAACACATTTTAAACTTCTTCTACGGCTGTCAATAAAAATTCTTTCAAACCCATGTCTAAAAGTAGCTTTGCAATATCATTGCAGAATACCAGTCCTTTATTTTCATCAAAAAATTGTAATAGCTCACTTTCTCGCGTTCTGTATGTTGAAATTGTTGCTGTTGGTGCCATTAAGTTCTGGTCCTTGTTTTGATAAATTTAGATCACGTATTAAATCACTGAGCTTATTTTGAGAAAATAACTTAGGCGTAGATGTTTCACCCTCCCATTCACTTCCATTGGTTTACTGACTGGATTATTATGAATTTGGCAACACCATTGTTTCTGAGGGCATGCGAATCACTTTTGAAACGTAAATAGCCCGAGGGAGATTTTCACTGTGTATAACAGGATATTTTGTAGACTGTAAGTTTGGATTTTGCGATTAAAACCTTTGGTATCTACTACGCAAAAATAACAATAATCAAAATGATTCTTAGGCTCTATCCAGATCATAGAAAAACCAAAGTCTAATCCAGAACGTTCTCCACAACCGCAAAGACTCAACACAGGACTTACAAAACTTTATGACGAATGCATAATTTACCTAGTTTCTCCATTTTAAAACCGAAATAAATAATAATAATAAATAATAAATTTTATTATTAACAGGCCAAAAATGGTTCAAAATACAAGATAGGTAAAAATCATATAAAAAGCACATTTACTACTTTCATGAATATATTCGTGATGTAAATACTCCAAAATATAAAAAATTGCAAAGATATCCAGGGCAACACAAAAAAATTTTTTTTGTAGAGCTGTGTGATAATTAATTAACCGAATAATTGAAGAAACTTTGTTAATATTAAACATGTAATTTTATACACACGGTTTTTTACAACTTATAACACCAGTATACAATTGAACGAAATATCAGTATTACAAGTGACTAATAGTTACTGGGATTACTAAAATGATGAAGGTATGGAGGTCTGGTTGAATAGGGATTACTGTTCTCTGTTACTTCCATAGCACTTTCATATGTGCTATTTGTGCCAAATATAACAGAAAATTTGTTATCAATAAGTGCATTTGAGAAAAAAGGTTTTAAAATCAAGTTTGAAAATGTAAACTGTTAAATTGAAAAGGAAGATGGAACACTTATGATGACAGAAATAGATGAAGATAAAAGGACCAAAGTATGTAGATTAAAGAAAGGACTGTACGGCCTAAAACAAAGTGCACGTACCTGGTATTAGACAATTAAATCCGAATTACAAAACATAGGGTTTACAGAAATATATTCATCACATTGTGTATTTCTATACAACAAAAACAACTATTCTATAATTAGTTTATATGTAGATGACATATTATTAGCCACAAATACAAAAGAAATGGCAAATCATGGCATGCAAAAGTTAAGTACCAAATTTATGATGAAATTTCTAGGGGAAGCTAAGTACTTACTTGGATGGGAAATAACTAGAAACCGAAAATAAAAGAATTTTACAACGCTTCGACATGAGTGAATGTAAAGGGTCGAGTATTCCATTGGAAAATGACAAAGATGTATGTTCTGAAATCATGAATATAGAGAAGTCCCTTATCAGCAATTAATCGGAAGCTTATTATATTTAAAACAAGGAACAAGACTAGATATTACTTTTGTTACAACTTATCTAAGCCAGTTTAACACCAAATACTCTGAGTTGAATTGGACAAGCAAAACACGTTTTGAAATACTTGAAGTATACACAAACTGAAGGAATAACTTATCAAGAAAACAACAGGCCACTAAAATCTTATTGCGATGCAAGCTGGAATAATGTCTTAGATGGTAAAGGTTTTTCTGGATATATTTTCATTCTTAGTAATGGAGCAATTAGCTGGCAATGCAAGAAACAGAATGTTGTTACTTTAAGCACATGTGAAAGTGAATTTATAGCAATCACTGAAGCCGTAAAGAAAATTTTATGGTTTGACAAAATTTTTGGAGATCTCAACCAAAGCCATCTACTAGAAAACAAAGAAATATACAATGACAATCAGGCAGCCATAAAATTAGCAACAAACAATACATATCACTCAAGAACCAAACATATACAAAGGAATTATTTTTTGATCAAAGATGAAATTGAGAAGAATAAAATAAATTTAAAATACATAGACACCAAAGAAAATGTTGCAGATTTTTTAACCAAAGCAGTTGCAAGACCCATACTGGAAAAACATAAGGCAAAAACAGGGGTACAAAGTATGGAAGACCAGAAGAAGCAACAGTAAGAATTGTGTGTTAAGTCAAAATGGGGAGGATGTTGTTATATTTTGACTTACTACATTCAAGTCCAAAAAATAAAGATGAGAAGTTCTGTTACTACGTTACAAAAATAAATAATTTTTTGTGATATACAAAAAAAATATTTTGACGTTTAATTGTGTCATAGAAAATAACTATTTCTATATATTATAAATCAGTATTATTTATTTATTTCATTAAAAGTATTAAACACTGAAGTACAAGTTATTAGCTAAACTACAACTGGGACTATTTAATTTGCAGTAAACAACAATACATTAATGGAAAATAAAATAATCAAAATAAAAAAATTTATTTAATAATTATTTTGTAATTTATACAATATGAATAATATATAAAATATAATTTTAAACTTAAACGCTAACTAATTCAGTTTCAGGTTTAATATATTTTTCGACAAATATATTCTTATAAATGAACAAAGCAAAGAGAAAACATATAAATATGATGAAAAACAAATTTAATATATTAAAAATAAACAGTTTATTATAACCAGTAGCAAACTTTTCATTTTCTGAAAAATTTTTTTCATTTACAACTCGGAGATTTTCGAAGATTTCTTGCTTAAAATAATCATGCAATTGTTTGTTAAAAATTTCGATCTTTTCTGTATAATTATTTAAATACCTATCGATTTCAGTGTCTTTAAATTTTACATGTTGGGATTTTTGAAAAGTTTGCATAAATTTGTAAAAACTGCTGTTTTTAAAATCAATATCTAAGTAATGTTTTAAAACATTTACATTATTTTCAATTTGGCGATCAATATCTTTTGGTGTTGTTGATAGAAATTGTTCATCATTTGGTTTATTTTCAAAAATATTATTTTCTTCACAAGCAATACCGTGAATATTGGATGCATTTTTCGTGTTACCATGTTGCATCTCAATTTCACTAGTTTTTAAATAACGCACTATCTCTATCATATTACTGCAAGTTAATTTGTTGCCATCAACAGAAATAAATGTTAATTTTGGCAAATCGGAGAATAATTTAGTGGGATTTATATAGTTTATGTTATTGTTGTTAATGTAAAGATTATTTAAAAATGATAAGGAAAAAAAATAGCTGACATCCTTAAGTCTGTTATAAGAAACATCTAAGATTGTTAAATTTGAAATACGATCGAAAATACCGTACTGAAAGCTTTCAATAAAATTATGGGAAATGTTAAGTTGCGTTAACGAAATCATACTATAAAAGAAGTCAATGGGAATAAAACGAATGAAGTTGTTATTAATATTTAGTTGTGTTACACTATGGAATGGTAAATTGGTTATATCTGAAATGTTATTAAAACTTAAATCAACTATTTTTAGACGGTCAGTTTGATTCAAACATTTATTCAATGGCAGTTTGTTAATAAAATTATTATTTAAGTAAAGTTTTTCAAAAATTACTGGGCAAAAGTCTAAATTTTTTAATTTGTTATCACTAATTCTAAATTCTTTTATATTAATATCATCTGTTAACGAAATAACGTCAATGCTGTTGTTACTAACATCTAATAATTCAAGATTTCTAACTTTGGGATCCAGTACATTAAATGAAAAATTTGTGAGCTGGTTGCTAGATAGTATTAAAGATGTCAGTTGAGTAAGTCCCAGGAAAGAATGTTCATGAATTATTTTTATATTGTTATGGGATAAATCTAAATAATTTAGTTCTATCAAGTGATTAAATATTCCCAAGCCGATTTCCATTAATTGGTTGTTCGATAAAATTATTTGCTTTAATGAATTACTGCTGAAAGCACTCGGCATTATATTTTCAATACCAAGGTTTTTTAATATCAACTGATCAATTCTTGTCCACTTCTGAAATGAAAGCACAGGTAAAATAGTAGTATTTAATGAAGCAATTAATAAAGTTATGGTAGTATCTTGTTCTTTTTGAATAATTTTGGTGTCCATTGGCAGCTCAACATCAAAACAAGTTATTTTGTTATTTACTATTTTTTCTTCATGGTAACTTTCTACATATTTTTTACGTCCATACTTATCAAATTCATAGTGGCTAGGTTTATCGATTATATCTTTTTTAATTTCTTCTGTACATTCCTCAGTAACTACGAAAGTTAAAACATTAAATAACAAAATGATGAAATAAAACCTGCAAAATAAAAACTATAATCAAGTTGAGAAAAAGATATATATATATATATATATATAATTATCGGAATATATAATATAATAATTTTAAGTTACTTTAATTATAATTTTTTTAAATTGAATTTGATCTTGTACCGCTATTTTATAATGTTTTTATTTCTTTTATAGCCTGATGATGGTCTCCTTAGGCCAAAACTAGTAGCTTGTTACTAACGACTGTATTTATCATAAATATTTGTTCTGACATTGACATTGTTCTTTTCCTTTCTTCAGTTTCAATATTTTAGAACGTTATATTAATGATCAGAACGATAAATAACATTTAAAATAGTCATGATTTGACTGTAACTCATGCAGATAATATAAAATACAAAACAAATAGTAAATATAATTAATCTATAATTAAATTAGTACACATTGTCCAACAAATCCTGGGGTTCACTTATATCTTTAATTTATTATTCTAAATTGAACAGCCTTTGTATCTTTATATGTTTAAATACTACGTTTAATCTAAATTAAAGTTAGGTTAAATCTGACTAGCAGAGTCAACCTTTGAGTTTCAATCGGTTATCTTACATAAACTTATTTGATTTGTTAATAGAATTTAACTGTAAATATTTGAGAAGCCATATTTTTATATAGAAAATATAGAAATAAAAAATAGTACATCTACTTATGAATAGTACAAAATGACCTTCAGAACTTAACATTCGTTCTCTGTATATATACAAATATCTATATTGGAATTTTTTAACTCATCTGGAAGTGGATTACCATTTTGATGGTCTATTTAATTATTGTAGGCAATAAAAATTTTGATTTTTGGTCGTTAATAAGCAAGCACACATAGCTAAGCTGTCAAAAGGATTTTAAAAATTTTTGCGAAACTTAGTCTGTTTTCTTGTATAGATTTTAATTTATGAAGAGATCAAAAGTGGCTTTAAATGGTTGGTATAAAATATACACATGATGCTTTTCACCATTTATTTTTCCTGGAACCGCGTATCTAGATACCAAGTAAATTTGTGTTTATTGCTCTTAGAAAAAATAAAAAAAATATATATAAATGCTAATAAAATCCCTTTCCTTGTAATTATATCATCAAAATGACACTATTTCTAAATGAAAATAAACAATTTTTAAAAAACTATTAATGTTTGTTCTAGATTTTAGGGAAATACAATATTTCCCTGAATTTAATACAACAAAGCTGCTTCTAATAAGGTGAAAATAATTTCCAACTTCTTTTGTGTATAAAATGTCATGAATTTGTTTGTTAAACGTCGCCGACAGACTACTAATCTATAGAAAAAATTAAATTTTTAAATATTCTAAGAACACATAAACCTTTCTAGAAAACATCACCTTCTTTTTTTTAGATTGTTTTAAAACTTTTTTTCTCTCCTACGTTCCAAAAATTTATATTTACACTTACTTTCTTTGCTGACATTATAATCAAGAATGGTTGGTGATTTACATATTCATTTTAAAATCTAATGAATTTAAATAACGTTACCAATTATTTACTCAAAACAAAATAAAATTTAAAAGTTCAATTTTACAAAGAATATATAGTTAGGAGAAATTTCTTGAATCAATTATATTTTTTCAAATAATATTTTGAAAATAAAATTAATTCTACTTACATTTTATACGAAGACATATATTATGTAGTTTTTGTCCACTAAGGAACTGTATATATACTGCATCATTAACCACTACTACTGTGCCTATGCACTGTCAGTAAATTTATTTTGGTACTTCAAATAAATAAAACTTATCGTACATTTATGTACTTCCCAGAAAACAGATAATATTTAAAACCATTATCAACTGAAATTATTATAACGCGAAGGAAAACATAATAAGGTTTGACTACTAAACAACTATTTGTTAAATAAAATTTTAATTTGCTTGTAAATTAAATAGTTATTTGAAAATCTTAAAAAAAATAATGATATTCTTAATACAGTGTGAAAACCACTTATGGAAAAAAAATGTGTACCCTTAGTTTATAGAAATATTAAAAATGCTAAGACATCAGTTTTTATTTTTATTTTCACTTTGTTTGAAATAAAACATAAATTCACATGAGTTCAATAATACAAGTGCACTTTGATGGAACACCTCGTATCATATTAAATTTTTGTAAAATATTATCATTGGATTGGTTAGGCTAGGTTAGGTTGGGTTAGGCTAAAGCTAGGTTTTATATTAATAGTCTATCCACTGCGGCTTGAAATATCTATTGTGGCTAACTCCTAGGTTATAGTCGTTCTATTAGCCCTATGCTCATCAGGGTCATTAGCAAACTATAAAGTTCGTTATTTTTTTTTTTTAAATAAAATGAATAAATAACCTTTGTGATTTTGATTTCTTCATTAAACGTATAACAAGTTATTGTAAAGATCAGCACGATATAATTTCTTCTGCTTTTTCTAGTACAGTACTATTCAGACATTCCGATTATATAGTATCCTTTCGGCCGAGTTGTACGCCATTCTTCAAGCTCTAAAATCTGTAAAGTTAAAGAATCACCCTAAGGTAATAATTATTACAGATTCACTAAGTTCCATACACACTATACACACTATACAGCAGTTATACCCCAGAAATCCAATTGCCATCCTAATAAAAACAGAATTATTTCTTCTTCGACAAAAAGAAATCCTGTTCTTTTGGGTCCCATCACATATTGGCATACAAGGGAATGAAAAAGCAGATTTCCATGCTAGGGAAGCGACAACTTGTGACGATGCAACAGTAGTGCGTGAGGTGGTAGCAAGTGATATAAAAGCGGTGTTTAAAAATAAAATCTTGTGTAAGTGGCAAAGCAAATGGAATTCATCTTCGGCGAAACGTAAACAAATTAAACCATTTGTGAAACCATGGTCCCAATTAAATACAAGTCGCGTAAATCAAGTGAAAGACAATCGATTACGTTTAGGTCACTCAAAGTTAACCCACTCTTATTTATTTAACAAAGACCAATCCCCAACATGTGAATTCTGTCTTAAAAATCTCACTACATATCACATACTAGTAGAGTGCGACAAACTTAAAAACACTAGAAGAAACTTTAACACCCCTAATAGTTTAACATCTATCCTAGATGAAAATTGTAGAACTAAAAATGTTGAAAACTTCTTAAAACACATTGGAATTTATTATAAGTTGTAAGGTTACGCAATTGTGTCGCTAATAACCCTTAGTGGTTGATGCGAAAAAAAAAATTCCTTAGGGCTTATAACATCTAGGTTCTGTCATGTCTTATAATTAATTCAATACCAAATTTCAATATCTTTTTATATAAAAAAATGTTACTTTATCTGATGATAATAATTTATTGAATCAGCTAAGAGCTTAATTTTTTAAACGAACTGTAAAAATTTTGTTAAAAAGGTTTTTTGTTTGTTTTTTTCTTTTTATTCTTAATGATGGACTTCCTCAGAGTGTTAAACACAATAAATTATAATAACCTAATCCTAAATACAACAATTTATTGTTTGGAAAACTAAATATAACAAAAACCCTTAAAAATTTAGAACACAAATTTTTTTATAAGTCTCTGTATAAGTATTTGAAAATTTTTTTTAAGTTAAATTTTTTCGAATTTAACAATGTCATATAAATTAAAAGAATAAGAACTTTTCAGGAGTTTTAAAACGTTTTTAATGGCACATTCATTTTCTTCATAATAAAATATTTTTCCAATTCGCTAACTTAGTAGACCCCAATAAATTTTCTCTTTTCCTTAGATCTATACCGTCCAACAAAGTAATACAAAGCATCGAAGAAAAGTTTTTCTGTTGACTTGTTGAAGTTGACAGCACTGTGAGTGGCAATCGTTTGGGGTCTCTAAAAAAGTTAGCATACACGATTTGCTCGTTCAAAAGGACAAAAAAAATCCATATCCTTTTTTTAAAGTAATAAAAAGTTTTATTTTTCAAGCACATCAGAACTGTTGGAGTTAATTGGGAAAGTTTATTTTTTGTGAATCGTTAGATGTGTTTTCTAAAAGTTGACCCGTTATGTGATGATTTTTCACCCGAATCTAATTGATATATGTGTATGACATGGGTGATAGTAAATTTAAAGAATTTATTAATAAAAACAAATAATTCTATATACAGTGTGAAAACCATTTATGGAATAAAATTATTTGTGGGGTTAGTTTAGAAAATTATAAAAACGCTGGGACCCGCCATTTTTAAAATTCCAGCTTTTTAAACATAAATTTAAATGTACAAGTCTGGCATCGTCCATGATCTATATTTTTAATGAAACTCCCTGTATTTTTATGATTTTAAAGCTCCTTAACAATACGATCTCAACGAACTATACTATATACTGTCTATTATGAATTGTACAAGGTGAAATTTTGAAATTATTTTTCCCAATACACTGCTTCTCCAAGTTTCCTCTCCAACTTCTTTAACACTTCATCTTTATTTCAACATCCAAACACGCGTCCATCATCATCTTCCAACTTACACCTCTCGCACATTCCAGTTTCTCTCTTCCCAATCTTATGTAGATACCCCATGTCCAGTGAGCACTTGGGTCAAGAAGTAGTTCACTTCTCCAAATTTTAGGTCCATCCACTCATTTCTAATCCTAATTGCTAATTTGATTGCACCTTCATACCCCTTCTACCTTCTCAACATTTCCTCCTCCATCCAAACCTGAACTTCCCTTCTTTTCGCCCCGTTCCACAATCTTTTCTTTACCCTAGCCGTCAAGTATGACCTTGACAGCAAAGCTGCTGCTGCTGCTGCACTGTTCTGTTCTGCAACATATCTATCTCTTATTTCACTCTCTACTTGCCATGAGTCAGACTTAAAGCAGCTCTTCTAGTCCTATTTTATCAAGAAATTTTAGGAGATCGTCGGGCTCCTAAGTATAAGCAAGGTAGGGCATTCCGAGAGTATGTGTATTGAGGTTTCTTCCTCTTCCTCACAGAATCTGCACTTTATTTATGAGACTTCTTAACCGACAAAGCCACGGTAATATTCCCGTTAAAATCAAAAACCTAAGAGATCTCTTCTGGTCTTAGTTTCCCAAAAGTATCTTAGCTTGTCTCAGTCTTTTCAACTAATTCTGGTACTTGGATTTCTCTTTCCCCATTCCTTTTCTTAGTTTTTCTAAGATTGCGCTAATACTGATCCCACAACATGGTCCAGGTCCCATATGTAGGATTTGGGCTTCTTTTTTGGTAGCTTATTTGTTGTTACTTTTCCTCCGCTTCCTATGTATCCTAGAACCCATAGAAGGGTGACAATATTCTTCTGGAGTAGCTCATTTAGCTAACCTAGGGTTCCCCTAGGCTGGATATCTGGGATTTTTCTGATGGTGGTGCAATACTATAGGATACTGAATGCAATGGCAGCAGCTGTGCTGTCAACGACCTACCCATTAGGGGCGATGATATTGGAATATTAGGTCTGGAGGGAAGATCAAAAAGAGCGGTGGGTGTATATGGATGTGGAATTGAGATAAGTAGAGAGTCGATGGATCGTAAGGGAACTGGAGAGGTGAACTACTTCTAGACCCAGGCGCTCACTGGACATGGGTCATAAGTATCCACAAAAGTATGAGAAGAGAGAAACTGATATGTGCAACAGGTGTGAGCTGGAGGATGATGAGGGACACGTATCTAGATGTTGGAGAAAAACGAAAAGTTGGAGAGGAAACTCATGGAGGCGGTGTGTTGGGAAAACAGAGTAGAGATAATGTTGAGAGAGGAGAATAATGTTTGAAGGTTAGCAAAGCAGTGAAGAGTATGTTTAGAGAAAGGGGATATTTTTGAGGACGCGAATGGTATGAATAATAATACTGCATAGTACCCATTTGAAGATGAGTACTTTATCTACGCTCAAAAACAAGATGGGAGGATGGGATATTTTGTCTTTTTTTTTAACGGATAGAGAACGAAAGTAATTTTCAAATATTACTGTTTTAGAAAAGGGCAGATAAATTTGTGATTTTAGGACGGTTACCCATCTATCTTTTTATACTTACGACAAACTAACTCCTGACAATTTGTACTCAACGGTTTAAACCATCCCTTCGGTTTCCCATATAATTTTTATGATCCGTTTAGTTTATCCTCTCCAGCTAGAATGTTGGCAGCCCTGTTTGTACGAATTGTCCTAATTGATTTTTAACGACAAACGATTTTGTTTGTTTAGGAGGTCATGTACGTTGTTTTAATCGAAGTAGTTAAAATAGCTATAGTTTTATGCATGGACGTATAACCACAGCAAAAAAGAGCAATCTTTCCTCTACTTTTCTTTATAATTTCCATTATTATAAAGGAAGTAGTCGTATTTTGTGGCCAGCTTTTATATGCCTTCGTCAAAACAATGCCTGCACTCAGCAAGCCACGCCTTTTGTTTTGAATTGTGCGTCGCATATTATTAAAGTTTCACAATACTCGGCTGCATTTATTGTTTTACCCCGAGGCAGAAAATCTACCAATCAAATCTGTCCCAAAATTCAGTGCACATGATTTTTTGCGAAGTAATTGTTTGCTTGAATTTGACTTTTCTAGTGTTGAATAACGCAATTTCATTGACCGTTGTTTTGATTCTGTTGCTTGGTTTTGTGCTTATCACTAAAGATTTTCGGTACCCACCGTGAACACAGTTTTCCATAATTTAAACGGTCGGTCACAATTTCTTGATCTTGATCTTCTTCTTGATCCAGCAGGACGAAATTGTTAACTGTCTGTTCTCTTTCACTTTACTTTGAATGAGAACATCAGTAATGATTGAAGGGCGCCCACTTCGTTCCTCATTATGAACGTTTGTACGCCCATCTTTGAAGGCCTTAACCCTTTTCCGCACCATTCCTTCACTCATAACGTTTTCACCATAAACTTCACTGTTTTAACGTTTTATGTCAATTGCTTTTAAGCCTTTGGCACAGAGAAAACGAATCACAGTACGCACTTCAGAGTCGGGGGGGATCCTCGATAGTCGCCGCCATTTTAAAATCACCTAAGCAAAGACTCGATGATACGGCGTCGTAATGGTATCTGTGGCTTCCCAACTGATATGGTTTAAAAACAGTACTTACTTTAAAAACATGCCTCTTACCTCTTCTGTTTATATTGTACTCTTATTTGTTTATTTTTTTTGGGCTGAGATGGAAAAAACTTATGTCGAACGGGTCCTCTTCAGGACCCGAACAGTGTGGGACTCATCATCTCTAGGATAATGCCTACCAACCAAAATCACCTCACCGTTGCTCCCGTCTCGGAATCACTACCATAGCATACTTCAAGATGGGCGGCGGTCCCTCACACACTTTCTATTTACTCTGCCACTCATAAACATTCTCTTTTCCTAACCATACTCTCCACTGCCTTAATTACCTTCATTCATTCCTCCTCACCTCTCAACATTATCTCTTACATATTTTTCAAAACACCACATCTCCGAGTATTTCCTCCAAGTTCTTTAGCACTTTTTTATTCCTCTAGAATATAAACGCGTGTGATCCTCTACTTCACATCTTTCACACACTCCAGTCTCTCTTTTCCCAATCTTGTGAAGATAACCTGCTCTTGACCCATGCCCAGTCAGCACCTGTGTCAAGAAGTAGTTCACTTCGCCGAATTTCCTAGTCATCCATTCTCTCCTACTTCCAATTACTCTTTTTAGCGCACCTTCTTCCACCTTACTTCCATTTCCTCCTCCATGTAATTAATTCACTTTCTCACAAAGCCTAGATCGGAGATGAGGTACTAGCTTGAGTTTCAGTGCACCAGGTGCCAGTGGGGTATTCGCCGATACCAGATTTGGATTCAGCGAGCTGAAAAACCCCCCAAAATAATTTTTGATTGACCATTTTTGATTGTATCAGGAAAACCCCCGGAGATAACGTTTAGGGTTAGGTTTTGGTGCACCAGGTGTTCGGGGGACTGATTCCGACGTGAAATTCAGAACCACCGCCCTACACAACTGCCCTCTTATGATTTTGTGGTGGTTTTTGGCACTCTTCTCAAGAAAACTCTCGGATATGAGGTTCTAGCCCGGGTTTCAGTGCACCAGGTGCCAGTGGGGTGTTCGCCGTTACCAGATTTGGATTCAGCGGGCCAAAAAAAAAACCCAAAATGATTTTTGGTTGACCTTCTTTGATTGTGTCAGGAAAACCACCGGAGATGACGTATAGGGTCAGGTTTTGGTGCACCAGGTTTTCGGATCTCAATTTGAACATTATATTCATGATCAGCGGCCTCGAAAACTCCCCGAGTACCCGGGGCCAGTTCTGACACTTCTTTATAAAGTTTTAAATTCTTTGAGTGCACTTTGGGCTGCAGCAATGCCACTTTCGGTGGGACAAAAAATCTACTCCACCATATTTTGTGATAATCGTTTTTGGAAGAGAATGCAGAAAACTGCATCCCAATCCGTCCACTTGTACCACTTTCCCGACAGCAGGCCTATTTCCGCAGGCGTTGACGTGACTATTATGCAACTTTGTTATATGTTTGTTTCTTACTTAACAAATTTAAACATATTATTTTTCTTAATGAAATCCAGTACATCAGTATAGTTAACTATTTGGAAACATTCGAGTGGGTTAAACTCCATTTTTA
Source organism: Ophraella communa (assembly GCA_035357415.1). Classification (NCBI taxonomy): domain Eukaryota; kingdom Metazoa; phylum Arthropoda; class Insecta; order Coleoptera; family Chrysomelidae; genus Ophraella; species Ophraella communa. The sequence goes on from CM068982.1 coordinate 19,706,796, forward strand.
TCTGTAACATAAGTTTAAACAGAGTTTAAAACGAGATGGAAAACCAGGCCTTATCAAACGATTGCCAGAAATTCAACTGTTTTTTATCTTTAGAACTGCTTTTTATCTTTGTAAATCCATACCTAATACTAAAAATTCTCTAACTACTTTTCATGATTCGCATTTGTTACGCTTGTGACCAGTTCACTCTAGCTTTAACGCAATTTTTTACGGGGAAATAAAAAGAAAAAATGCAAGCCATTCCGGCTTACGGCTTCAAAAGAAAAAAAAGACAAAGCAAGGGAATAAAAGCTTCTTTTTTACGCACCTCCAATCACGAGAGCTGTGCCACTGAGCGCGCTCCTTTTTCATGTTTATGTGACTCAAAGCGTAAAGCGGCACGCCGAACTAACTGACCCGAATACTAATCACGACCGACGTTATCATTTCATTAGAGGTGGATAGAGTGTGTTATGAGCGTGAATATGAACATACCGTACAAACAATTGCCAATTTTTCTAGTTGATAATACTCAAAACGAGCTATAATACTCAAAGGGAGTCTCGTTTTTAGTGTTTGTCTTTTATATAGCCAACTACTGAATTTGGAGTACGCGTGATGAATATTTGCAAAAAACGCGTAATAAAGAAAAATATACTTTTTATTATCTGTTAATTAAACACAAAATTGTCTATTTTGTTTTAATTAAATATGATATAATCATATAGTTTATTTTATTTATTTATTATTAACTCAGTTAGATGCTGCGAATAACGAATAGAAAGAAAGGAATATACATCTAGGTGAACAAAGTCCTAAATAGTTTTTGAATTTGGTGGATTTTTAATTTCTGGTATCAGTGACGTAACAGGGTATCTCCTGGCGAATTCATCACACGTTCTTTTTGAAAATTTTCCACACTTGCCGTGTATCAATAAAATATTCAGATAATCTTCATTGTTAAGTTCTAATCTTGCCATTTTTAATTAATTAATCTTATTTGACAATTCGATAAACACTTTGAATAATAATGATAGAGACTGTCAAATCATAACGAGAAAGGTCCAAAGCACTCTATTCGATATAGAAAAATAATAAAAGTTATTTGTATTTAGTTGTGGTTAGTATTTATTGTATCAAATTTATTAAAAATTACAAAGAAAGTTTTTCATTATATGCTCTGTAATAAACTAAAATCAACAATAATAAAGGAAGGAAATCCAAATTATAATTTTGGTACCCAAAAAAACCTAATTTCCTCCATATCTTTCAAACGCATAAAAATTGATATAGGAAAGTAAATACAAACTTACCTTATTTTTTCATGAGAAATCAAATAAAAATATAAAAATGGGGGTTGCAAGTTAAAATTTAACTCAACGTTTTGACCACCCTGTATAATTAATTTCTTATTTAAACACTATAACTTATAATTTAGGCCCTTAGATGCAAAACGATGAAATAATTTTATTAATTATTTAATTGAAATAATTAACATTTTATTAATCGTCTTTTTGGCATTTTTTTCAAAAAAAAAAATTTCTCTAAAACTGTAATTTTAAGGTACCTGGTACTTTACATAAAGTGGCCCTTAAATTTAATCTTCTAACCAAAAAAAATGGAGTATTCCATTTAAAATAGTGAGGTTGGCGTCAATTTCCGGTATAACCGGAAGTGCTATAAATTTGAAAATATTTTAGTTGAATTCATCTAGTATTATCGGTTCCTCATAAACTTCTAGGTGAAGGTCGATATGGGACAGTCTGTATATCGATGGTTAAAGTACTATCGGCTTCAGAATAACATATACATTTTCAGACTCAAATCGCTTACAATGAGTTAATTTTAAGGACGGCCTATTTATTGTGTACAACCAATCACGGTTTAAATAATAATAAATTTGAAATCAGTTAAACAGTTGTCCACGCCCACATCCTTAATGTTTGCAGCATAAGGTATTTTATTGACAAATTGCCTGTCCCTCTGTCCCTTGTAAATAAACTTATTCCCCAAAAACCATTTAATGTAGGCGTTTAAAGGGCGTTTTTATAACTTCGGTAGGTAAACGAAATTCACATTTAACATGTATATGCTGTTCTAAAGCCGACTGTACAGCCTGCGTACTCTGTAACTTGATAGAGATAGAAATAGAAAAGAAATATCAAAGAAAGAAATTTCTATCTACCATAAAATGCTACTCTAACTTTTTTCTAAAACCTTCGGGCAAGTTCGTATATAGAGAAATTTGTACTATTGAATCTGAAAACATTTTAATTTTTAACCTTTTTAACCCAGTAATTTTAACATCCTAAATGTCAATATTGTCATTTTAAGCTGTTTTTACTTTTTGTTCTTGCGTTGTGTGTTATGTTTTATAAAATGGATTTGGTATTAGTGAATTTTATATAAGAGACAGAAGAAGAAGATCGAAGAGAAATGCTGAAGATTAAAAAGAAGACATCTAAGAGACACGACAAATGTCCATAAACTTCCTGACAGAGCTTAGACAATGTATTCGTTTTCATCCAAAATTTAAAAACTTTTTTTAAGTAGTAAATTAAGTATTGTTGACATTCTTTTCGTCAGTCTATTAAATTAATAATAAAGAAAGCCACAAAGTTAAGAAAAATGAATAAAATTATTATGTACCTACGGCATACACCTTCTTACCGTAGCAATATTTGTTTTTTTGTTGTGGCCGTAGAAATCACAGATCAGTCATAGAAAGACCCCTTTAGCTGTTTCTATTTCTATCTTCCGAATATTCATACGGAACTATTTGAAAACCTCCCTATAGACATACGGTGTAATGTTACAAGAGATTTTATAAAATAGAAAGAAATTTCCTTTCTATTCTGTTACAGAGTTCACCTTTGACATGAAATGTTGAGGATGCTTGGCTACTCGATGTACGTGGGTTTTCCTCAAACTAAAGCATCACTAATTTGTAATTATCAGTAAGAGTATTGCCAGCTGTTTTTCCATATGCTTTACATGTCCAAATTCGCAAAATTGCTTTCCCATTTTACTAATTTTTCCTTGGTGTACCTATAGGCTGTAACATGTCTATCGTCATGTCACCTTGCACTATTACCGACCGTAAACGATACCGCTATTATTAACGTTAAAACCGACCCCGATTCACTGTTAATGCTACTATACACGAGACACCCCTTATAGACGCTTAACTATTTATCTGTTTGAACGAGGCCAATCAAAGAACGCGTCCCTCGCTTGCTTTAAAAGACCCGCAAGGCAACCATATCTCCCTTTCATCTACCAACAGGCCGACTGAAGAGACTGAACAAAAACGTTAAAGTACCTCATCTTGTGAATTTCCTTTTGGTTGTTGGTATGTAAACTTTTTTCCATTCTTTTCATTGCTAGTTAAATAATTATGCTTTAATTATAATAAAAAACATTTTCTGCACAATTCACACACAATTTGTACATATACTATTTGAAAACTAATAAAATGTATCAGAAGCGTGCTTTCGAACACGTGTCTTCAATAATTGTTCAAGGTAAGCTATTACTTTTAGACAAAATATAACAATTTATCAGTAAACAGCTAGACATTTTATTTTCCGTAAGTTAAAAACATAATTATTGACAAATTTTATGTTCATAAAAATCTTAGAGCGTAGTCTTCAACCACGCTATTAAAACTTGCTTTAGAGTCAAACAATTAATAATAGTTATTAAACAAAAACCACTTCACTGTATTATTTTTTATGTTATAAAAAATCAATTTTTCACAAATATGCATTTAGTACAAATATATGATTGTTTCACAGTTTTACTAGAACTAGTTAAATATATACCTTTTTTATTCAAATCACATTAGCATATTGATAATTTTTTTGCATTATAAAGAACAGGACCGGCTTCACCGTCCTGTACGTTAATAATTTTAAATATTGTTTAAATTTTCAATTAGATTATTATATTTATGGACGTTGTGTTGGAAAACTTTAAGATAAGAAAATTTATTTGTTGAAATTTAGTAATTTGCTGTCCTATCTCAAAAGTCTGTCCAATACTAATGCCCATACCTCCATGATTCCTTCTCACACACATAAAACTTTTAGAAAGATACAACCCGCAAAGTTGGAGTCAAGTTATTGTCAAGTTATCACTAAGTTGGAGTCGAGTTACCGCCAAGATACCGCTAAGTTGGAGTCAAGTTATTGCTAATTTATCGCTAAGTTGGAGTCAAGTTATCGCTAAAATACCGTTAAGTTGGAGTAAAGTTATCGCTAAATTTAGAGCCCAGTTACCGCTTATGTGAAGACAGTCCTTCAAACCACTTCTGAGCTGCTAAGAAAACTATTACATCCCAAGCAGCCAGAACCATTAAAGAAACTTTCATCTCTCCACGAAGAAGCTGAAGCTGCCCTCCTAGACAGCACAGAAACCTAAAGTTAAGTCCACTTTTTACAACTCCAGTTCATTATCAGCAAGTACTTACGGTTTCAATAATAAATCTATATTTTTAAAAAACAGTTTCATATATATACCTTAGGCTATAAGTCTTAAGGGTTAGCGTGGTCGGTCTTTATTTTAAGTAGCTTCTTTATTTGTTGTTTAATTAAAGTAATTACAAGGTGTTTCTATCTTTCTCACCTTAGTTTTTGCGTAGTTTGTTATTTGCTTAATCGAAAGCGTTCAAAAGATAGTGGCGCCCTTATTACTAATTGGCTCCCCGCCTTTTTGGGACTAAAAAGGGTTATAAATTGGCGCCCTTGAATAAGGTTACAAGGCGGCAAATTCGAAATTTTCATGAAATAGGCGAGTAACTTTCATTTGTGTTGGGGTGTTATCTTTATAACCATTCATATCGAAAACTGTCATTTTATACATTTCTGTATTTTAACCTTTAGATTATCTTTTTAACTTAAATTGCTCCAAATATTTACTTTCATTGAAGCCCATCACAAATCTGGTCCTAGGTAACTTCCGGTTGACGCTTTTAGAAGAAAAATTTGTACTCTTAAAAAAACTCAAATTTCTAAAGATTATATTCACTCCCCTCTTAACACTTAGTTGATTAGACAACGCCAGAGTCAGTTTAAACTCTGTTAAGATGAGAGATAATCTTATGAAGGCGGTGAGTCAGAACTATAACAAACCCTACATCTGTCCTGGATTTGTCTAATAAGGTACCTCGCGCAATTTTATACTTATCAAGGAAAAGGTTGTATCTGTGCAAAATTCCAGGTAAAAATTTGTTAAAAAAATATGATTGTAACGACCAAAAAGCAGATTTAAAGCAAGATCATAAAATACCATCATTCTTAATAATTAACACTAACAATATTTGTTCAATAAACGAGAATATCCCGTTTTTTTTAAACACCCTGTACATTCTTGATACCTATCCAGATTATTTTTGTCCGGCACGCCGAAAGAAAAAGAGAAAACAAAAAACAATTCGATTAAACTGCCCCTACAACGTTCCAGATGTGAACACTGTTACCTTTACTCAGAAACTGATGAGTCATCCTTTTATATAGGAGAAACGTTTCTTTTCCTAATCCCTTCCGAAACACACAAGTGCACAGGTGCTATATGTCAACCAACAACCCTAAGCCACGCACACCTTCGAAAGTACATGGGCGGCACATATTAGTCCTTGTTTTCTATGGCTAGTTTATTTATGTTACAGAGGTATAGAAAATGAAATGTTATTATAAAATTATAGAATATAAAAAAACAGGTTATATAATATGGAGAAAGAAATAAAATGTGTACGAACGGTAATTCTTAGATTTTTGTTGGTTCTCTTCTCATTATATCCCCGAGCCACTCTAGAAGTGAATAAAGTAACTGATATTTTACTTTGTTCTCCCTATTTAACCTTTCTTCTATTTCACCATTAGTCTTTAACCTTATTGTATATCTTCTGTTATGTTGGAACCTTGTATTGCTCTATTTTCCTTCCAAATCTTCTTTTTGATTTATCACTATTATTGACTCCATGGTACAACCGGTCTCATACAACACCCAAGGCGACGCAATATAACCAACTTTATTCAATTTAGCCTTGGAAAAAATTCTCGAGAAAGAAAATCTTATCAACAAAAGCTTCATGACCAACCACTTACATAACCATAATATCAACTACAATAGCGTCACTTATGTGACCTACAGATAGATTGGACAAAGAAACGAGAAAATTTGGCTTGCAAATAAATGAAAACAAGACTAAGTAAATGAAATTTACCAAAAGTAATGACAGTAACCCAAATAACCATTTAAGTACAACCACAAATTTCATTGAGTTACAACATTCAATTTCCTAGGGGTGACCAAGGTGAAAAAAAATGGGTGAAAGAGTTGCAGAAAAAATCTTAATGGGTAACTAAGCATATGGGAAAAAAGTCTCTTTTTTTAAATATTGGCCGGCTTCCAGATACAATCATTTTAAAAAATACAAAACTTTTGAGCCTCACCTAATTCTCCATCTGCCTTTGTTAACCATATCATGACTGAAAATCACTCTTTTTCTAATTCCAACGTTTCTAGGTTACATAAATATTTTAAAGGTCCCAGGATAAATTAACTTGAGATCTTTGAAATCAATAAAGCTACTAGAGATAACACGGTTGTATGTTTGAACGAACAGTTTTGATTTCATGTCTGAATACTTATCTTCAACTCTACCTACAAAATGTCTGTTTAAAGGAAATGCCTTTATCCATTTTAAAAGTTTTCCAGTCACTCCAAGATATTCTAGTTTTAAAAGAAGTCTTCTTTTGGGCACTTTATCAAAGGCTCGTGAAAAATTGAGATAAATAACATCCACTGGATTTCCAGAATCTATACTTAAGTGGATTGTCCTGGTAAGAAACCATACTGTGAGTTGGAAAGTTTATTATTGGTAATTAGGAAGTTCCTTAACTTTTCAATGACTATGTTTTCCATAATCGTTGAACAAATTGTTGTTATACTAACAGGTCGATAGTTATGAGGATCAAGTTTATCCCCGTTTTTGTAAACAGGAGATAGCAGAGCCATTTAGAAGGAAATGAGGATATATTAAAAGAGCAATTCACTACATGCTTTAACAAGAACAGATGAGCAGTTGTTTAGAACAGACCAAGGAATATTGTCCAATCCTGAAGATAAATGGATAATGGATAAATGATTCAAATGCGTTAATAAAGTTTCTTTATTAAATTCAGACATAATTCCACAAATATATATGATCTGGGAAAGTCAGGTATAGGAATATCGTCTTCGTTTTCATTTAGGAATACCGATTGAAAAGTGTTTGCAAGAATATTTGCAGACTCCTCAAACGACTCACTGACAGTTCCATCGACAGTTTTAATAAGAGGAGTGATTACTTTAGATGATAACTATACTTAAAGACCGCCTTAGAACCTCTATGAACTAATTGATTTTCGTACGACGGTCTTCTTTAATTAATTTCACTAGACAGCCTCTTAAAGTAATCTCTATGGACAAGAAAATCTTCTTCACGTTCAGATCTTTTGTAAGTTCTCCATAAGTTCCGTTTTATTTTCGCCACTTCAATAACAGCTAAAGTAAATGTAGGGTTTGATTTTATTACAAACAGTATAGGAAGTAGTCGTGAATGTATAAATAGAATCAGTAATTGCAGAGTGAAATATATTCCACTTTTTATTAACATCTTCGGAGTTATATAAATTGGACCAGTTATAGTTACTCAAAACTTCCTGAAGATTGTCATAATTAATTTTTTTAAATTCTCGATGGACATTTCGGGGATATTGATCCAACATAACTTGTGTAGTACACGTTATAACAACATGATCTGATCCACCAATTGAAGGCAATACGTTAATATTAGAAACTAAGTTTTCATCATTTGTAAGAATGAGATCGAGTAAACTGGGAATTTGTCCTGTACGAAAACGTGTAGGTTTATCAACTAGGCGTGTATTAGAAGTATTAGAAGTAGAAGCTGATGAGTACGTGAGGAAACTCCAATTAATTGACGGAAAATTAAAATCACCAAAGAGGAACAGGTTATTTTGTTCTGAACTGATTAGTTGAATGGCATCGATCATTTGCCGATCATCCCCAAATGATGAGTTGGGAGGTCGATAGATTGCATGAAAATTTACATTTCACCAATTGTAACCAGATATCGATGTTCTCAAAATCTTTAAATAACTAAATTAAATTTAAAGTTATTTCGTTTCCATCTAATTTGACTATTATTTACAGTATAATTTACAGTGTTTGTTTATTATCATTATTAAAGTAACCTCGTTATTACTAACCTCAACATAACGTTACAAACATTCTCTTCCTTCTTATTAGATCATTGTACTATACTAGCCAATTGTTGCTGCTACCATAGATTACTTTATATTTTATATATTATTTTTTTTGGCTGTAGTTACTAACTAGTTGATGCACTCTTTTGGAATGTTTGCAAGAAAATATTAACTCTTATTTCATAATGGTTTAGATTTATAATTTTTCCTTCTCTTTAATAATAAAAAGTTTACCTCAAATACGTTTATAACAACCTCTATTTTTTTTATTTGTTTGTTTATTTTTACTAATCTGTCGGTTTTGTTAGATTGTCCCACTTGAATTGGACGGCGAACCTAGGCAAAGCCAAGGGGGACAATCTTCTATAAAGAAAGTAGTAACTAGAGGGGAAAGTAGGGTGTGGAGTCTTTTCAGAGTCCCCACCCCTTAATCTATCATTTGCTGAACTACTGCGGTGTGCTATAAGTGAAACATACTTTAAAATGAATTTGAATCCAATGAAATATCTATCCTGATAGCCAAGCAGCTATCAAAACCCAGTCTTCCTGACCTCAAAGGTGGCTATACAATGCCGTAAAACCTTAAATGAGCTGGCGAGTAAAATAAGGGTCAATGTTGTCTGCTCACAGAAACATAGTAGGCAACTGTAAAGCGGACGATCTAGCAAGAGCTGGTACGATGCTCACAGCTATATCCGCTAATACTACACCAGGGGCACCTATCGCTGAAAAAAGGTTGCTCCTCCTGTACCTCGTCAAGATAGGTATGGCCAGAGCTAGACATACGACTATAACCAAAGATATTGTATCCTTATCCAGGAAGTCTATTAGAAACGCCTGGACGACGAGGAGGAAGAGACGATGGTCCACCTACTCTGTCACTGTCCTGCCCTGTCCGGAAAAAGATTTTTGCCTCTGGGGCAGACCTATTTGGACTGCAGCCACTGGTTCTCACCATGTTAAACTAAACTAACCTTAAATCGAAGGAATGATCCATAACTCAAATGTGGCTGATATAAAATATCAATAAAACACCAAGTCTAACCACAACAAATTTAATGGTGAAATTATCAAATAAGCGACTAGTTTCGGTCTTAGACCATCATCAGGCTACAAATAAAAGATACAATAAGGTAAGGACAAGAACTACAACAATAATAAATAAATATTAAATATAAAGTTGGATAACATATACAAGGTAAAATGAGTAAGGAATAAAAATAGTAAATAAAAAGAAAAGCTTACCTATCATGCAAATACAACCTATTGAGAACTATATTTTCTTAAATTTACCTTTTGATGTTATTAAGTGATTTGTTTTGATGCCTTTTTCTTCTTCTTTTTCTTGTTTGTTTAAATGTTGTTGTTACTAAGCTCTTTAATCACTAATTAGTTTGGTTGTATACTTCAATTACTTCATGTTGTGGTGCTCATAGAATTAATCTGTTATTTTAAAATTAATTTGACTTTATTCTTCACGTTTTATTTCCTCTATTTCTTGTTTGTTTCTTTTTCTTCTTTCGATGACAATGTTATAATCCCTTCGTTTTTTCACGTCCTTCATTTGACCTTTTAGTTGTTTTTAAAAAATAAAATCCTGTCTTGTCCCTCTATTTTTTTCCCCTATATGTCTTTTTTAACTATAAATTTGTTTGTATTATTTTACCCCGTAAAAATTTTTATATTTTTGATATTTTATACAACCTATATATTTTAATGATGTAACTTTTAATTTCAATTTTTGTACGATTGTATCTACTTTTGCATGATAGGTAAGCTTTTCTTTTTATTTACTATTTTTATTCCTTACTCATTTTACCTTGTATATGTTATCCAACTTTATATTTAAGATTTATTTATTATTGTTGTAGTTCTTGTCCTTACCTTATTGTATCTTTTATTTGTAGCCTGATGATGGTCTAAGACCGAAACTAGTCGCTTATTTGATAATTTCACCATTAAATTTGTTGTGGTTAGACTTGGTGTTTTATTGATAAACTAATCTTATTTAAAATTCGTTTATTGTTTGTTTTACTTGTTTTTATTTATTTACGCTGTTTCTTTTAACAATCCTAGCAATTATGGTTTAAAGTCAATAGTGTTAACTTTATATTTTTAATTTTAAACTAAGGTATGTTCTTTCTCTCTTTCTTTATTAACTTACACAACTAAACATAACTGTTTTTATAGTCTTATGATTACCTCTAAATTAGGCCAAAACTAGTAGCTAAGAAAACATTTTTTCCATCAATAAAATTCTCTGGCATTGTCTTTAGGTTTTTCGTTTGGTTTTCCCATCAGTTACATTTGCAATATGGATTTTTTTTTTTTTTTTTTTTTATTTATAAGCAAAGCGCATCAACCATTTAGGTTATTAGCGCTATTACAATATAAAAGTTACATTGGCATTGGAAATATATCATTTTCATTAAATTTTATCTATAAAATGGATATCCGACAAGAACATCATTAAATCGTTCACATTGCAGTTTTCTCCTAAAATGTCCACTAGTTTCGAAGGTAAATTATACTTTTTCCGGACATTCACATATTTTTGGCACTGGACAAGAATGTGTTTTACCGTGAGTTGACACTGGCAGACTTCGCAATTTGGAGGTTCCGAGTGAGTTAAGAGGTAGTCATGAGAGAATCTTGTATGTCCTATTCGTAGGCGAGAAATGAGAACTTGTTCTTTTCTGTTCGTTCGGATGGAGGACCATGGTTTAACACTTTGTTTAATTTCTCGTAGTTTATCAGGTGAGCAGGACCACTTGTTTTGCCACACACTGATTACTTTGGATTTTATAAAGTTTTTGAAGTCTGAGGATGTTATTCTTGCGATAACTTGGCAGTCTGGATCTTGGGCAGCATTCCTGGCTTCTTCATCTGCGCGCTCATTTCCTCTTATACCGGTGTGTGATGGGACCCACATGAATTTTACTTCTTTTTGCATCTCGGTTAAACTGTAGAGCTCCGTTTTAATCATTAAAATAATAGGGTGTCTGGGATAGAGCTGTTCGAGACTTTGAATTGAACTAAGGGAATCAGAGATAATAAGAAATTTGTTTGATTCATGGTTTTTTGAGAATATCAAGGCATGAAGTATAGCAAATAATTCTCCTACAAATATACTAGTTGTACTTGGGAGTTTTATTCGGATTGTTGAGTTTGGGGTAATGACTGCTGAACCTACACCATTTTCTGTTTTTGATGAATCGGTGTAAATGTGGATATAGTTTGGGAATGTTGCAATTTTACTATGAAACGAATTTATAATGATTATCTGATTTATTTCAGCTTTATTAAAATTTAACATACTAGTGTCGCAGGACGGTATTGGTGTCATCCAAGGGGGAGGGGTTTTAATATTGATAGGAAAACAGTGAGGGACAGAAATGTGTAGGTTGTCTACATATCTATTTATTCTCTCATATAGTGGAGGATCCATTCTTTTCCTTTGCTGGTATTCTTCTCGATAGCGCTTTGACAGAGTATTAGGGAAAACCGGATGGGAGGGATTTGAGGAAATTGTGGCTGAATAAGAGAGGCAGAGATATTGTCTGCGAAGGTTAAGTGGTAGTTCTGAGGCTTCACAATGCATGCTGTTTACTGGGCTTGTGCAAAAGGCACCTAAACAAATTCTAAGTGCACTATTTTGGACGGAATTTAATTGATTTAATATAGTTTTTTTTGCAGAAGAGTATGCTATTGATCCATAATCAATAATTGGTCGAACGAGAGAGCGATAAAGACGGATGAGAGTTGTGGAGTCGGCACCCCAGTTTCTATTTGTTAATATTTTAAGTAGATTAAGTCCCTTATTACAACTAACGATTAGGTTTTTTATATGTGGACCCCACGTCAATTTTTTGTCGAAAATCATCCCAAGAAATTTAATTTCATCAACAAATGTAAGGAGTGAATTATTAAGATAGATGCTGGGATAACTAAGTAAAGGAGTTTTCGAAAATATGACACATTTAGTTTTTTGAGCTGAGAAATTTAGTCCTGTACTATGGGACCAGTTTCCGAAGTGTCGGATCTGGTCCTGTATAGTAGATTTCATATAGTCCAGATTTTTTCCCCTAATGTACAGCACTATATCATCTGCATACAACCGTGCCTTTAGTGGAGCTTTCACATTGCTTACAACGTCATTCATAGCAACCAAAAACAACGTTACGCTAAGTATAGATCCTTGTGGTATGCCATTTTCCAATAACTGTTTCTCTGAGGTACAACCGTTTACCCTAACTCTAAAACATCTATCTCTAAGAAAGTTCTGAATAAATGAGAGGATATTACCGTTTACTCCCCAACTCTGTAATTGTTTAAGAATTTGGTGGCGCCACGCAGTATCATAAGCTCGTTTTATGTCAAAAAATACAGCAAAGACTTTTTGTTTATTTAGGAATGCTTCGTGAATCTCTGACTCTAAGTCTACAATGTTATCTATAGTCGAGCGATGTTTTCTGAACCCAGTTTGTTCCGCGCATAGAAGTCCGTTTGTTTCGAGGAACCATATCAATCTTCTATTGACAATTTTTTCCATTAGTTTGCATATTGACGAAGTAAGCGAGATTGGTCGGTAGGAATCGGGAGAGTTTCTAGGATGATTCGGTTTTAATATAGGTATAATAATGGCCTCACTCCAGGAACTGGGGAACTGTTTATGTAACCATAAGTAATTGAAGATATCTAACAGAATATTTTTTGCATTTTCTGGTAAATTCTTTATGAATAAGATAGGGATATCGTCAGGGCCGGGGCTACTATTTGTTGTACAATTTAGGGCATCCATAAACTCTGCTTTCGAAAATGGTTCATTAAGAGGCGAATTTGGTGTATCAGATATAATAATTTTATTTATACGTTCAGATGTTTGTTTTTGAGTTAAAAATTGTTGGTTATAGTTAGAGTTACTAGAATGTTCTTTGTAAGCGGTGGCCAATATTTCAGATATTTCTTGTTGGTTTGATATTGTATTTCCATGATATGATAACGAACTGATGTTAAAACTAGCATGGGTACCGGAAATATTTCTGACTTTATTCCATACCTGGCTCATAGGTGTATTGATATTTATACTGGAAGTAAACTGCATCCATGATTCTTTTTTACTTTTCCTTGTTATATATCGTGATTTTGCCCGTAAGTTCTTAAAAATTAATAAGTTTTCCGCAGTTTTGTTTCGCTTATATCTGTTAAATGCATGTTTACTTTGTCTTATTGCATCCTTACATTCATTATTCCACCATGGGACAGTTCGCCGTTTGCGAGAGGGAGAGGTTTTTCCTACTGCAGTACTAGCTGCCTTTACAATGATGCCTACTAGTTGATCTAGTGTGCTCGCATTAATTTGGTGTTGAATAATTTCCGTTATGTAACTGTCAATTAAATATTTGTACAAATTCCAGTCAGCAGTTTTGGTTTTCCATCTGATACTATGGGAGGGGAAAAAAGGGGTAGCTAAAAGGTTGGTGATTATTATAGGGAAATGGTCACTACTGTATAGATCTGGCAATATATTCCAGGTTAGGTTAGGGGTACTTATGGGATCACTTATACTTAAATCAAGGGCTGAGGAGGTTCCATTATAGCTGTTGAATCGAGTGGGCCTTCCATCATTTAATAAAATTAGGTTGCATCTTTCAATAACGTCTGCTATTAAATTACCACGTTGGTCTGTATGAGTACCTCCCCAAATTATATTGTGACCATTGAAATCCCCCATAATGATACGTGGCGATGGGATTTGTTGTAGAAGTTGGGTTATTTCTTGCAGATTTACTTGACTGTTTGTTGGGAGATAGATGTTACATATGTGTATTGTTTTAGAGGTTGTTATTGAGACAGCTATCGCTTCTAAATTTGTATTAATGGGAATAATGTGTGCTTCAAGGTCTTTTCTTACATACGTTGCCACTCCGCCACTAGCTCTATTACAGATATCTCTATTACGGAAAAATCCGTTGAAATTTTTAGAATGATATACTTTATTATTAGCAAAATTTGTTTCTTGTAAACATATAATGGAAGGATCTTGTTCCGCTATAAGGAGTTGCAACATATCTAGGTGGGAGTAAACACCGTTAAGATTCCATTGTAGAATAGTGCTGAACATTATATAAAAAAAAATAGTTTGCTTTTTGTTTATTTGTTAATAAAGGTCCTGCGATGAGTCACTTTCAGCGTCTGAAATATGAGAACCAAGATACTTTAAACACTTATTCTTTAGTTTCGTGCATCTAGTTTTTATACGACGTTCAGTGAGGTGGGGATAAATTTCTTCTAACATGGTACAAAGCGAAGGCAAATCTTTAGTGTAATTTAAGGCTATAAGTTCTGGATTGGGGGATCCAAAGCAATTTTCAAACAGATCTGAAAGTTGCTCAAAATTCAGTAGAAATGGAGGTGTGTGAGATGCTATGAGTCCTTTTATGGGATTTAATAGTTCTTTTATAGGGATGTTTTCAACTTGTTTTGATTTTTTAACAGGGTGGGATTTGGGTGTTGCAAAAATTTTTGGGTCCGAAATTGGGTTTTCTTCTGGGTCAGGTGTTATTATTTGAGATACACTTCTTTTTAAATGTGGTTGGGATTCTGATGCATTATTAATTATTTCTGTAGTTGTAGTATTTACTTCATTATTGGGCTGTTGTTGGTTGTCGGTTATTGAGGGATTTGAGGGAACAGGAGGCGTTATAATACCTTCAGTGCTTCTTGTTTCAGGGGATTGGTCATTTTGGTTCAAACTAGAAATTTCCATTGGTGCACTTTGCGAAGAATTGTTAGGGCATTGGTCGGCTATGTGTCCCTGTTTCTTGCACTTAAAACAGTATATTCCATCAAGAGAGAGAAAGATGCGGTAGGGGGTATTATCATAAGATACTACAAAGGAGTCTGGGACTGTGTTATCAGGAGTGAGAGGAGTAATATAGACCTGGCGGCGAAAACTAAGTATATGATTATATTCGGGGTTCGAGACGGATATTCTAATAAAACTAA
The DNA here is from genome assembly GCA_035357415.1 of Ophraella communa. Taxonomy (NCBI): domain Eukaryota; kingdom Metazoa; phylum Arthropoda; class Insecta; order Coleoptera; family Chrysomelidae; genus Ophraella; species Ophraella communa. The sequence continues at coordinate 19,722,056 of CM068982.1, forward strand.
TTGGAGATACAAGTTTAAATCCAAGATGCAACAGCTCGTCTTCAATGGCTTGATGAGGTATCGTGGGACAGACGTTGGACATAATGAGGCGGCTTGCAGGAGTTATAAACCTTCTGGCATGAATAATTTGTTGGTTGACTTTTATAGATGCATCAGTTGTTATAAAATTATCAACGGCAGATTTAGAGGATAAGTAGATACAAACTCGGTTGTTTGAAATTCTAGACGCAAACAAAATATTTTTGGGAGAGACTTTAGGTCCGAGGGCAAAGATGTATTCTTCTAGTTTGATTCCATCAATGGATGGGAAAATAATAGCTTGCTCTTTATTAGGGAATTGGCTGTTGGTTACTGCATTTGAATATGATGGTTTTGAGTTATTACTTGTCCTATTTGGCGTGATACCCCTGTAGTCAGAAGTACCACTAGAATTGCCGTTTGTGATGTCCAAATTTAGAGACATGCTTGAAATGTTCTCAGTGCGGACCTGCACACCTTCAGCAAACCGGCCGTTGTCGGCTGCCTTGGTGATAAGGCGAGCGCACAAAAAGTTGTACTATCACTCACTAATACGTGTATAATATTCAATTTTAGGCTAATATGGAGTAATATCGAAATTACTTACAGAATTCTTAGCAGTAACTAAAGTAACTAACCACTACTAATCACAGCACATAATGATTTAAATTAAATCGAGGTTTTAACTTAGATATTTGATAAATGACCGAGAGCTGATAAGTAAACACCTTTTCGGTACCAGCACCAGGGTCGTATTTCGCAATATGGATTGTTTTTAAAATGAAAACAGAAGATTTTTTTTTTAATTATAAACGGACATTGTTTATGACCAATTGTTTACAACCGTTTAACTAAATCCCAGTTTTAAAAGTTATTGATAAAAAAATCATTAAAGGATGGGTTAATATTTTTTTAAACTTAATTTAATAGTGAACAAATATTTATTCGCGGCTTGTACAACTAAATTGTTGCACTTCGCTTTTAAACATTCCACATAATAGACTCTTTACATTGTATACATAACACCGTCGGTCCAAACGTTAGAGTCTCTTCAAAAAGTGTATTTTTCCTTAATAGATATATCTAAAAGTTGAACGTTTTCCCCAAAGTATCGAATGGCACGTTACTCAACGATCTTTTATAGTTGGTCTAAGAAATTTACTCTCGAATTTCGAATGTACGATGTTTGGCATAATACATGATAACTTTTACCGAATCATCAATATCCGCAAAGTTTAATCTTGAATAAACTTTAAAGATAAATAGTGATACATTTTGTACAAAGCTCTTTTGTGATATATAAATTTGATTATAATTCTGCTTACTGCCTTTTTTGCTGAAATATAACATTCTAACTACGCAACAATTAGTATTATTAAATGGCAAAAGCGCAAATGAAGCAATCTTTTTACTTATTCATGTTGTGTACTACAGTTTAAGCAAACAACTATCCACAACTACAATAATGGATGTCCCAGAAGTTTGTAACCCATTTTAACTGCAAATATATCGGAACTTAAAAACCATAGAGAGGTTCGGTTTTCAAGGAACAATTTCTTTTTATATAAAGTTTTTGTCAGTATACATGTTTAATTAGTAAAATCTTATATGGGGTGTTTTTAAAAAAAGGTGTTTTTTAAATGCAAATATCATCGCTTTTTTAATGGAACATCCTATACCTTTTTATTCTATCTGAAAGACGAACTCTTTCCCTTTGAGAAAATGTATAATTTGTTGAAGTTTTGAAGAAAAATTATTATTAGTGTTATATGATTTTTTAGGATAGACTGTTATGTAGGCATCTACGGGTTTCAATGTAAAAGTAGGCTTTGGGATTTTTATAGATTCAACAAACTGACACAATGAACTGTCAAATTCATTGCGATTTGTTTTTTAATAATGGTGCGATTTAGTGAAAAATCAAAAACTGTTTTATTGTATGCTATGTATAAATCAGTTGTTACTACCAAAAGAAGTAGTAGGGGAGCCCAAGCGGGGATTTCTGGAGTTACTGAAGCGCGGCAGATTATACACAGGGGGATACCTTGTACCCGGTTAATTATTTCCACCATATATATGGTCGCCCTTTAAGGATAAAGGATCAGATTGGTAAAAAAATGGCCTGAAATTCTCGAGCGCGTCAAAGTAAGGTAGGGAGAGTTAGTTACATCCTAAAACGTGTATATTCTACTAATCTGACAATTCGTAAGTGACCTAGGTTAGGTTAGGTTAGGTTCAATGTGAGCGGGGCGTTTCCCACCCCTCCACTGCGGCCAAACTAGGGCCTATTGTGGCTCACCCCTAAGGGTCACAATTCGCCATCCAGTCTGCACTTCTTAACAAAGTCCAAGATCGATTTTGGCGAGACTTGTCTAAAGTCGGTAGGCTCTAGCCGTATGAGGCCAAACGAGCGGAGCCTGATCATTTCTAACGCGGGGCAATAGCAAAGAATGTGCTCTGCCGATTCGTCTGCCACACTGCAGTAGCGACAGTCCGACGTATTGCTCAGACTAAGCTTCCTCAGGTGGTTTCTCAGACGACAGTGTCCAGTCAACAGTCCAGTAAGAATGCGTAGGTTACTTCTACTCAATTCCAGGAGCTGTGCTGTTTTTCTGCTCGAAGGTTGAGATATAAACGCTTTCGAGTGGGTAAGCCCCGGTATATTCTCCCAGTGCAGAAGGGTTTCCCTCGCTGCCCAGCTGGAGATAATGTCCTTGGCAGTGCTTTTTGCTATGCCAAGGAATGGTTCCGGTCCAATAAACGCGGACTCCGTTCCCTTTTTTGCCAGAGTGTCAGCTCTTTCATTGCCCTCCACTCCCGCATGCCCTGGAGCCCAGAGTAGCGTTACTCTGTTATTTGCTCCAAGGTTGTTAAGGGATTCTATGCAGCTCCACACCAGCTTTGAATCAACCCGGGTAGAATTCAGTGCTTTTAACGCTGCCTGGCTGTCCGAAATTATGTATATGCATTTGTTTACCAGGGGTTGGGCAATCAACTCCCTTGCGCACAAATCTATAGCAAACGTTTCCGCCTGAAAGATAGTAGCGTACTTACCAAGGTTTATTGAAATGTCAACTCTCGGATTTCTGCTATACACCCCGGCTCCCACACCCAGTGAATTTTTCGAGCCATCCGTGTATACAACGCAGTCGGACCCAGAGAAGGAGATTGCACCTCCTTTCCTCGTAAGTGACCTAAAGAAGGAGGGCAACAAAGTTTAAAAAAAAACGTTATCTCGACATTCTTCTCCTTCTTTAGGTCACTCACGAATTGTCAGATTAGTGGATATTTGCATTTAAAAACACCTTTTTGTTTAAACACGCTATATAAACATGTATACTGAAAAAAACTTTATATAAAAACAAATTGTTCCTCGAAAACCGCACCTCCCTATGGTTTTTAACTTCTGATATATTTGCAATTAAAATGGATCAGAAACTTCTGGAACACCCGGTATTCTGTGATTTCTCAAAGGCTTTTGTTTGCATGGATCATCATCTAAATAAACCACAGTACTATGAACTTGCAGGCATAAGATGTCTTCATGCAAGCCGAAAGAGTGTGGGATTCCACAGTGTTAGGTATTCCATCTATATTATTTTTGCTGTAATTTTTGTTTAGTGATTCCCACCAGACCTCTCGTCTGCGAGAGATTCGCATGGTCTCGTCTCGCTTTCGAGACTTTTTTTGTGCTAGACGAGACCAGACTTTTTTCGGCCTCGTCTCGCGTATCGTGCGAGAGTCTCGCAGAACTTAACATTATAGAATAAAATACATATATAATAATAAAAAAACAATGGCAGAGCCAAAATCAACTAGAGGATATATTAACAACAAAAAAATAGTGCCGACTTAAAAACACAAAAACCATAAATTACTGTAAAAAAACTAATAATTCAAGGCTCTTCAAAGAAAATCGGCGCGTCGGTGATTGACAAAGAGAAAGTGATAAACAAAAAGGGTCGGCATACTTCTGTCGGGCCGTCGGTCTTTCCGCTTATATTATATTTTATAATATAGATAAGGAGGTATTAAAAACACTAACTTGAATTTCTGCAATGTTGATTGTTAGTGCTGGGTTAGGTTAGGTTAGGTGAGGTGAGGTGGGGTTAACTATGCTCTATAATCAAAGGATCAATTCCTTTAAGACCACAAACGTACCTACAGTACTAACGTATGTCTTAAAAGTTTTGGCACTGAAGTCAAATGTGCAGTTATGATAAAAAACATCTTTAAAAACAAAATATCTCGAATGTTTGTCTTTATTTTGACATTTCAGTTTGACACATTATTTGCTGTTTATTGTAATATGGATAATTGTAGAATATTATAAACAAATGAGTTAAATTATATGCATTAAAAATTAGTTTGTACCAAAAATTTTGAGATATACGTTAAACCATTTTCAAATATATAAGTCTTCAATATATTAGGAAACTTTCTTTTCTTGCATTTAAATATTAAATCAATTAGGAAAGAATTTCATACCGGAAAAAAACTACGTACGGGGTGTTTATTTTAATGTGACCCCCTTATTAAATATTAACTTTTCTGTTTTTCTATTTAGACAAAAATTTATAATATTATAATTTTGTATTATACGCACCATTTTTATGTAGATTTCGTGCATCAAGTACTATTTTTAAATTCAACTGTTTTTAAGTTACTGTCATTTAAAAAATGGCCATTTTGACAGCTTGGATGGCTAAGGCACCTAAACGATTAAGTCTGAAACGGTTGGCACATTCGTAGCTTAAGATTTTATAGATTATCCATCGGGATCAACATCCCATTACAACAGTAATGTGCAAACGGTTTCGTTCTAAGTATAATGGCCAATGGCCATTTGTACTTAAAACAGAAAATCTACTTATAATCTAAAAATACATAATATACAGGGTGAACCGACCTTACGAGGAAGTTCGATATATGGGTTGTTTTAGAAGATATCAAAAAATGTTATTAACGTCCTTAGGGTCCATATTTTGAAATTACCTTCAACTATACAGTGTTGTATAACTCCGTTACAAACCAAACATATAATTTTTTAAATGGGAACCCCTGTATATTATACCGAATTCGGACTGCTCACATTTTTTTGAAGATTTTAATGTAAGATTTTGATACGTTATATAGAGTCCAAAATACAGGGTGTGTTCCATTCGAAAGAAGAGAGAAAAGCAAAGGGTCGAGTTATCGTCCACCCTGTATACAAAAGGGAAAATAATTAATATTTAATAGAATACGGTGATATTGTATCATATTACAAAACTCTGTTAGGCAAAATACTTTTTTTTCTTCAACGTACAATAAGATACAGAGCGTTGATTTATCTACGATTTTCACACAAACGTGACCATAACTTCTGAAGGACTCTGTATAACGTATCAAAACCTAATATCAAAATCTCCAAAAAAATGCGAGCAGTCCGAATTCGGTATAATATACAGGGGTTCCCATTTAAAAAATTATATGTTTGGTTTGTAACGGAGTTATACAACACACTGTATAGTTGTAGGTAATTTCAACATATGGACCCTAAAGACATCTACTATTTTTGTTATTAACATTTTTTAATATCTTCTAAAACAACCTCATATATCATATATATGAAAGTCTCGTCTCGTTGGTCTAGTGGGAATCACTAATTTTTTTTTTTTGCTGCCGACAGTAGTTTCACTTAGAGCAGTCAGGATATCAATGAACTTCATAGAATCTTATAAAATGTCAACCATTATTAAATTATGGTATGATTATAACTTTTCCGCCTACCTTCCGCCCGAAAACCAATCATATGGGTGCCAAAAATAGGGGGGAAAGTATTGTTTATCAATCCAAGGGCAAAAATTTATAGCGCTGAATATAAAACACTATCACAAGAAGAGTGCAATCGTTTTTTAAAAGAAGCGTCCGATTCTGAATACCCCTTGTTGATGGTGAGCAAATATGTAATAGTATAAATTCTACAATGCCAAATTATTTTTTAAGAGCCTGCTAAGGTAGTGGTATAAAAGCTTGCCTCTCACGCAAGCGGCAAGGGTTCAATTCTCGACGCCTAATCATCATTAAAGGCTCTGAGTAAAAAATAATATGTAAATGTTAACAATTCCTTAATAATAAGAAACTGGCTGTAAACAATGTTACCTTGATGTAGTTGTTAGATTATAAATGAGATAGCTGAAATACTTGCAAAAGAACACAGTAGTTCTGAGCCCCTTTGTGGTAACAACAAAGTCATACCAAAAAAGTATCAAAAAGGATCAACTATAATCTTACTGGATGAATATGGAGTATTCAGGCAAGCTGAAAAGCAAATATAAAATATCACATGAAAGAGCAAAGTGTCTATTCAAAATGAGCAAAAAAGAACCTCTACATAATGCACACATCGGAAAGGATGAACTGTTGTTTCTGCGAAAGCGCTAAAGACTTGCCGCAACATATTAAGCTATGTGCATTGTACTGAAAACTGTTAAAGTTCCTTGAAGAAGTTACTAATCTCTTGAATATTTCTAAAACTAAAATTTTATCGTTTACATCTAAATTTTATGCTTTTATGGTTTATAATTCCAGTATAAAGGTCATGAACTATGTTCTTTAAGAAGAGAATTAAGCTCTTTCTGTTAAGGGCTGATATCAAAGTCCAGGTAGCTTCAACAAGAGTCTATTTTGCTCTCTTTGAATCACATCTCCTATATTTCCAATCTTTAGGTTACAAAAAAGATCTGTCTGGTATACACTAACATTGTATAGATAAAGTTAATAATTTATTTTTCTATTCCACTTTTTATTGCCTTATTGTAATGTAATTGTAAAGTTTGCTGTTGTTTAAATGTTCTGTAACTCATACAATTTGTATGCATTATTCATTATTGTTTTTGTAAGTTATGTTTTTGTATTTTCTACAGCGTCTTTAACAACTTTTTAAATTATAAGTTTGTTATTATAAAAATAAAAGTAGTAAATTATATTACAAAGAGTATAACGTACCTACTCTATTTGTGATGCAATGAGTTGTGAGCATAACATCATTTATTTAATTCTGGAGTGCTTGCCATCGTGTTGTTCTGGACATTTGTATTGATCGCTTTAAAAATGGACGGCAGAGCATGTTCAATAACTACCAATTTTTTATATTTCGTTTTTTTCTATGTATTCTCTCCGTGTACACAGAGTTTAGCAAAGTGTTTGATAAAATAGACCGCAACATAATGTGGGTTAGATTGGTATAAAGTACAATATGGAAATAAATAGACAATTATTTCTTCAAAATTAGAAGATATTTTTATTGCTTCACTAATAAAAACAAACAATACAGAATACGACAGAATACTTATGTACCATGGATAGACAAGGTGCAAATTAAACATATCAAATTTGTGCTAAGGAATATAACGTAAAAACGAATCATTTAAACAGGTTTATTAACTTCCTAGACAAAAATTCATAACAAACTTTAATCTATGTTTAAAATATGGCGAATGCGCAAGGCAACTCTAAAGTAAAGTTATATGGACTATTCCATTCTTTACCATTATTAAAAGGGTTTTATGTTAAAAAGTATGAAAAATGCACAAGGTAACTTTATTGCACATATAAATTGTCACAATATTTCTATCTCTTATTCATTAACAATTAAAAAAATTTAATATATAGTTTGGCGAATGCGTTGGGTAAACATAAATATTTTTATATTTAAAAGACCATTATTTGTATTAAGAACATAATTTACAGAAATATACAGCTAAATCTTAATCACTTTTGTTTTTAATGACATTAATTGCTCCTTGGACTTAATTTATGAAGGTCTGAATATAAAAACAAAGGAAGGTGGGTTATACATAAACAGAAATAGTCCGCAATGCTGTTTCAAAATGGAGTCAACGGTTTCCGGTTTGTCAGTGTCCATTTTAATTTGTAATAAAATAATGTTCAAAAATAATAATTCTGTCTATATACTACTTAAACTATGGAGGATAGAAGGGAGGAGAACAAACTCAATGTATTAAAAACCGTCCATCAAAAGGAAGCAAATTGGTGGCGCCACAGTAGCAAGAGTAAGTGTCACAGTACGTTACAAAGAGTAGAAAAGAGAATTTTATCATGTGATTGGCTATGTCAAAATGAATTGTTAGAGTAACAAACGAATTTAAATTACATTTGACTATGTAAACAGTTGAGATTTTAAATACCGCATAATTTTTGACTACCCAAGTCACAAAAAATATTAAACTTTTCAACCCAGTTCACTTCACTCTGTTTATGACCTATGGATTATTACTGACTTAACGTTGTCTTTTTACCCTTCTGCTACTCTCTCGCCATCTAGTTGCCGCTTACCGCTGGTAACTTTTATCACTTTATTCCTATACAAGTTGGTCCTCCATATAAGAATATTTCTTTCTGTTTCAGATGTGACTTATTGGTAACCATGGACTAATTCAGCAATGCATTGCCACATATTAATTTCATAAAATATTGATACCATTTTTTTTCATGTCAATTATTTCATCACCAAGGAAGTCCCTGGCGTTCGAATCTCAGGAAATTATAAAAACTTTGATATCAAGTGATTTTGAGGTTATTTCGTTAGGTGAAAGATTTTTTATTTCATTCAGTGATGTTCTGTTACCTTGTATCCGTTTTTAAGGTTATACATGAAATTATCAGTTGTTTTGTCCGAGTACTAATAAGGTTTTAAGCATGCACACATTAGATTCATTTCCGTCAAATATGTCACCGCGAAAAGAGGTTAGACTCCAGAACTCCTACGAATAAAGAATAGAAAGGAAGGAACGTTGTCATATTTTAATCTAGCAAAAAATCACGACGGAAGTCGGCCATATTGAAGAACCAAATATGACTCATTCGAATCGTGACATTTGACATGTATAGTTTTTTCATGCTGTTTTATATATTATTTTCTGATTTAAGTAGTTAACCCAACTCTTGATTGGGAATTACTTTTCATCTGTAGGGTTCTATTTATCTGAATTATTAAAAATTAACAAAATATTTTAATGACAACCACATTGTTATCATAGACGTTCCTTTATTTTTTATATAGACCAACTAAGTCAACTATTTATAATTACCTGCTTAGAAGTTTTTAATCTAAATTTTTATTCCTACAACTTTATGACAATGTATATTACTGTACAGATAATTACAAGCGGAAAACACTTATTTTTTTTAATAATTAATACGAGACATAAGTTTATAATACCCTGTGTGTGACACCACTGGTAACCGGAAACTTCAAGTCAGCCATATGCAAGAACCATTGCGGACATCATCAAATCGTATTATACTTCTTCCTTTTTATTATTTATTCGTAGCAGAACTCTACCGGTAACTTTTTCGTCCACTGGGCCATTGACAGTTTGTTTACTCTCGTTTTCATATGACATGCCGTAGAGGAGTTTCCAGAATTTTAGGTGGTAAATTTTTCGTTTTTTAAATGTGTTAAAGGATTTTGATTGTATTGGTGTTTTGTTCGGTGTTGTGTTGGGTATTTAGTGTGTCGTGTTAGATAAATTCAAACATTTTTATAGTTAGTATATTTTTTAGGTATTTGCAAGGGAATTTATATACCACTAAAATTATTTAGTGCTGACTTAGTTTTAATGAAGTGGCTTAATGTTAATACCTTAAGACTATTTACTTTCGCACCAAAATATCTAATATTTTTGGGCCACACTAGTTGGGTTGTGAATGCAAAAAACTAATTAATGGACCAGTTTAGTAGGATCATATTAATCAAAATGATAGCAATATATATTTAAGATAAGATACCTATACGTGTACTCTATAACAGAATAGAAAGGAAATTTCTTTCTATGTTAGGAACACAAAACAGTCTAACAGTCTAACATCCCAGACTTTAGATTGTTTTGTGGGTTAGACTGTTTTGTGTTCCTAACATAGAAAGAAATTTCCTTTCTATTCTGTTACAGAGTACACTTGCTACTTACTTATATTGGTCTCTTCTTTATTATGAGATATGCACTTTTCAGCCACTAATATTGGATTTTACGCTTCTTCTTGCAACAATGCTTTTTTATGTTTTCTATTCTTAATGCTCTATTTCTTAAATCTCAATCGACCTAATTTAGATCCTTCTCCTAAAAAAATACCATTAAGTTACATAAACACGAATATTATGAAAACGATTATATTTTATAATTTTTAACAATTATTAAAAAACTGTGGTTGCAATAGATCAATGTTCCCATACTTCTTTTTAATCATACAGGGAGTTAAACTTTAAACGATTTTCTGGTTATATATAAAATACATGGTGTTCTATAAAAAAAACGTAAGTTTGGTGTGCTACCATCTTATGGAATACCGTATAAGATTTTAACTAATTTTAAAATGTAGAGTTTAAATCTATGTTTAAATGTCCAAGTCAATGTCACAAGCTTTGTGACATTGACTTGGACATTTAATTTATATTTTTATAAATATTAATAGACATTATCACATTTTTTTACCGTGGCTTACATAGTGTTTTTTTAATAGTGTTTTACTTTTAAAGAATATTAGTTTTTAAAAGTAATAAAACTAGAATAAAATGGGGATGTTCAAATTTTGTTAAAAATCAAATAATCTGTGCAATAAAGAATTTAAAAGATGAACTGATATCTTGCAATAATGAAATGAACTTGAACTTGTTAGAGTGTTATATTATGTACCTATATAAGGTACGCTCTGTTTTGTTTTAGTTTGGTTAATACTTACTTTTTGGAAGTTCATCTTACTAAGAATAATAAAAAACTGGTCGTTTTTAATTAAACGTGGAAGTTGCGTTAAAACGAAGAGTTTTTTATTATTCTTAAAGTTAATTTGTTATTTTCCCCAAAACTTGTAAGGTGTTTATCATATTGCAATCTTCGTAAGATTTATATTAGCAATTGGTATTAATTTTTATTTTATCTTTGGTAAATGTGAAAAGTTTTCTGGATTTTTCTCTATATTCTTATATATACAGTTTGTTATAGTTCCCACTTTGATTTGTAATAATTACCATCATGAAAAGCGATTCAGAACAATTCTAGTTTTCCTATTAAAGATTCACTATAATCCGAATATATCTTCCAAGTTGTTTTCTTGCACTAAAACTTTCACATACAACTCCAATCAAACAAAAAAGACAATTAGAACTTTGCAAAACTTTCCTAATTATACTAAATTACACTGTTTTGATTTACGTTTACGCGCTGGATTTTCATTGTGCAATATTAGAAATGCCGTTTGAAGGCAAATTTCGTAAAATTTCATAGAGTAACTTCGACAAACACCTACTAAAAGTTTTATCAACTACCTTGCAAAATTGATGATTTAATAAAAATTACGGCCTTTTTGCAATGTACTCGTAGTAGAAGACAAAATCGTTAACCTTAAAACTGTCATAATAAGTGACACACTTTTTTATTCATTAATTGAAAGTTTTGCAATTATTAATAGTTGAGTTTGAAGTGAAAACTTAAAAATTCTAAGTATTGCCCCATTAAAAATAGTTATTTATTGTACAAGACGATAAAATTGTACTTTATCTTCGAGAGCGTTTTTTGGCGTCGAGACGTCAGTCGAGACGTTAATTATGCTCGAGAAGATAATGCGATTTTATCGTCGTGTGCAATACAACATTTTTTTTCTATAGTTCAGGTAAAAAATAGAATTTCAAAGAAAATTGTAATTTTGGGCACAAAAATCGCAATTGTGTTGCTCCGTTGTTAGTGATATGAATTACTCTGTCAACAAATGTCAAAAAAATGTTGCGTTTTGTGTACAAAGTAAGTAAATATGAAATAGACAGAAAATAATTGATACAAAAAAAGGAAAACCTGCCATCAGATAGAAAATGCAGCGTTAGAAGCAGAAAGTTTATTGTTGCCACAAAAATCTAGGATGATTTATGAGAAAGAATATCAGTCTTTTAAAAAGTAGAAAAGTATTAACAATATCAATGGCGTCAGTGAAAAAATACTTCTGACGTATTGTTCTAAAAATTCGAAGAAAGCAATGCCATCGTCATTATGGTGGTATTATTCGATGCTGAAGCGTACGTTGTTGGTGAATGAAAATTGTGACATTTCTAAATTCAGAAAGTTAACCACCTTACTAAAAATCTTAAGTGGAGGATATAAAGCTAAAACGTCCGAAATCATGGAGTCAGATGACATTATTAAATTTCTGAGAGAAGCTCCTGGTGATGACTATTTGTTGATAAAGGACATTGCTATTTTTGGTGTACATGGAGCGACTAGTTCCGATGAGTTGTACAATATTTTTGTAGTTTTAAATAAATAAATAAATAAAATTAGAAGTGTTTAATGTGGACGATAAAAAATCGGTGATAATCGTGTCATTATCTAAAACTAAAACCAAGCAGGATAGGTCGTAGTATTACTGACAAGAAAAGTGGAGTGAGTTTCTTGGAAATTGTGAAAAAGTATATTGCCTTGCGCCCCAAAAACGTACCTCACAGTAAGTTTTTTGTGAATCGACAGGAAAAGTGCACTACTCAACCGGTTAGAATTAACACTTTATATAATATCCTCAATAAGATTGCAGATTTTTTGAAACTTGCAAATTCAGAAATGTATGCGGGGCATTGTATACGGGGAATCACTGTTCCCCCCAGTGTTAATGGTTTTAGACCGGCCAATATTGTCTTTTTCGTGAAGTTGATAATTTGTGTTTTTTGAGCATTGACTGTTAGTCTCTCTCGCTTACACCAATTTTTAACCGTGTTTAGGGCTATCTGCATTCTGTCAGATAATACCCCGGCAAATTTGCCTCTGATGACCATCGCTATGTCATCTGCATATCCTAGACACTGAAAGTTTTTTTTGGATAATTCTTTGAGGAGATCGTCTACTAGGGTTGCCCAAAGTAATGGTGACAGAACTCCTCCTTGTGGACAACCCCCACCTGCTTTCGCTTTGATGATAGCTTGCCCTAGTGAGGATATTACAAACCCATTCTCTAGAGCTGCCCTTATCCATCTGCCTATCACTTGAGGAGTGCCCCGTCTATTTATTGCATCTATCAATGAGTTCGACATTGTTTCCGTCATTCTTCAGCTACTATGTCCGTTGCAGAATCTTACATTAAATAGTCAATAAGCAATAAGATTGCTGTACTTGGCGGACCTGAAAATCAATCCAGTACCTCGAATCAAGTGTTTAAGCAAAAGAGTACAAGTTGTGATGCTCCAAAAATAGATATTTCTAATAATGTTAATTGTAAAATTCCAGTTGTTTTTAATCCTTAATGTGTTTGAATTTGTAAATTTTATGGAATAAAAAAAGTAAAAACATTTTATCTACTCTTGCTGGCAAAGTATCTCTTTATCTACCCTTGCGGTTAATGTAATACTTTATCTACTCAAAACAGTTGCTATAGCAACACTTTAAGATTAGCTATGGAAAAAAAATTATTTGTACGGTTTGTCCCAGTAATTTTAAAATGTTTATGAAATTACTATGAAAGTCTATAAGTAATTTATACGGCGGGAACAGCCAAATGGAATAAATTCATTATTTTGGATTACTGGACATCCCGAAACACGTCAAACTGTGCAATAAAAATTAAATTGACGTAATCAGAGTCATATAAAGTGCCCCATTTATAAAAATGAATTAACCCTCAACTGAAAACACGTGGAAATGAGTGCGCTATGAGTAACACACGTCTGACAGAAGCAACCCAGGAAAATTGGTTATTTTAGGGCATCTTTAAGAAAATTAAGTGTCTATAAATAGTTTTATTCATTTAGGTACTATAATTAATAATTATATTTTAAAAATCACTTGTAATATTGTTTACACACAAAAATCTGATAACCTAATAATAAAGGTAAAAATATAGTTCATAAAATATTATCATACATTTGTTTCATTTCTTTAAAAAACATTAAAAGTTAAAAACTACATCGAAAGTAAAAAACAAAATAATAAAAGTTAAAATATATAGGTATAATAATAATTTATAAAAATGCAAAAGTAATAATTAAAATAGAAAAGAAAATAACTTGAGGCTGTGGACCTTACTTTGCACACATTTAGCTTCTTTTACAATTTACTTTTTTTAAAATTTTAATAAAAAGTTAAATTTAATCAGTAAACAAAAGGCATAACACACTTTAAATGGTGCACATTCGTTGCAAACTTTTTTTGAACACTCTAGGCATGTGTTTCTGTAACTTTAAATATTTAAACCTATACGAAGAATGTCACAAATAAAGTTAAATTTACTAAAAAAGTAATATGGAGTGCCCCAAATTATTAGCCAATAGTAAATTGGTTAATATCATTAGGTATTTGCTCATCTTCATAATAAGGCATTCAGAATCGGCAGCTTTCTTTAAAAGTCGAATGCACTCTGCTTGTAATAGTGTTTTACATTTTTTTGTTTTATAATTTATAAAAATTTGTTTGAGAAAAGCTCTTGGGTAGATAGATAGATGTTTAAGAGGTGGCCCGAAGCCTATTCCATTGCGACCTTTTCAGATCTATTGTGGTCCTCGAAAAACTAGATTACATCCCCCAGTCCGAGTCTCTTACAAAGTCTATAAGCTTTGAGACTGTAACCTTCATGTAGTCCCTTGCCAATGGATATTCTTCTCCTAAAGTCAGGAACCGCATATTTACCAGTCCGTCGCACTGACATAAGATGTGCTCTGGTGTTTCCTCTTCTAGGTGACAGAATCTGCAATCCGTCTCTGTCAACCCCATCAGCTTAAGATGCCTGTTTAGCTTACAGTGATCCGTCATGAGATAGTTCGTTTTTCCGTTCAGCTTTACGCCGATTAGAAAAGGAACCAGAGCCCTCGACCCCGAGAAAAAAAGCTCTTACTTTGTAGAACATTTCTGATTTAAAAATGTCATATCCAAGGCACACTTTTTCAGTGCTAGAATAAAAAAAATGATAGCGTTATGAATTTTCCGCCTTTGGGTTGATAAACAATATTTCCTCAATATTTCAAACAGAGTTAGAAAGGCAACGGAATATCTACAATTAGGCTCAGGAGGAAGCACCAATTGAGGTGCGAGTGCGGAAGAAGCCTTTGGACCATCCTCAATTTATATAGTAACGTAATAGAGACCATTATCAAACTGTAAAATTACAATGCCATAGAATAAAGAGCGGAATAAACAGTGATAGTTAGTAAGTAAAGTGAAGTGAACAACAAAAGTCACTACAAAATATTACAGAAAATAATAGAATTAAAAAACTTAGGTTAAATATCATTACATATCATTACATAAGACTTAAAAGGTTTGTGGTTTCCCTTTTGAATTCTAAAATACATGATTAATAAGAATGAAATTTAAAAGTAATTTGTATTAAGAGTTTTAAGTCGATAGATATGTACCATTAGCATCAAAATGTACACTTTTATTGAATTCTCCATTCGAATTTATTACTACCGTTCTCTCGCTTTTATCCTATAATTTAAACTTTACAATTAAATATATAAATCACAGCGCACATTCCTAGTCCCGAACCAATATCTACTGTTTTCAAGTTCCTGAGGGAGGTAAAAATAGGCCAGTCAAGAAAACTTTTCTATAAACAAATATTTTACTTTTAATAAACAAAACCGTTTAAAAACTTAATGAAACACTTTAAACCAATACGAAGGGTGCCTTTTATATTTCGGGATTTAATAACCCTGGTGTTGCAATTTGGCAACTGACAGCTCTGTAGTAAAGTTGGACATTTTTGAGGTTATACGTACTCAGAACGTTTTGACATACGAGTACTATTTGTGCTGTTTACAGTAACCTAAAAGATTCATATCGGTCCAAAAATGGAATTAAATCGTGAACACATTCCTGCGATTATTTTTTACTCAATTTTTGCCGATGAAGCTCCATCAAGGACCAGTGTTTATCGATGGTATGGTGAATTCAATCGTGGCCGTTGTTCACTTCAAGACGAATTTCGTGCAGATCGTCCAACATCAGTTGTTGTTCCCTTTGATGCTGTGCGCGAACTGATATTGCAGGATGGTCATGTGACCTTGATGCTGTGCGCGAACTGATATTGCAGGATGGTCATGTGACCTATCGTGAGATTGAGACAATCTTGGGCATTAGTGGGACCAGCATACATTTAATATTGCATAAATATTTGACGGTCAAAAAAATTTGTTTGCATTGGATCCCACACAATTTCTCAATCGCTCATAAAAAGGCTCGTGTCGATTGGTCGAAGGAAATGCTAAAAAAATACGATCGCAGTGCTTCAAAACACGTCTGTGACGTGAGAGGTGATGAATCGTGTATTTACGCATATGAGCCTGAAAGTAAACAGCAGTCGACTGTATGGGTGTTTCAAGATGAGCCCAATCCAACAAAAGTTGTTCGCGCAAGAAGCACTTCCAAGTAAATGGTCACCTGTTTTTTCGGAAAAACTGGACATGTCGCAACCGTACCACTAAAACAACACAGAACAGTCAATTCTGAGTGGTAAACAACCATTTTTTTCCCAGTGGTCAGGAAAACCGACCGCCGAAGACGGATCACTCTTCACCACGACAATGCGCGCTCCCACACATCGGCTCACCGGGCATTGCCGGTTAAAAAGCCATATGAAGAAACTAGGGTTAGCAGATGAAGCAAAATGCAGATTCTGTGAGGAAGAGGATGAAACCTCAATACACATAATCTCAGAATGCCCTGCCTTGCAGAATTCTAGGGCCAGATACTTAGGAACACATGAATTAGAAGAGCGGGATCTACCTGATTTGAAGCCCGACGATGTCCTAAACTTCCTCAGGAAAATAGTTGCTATAAATCTGAGAAAACATCAGAACTTGGCAAGTAAGGGGGGATACAATAGATCCTATAGGTCGCAGCGTACTTATCACCCCTAATTCATACATACATACATACACATCGGCTCAAACAACCGAATTTTTGAGCACCCAAAACATCGATTTGATGAGTTATCCGCCGTATAGTCCTGACTTGGCACCGAATGACTTCTTTTTATTCTCGTACGTAAAAAACAAACTGAGAGGTCAACGTTTTTTGACACCTGAAGAAGCGTTTGCTGCATTCAGAATGCATGTTTTGGACATACCTTAATCAGAGTGGCAAAAGTACTTCGACAATTGGTTCAAAAGCATGCAAAAGTGTATAGATCTTCAAAGGGAATATTTTGAAAAACAATAAAGTAATTTTCGATGATTAATATTTGTTTTTGTTCTCTAATCCGGAAATATAAAAGGCAACACTCGTATAACCTTTTATTGCCATAAAATGTATATACCTTGTCCAGTATATAAACGAAATTGATTACGTCAACAAAGTAGCGCCTGTTAAAGAATATCATAGATTTATAAAACTGTCATAAAAAGAAAAAAAGTAATCCAATTATAACAATTGCGAGTTCTAATGCCAGCTTCCATTGACTTTTTCGTTTCCCTATTCTTCATAATATCACCGAATGTCGTTACTCCTCTCATTTACTTATCCTGCTAAGCCGTAGTTGTAACCTTGAGAGGATATTACTTGTTAAATTTATTAAAAAATCCAAAGATTATAAGTATTTTCTCTTAAACAATGTATCTATTAAATACTATTATATGTAAACCCACTTTCTTTCTGTCCCTTGATTATTAATGTTTTAATAAATTAGGTCATAGGTAGGCAACATAAGAAACAATTAAAATTTAAATCTGTCATTGTTGATCGAATCTTTACTTTTTATAATTAAAAATGCAGTCTAACAGTTAACATATTTAGTGAAAAGATGTAGATAAATCATTAAACAATGTGTTTTTTGTACAAAAAGGTTCTAAAAGTAATCTTCTCAAATACTAATCGTCCTGTAAAATTTTGACAGATAAATTTTTATTTTCCGGTTACAAACTTATTTATTTTATCAAAAGTTCTCAAAAAAAACTAAATAAGATAAAATTATTTCTTACTTTTAAGGACTCGTGATTTTATCACATTTCAGTTTGTTTTCGTATGTTTGCAAAATAAAAAAATTTTCGTCGAAACTACAAATTTATATATAAAATTTTAAGGACTAGTGGTGTTACCTTTGAAAAAACATACTGATTGACAGTAGCAAACGAATAAAGTCAAACGAACAGAGTGTGTTTTTTTAGTCAATAGGTAAATATTTTGATCGGCCTATAAACGATAGCAGGATATTTTCAAAAATGAATATCTTAAAATAATGCTGTGTTTTAAATCATCTACACGATTGTCTGCTACTGAAACTATACAAAGGTTTTCCATCTATTTCATTATTTTTCAATGAAAATTTAAAACAAAGTAAATGCAAGTTCATTGTTGAAGAATAAGCTGAAAAAAATAAAGTAAAATCTTTAAAGTACACCAACATCATGTGTTGATGATAAAAACACTACTTACCTGATAGTCCAGTCATTATAGACATTTGGAAATGCACAGCGAGGAAATTGATTCAATAAGAATGTGTTACTATTAAAAAGTTTACTATAGCTGATAATCTTTTAACTGCCATTTTTAGATTGTCTGTTAGCCGTACTTCTAGAACTGTAAGATATATTTTACCGTATAATTTTTGCTGTGGCAGTAATATTTTTTACTGCAACAACTAGAAATCAAAAACTTAATATTTATATTACCATAACAGTAAAACTTTTTTATTGCATCAGTAATTTTTACTACTTCCGCAGTTACCATTACTACCAGTAATAGTTTTCTAACCATCTCCCCAAAACACTCGAATTAAATCTGCGAAATAGTAATATTTTTCCAACTATTGTGGTAAAAGAGTTCTACAAAATATCCCACGAACCCTTACGATTAATGCCGGAAAAATGATTGTCTTTGGTGGTGTGATTCAGTTGAGACGAGGCACATCGCGTGCAGTACAAATATTATTGTTTATTGGCAGTTGTAATGGTTCTGCTAAGAAGAAAACGCCATTTCATTTAAATAATTGGGTTCAGGAGATTTAGTGATTACATTCCTGGGTAAGTACAAACATATGTAAAAATATTGTAGAAAAGATTTTGGCTCTGGCGCACACTCCGGACACAGGAAATTAGGGTTTATATTTCATAATTATGTAAGTATGTTACCCTGGTTACACCGGTTACGCAAATTCAGCTTGTGCACACATTACAGTATTTTTAGTTTTATTTTGGGGTTTGAAAACTCAATTTCTCCACTCATCAAATTTTCATATTAATTTTAATGTACTTAAAAAAAATGTTACATATTTATTTTTAAGTGAGGGCATTAATGCTGGGCATTTTCCATGAATAATGTAGAATTTAAGAAAAGTAAATGTTAATTTTCCAATATTTTTTTTTAGGACCTGTCTGAGCCTGAATCTATAAGTGAAGCAAGAATTAGTTAATAGCTAAGAGTTATAACATGTTCCTTAATTTACTTTTAATTTTTTTTTAAATTAAGTTTGGTTATTAGTTTGGTTGGTTTCTCTTTATTGTTCCTGTTATTATGAGTTGATAAAAATAAACAGTTATTCAATATGAATATATTTTTAATTTAGCATTCCTTTTTAATGTATTAGTATATACAGATATGCAGGATATACAGAATTACCATATAGAACATATCGTTGTACTCCGATACAATGTTGTCTTTCCGCTTTGGTCCAAAAATTTAACTGTAGTAAAACTGATTAACTGAAAAACTGATAAACAGAAGAGAACCTGACATTCGCAATATTGCAACGACTGTAATAGAAAATCTTCTAAAACAAAAATCACGGCACAAGTACGAATGTAATTTTAATGCACATCATCCTTTTAGTTTTAGTAATTATTCGAACTTTACTATTAATATTTATAATAAAAATGACAATGTAAATTAAGTTTAATAGTTTCATGTTTAAAAATAAACTATAATGAACTAATATATTTTTTTATAAACTTGATCGTAGATAAAGTATAGTATTATACTCGCTAGCTAAGGTTTTTATCCACTCAAATGATTACATGCAGTCGCCTGCTGTTCGTGCAGCAACTTTCATTTTCGTGGTTAAAAACCTTCTTTACTTGCTTCTTTAATAATATACTATTACAACAGTAGAAACATAGTTTTACTGCACAGTCAATCAAATTTTTTGTATTTAAAATATAAGTAAATCTTGTACTACTTCCACAGTAAAACCTTCCAGCTAAGGCTACAATATAATTTTTCATACTGCAGCAGTTTGAATTTTTGTAGGTGCAAGTTTTCCGAACCTTCTGAATTTTTTAACATTACTTTGAAAAGGTATAGAAAATCTTAACTTTGAATTGTTGAACAAAATTACATGATGTAATTTTCCTAAATCTTGAAAAAAACGCCAAGTAATACGGTTCGCCGTGTAGCTTCGAAAATGTTTATAAAATACTTTTAAGAATGGTCAAGTTTGTATTGAAACCAACAAAATATAAACATCTAGGAATTTGCTTTACACATCAGGATCTTTCGGAGCAGAACCATCGAATCCAGACGTTTGTTAACTTTTTGTTTAATTCAAATATCAACATTGTGACCAATTTGGTATATTTACAATTTTAATTTTTTACATAGGTAGTTAATTTTTCTCAACAGCCGAAAGGTAAATTTCATGATATGGTAAATATTGGAATTTACCATTACCTATATTTAGTTTCTATAAATAAAAATGATTGGCAACAATTTTGTCTGATTTGTGAAATATGTAATTTATTACATAAATACTGTTCATCTTCAAATTTAATTAATTTGCTTTATTTAACCACAACAGTTAGACATTAGAAACTATGATTAAAACAACAACTTTGTTTTTTCACATAATAAAATAACCTATTACCAATTGTTAATTATTTAAACAACAAAGTTAAAATCGTATCGTCATTCAACCAAGTAAGAAGATAGATGTAGTGGTAAATAATTTATTTGCTGAGTAATGGTACAAGTTTGGATCTAAGATATCTTTAACCATATATCTGGTGGTATTATAATTAACCATAAGGTGTACACAATTTAAATAAAGTAAGTAGACATTTTAGGTGATAATAAACTATGATGTGTAAAATACAAATAAGCAATTAGTCAACAATATTAAGTAAATCTATTATCAGTATATCTATTTATGTCTTAATCTATTGAATATACCCCTGTGCTTGTAATAATTGTGTCTCTATGTTTTAGGTGAATATTGTACTACAACACTATGATGGTCTTAATGTGACCAAGCAAGAACAGCAAAGCAAGTTCAACAGAAGATGGCTATGGTGAGTGGTGGCCCTATTCAATACTTGTTAAGTCCTACTGTTGCATGCAGCAGAGAATAAAAGATAAGAAGTAATTAATCAAAAGTCTAGTTGTAATAAGTAAAAGCCAAAAAGAATTATAAAATTTAAACTACAAGTATAATATAATGGAAAGCAACCTGGTTAACTTGCCAAAGGTTTGTGTGTGGCTTTTATGTTGAATAGGTAAATTAAACTATTAAATATCCTCGTTAGAACTTCTTTTCAATGCTTTTGAAGAGAAGAATGCAAATAAGTTTAACTTACTAACTTTCTTTTGTATTTCAGGCTATTTTAAATCCAAAATTGCTTCGAGAAGTTGAAACCCATGTGGTTCAAGAGACAGCCTTTTCCAAAAAAAATTGACAGGGTACAAGTCGAAGTATGTAGTCTAAAAATTTAAATTAGTTGGCTATTTAAAAGTAATTAACCACTATTGGCAATCGATTAGCGAGCTATAGTACTCAATAAACCAAGACCAAAATTAATTCAAGAAAGAAGAAGATCAGAATATAAATAACACAGATGATCCCTTCCTTTAAAGAAAGCACATTTATCTATAATTTTGTGTTAATAATTTTGAATAAATATGGAAACATTAGAAGTTATAACATATATTTTTCCCTTCTTTAAGGTAAGCTTTTGGTTGTCTATCTTTGATATTTTTAATTACTGTTCCAAACCGTAACAAACCAATTCCGAAAATGAATAGATAATATTGCATATTATAAAAAAAATTACATTTTAATTCCAAAAAATGAAAACAATCACAAGATTGATAAACTAGTTACATTTTTTGTTAATAATATTATTTAGTTGGGTAACAGTAACAAGACAAACAATATTAAAGTATATATTTTATTAGTCCATAAGAATTATCCTAGATATTCGATCAAGGAGTATAACTGCGCAATAATATAGAAACACCGGGGCAAAACAATAACGTCAGTAGATGTACTATGAGAGTTCTAACTCAGTGAAGGAGTGGGGGTACCTCCGTATATACAGCATAGGAGTTCTGGAACGGTTCTGAACTGTGGTTCTGAATTGTGGACCAGTTGTTTATTTGGAATAGTTGTGTTATATTATAATGATTGTATAATTGAGCGACTGGAACGAATTTTATTGGAATTATTAAAGAAGTGTACGAGTTTGTGTTGTATTGCGGGTTGCCTGCTGGTTTGAAAAAAGTTGGCCGCTGGTGGGACTCGAACCTACGTCCCGTCGGATGAAATTTATAATTTAAGCGCCCTTACCCACTGGGCTGCTAACGAAGGATTATATATGTTAAGAATGGGTATTTAAACTCGCGTCGCGTATTTTGATCGTTTTCATCGAATTTGGTCTGTGCTTGTAATCTAATCATATACAGGGTATGTCGGGATACTAAACAACTTAGAGTTTTTGTATTTAAAATATCAATTTGATGATATGGTACGGGTTAGATACGGGATATATACAGGGTTTGTCGCGATGAATTAGATCGTCGAAATATCGAATTATGATCATTCTTAATACGCAAAAATGGCAAAAATGTCGATACGGGGATATGGTCGTTAATTAAAAATGTCAATTCGATCATTCGTATATTATGATGTGGGTACAGGGTATTCGCGAAGATCATTCGTAAGAGGTACGGAGGATGTCAATTTTTCATACGGGATATACAGGGTTTGTCGCGAATTAGATCATCGAAATATCGGTTTATGATCATTCTTAATACGGAAACGGTTACGTGGCAAATAAAAATGTTTATATACGTGGGGGGTATGACGGTTCTCCATTTTCTGATCGAACAGTAATTCTCTCTTTATACGGGAATGAATTAGGATGTAAAGTTGTGACACAACGATTGTCAAAAGGGTACCAATTATTCGATGCTATGACGTCATCACACATATTTTACAAGGGTCATGCGATCGACAACGACCAGTTACATTATGTCTTCAGAAGAGCACAGTCATGGAATTGAAGACATTGCTTTTTATGAAGATAAGAGTAAGGTTATGAAACAAACTAGGGAAGCAAGAACAACGTGGAGCAGTCTAAACTGGGATTGTCGTAAATTACCGAAAACTACTTATCCGTTAAGACGTATTCAACCATGTTTAATAGAACTGAAGAAGAAGAGAGCATAAAAAATAAAATTAATAATGTTTTTGCCATGTCATGTATAATTTTAGCATCTGTCTTTGTTTTAATTTTAAAAATTATTTTAAAAATTGTTAAACGTAAATTTGAATCTTCGTGTAATATAAAAGTTGATGAATAAACAACTTGTTTTATTTCTAAGTAGTGGTGTATAAAATAAAAACTCATTTGTGGTTAAGGTTTATTAATTTTATGGTAATACAGTATTCAAAAACCAGTGGCGGAGACGTTGTACGTTTCGTTCGGTGCACGAATATAGTCCAGAGGTGTGACAGGGGTTTGGATCCTTGGCAAAGTTTACTGTTGCACACGGTGTACCATCAAACTTGCCGACTTCGCAAATGTGAGGAAAAACGTTGAAAATGTTACATTTATTTTGCAGAAACTTGGCTTTTTGTTGACCACGAACGTAAATATAGTCTGCAGCATACAATAGCTTGCTTTCCAATATTTCATTAACTTTAGAATATTCTACATCTCCTAAAGAGTATCGAATTCCGTGCACATTTTTTTCCAAGTAGGTTGCAGTCTTTTTGTCCTCATTACTTAATGTAGAAAACGGTTGAGGTGGTAAAAACATGTAATGTGAACTTTTGAAACCAATTTCTATCGTTAGTTCTTTGACAACGAAAAATCCATCTACGACAAAGCCTTGAATGTCTACAAAAGCTATTCTCATGTTGACGTCTGCTCGAACACTAACTCTAATCAACGTCTAGTTTAAACTTTTAACAATTTCGGTGAGGGGGAAGTATTCCATTACACAATCATGAATTATGATGCAATAGACTTTGGTATTTTCGGGAAAGCCTATGTTTGCTTCAATATCAAGTTTCACATCGACTGTGGACGCCTTCATGCTTTCTTCCTGTTTGGAACAATCGATAACAAACAATGCCCGTTTCTTTAAAGAGGAATAATCCAGCAGGGGGCGCTTCTGTGTGGAGTTCGCGTAGTTGGGATAGAATTCAATATAGTTAAAATATGCTTCATTGTAGTCAGTTTTACTAAAATCCAATTGCATTCTTTCATTGGGCCAAAATTCACCATTAAGTGACAGTCTTATACTTTGTACATCTGCATTGTCAATAGCGCTTTTCATTGATAACAATTTAAATTGGTATACCCATATTCAATAGGTAACGTTTCTTCAAAAATATCCTCTCTAATTAGGGCCATTAAAAGAATGGGAGATTTATCTAAAAAACTGCGTATTTAATATACTATGCACACATTCAAAGTAATTTAATATATTTATTATCAGCTTGGTTCTCTACAACAAAAAATAATATAAATTGTATATATAAATTACAAAATAAAGCTTTAAAAAACACTTTTTAGTTTACCATGTTTCCAACCAAAATTGCTATTTATATAACTAGTTGCATATAGTGAAGAGATATCAAAAGGCCTCCTTTTTTTTCCTGAGGTGAAAATCTTCGTAAGACATCTGGGAGCGTATCCCAGGTGTGCAGGATTCCACCAGAGTAAGACCGGCGGCACTCGTTATCTCCCTTTAGGGAAGACATCGAGCACCGCCGGCCTCAATTCCAGTGACCTACCTGCTAAAAACACCTCCTCTTCCACCAGTTGTACCTAGGACTGCTTTTTCAGCGTTACATCAAAAGACCTCCTAATTACAATTATTTGTGCTTCGATTTACATAAAATTATATATAGTACGTGAAGTTCTGAAAGGTCTCTGTATCAAATAGGAAGAAGATATAATTTACTTCATACCGGAAGGCTACTGATTATCTTTCATATAATTGACATCACTTGCAGAAATCGAATTTCAACACGTTAAGAGGCCACAGGAAAAAATCGCAAGGAATGGTTCCACCAGAAGAACGGTGCAGGCCACAATATCTTAAATCATTATTGTAGCTATTACCATAACTTGTGATTAAAATATATGTAAAATTGAGGATAAAATAAAGATTATAAGAAGAGGCCACAGGCGGTTCTTTAATAGCCATCAGGCGACAATTTCCCAGAAACAGAAAATACTATACGTACTCAACTCAATGGGTGACAGCTGGGTTTGTAAGCCAGACTAACAGACACCTTAAGTTATAGTACTTCTCCCACATTGTGGTACCTGTCGTATTTCTGTGTAGAAAAAGTCGACCGCCCCTTTTATACCATAAGGAACCTTAGACTTAGACGAAATTGAGCCAGATTTACAAATACTGGGACCATAATAAAGTAACTCAAAAAATTATGCATAATATATTTATCGGGTCTAAAAAATAACTAACTCAAAAAATTATGCATAATATATTTATCGGGTCTAAAAAATGCCAAAATATTATTATTATTTTTAAGAAAAGTTTAATAATAAACTAGAAAACTCAACTTTCCTGAAAAATTCCGAAATACTATTTTGGGGCCCCCTATATCACAGCTCTTGTAACCCTCGAGATACGGCATATGGGGGTTGAAAACAGTGTTGAGGGGGAAAGGACAAGGTCCCCTATTTCTTTATATTCTTTTATTGTCAATATACTGGTGAGAACATGAAGATTTTGAAAAAAATATCCATTTTTCATAAATAAACATTTAACCGGAATTTTAATTAGACAAAAATTAATTTTGTACTCACCCTGATAATAAACGACGTTAGTCAGTGCAAGCACTGACCAAGTGGCCGTTTTGAACCGCCCTTTAGCTACACTGAAATCATCTGCCTCAAAAACAAACATCAGAAATATCGGGCTGTCTTTTTTTCACTATTTTCTTCGAATTTTCAATTGTTTGTCAAATCTATCAATCATTTAGTAAGTATCTGCCAACTGTTTAACCTGAAATAATCTTTCAAATTATTCTCGTTTAATTTTTTCATAACAAACCAAACAATTTCTGTATGTAACCTTCAAAGAGTTGTATACTTTGGATTTAAAACTTCTGCAAACAATATATATGTGTATACTAAAATGTAAAGCAGTTACCTCCTGAAAAACAGTCTTAAGAATTAGTTTCTTAACAGTGCCTGTAATAACTCAAAAGTTTATAATAATGAAAAATATTGCGATTACATAAATATTGCAACAAATAATATATATACAAAGTATTAGAAATACTATCCCAATGCTACATAAGTACATGCTTCCTCAATTATATATTTTCCCAATCCAGATTAGTACCCACCATAACATTCCCGCATCACTCCAAGCTCCACAATACCATTTTTAAACTTATCAAAGCAGAAAAACATGCGTTTAAAAAAATTACCTTGTATAAAACGATAAAAGTGTTTTTTATAAAGATATACTTCCTTTATATCTGAAATAAATATAAATTTGTTAACAAGTACTTATAGAATGGCGATGTGTATTCAATTTCAAAAATGTTGGTTTCTGTGGTACATTTGTAAAAAATGGTCTGCATTTATCTTGTACTTAGTTTCATCTGAATATCTTCCATATTTATATCTGCAACTGATAAAAACAACAAAAATAATTTAATATCTTTCCATTTTATTTGGTGAAACCTTTAGATTTGTTACCTTGTATAGAAATATAAAGATTTTTTCATATAGACTTATGTTCTTGATACCTAAAAATATCTTTCATGTTCTTTATAATAGACCTGTAATTAATAAATCAAAACAATTATTTGCAATGTCTTATCATCATATAAAAATGTAAAAACCTACAATAAAAAAGTTACCTTTTATAGAACAATCATTCTTCTTTTAAAACCTAAATTTCTTGATACCTAATAACTTACAATGTTTTAAAAATTAAAGAAATCACCAGACGATGAAGTAGACCAGAGTCACATGTCTGGATATATCCAATCAAAGACGTTCCTGTAAAATTCTAGAAAGCTGTTTTACAAATTAATATATAAGATCAATAAAAAATGTAATTTTTAACTTGATATTACCTGAAGCATTGTCCCAACAGCACTCCTATGATACCTAGCAGGAATATTACTCAATGATTCTGCCTCATGTTGTTTTCGATGTCTTAGTCCCAATCCAATTTTCTTTTCGCAGGATATAACAGAATCTCCAATTTTCTTTCTTGCTTTCATAATCTGCAAACATTTTTTCACTTTAGATTATCACCCAGAAAAGTCTTTGTTTATTACCTTTTGCAAAACAAGTCTCCAAATGATGTTCAGATTCTACCAGAAGAATATTGTTTGGAAGATGTTGTGGGGTAAAATGAAGTTAAGTTTTGATATTTTTAGGGAATAGATTTTGATGTATGGTAACCTAAGGTTTTTGTAGACTAAATATACTTTGTATGTAAAATAAAGGGTAAAATAAAGGATAAAATAAAGATTATAAGAAGAAGCCATCAGGCGACAATTTCCCAGAAACAGAAAATACTATACGTACTCAACTCAATGGGTGACTGCTGGGTTTGTAAGCCAGACTAACAGACACCTTAAGTTATAGTACTTCTCCCACAATGTGGTACCTGTCGTATTTCTGTGTAGAAAAAGTCGACCGCCCCTATGGAAGATCACGAGTGGAGGGATGAACTGCCCAAGCTGTAGAGATGATCCAGTTAAAAATGCTCGTGCATACGAGAGCTTAAAGTTTACAAGCTGTTCAAGTTTACTGAATCTTTAAATTAAAGAGATGCTTCTAGTTTACTGAATTATATTCCAACTGTATATGACAGTAAACCAGTAGAAGAAATGAGACTGGGAATAATTCAGATTCTACCAGAAGAAGTATGGATAACTTGCAGATTGGGTTCATCTTAAGAGGCGGAGGAAATGAGTTTTATGAGGAATAATCCTGCAGTTCGGGTGAGAATAGATTTTCAGTTTGAAAGGGTGAGTTTTTCTTAGGACAAAATTAATGCTGATGATGGTCGACCAAGTGATATTGTCGTAAGAGATAATGGTGATGTGCTACTTAGATTTAGAGGACACTTTTTAATGATCAAATTGAAACTATTACGAAAAAGAATTTATGCTGCCAAAGCATTGATAGTTTGCAAAAAATTTTGTAATAGATTATTTCAATTTTTTTATTTCCATATTATCATTATTGCTAATTTGTTTGACATTAAAAAATATGAACAATTATTATTAATATGTTCGTAAAAAATTTCCAAGTTTTAAAAATTTTGTTCATAATTTGACAGCGTTATTGTTGTATCAAAAATGTAAAAATTAATTAAAATTATATAAAACAATAAAGGAAATTGTTTTTTAATGTTGTGTTTGTATAATATTTTGTTATAAAAGATACGTTATATAAATAATAATTTTAAAAAAGCCATAATGGATTTTCAAAGGCATTATTTTTTAATTGTTTCCACCTTGTATACAAGGTGTATATATATTTTATAAAAATATCCTTTTTTATACAGATTATTAAAATGTTTCAAAATTTGAATTTAAATATGAAATATATCATTTATATAAAAAACTTCATTAATCTCCAAGTAAAAATTAAATTTCATAATATTTTTTCTAAAATATTCTTTTAACTCTATTAAAAAATATCTCAAGTAAAATAATAATATAAAACCCTAAAATAATTTTTTTATAAATTAACTCATATTAAACATATTTACGCAATAAAAAAACATTTTAAATAAAAATAATCACAGATAATCATTAAAATTCCCATTTTAATGCACTTACCTTTCGAAAATCAAATTCTGGAGATGATCTCGAAGTAAATCAATACAGATAGAAATTTTTTTTAAATACTAACGTTTCATGAATAATTTGATAGCGCTATTACTATATCAGAATTGTAAAAATTAATATTGATCTAGCTATATTCACAAAATTATATAGAACATTAAATAAAACGTATTTTTTTTAATATTGGTTATTAAAATGCTTCAAAAATTAAACATAAAGATAAAATATTTCATTAATAAAACAAAAATTTTATTAATCCGTTAAATAAAGATTAAATTTCAAAATATTTTTTTCTAAAATGTAAGTTTTACTCTATTTAAAAAATACTTTAAGTGAACTAATAATTTTAGAAAACGCACAACATATTTTCTTTATAAATTACCTTAAAATAATTATTTTTAAACAAATTTACTTTGTAAACAATCAACCTTTTCCAAAGGTCTTATTTTTTAATTGATCCAAAATTACTGTTTATAAAAAAAAACTTTCACCGCATTTTTAAACTGTTTTTTACAGCCTGCCAACTATTAATATACGGAAATGTACAAAATTATTGCCGTAAAAATAACAACAGAAAGTCAATTATATCATTTGAGTTCCCATTTAATTGCACCTACCTTTTGAAAATCAAATTCTAATGACGATCTTGAAGTACATCGTAAATCGATACAGATAGAAAGTGTTTTTAAAGACTCACCCTGTAACAAAAGAAAGAAATAATTAGTTTATTCGAGTTAAGATTTAAGTACTGTTATTATAGATTGTTGTGAATTAGTTTTGAGGTACTTTAAAAAAAATAATTTTACTATTTTTTCCAAATTTAATAACTGTGGGTTGAAATGTTTTGAATGGGCTACTTAATAAAAATGTATCATTTTAAATTTGGATAAAATCAATCTAACTAAAGTATTTTTAAAATATTATAAAACCGATAATAACTGATTTAAATAGGAAATTATTTCGTTTATTTTTGACCACAGCGTATTTATTTTACTATTAAAAACTTGCTGGTTATAATTTTAACAGTGTATCTCATTTATAAAATATATATTTATGTCACTTACCCCTTTTATTATTAAAAATAAGCCCAACTGATGATCGTGGAGAACGCCCTTTGAAGATCTGACGAAAGTTTCTTCAATACTCACCTGTAAAAAATAGGAACTGATAATTAAAACTTATAATAATAATAATTTTGTTTCAATATATACAAGGTGTCCTAAATTATATCAGGAATGTATGTTTTGCAAGGTTTTTAACAGAGATATATTTAAAGTAAAATAAGCAAAATTTTAAAATATAAAAAGTGTAGGTAGCATTTTTAAAATAAACAAGTTGGTATTACATTTATTTGATGAGATAACCTTGTTTTGTAACAAAAAGAAATTATTTTATAATATAACATTTTTCAATAATCACTCTGTATGTCGCTAAGGCGAGAAATTTATTTGACTGGGAAAATATAACTTAAAAGAAAAAGGGAAAACTTGAAATCTTAACTACTTATACAGTATGATGCAAATGTATGGAATAAATTCATTATTTCAGAAACGGACGACTTTTAAAAAAAATCTAAAACACGACAATTTTAATTTTTGAATGGCCATCAACTGCTATAGATGAGTTGGATATTACATCATTAGTGATGGCGTAATGACGTCATTGACGATTATATTAAATACAAACGGAGGTCACGTGACAGCTTATTTGAAAGTTCTCCTTATCGCCTTTGCCACAATGTAATCATTTACAGGGTTAAACAAAATTATGAACTTTGTTAAGTAACATGGAATTACAATAAATATTCATTCACTGAACTCAAATACACTAAGGACCGCCACTGGGAATAAAACAAAATAGTGTTTATTGTTGGTTTCAAAAAAAAACTACATTGATAAAAACAATGCTACTCGGAATTATTTTTACAAAAATATTTAAATCAGTATTGTCATTGACTCGTCTTTATTCGTCAATGATCTGTGAATCTGTCAAGTTTTTTGCCGACGTTAATAACAGCATTTACAAAAATGAAACAGAAACAGAACGAATCGAGATTTTAAACATGATTGGTTATGGAGATAGAGTGAGGACTCAAGCAGAAGTTCGTAATTTATTTAATGCTAAATACCCCAATCGCGATCCAATTACTCAATCAACAGTAAGTAAAATTGAAAAAAATAGAGAAACGGGCCATGTTAAAGATCTTCCCAGAAGTGGTAGAATATCAATATCCTAAGCCAAAAAACTGGACGTTGTACTGGTGTTTCAAGAAAATCCTCATACAGACATGTCGATATTGGGAGAAGGTGAATGTTTGTGCCGGCATTATAAACAATCAAATGGTAGGGTCATATTTTTTTAGGAAAACCTAACTGCTGCTAGTTATCTAGAATTTCTTTAAAATTATCTGTTGCCACAGCTGAATCATCTATTTCCAAATAGAAATGATTTATGGTACCAACAGGATGGAGCTCCTCCACACTATGGCGTTGAGGTACGAAATTACCTTAATAACGTTTTCCCAGGAAGGTGGATAGGTAGAAGGGGGCCTATCGAATGGCCACCAAGATATCCAGAATTGACTCCGTTAGACTTTTTTTGAGGGGATATTTAAAGAGCAGAGTAATCAAAATCGACCGAATAATGTAGAGGAGTTAAAGGAGCGAATCCGAACGGAAATTGCACAAATAACACCTGAAGTCCTCGAAAACGTTAGGAAAGAATTTACTGCTCGTCTTTCTCATTGTATCATTGCTGAAAGTCGGCAATTTGAACATTTGTTGTAATTTAATTGTATTTAAGTAAACATTTATTCTAAGTTAATTGTATTAATAAACCAACAGTTTTGGTTAACCCTGTAGAAATAAATATTCAAATAATTACATTGTTGCAAAGACGATAAGGAGACCTTTCAAATGAGCTGTCCATGGCGTCATTACACCGTCACCAATGACGTAATGTCCAACACATCTATAGCAGCTGATGGCCATTCAAAAATTAAAATTGACATGTTTTAAGATTTTTTTTAAAAGTCGTCTGTTTCTGAAATGTATTCCATACATTTGCATCATACTGTATACGAAGATAACTCACTCTTATATTATTTTACTGTAATTTTATGTATAATTATTGTAGAAAAAAATATATAAGATTAGTTACTATATTTTAAACAAACAAAATATGACCAGTCCACCTGCTGAGGAAATAACCCTCTATGTGCGATAGATGCATAGTTTGCTCAATACGTATCATATACGTTACTTATCAAATAAGAAATTTATAATATATTTATTTTAAAACGAGTTTAATAAATGAAATGTGCAACTATAAAAAGACAATAGTCGATATTGAAGGTTTTTTAATACATTTTATGGAATTTTTACCTCTAATAAAAAAAAGAATGGTTATATTCTAAGTAATAAGGTTTTTAACCATACAAATATATTAATTTGAAAATAATTGTTTTATACCGGTAAATCAGTAACTTATAATTAAGAATAGTTTATGCAATCATTAATTTTTCCAACTCTTAAATCTAAAAAATTAATTTGAATTAATTTCTTCAATTTCTAACGGAAAATGTACTCTACATTATTTCAAACAAAAACCGGCTTATAAAACGATCTTTTTTCTCTTAAATAAATAAAAAATAATAAATTAAATAAACTCACCGATTGGCCAGTCATCATCTGCTTTTCACTTTTTGAACTGCCATTGTCAACATTCACATATTTCAGTTTTAAAAACACAAACACAAACACAAACACTATTTAGAAGAAAAATCTGTATACATACGCGCACTTAAATCCGTAAAAATACGTTTTTATTAAATGTATACCGGCTAATTTCCGAATAACTTTTGTGTACTACCGATTCGACCGCCCGCACAAAAGGTACTGACTGATACATCTATAAGTAAAAATGATAAGACTATGACTGTAGCTATAAAACTAGTTTATTAATCATATATCGTTAACTAATTTGATTAAGAATAAAATACTCTCTAAATTATTCCGAAGGGAGTTACAGTCTTAAAAGAATAAGATAAATTCAGAAAAACTGTTATGTAGCATAACCTTATTTCTGAAAAACAAAATTAAATAAGGTTCTACAAACACAAATTGTTAGAATTCACAACAGTTAACGATATAAAATAAATATTTAAAAGAAAAATGAAAATACACTTTTTCATTAAATTTTCAAACATATCAGCATATTTTAAAAGTAGTACTGCACAGCCAAATGTAAAATTGTAATTTACAAGTAGCTCGACCCTGATTGTTTTTAATCCAAATTTATATCTCTCTTTGAGCCATGCAAATGATGTATCAATGTTGATGATGGGTGACTATTTTCTGTTGCTGCATTTTCAATAAACAAATTATCTAAAAATTTAAAAACTGATATTTAAAAGATGTTTGTATTGAAGGAAAGTAAAATTACTCAAAATTCCAATTTATTCTACCTGTTATTTTTAAAGTAGAAGGCCCTGACAATAACTGTTTTTCTGCTATTGCACCTGGCTCTGTAGTTCTGGAAGTTGATGGCATATCTCTTTCCTCTGAAGATGATCATTCTAAAATATGATTTTAACTGCCTAACATGGCTTAACATATTTGACTATTATTTACTTCAAACTTTGACCCAACATCAATGTTTTCTGATTTCTACAATTGTTGAACAATAGTATATTATATATTTTATCCTCTCTTATGCTTCACCCCGTATAAAACCATCGAAAATAATGCACGTGATAAAGAAGCTTGTTTAACATCGAACCGACACAGGTAGATGCATTATTAAAATTAGGTGTGCGAAAGTCCTCAATAAATAAAAGTTGTAACCATGAAAACTGGCAGCGGAGTGTGGCGAATCATATCGTTTTTATGTTTCATCTTCGGTTTTGTTTTTGTTTGGAAATTCGGGAGCGAATTCGGTACGGTCTTCATATTCTTCGCTGCTGGATACGCATTTTTAATATGAAGAATTCTTATACAATTTACCAACTGATGATTTTTTTTTATTTAAGTGTATAGACGACATGTTGGGTTATAAAAACGTACAATTTTCAATGTTTTAATATTCCTACAGGATGTTATGAAATTGCTGATCTTGAAGCGTTTATCAGTGATAAAATGGACGCAAGCAATTCAATAACACCACCGAAGGATATATTTTTACTAAAACCTAATCACAATACGTTGAAATGTGAAATTTTCAGTAAATATAAAATTTCCTTTATGCAAGCTGATAGTCTTGGAAGAATATTGGGGTTTTCACCGAAAATACTCGACGTCAACGAAATGCACTCTTCAGATCTCCCCGTCAAAATCATTAAAGTATCCAGTATTCGCTTCGATTGTAACATTACCACTGGAGCCTTTGATGCGAACAGACCTGCCCATACAATCTACGAATTCGTCATACAAGTAGATCCAGGATATTCCATTGACGAAATTCCTCATAATTTGATCTACTTACCCGTTATACCACAACGTGAAATAACTACCATCACTGTCATTGCCTTAGATCAAGACGGTCAACCTGTAAACTTTAGAGGTGAATCGAGTACATTGATATTGGAGCTTAGAGCGCGAAACAGATGGGACTAATAATCAATCATCATCATAAAAGACAGTTTACACATTTTCCAACTTCATTAGCTAAGCAGCCGCCGGTGAAACAACTCACGTTGGCAAACAAATTGGTGCTGCAATCGCTGGGTTTTAGATTAAAATGACAACCATGTATGGAAAACGACTTCGTCAAAATGACAATATGCCTTCGATGTTTGATATCTACCGTAAGCCGGTCTTTGATGATTCCATTCGAAAGGCTGAATACAGAACCAATGCTCCATTTATCAAATCATTCAATTGCAGTGACATTGTGGAGTTTAGCATTAATCAGGTTGATTCGTTCTTTGCAATGAGCGAAACTTTGTTGTGCATTAAAGGTTCCCTCGAAACACACGGAGCAAGAGACGTAAAATTAGCAAATAATTTTGGAGCCTTTCTTTTCGATTCATGTACGTACAGTGAAAGTGCTAGGGAAATGGAAACAGTTCGAGATCCTGGAATTGTAAGTGCCGTACGTGCTATGACTTGTTATAACCAAGAAGATTCCAATCATATGGCTATAGCTGGCTGGAATTACCCGAAAGATCCTATTCTAAATGTCAGCGACAAGTCCTTCAACCTTCAAATACCTCTCAAACATATTTTCAACATTTTTAACGATTATTCTATGATTACATGTGGACGACAAACAATACGATTAGTTCGAGCACGAAATGATAATGATTGCCGGTATACGGACGGTTCCAAGCTAGACGAAGGAACTGGGATAGGAGTTTTTGGACCGAGAGCCAAATACTCAGAAAGCTTGGGCACATACCCGAGCATCTTTCAAGCAGAAGTCCGCGCCATCGAAAGATGTGTGGAATTCAATATTGGAAGAAACTATCGCAGACAAGAGATTGTGATCATGTCGGATAGTCAAGCAGCCATCAAAGCGCTGAGTTCAAATATAATCAGTTCGAAGATGGTTTGGGAATGCCTAGGCAAACTAAATGAACTAGGCCAGAAGAACACTGTCACCCTCCTATGGGTCCCGGGACACATAGGAATAGAGGGGAACGAAACAGCAGATAAGCTGGCAAAAAAGGAGCTGAAACCCCACATTTGGGACCAGAACCATCGTGTGGGATCAGCAGTAGAGTAATCTTAGGAAAACTAAGAGAGGAAATGGAGAAAGAAAAATCCGAGTACTGGAATCAGCTGGAAGGACTGAGGCAATCTAAGATACTACTGGGGAACTATGACCAGAAGAGATGTCTTAGCTGCCTCAACCTCAGTAAAAAAAGGCTCCGTATTCTAACGGGAATATTAACCGGGCATTGCCGGTTAAGAAGCCACATGAAGAAACTAGGGTTAGCAGATGAAGCAAAGTGCAGATTCTGTGAGGAAGAGGATGAAACCTCAATACATATACTCTCAGAATGTCCTGCCTTGCAAAATTCTAGGGCTAGATACCTAGGAGCACATGAAATAGAGGAAGGGGATCTACCTGATTTGAAGCCCGACGATGTCCTAAACTTCCTCAGAAAAATAGGACTCGAAGAGCTGCTATAAATCTTAGAAAACATCAGAACATGGCAAGTAAGGGGGGACACAATAGATCCTATGGGTCGCAGTGTAATCATCACCCCTAACTCATTCATACATTCATTCATTCATCTATATTACCGACAAGTCCGGTACGGTCTCCAGTACAACTGCTAAAATTAACATTACAAGTGTTTAATTAAAAGTTAAACATATCTTTCCCAATGATGATATAAAGATAAATCTCATGAAATCCATTCAAAAAGATCAGCCTATAGTTATTCCATTTAGAAAGTGGGAGTTACACGAATTGCCCTCAATTACTAAAGGTGCAAGACGTGAGGTTTGGGCTGTTAAAACATCCACTTCAGTTGAAAGACCCCGTTTTGTTATTGTTTTCTTTCAAACTGACAAACGTAACGTGAGCACAGCCAATCCTACTTTATTTGACAATGCAGATGTACAAAGTATAAGACTGTCACTTAATGGTGAATTTTGGCCCAATGAAAGAATGCAATTGGATTTTACTAAAACTGACTACAATGAAGCATATTTTAACTATACTGAATTCTATCCCAACTACGCGAACTCCACACAGAAGCGCCCCCTGCTGGATTATTCCTCTTTCAAGAAACGGGCATTGTTTGTTATCGATTGTTCCAAACAGGAAGAAAGCATGAAAGCGTCCACAGTCGATGTGAAACTTGATATTGAAGCAAACATAGGCTTTCCCAAAAATACCAAAGTCTATTGCATCATAATTCATGATTGTGTAATGGAATACTTTCCCCTCACCGAAATTGTTAAAAGTTTAAACTAGACGTTGATTAGAGTTAGTGTTCGAGCAGACGTCAACATGAGAATAGCTTTTGTAGACATTCAAGGCTTTGTCGTAGATGGATTTTTCGTTGTCAAAGAACTAACGATAGAAATTGGTTTCAAAAGTTCACATTACATGTTTTTACCACCTCAACCATTTTCTACATTAAGTAATGAGGACAAAAAGACTGCAACCTACTTGGAAAAAAATGTGCACGGAATTCGATACTCTTCAGGAGATGTAGAATATTCTAAAGTTAATGAAATATTGGAAAGCAAGCTGCAGACTACATTTACGTTCGTGGTCAACAAAAAGCCAAGTTTCTGCAAAATAAATGTAACATTTTCAACGTTTTTCCTCACATTTGCGAAGTCGGCAAGTTCGATGGTACACCGTGTGCAACAGTAAACTTTGCCAAGGATCCAAACCCCTGTCACACCTCTGGACTATATTCGTGCACCGAACGAAATGTACAACGTCTCCGCCACTGGTTTTTGAATACTGTATTACCATAAAATAAATAAACCTTAACCACAAATGAGTTTTTATTTTATACACCACTACTTAGAAATAAAACAAGTTGTTTATTCCTCAACTCTTATATTACACGAAGATTCAAATTTACGTTTAACAATTTTTAAAATAATTTTTAAAATTAAAACAAAGACAGATGCTAAAATTATACATGACATAGCAAAAACATTATTAATTTCATTTTTTATGCTCTCTTCTTCTGTTCTATTAAACATGGTTGAATACGTCTTAACGGATAAGTAATTTTCGGTAATTTACTCTTATCTTCATAAAAAGCAATGTCTTCAATTCCATGACTGTGCTCTTCTGAAGACATAATGTAACTGGCCGTTGACGATCGCATGACCCTTGTAAAATATGTGTGATGATGTCATAGCATCGTATTACTGGTACCCTTTTGACAATCGTTGTGTCGTAACTTTACATCCTAATTCATTCCCATATAAAGAGAGAATTAGTGTTCAATCAGAAAATGGAGAACCGTCATACCCCCCACGTATATAAACATTTTTATTTGCCACGTAACCGTTTCCGTATTAAGAATTATCATAATCCGATATTTCGATGATGTAATTCGTGACAAACCCTGTATATTCCGTATGAAAAATTGACATCCCCCGTACCTCTTACGAATGATCTTCGCGAATACCCTGTACCCACATCATAATATACGAATGATCGAATTGACATTTTTAATTAACGACCATATCCCCGTATCGACATTTTTGCCATTTTTGCGTATTAAGAATGAACATAATTCGATATTTCGACGATCTAATTCATCGCGACAAACCCTGTATATATCCCGTATCTAACCCGTACCATATCATCAAATTGATATTTTAAATACAAAAACTCTAAGTTGTTTAGTATCCCGACATACCCTGTATATGATTAGATTACAAGCACAGACCAAATTCGATGAAAACGATCAAAATTCGCGACGCGAGTTTAAATACCCATTCTTAACATATATAATCCTTCGTTAGCAGCCCAGTGGGTAAGGGCGCTTAAATTATAAATTTCATCCGACGGGACGTAGGTTCGAGTCCCACCAGCGGCCAACTTTTTTTCAAACCAGCAGGCAACCCGCAATACAACACAAACTCGTACACTTCTTTAATAATTCCAATAAAATTCGTTCCAGTCGCTCAATTATACAATCATTATAATATAACACAACTATTCCAAATAAACAACTGGTCCACAATTCAGAACCACAGTCCGACAGTTCAGAACCGTTCCAGAACTCCTATGCTGTATATACGGAGGTACCCCCACTCCTTCACTGAGTTAGAACTCTCATAGTACATCTACTAACGTCCTCATTTTTACAATATATTTATGTCTTATATGTATATAAAATAAATACTTCATAAGAGAAAACAGTTTAATATAAAATATATAGAGTATAATTGAATATAGATTCATTTATAACTCTTAAAAGATTATGTGAATAAAAACATCGACGTCATCGAAGTAGATTTTTGCATATTGAAATTATTGTTTAGATATTTTTATTGAGTTCATCGACAAGCCAATATTATAACCGACTAATTAAAATAAAACTAAAAATTTTAAATATTTGATAAACGGTCTCTCTTGGGTAAATGTTGGCTTTTGTATTATTCT
Organism: Ophraella communa; assembly: GCA_035357415.1. Classification (NCBI taxonomy): domain Eukaryota; kingdom Metazoa; phylum Arthropoda; class Insecta; order Coleoptera; family Chrysomelidae; genus Ophraella; species Ophraella communa. Next base: position 19,761,206 of record CM068982.1, read on the forward strand.
AGATATTTCGAAATCGCATAACTCGGCACCATTGTTTGTCGGAACATTATCGCCGCTCATTTCGCATAATTTTGTCATATTTATAGCTTTTGCTCGAATACACTAAAATTAATATTAAACTGAATTTGTTCCGACAAATTTAATCTACCAGAATTGTATTATTCAAACTTCTGTCCCCTCGAGAACAGTTTGTTATATTTATATAGATACCGAAATTACAGTCATTGAAAATTGTGTCCGCGTACTTCAATTAATTTTTCATATGAAAAAATCAAGCGCCATTTAAAAAAAGGCATTTATTCACAATAACTAAAATTTTAAATCATTGAAGAATTAAATAATGCAATTAAATGGGTCAGTTTTAATTGAATTTTATTTTTGTCGACCATCTATACAATCACATCACCTACACCACAAATAAATAATGTAATTTCTTTTTTTATACGGTAACAAAAATCGATAAATTTTCTACGATACATTTTTTCACAATATAAACTGATGAAATTTTTACATATTAAAATATACAATGTTTAATAAACCGAGCTAACCCTATGGCAAACATTAAGATTTAGTCTATCGTTTTATGATATTTTACTTCGCTAGGGAGAAGTTTAGTTTGATATTTTTCACTGTTGGTAGGTATTATCGAACATTTTTTTCACATCAAGAAGGAAAACTAGAAATCAGCATAAATTACTGACAATCTAAATAAAGATTAATTAATTATTTTAATTTAAAAAATGATTAAATTTAAAATGTTTTCTGTGCATCTAGTTATTTTAAATAAAAAATTCCAATTCAGATGAAAATTTTAATCCCTATTCGACTACTGTTTTTTCTACCTGTGGTGCTGATTCTTTCCTGTAATAAATTTTAAAATGACATCGTATTCTAACCCTTTTTTCATCATTCACAGTCCTTTGTTATCATGGTCTTTTGTTTGCTTTAAAAAAAATGACAATTTGTCATGACCTACATTATTCAGGTACGGAAAAATGAGGTTTTATATGAACAGAAGAACGATGATGATTCAATGAAAGAATTTTTTATTTAAATACCAGCAGTCCAGTCCAAAACCGTGAAATATGTCATTATTATCAAGCAATAAAATTCTTTTAAATCCTTATAAAAGCAGTACTTAAAACGAATTCGTTATTTTTCAATTTAGTCCAATTAATTACCTTCCATACATCTTTCAAAGTATTTTAATCCACAAAGTAAAGCTTTTGGTTGTATATAACATTAATAATTCACTTTTGAATAATTTTATCATTCCATTTAAATTCCTTACTCTACAGACCTCATAAGCTGTGATATAATTAAAAGGACGAAGGATCTAAGCACTGGTTTGTTAATGTGCACCTAAGCACTTTAGAATATTTCTCGTGGTATTTTGACTCCAAAATTTTAATGTAAATCTTTAAATTTTTATATTTTAAAGACCTTTCTCTCAAATTGTTATTTTTAAAAAACAATTTTGGAAAATAAAGGACCTTTTTTGTAATTATTTAATTTATGTACATTTTCGACTTAACGATCCAATTATAAAATGTTAATGTTTTCAAATATTTTAAATTGACTAATACACCAATAATAATATATTATATAAGTAAAAGATGATATTCATATTCACAAATATTTTTTTAAAGGACAATATAAAATTCATAGATTGCTATTAGCCACAAATGTCATTGTCAATAGTCTTGTCATTAGATATTTCACTCATGTCGCCAACCATTTAAAACAAAAATTTGCGTGCGTAAAAGTTACATTACGATACGCAAATGCGTTTTATAATGAAGATTTTTATAAAAGTGCAAAATATAAAAACACATCTTATCAGTAGGTACTGTTAATTTCACTTTAATAATACAGATTACAATGGAATATATACTTAACAATATTATTTAATATTTTTGACATTGAATTTTCTTGATTATATTTTAAAACATATATACAGAGTGCATAAAAGAAAACGTCATATTGCAAAGATCATGACGAAAAACCATATCGTTTTGGAGCTTTGACGACTCGTCCAGATCGCGTTAATTGAATGGGCTTATTTTCCTTAAAAACGAATTTTACCTTCAACTTTTCATTCTTTGTCGATTCTTCATCACCATCTCACTCGCCTTTTATCTTGTGCCTCATATGTGGTTTTCGATTTTCTTTTCATATTCGGTGTGCTTTTCAGTACATGTTTTTCATCGTCCACAGTAAGTTTGCTTCTCAAAATCGAATGCTTTTCGCTCTCCTCAGAAACCTCCAATGGATACAACCTTTGAAACGATCTTAGTAATTCCCCAATTGATACTTTTATTTTAGAAACATTACTCATATAGTCTCTTTGAGGAAACTAATGGGCCAGGTTATTCTTTTGGTATTAACAGCTCCTACTTACACGATATCTTCAACTTTCAGACTTCCAGGTCTTCTTCTGCCATGGTGTACCATCAAGTTTCTAGAGGCCAATGATCTATATCATTCTTAAGTCACTCTGGGCGTTCCCACTATTTGGTCTCTAGACTGGATTCATTAACGCCTTGAGAAGGTTCATTGCCAGAAGAGGAAAGATTTCAATTATTTATTCAGACAATGGGTCTAACTGTTTTGGGACACATTATTAAATGAAATGATTGAACTGGGAAGAGATATCGAAATACTCTACAATTCAATAAATCACTTGAAGGTTTAATCCACCCCACAGCTGCGTGGTGGGGTGGATGGTGGGAGAGAATAGTTAGAATGATTAAAGAGCTCTTGCGAAGAAATTGGGGTAGAAAGAATTTGGATTACGAGGAGCTAATGACATTTATAGTTTGTAATAAAGAGTTTGTGAAATTTTGGTTAATTATGACTGTGATGATAAATTTTATATTTAATAATTATATAGTATGCCAAGGATAGTTGATGACTCCACCTTTAACTAATTTCACGAGCAATGAATAACATAACTTAGGTGTACCTTAGGTATACCTTTTAATAGCAGCAGTTTAATATGTTAAATAATTACATAAAATATTATTAAACTTATATAAATACATCGGTTTGACCGGAGCAGAAGCCAAATACCGTCCGCATATTATTTATTATATTTTTAATTCATTAGTCTTAAATTATGTACAAACCAGTGATTACTTATAGTTTATATATAAAATGTTAAAAGTTAACTAACTGAGTTTTAATCAAAATACCAAGGTACCTCATCAGACGACCTAACGATCCCGCAAATTCAAGGTATTTAACAACATTTAATAACATGATAATACTGATAACACGGAGTAGTGGAATTTGAGAAGCTATAATGGGAGGCACGGCCACTAAGCGGGTGCACTTCCGAAAAGGAACTTCTATGAATATTAAAAATTCTAACTGGAACAAGTGGACCTTTCTCTATTTATATTGGGGGGTCCTGACCTCGGCAACGGCCTAATAAGGTCACTTTAGGCCAAAAATTAGGTTAGGTTAGATTAGGTTAGGTTAGGTTATGTTAGGTTAGGTTAGGTTAGGTTAGGTGGGGTTAGGTTAGGTTAGGTTAGGTTAGGTTCGGTAGGTTAGGTTAGGTTAGGTTAGGTTAGGTTAGGTTAGGTTAGGTTAGGTTAGGTTAGGTTAGGTTAGGTTAGGTTAGGTTAGGTTAAGTTAAGTTAGCAGTCAGCAAGTTATACACTTAAATGATTTATTAAAAAGAAAGTACAATTACATTTTTATTGCACACCAGGATATACAACTCATACATTTAATAAGTTCAGCGAAAGGGTCTAAAGTGACCTTGTTTGGCCGTTGTCGAGGTCAGGAACCCCCAATATAAATAGAGAAGGGTTCACTTGTTTAAATCCAGTTAGAATTTTTAACATTCATAGAAATCCCTTTTCGGAAGTGCACCCCACTAAGCAACAAGTTCAAGAAAATGGAGTGTTAAATAGTATTTTTATTGTTCAAGAACAAGCATACAAACTTGACTTAGAAGCAAAAATACTGCTGTATGTAATACTTAGTACTATTGTTGTTATATCAAGAAACAGCAGCAGCAGAGCCACCCCAGTAGCAGCAACCCTTCAAGTTTGAAGCGCCGAATGAAACAACCGTAAGTCTTGAAAACATTAGATTTTTGTACAAACCTTTATTTAATTACCAATTTCTTATAAAAAGTCTGTGACTTAGGAACAATCACAAAATAGATTAAATTCATAATGCGAGGAAATACATAAACAAAGTAAACGCGAGCGGAAATGGGGAAGTAAACTCAATGCTCTTGCTTTAAAACATTATTGGCTAACAAGTTATTTTTCCTCATAGAAAATACATAAAGGTGTTTTCATACCCTTTCACTCTGACGAGAAAAGCGTTGAAGCTGTATATTGTTTAATCTCAATTCTTCTTCGGTTACCTAGTCTGCCTTGGAACTCCTTGCCCCTGGTGACATTCGTATCCTTGAAAACTGCAAAACTCTTTATAGCTAAACTGATTCTTTCTTCATTTGCTATTTCGGATCTCAGGAAATCTAATAAAAGTTTTAATTAATCAATTGTGACATGCATTTTGATACTTTTACGATGCCAAGTAAGCTGCGCATTTATCGTTGGTAACACCTAATTATACTCTTAGTTGTGATTCAATTTTATAATGAAAATAATGATGCAAATGACATACCTTATCCGTTGTTGTTGCTTGTTTTAATACTAGGTTAGGTTAGGTTAGGTTAGGTTAGGTTAGGTTAGGTTAGGTTAGGTTAGGTTAGGTTAGGTTCGGTGAGGTTCGGTGAGGTTCGGTGAGGTTAGGTTAGGTTAGGTTAGGTTAGGTTAGGTTAGGTTAGGTTAGGTTAGGTTAGGTTAGGTTAGGTTAGGTTAGGTTAGGTTAGGTTAGGTTAGGTTAGGTTAGGTTAGGTTAGGTTAGGTTAGGTTAGGTTAGGTTAGGTTAGGTTAGGTTAGGTTAGGTTAGGTTAGGTTAGGTTAGGCAACTAATTGATAGAGATAGCAATTGATACACTCACGTCCAAGAATATACTGCATTATTTTCGAAAATGCTATTTTGGATCTTGAACTACAGTATTAAAACAAAAATTTTGAGCTGATTTTAAACAATAGGTTTATAATATTTTTATAAGATATGTTTCATTGCGATTTTTTTAACAACTGTATCCCTACTGAAATATATAGCGATCATTATGAACAATAAAGACGTTCTTATTACATTTAATAAATCATCAGGATTCAACCCCTCTATATTTCTCACTTCTCACAGCCGAATATGGAACAACTGCAATTGCTTTTATAAAAAATGATGCCATCAAACAGAAATGGTATACCGCAAAATATCATCTTCTTAAAAGATTAAAATGAAAATTGTATTGTTTCAGAATCAGCAAATTATAAGAGATGTCAATTTTAATGAGTAAGAGGCTGATTAAGACGTATACCTTTTAATAGCAGCAGTTTAATATGTTAAATTATTACATATATAATATCATTAAACTCAGTTAAATGTAATACAATTTTGTTAATAAAAACCCAGATCAAGAATATTTCATCCAAAGAACAGGATTTGCCTTAGAATAATTATTTGAAATCTAAAATGATTCTGTTTTATAAAAAGATCATGAAGCGATTATGCTTGTCACATTATGTTTCACTCGTATGGTAACCAAAATTTCAACAAACAATTGATTAATTGATTTGCCTAGGGATAACAAGGACCAATACCTAGTAACAGTGCTTGATCAGAGAGGAGACAGGAGCTAATATCTTAATATTCCCTGCACGAAATTTTAAACCCAGGTCCTTACCAAACCATAGTATCGTAATGATGCTTTTCTGTTGATCCCCCTCATCGTTTTCCCATTTAAAACTAAGGGTTTTAGATCGCTTGGCATCCTGGTGGTGAGCATTTCTTCATGCAGCGTAGAAAGCCACCATACACTTTGGTTCTGGGCCTACGAAGGGACTTTCAGCTCCTTTATTGGCCCACTTGTCTGCCCCCTTAGTACCAACAACTCCTCTGTGCATTGTAACCCACAGTATTGTCACCCTGTTGGTTTCCTCTAGATTTTGCAGACGTTAATGGCAGTTCCATACTGCCTTTAAGGTCGCCATTAGTGCTGCCTGAATTTATATAGATAATTTGACCACATACCACTATATATAAACACTTTCATGCACTCAGCCAGAGCCGTAACTTCTGCCTGAAACGCTGAGGGTCACCAACCTAGTGTTGTGGTTGATAATTTAAGAATCTGAAAAAAAATATTCAATTAGCCATTATGGGGAACCAGAGATGAAAAAGTACTTACTTGGATGGCATATAGCTTGTGATAGAAAAAAGAATTTGAGTGGGCGTCATTCTTTAAAAAATTTCCAAGACTTAAACCTGATGAAGGCACGAGGTCACAACGGAATAACAATAAATGACAAAGCAAACTTACAAAAAAGGGGCAAATACATAATTTCGTGGATCTGAGCTCTTATATTGAATTATCAAGGAATATATTTACAGGATTTGTGCCAGCAGTTAAATTTGTACAACAAACAACTGAACAGCAAATGCGCTGCTAGAATGAGCAAAGACAATAAAGGTACTGTCCTTTGAATCATTAGTGAGGTATATATTAACAGATAAAAAATGTGATCCCATTACTAAAGAATATAGAACGCCACAGTTTTGAAAATAACAATAAAAGCTCTTTTAGTTTGACTTTTATATAAAAATTAGGAATACCAAGTAACTTCAGGGGATAGACATCTATAGTTTTCGTTAAACCTCTTACTTTTTATATTCCCTAACCTCTTAGATGCTTTTGTAACTCGATAAAATATTTTTTTTAAATTTCTTTTTATCAAGAGCAATGCTAATAATAAATTATCTATCTTTTTACCTATTTTCTTTCATTTGGAATATGGATTTTATTTTATTTTTCAAAAAGCTCAATTATTTTTATTTATTCTCATGACATCTGTCTAGTTTTTAAATAATTTAATGTATGCACATAGTTAAAAAAATTGTGTGATTCATTGTATGAAGATTCTGTCAAATAAAAAGTTATTCGCGTTTGCATCTACATTTAGGTGTATCCCTTATCCCGGACCCTTTGAGCTATTATGAAAGTAGACAGATTTACAAAGATTTATCTAAAAGGAAACTTTTATGGGTCAGTACCCGATAATACACCTACTCAGCTAAATGGAATTCTCGATTTTCGCAAAAGGTTTTTTTTTACTGCTGTTTGCAACTTGATTCACGTATCTCATTTCACTAATACATTTGCATTTTGGTATAAAATACTCTTTCGCTTGATTTAATAAATTGATCAAATAAATTTTATTGGGATTTTACGATGATCCTGATCGTAAGTTTGAAGTGAATAATATGAAATCGGGCTGATTTTACGTCAAAAGCAGAAACAAATCAATCGTAAACCATACAATTGGCATTTTACGCAGAGAGGGAACAAAATATAAATTCATTTATATCGGTATAGTATGCTTTAAGTTGGTAACTGTCCTGCATCGGAAATTGGGGGCACTGGAACTCCACACCGAATTTACCTAATCGTTAATACCACACTGGAACTCCACACCAAAAATTTTGCTACCTGAATTCTGTACAAATCCCACACTGGAATTCTCCACCGAATAAATTTATTTATATCTCAATTTAAATTACCATTCGTTTATCAACCAACTAACCCAACCTAACCTAACCTAACCTAACCTAAAATACATTTCTTTAAAACGACAAACACATAACAATGTAGGTTATCATTCTTTGTTATAAATAAAAAAAAGAAAACTACTTTAGACAAAGAAAGAGCGCTAGCAATTTCAGTAACCGTGCTACAGATCACGGTATGTCATTTGACAAACCAAAAAGGTTACCAAAGTTAGCTTGACATCATCGTTTTTTGAAATGAAATCGATTGGTATTTATTTGACAGACGAAAGTTAACCACAATGGTTAAAGTATAGCTGTATTGTACGTAACCAAAAACAATAATTTCAAAATTGTTTTAACAACGTTATTTTTCTAAACGCAAGCTTGTTGTTGCAATAATAATATTAGCAATTATCGTTTGTTCACATTTTTATTTTTTTCGCAATAATGTTTTACTACGTTCTTTAGTCTTCAATGGCAAAATTCGTTCACGTTCTTTTAGCAAACGAATGTAAGTTCAGGTACACCGAGTCGGTATAAATAAGCTACAGTAGTCACTGGGGTGCGAAAGCAGCTCACTTCGATTGAGTTTAAATCCCTTAATGGCCCTAAATAGCCTTTGCAATTGTCCTGGACGACTGCGATTGCGATTCGTAGTGGAACGTCAGGAGGTAGACGGTGATTTCGACATGTACCTACTTTAACATCCAGTAGGAAAAACTAAACAATTTTTTTTTGGTAAATACTAGTGTCGTTTTGAAAGATTTACATTAATTAGGGTAATATTTGTATAAAAAGTATTTATTGTTATGGTAAAATTTACAATTGGAAAAACAATTTTTATGATTAATACAACAGTGATCGCAATATGAGGTTAATGAAATTTATTGTACTAACCCTTACGTGGAAGTCCATCTTATTAAGAACTTCGATATGTCAATCTGACGAGGCTAATTCTATAGCGAAACGGCCGTCATTGCATTTCATATTTTGCGAATAAATAGTGAAAGTTTAATTCAACCTTTAAGTTGTTTACCGTTCTTAGCAAAATCTACATTTCCATCATTTCTTCTTATTCTTAAGTACCTTAACTATGTCGGTGTTTGCCTATCATGTCTATTCTGACCTGAATAAGTCAGATGAATTGACTTTAAACCAAAATCTTTTTCACTGGAGAATGAGTCGCAGAATCTCATATCTTGGACCTTCCATGATGTGTCCGATATATTGCTCTATTTTATTTAAAGTAATAACTCTACCTCCCGTTTCTTCTTAAAACCTCCATTATATTCAAGGCTCGAAGACTTTTAGTTTTTACTCACACTACACATCAAGGGTCCAAATTTCTAAACCGTCCAAGAGCCTTTGGAATATATAACATAAAAGCATTCAAATTCTTGGATTCAATGAGCAAATGGTATTATTTTAATTCAGTAACACAAGACGAGCTGAATAATCGACTTCAAGGTTGTGCAACCGGTTCAAGGTTGTGCAAACTTTGTTCTTCTCACTCAGAAACTATAGAAAGTAGTGATGGGAAATTCGAATATTAATAATCGGAAAGTATTCGATTCTTAACAGTACTCGGTGTATTCGATTCTTTTATCCAAGTATTCGAATACCGATTCGAATCTCAATTTGGGTGATTGCATAAACTCGAAAATTACAGCCAGCCACCTTACGATCCGATCGAGAATCGAGGACTCGAAACTCGAACATATCGCTCGGACATTAAGGAACTCATATCGCATATGCGCATGCATTTAGTTTCACGTTGTACACTCCGCGTCATATAAAACTGGTACATCTTTATTTTCCTTATATAAACCAAACTTAACTAATGAAAATGACAAACAGTCACTTGTGTCAAATTTGTCAAGGCGCATTATTCAGGATGCCAGCCCATTTAGAGAATTTCATAAAATGCAAATAAATTCCAAAATACTTTTCTGCATCTATTGCATGTCTTGCCGTGTTAAAGGTATTTTCTTATAAATAATCAATTAAAGCTTTGTCTAGTTCTATTCTAGTTAAAACTGGTCTTCCATTTCCTATTCTTCTTACAACAGTTTGATCCTTGTTTTACATTTTTTAAGTTAGTAACAATGTAATATTTTTGTAATAATTACAATGTCACAATATCTATTTAGGCTAGTTACTGTTTGTGTATAAATGATATAATTGATTTTTATTTTTTCCAATTTGTTTTATTATTTTACAAAGTTTAATTTTATCATTACATCTACTCACATTTTTGTTGAGCTGGCATCAATGCCTTAGAAATTTTACCACAACAGCTGATTTAGCTTTGACACTTTTTAAAAGATCAATTTACATAACTAAAAAAACACTATTTTTTATTATAATAGTTGTACCAGTTTTATATGACGCGCGGTGTACCTAAGTTGAAAGGTTAGGTTTGCGTTTTGCTTTTGCGGTATTCACAACACATACGGTGTGGCATTTACATATAATATCTTATATCTATAATATCCGGTCTTACAAAGTGCTGTTTTGGAGAATTGTTTAGGAGAGGACCTATTTTTAAAAATAAAAAAGATGAGGCCGGGTTGCATTAAGTCTGTTATTGTGTGGCAATATTTTAAAAAGGAGATGGACAACAAAGTAGTGCTATGTTCACTGTGCAATATAGAATTAAAATATTTTGGAAATACTACAAATATGAAAAAATATTTGACTAAATTACATCCTATACACTTTTCTGAAAGTAGTGAAAGTACTTGTGACGATGAAAATAACATACAAATTTAATCTGCGGGTGTTTCAACTTCTGAATATTTGGTAACTTTGACAACCAAAAGGATGGAGGCAAGATAATGTAGGACCACCTGTTGTTAAGCGTCATAAAACTTAACAGTCAGTATACAATACCCAGCAAAAAAGTATTATCCCAGACTATAATTAAAATGTTGAATCTGGAACCGTTAGCGAAACTGATACCGAAAACCGTTTACACTACCACTACACCAACACACACTTTTATATGCCTGACGCGCGTTTCGATAACCAAGTTATCTTCTTCAGAGACCGAAGGTAAACTAAACAAAAAAAAGTTAGTTATTCTCATATTGAAAGTAATACATGATGTTTCCACACAGTGAAATTCTAGTTTAATTATCATGCAAAGACTGTTTCAAATTAAAGACAGCCTTGTAATTTGTGTGGCCAAATTGCCAAAGGCTCCCGAGAGTCTAGATGCTTCCGAATGGATAATTCTATAAGATTGTACTAAGGTTTTAAAACCAGACGAGGTTTAAACAAAAGTACTCTCTGGTGAGTAATACCATACAGTATCCATTGATATTCCAACATTTGCTTCAGAACATGGAAACTAAAGCTCTATATGGCGAAGTACTGAAAACGAAACTCTAAGAAGTTTTTCTCTTCGGCTTGGATGTTTGGAGGAAAATAAAAAAGCCACTTTTTTGGACCCTATATTTAAAAAAGTAGGATTGGATTGGAGAATAATGCAAACAATGCTTAAAAATGGACGAGTTGACGTAATTAGTTAATTTAAAACATGCAGTTGAACATGACCATCTGATCAATGAAATTCCACCTACGAGTACGTCAACTGACAATCCACCTTTGTCAGTAGCAATTCCTTCTGATGTAAGAAAAGTATATGACATATGGGCATTTTTTGATAATAAAATGTTAGAAGTAAAATCTCATACTACAGTATTTGGAACTTCTGCAAATAGAAAGGCTCAGCATTATCAATCCCAGCCACATCTGTAACTTCTGAGAGGGTATTTTCCAAAGCTGAACAACTAACAAATGTTAGGCGTAACAGTTTATCTCCAAAAAATTTGGAGATGATTTTGCTTCTGTACTTAGGCTGATATTTTTTAAAGAATTTATTTTTGTTTTTTATTAGAATCTTATTAAATATTTTTACATTCATATAGTCTATTTAATATATTCTTTTTTGTTTCATTTATTTTAATTTTTATTTTTTAAAGAATTTATTTTTGTTTTTTTATTTGAATCTTTTTTATTTTTACATTTATGCAACAATTCACATTATCTATTTCAATATTTTATATTTTCTTTAAAAACATTTTAAGAGAAACCCTGAACTTTTATTTCAAAATTAAATACAAGACCAATTCATTTATTAATGTCTGGTCTAAACGAAGAAACCAAAACCTTAAACTGCAACCTCAGCGAAAACTGGGATACAAAGAACCGCCTAAGAACAGCGAAAGCGCCCAGGCATAGGTATCCAGTGTATTTCGTATTCGTTCTAATAATTTTTGTTCTCGAAAACTCGGTTCTCGGATAAGTATTCGATTCCTAAAATGTTTCGAATACCATGTATCCGATTCTTAAAAGTATTCAATTCAGCCCATGACTAATAGAAAGTATAGAAGTTACATTCAGGACAACAAATATTTCTATAGAACTAACAAATTGTTTTATTTAACACAGAAATTACAAAGATATTTAAAATCAAATCTACAACTTCAGAGCTAAAACTTTTGACTAAATATCAGAACTAAAACTTAAAAGCACCGACAAAATTATTTTCTGTATATAATAATAAGTACCTACGTGATATTTACCAAAATATTAATAAAAGTAAAAAAATAAAATCGTAAGGTAACAATTATTAAAATGGGCAATTAGACTCGTAAATACTCACGAACAATTAGAAGATTTGAAAAAATTCGAGATTGCCAACTTACACAATAATTACCATACCTGTTAATTTTGATATGGAAATCAACATAGCTACGCCACTGGGTTAAATTATTGAAAACAAAAAATTATTCTAACTTACTTGTGAAAAGAAACATTGAAGCTTAAATATTCCTTGTTTTTTACACATTTGACATTGACGAACTATTTCTTTCATTAAATTTCACTTAATACTTATTATATATAATTTTATCAAAAAAACACCAATATACCTCCAATATCTCGTTGCAACTGCTTCGGCAACAATGCTTGAAATAAATAAAGAGACTGTGTCACATTTCATAGTATAACCGCTTCTGCGCGTGGTATCATTCAGACAAGTTGTGTGGGGTTGCCGCTTATTTAGCAATTAATTTCTATGATCTAACTGAATGAAATAACTCAATGGTCAAATATTCCATAAAATGAGTGTTATAATTTAGTTGGTTATAATTTATTAAATATTAATAAGTGAAGGCATTATGGTCACAATATTTCTGCAAATGTAATCAACAAATAATATAGATTGTTCAATAACAATAACAAATATCTTATCCTAAATGGAGAGTAGGCAACATCACAGCATCACAAATTCCAGTCGGCCATATCAAGACGATACAGTCGCAAGTAAAAATATAAATAGTTCTGTCTCCTCTGATATTGGGTCTATAAATGATTACATCAAAATTTAAGACAATATAAAAATATAAAAATAAAATATATATTTTTTGTTGTAAATGATTTTACTAATAATTCTTTGTCTATATTTTTTGCTATTCGTATATTATCTTTTGTAGTTATTGATAGTTATTTTATTTACAAAGTATCTACCAGCTTCACACAGGTTAGATGGTATTCTAAACAATATCTGAATTATACAGATTACTAATATCATATGCATTAAACCATTTTTTAATTTATTTGTCATTATGACATCTTAAAAGCATAAAATATATAATTAATGACCTACAAAAAAAAATAACTACAAAACTTCCAGCTGCACTTGAATACGCAGTAGGTGTCCCAACATGGGTAACATTCATTAAAAAAAAACATACGTAAAGTAACGCGCTCAAACACTTACCCCTATTAAAAAAATGGGGTGGCATTTTATCAGTAGCCGTAATTTATTGGAAGGTCTATTGTCAAACGAAAACGTTAACCTGAAAAAATAAAGCAACAAAAAGAATTTATTTACGGATTATGCGATGTAAACTAAAAAAAGGGAATATTTGAACAGGTGTAGCATTCTAAAAAGTCATAATATTTTCATTATCCCCTGAAAACATAATTTTATTAAACAGCTTATGGCTTAGGGAATTCTTTCTTTTGTGATATTGTAGATGTCATTTTTAATTTGCGGTATATTTTATCCCTTTATAATTTTACGAGCTTTTATAGTAAAATATTAAATAAACATTAAAAATTTTCCTGTGTTTCCGTGACATAACAACTGTGTTAATTATTACAAAGTATTTTCCTATTTGTCGAAATACTGCGACTAATAATTAGTGTCACAACGAAACAGAATTTCGAAGTAATTTTGATTCACCATCATGTAAAAAAAATTCAATTTAGTATTCGGTTCTACAGATAAACTCCCAATTAATGACTTTTTGCCAATAGCAATAAAAAAATTAAAAACGAGCCAATACACCAATCAACACGTTTTAACGAAATGTCAAAGTGAATGTTAGTTCGTCATAGTGAATGATTGCTTTGTTATTAAGCATTTGCTAAAAAATTACTAAACTAAAATTCCCGGTACTTTTCTAAAATAAAAGGACAAAATTTGTGATTGATGCAGTTGGAGTTAACACGACTAAAAAAGTTATTTCATATTCAGATTATATGAAATTCTATTTTATTTAACAATTTTAAATAATTTTATTCTTATAAAATTGAATTTTTTAATAAGCAAAGTTACAAAGTGAAATCCGTAAAATTTTAATCACTTCTCAGATATTATTCAATAAGATTTATTCAGCAACTTTTTAGCAAGTTAACTTACCTGTTTAAACATAATTATTATTTAATATTTTATTAACGAATAAGAATTAGGGAAGAATCTAAATCAAGTTTATATTGTTTTAAAGTACGAATTTCTCACTTAATGTTATTCTCAAAATGCTTATAACTTACTCAGCTGACGCTGAGCATTTGTTAGTGGAATATTAGCATATTTGGCACGGTTTGAAAGTTCCTTGGACATAAAATACTTTGCCTTGTGGTATTCATAGACATAGAAAGTGCGTTTGAGAGAGTTAAGTTTATGAAGCCATACAATACAATTATTGAACAATAGATATTAACATGCTAGCCAAAGATGTAGACATTTTTACTAATACAAAATTTTTTGACCAGTATAAAAATAATTTTACACCAATACAAAGATAATGCAGCCGTCAGTCAAAGTCATATTTCGAACCATACTCAATCGTTTGTCAAATTATACTGCGGTGTACACAGATGCTTCTAAAACTTCACAAAGTGTTGGTTGTGCTTTTTATATTGGCACACATTGGCAGTGAACATGGTTTTGTAGAAAATGGGTTATTAGACTTTGTATCAAAGTTAACCAAAGATTACCACGAGGAAATGACCTCTGATCTTTTAAAAAAAATTTTTCCCAACTATTGGACCTTTTGACAAGTGCTGCAGTGGTTGTCTTAGATAACGCCAGTTATCATTCAAAACTGGTAGAAAAGTTACCAACGACGTCATGGAAAAAAGGAGATATTAAAGAGTGGCTCCAGAGCAAGAATATTTCTTTTGATCACACCATGCTGAAAACGGAATTACTGCAAATTGCAAAGCGCCACAAATTACAATATAAAAGATATGATGAAATGGCTAAGGAAAAAGGAATAACTGTCAATTAAACCCTATAGAATTAATATGGGCACAGGTAAAAGGTGAAGTGGCAGGAAACAATACAACTTTTAAATTGAATGACGTTAGACAACTTTTGATAAATTCTTTTGGAAACGTAACCCGGAAAAATTGGACCAATGCCATAAACCATGTGAAGAAGGAAGAAGAACGATTGTGGAGTATTGATATCAATATTGAAGAACTGTTCGAACCCATTGTAATTCCTATCGGACCAGGCAACGAATCTGACTCATCGTCGGATGAATACTACGAAATGGAAGCCGACAATTAATTTAATTTTTACTTTCAATATGTAGCATATGTAACATTCTAGAGTCATGGGATCCATTTAGCTACCTGTTGTGGCAATATTATCTAGAGTTTCTATTTTGTGTGGGTTAGTTATTCCCTAATTACAGTGTGGACTCTTTGAAAAATAACAACTATGACTATGTTTCAATAGAAATTTATACTACTTTTAGTTATTTTTTATGAACCACCCTTGCTTGGGCTTTGAAGGATTTGACTTTATAATGAATTCACTGTGCTGCCAACTCCAAACAAATATAGTATAATTTCGATTTTTCACTTTTTGGAAAGATTTTACAAAGATCTTAAAATTGAATATATTGAATTATTTTTTGTTGTAATTAGATTTTATGTTTTAAAAAATATATAGAATTTTTGTAAGAAGAATATGTAAGAACAAACATTAATCTATTCTAAACAAGTATTATACTCCAGTCACTTTAGGGTTTCACCTCGGAATTTGAGATAATAAGCTGGAAACTCGTATACAGCTTTATTTTGGCGTTCTAAAAGTTGTCTCAAAAGTCTCATATTATCTCGTGTCTGCGGCGTAAGTTATTCAAGGTCAAAGGTCACGAAAATCGGTTTTTTGCAATTATCTCCGTTTCTATGGTTCCAATCACTTCAACACTTATTATGAAATTTAAAGAAAAAAAAATTTATCACAACTTTTGTCTAAACTTTTTTTTTATACGTTCAACCCTTTTCGAGATAGAGGGCGGAGAGCACCCAGCACTCAGGCATATATACTGTAATACAAGGTCAACCGTGAATCTCGGTGAATAATACCTTGTATACAGTTACTAAATTATAAAAATATTATTAACAATAAAGAACTTGTATTATTTATTAGTTAATACATTGTATTGAATGATGCAGCAGCTCAACACATAAGTGTTTATTACTAAATTCAAAAATGGTTAGGACATGATTTAGAACCTCAAGAATGGGGCTGGGTACTCCAAAATGAATTTTTGCAGCCAATAACTACACTATTACCACCAGCTCCAGATGAATTACTCAGTACAATATTTTGTAATTGTAAGAATGGTTGTGGTTTACGCTGCAGATGCAGAAAATCGGGCTTGCAGTGCACTTTAGCTTGTGGGCAATGTAATGGGCAAGCTTGTCTCAATGCTGTTGTATTGCAAGACAATCCCGAGGAAGAAACTGCATTTGATCCAGAAATTTTAGAAGTTTTGGAGACAATGATGCAGAAAAACGAAGATGATGAAGATGAAATTGAAATGTTGAATTTCCCAGGAGAAGATGATGAAGAAGAAGAAGAAGAAGAAGAAAAAGAAAATTGATATTTTTTAACTTCCGATTTTTGTAGAATTCAAATTTACATTTAATTTTAAGTACAGTTACTAAATAAAAGTTAAATTAAATTATACCTACTTGATTTATTTCTATTTACAATCTATCTATTTATTTACAATCTATTATCGAATAAAATTGAATGAATTTAAAATATATATAAAACATCATTCAATACAATGTATTAACTAATAAATAATACAAATTCTTTATTGTTAATAATATTTTTATAATTTAGTAACTGTATACAAGGTATTATTCACCGAGATTCACGGTTGACCTTGTATTACAGTATATATGCCTGAGTGCTGGGTGCCCTCCGCCCTCTATCTCGAAAAGGGTTGAACGTATAAAAAAAAAGTTAGGACAAAAGTTGTGGCAAATTTTTATATCTTTAATTTTTATAATAGGTTTTGAAGTGATTGGAACCATAGAAACGGAGATAATTGCAAAAAACCGATTTTCGTGGCATTTGACCTTGAATAACTTACGACGCAGACACGAGATAATATGAGACTTTTGAGACAACTTTTAGAACGCCAAAATAAAGATGTATACTATTATTTTTTCTCCAAATTAACTAAAGAAAAACTAACGTTGATTTCTAAAAATGTACCTAAACTATTTCGTTGTGTGTTATATTGAGAATATTTTTGTTCATTTTTAAATTATTCTATTATTTCCCTTTTTATTATTAATACCTTTTATTTAAAAATATTTGAGTACATATTTTTATTAGAAATTCACTTAACAGCTAATAGCAAAAATCGCTTGATAAATGTACCTATATTAAAAAAAGTTGGTTTCTACAAATTCCGAGCATCAATAAACCTCTTAACTCAAAAACAAACATCTTTTCAATCATACTAATGGATGTATTGTAGGGGTAGACTCTTTTACGCAATAAAAAAAATCTTAAGAGTCTGTTAGATAAAACGAATGGTTTCAAGAACAAAGTAACAACGAAGAGAAAATCGGAGCACCAGAATAAATGGATTGTTAAAGTTTTCGAATTGATGACAAGTTACTTAAAAATAAAAAATCTTCGAACAAAGTTACTAATAATTAAAAAGTATAGAATACGCAAAACAAAAGGCAAGCAAAGCAATATTAATATTTTGTTTGCAATTTTTGCACATTTTTGACTTTGGTATTTTAAAAATGAAAATCCTAATATTTGTTTATGAAGCTACTTTTCAATTTTTAATATTTAAAATATAATATCAAATCCTGCTTGCAAATACCATTTAAATGTCTAGACATTTTTGTAGTAATGTTAAGTTAATAAATTCACAATTAAAAAAGAATTGTAACAGCTAAATAATATAATACAGTGTGCGCCAAAACAAACTACACTGAAAAACTAAAGGTTCATTAAACATGAAAAATTAAATAACATTTCAAATAATGCGAATCTTAAATTTTGCTTCTATAAAAAATGTGATCAATGTGTTGCCTTCTAAGCAGTACTCATAACTCTTAACAAGATTGCTTAGCATGTTATTAAAAATAGGCTGCTGCATTCTTCTGAAAAAGGTCAAAATTTTTTCAGGGAGTTCGTTAATAGTTGCCGGTGGGTTTTCTATAAAAATGGCTTGTTTCAGCATACCCCATATGGAAGCATCAAGAGATAGTAGATCAGATAAATAAAAAGGATGAGGAAAATTCTTGTTACGGGAAATTACGCGACCTTCAAAATTTCCTCTAGATCTAAGGATGCTGTCGTGGTATGACAAGTAGCCCCATCCTGTTGGAACTATTGAGTATTCAACTGTATGTTGAATTGTCTGTGATCAATAAAAAATGGTGTCAAACGATTTGTCTGTCGATTGATAAATCCATTCAGATGGATGTGACATTCGTCCGTTAGGAAACAATAGGGGTTTTCCATAAACCATCGCCAAGACTAAAGCACAACTCTTGATTTCTTGTCTTATCTTATCAAGTGTTGCCCAATCTGTAGTTTATAGGGAAAACCACCAATTTTCTTAAATATTCTTCGGGTAGAGGTTTCACTCAAGTTCATTTTTAGAGATGTTTTGCGGAGACTTTTTTTTGGGGGTTTTAACACCAGGGCGACCAGTACAGTTTTTCCATTAAGTAAGAACGCAATTTTGCAACGACTCTTAACAACTCCTTATTAGTCGGTGCAGGCTTCTGAAACTCTTTCCGAAATTGATTGGCAACCATTAATAAACTAGGTCCATTTGATCTTCTATTTCCCTATGAGCGGAAATAATACTAATTATAAATATTGTTTTAGCGTTGTTATCACCATTTCGAATCTTTTTGACAGTTTGTTAGACTAAACAATGTTTAAAATTATCATGACGACTATTGTTTCATATTACGCGATTATATTTTACAGGCTTCCTGATTTCAGTGTCCTTTGTTTTGGAGCATACCGTAATAAATAAATTGAAAGATACCATTTTCATCTGAGAAGATAAAGATTTTTAGTTTTATTAACACCACAGTATCAAGATAAATATCCTTGTTGACACCTATAATGACAATTTTCGATACTAACAGTTTTATTCATGTTACATTTGGAGAAGACGACGAAGTTATTGTAGCAGTTTATGCAATAATTTCTATCGATATTTTGTGTTTGACAACAGATCATTTTTGCGAAATAATGGGGTTTTAACAAATTGTTAGATTCTGTTTAAAACCTTATAAATGCTTAGTACTATATGAATAAACAACGGTACACTAGTTTTTTTTTATTTTAATTGCATACATAATGTTTATGAGCAAAAATAAAAATTTTATTTTGTACTTTTTGAATATTGCGCCATTTCTAAAATTTCGTCACAGATGTTCGAAGCGAAGTTAGGTACAGGTTTAATGTAAAAATTATCAAGTGTATGTCATAGGTTCCACCCTTAGAAAAGATACAGGAAGGAGTATATGCAAAATGACCTTCCTCATTTTTGACATTTATATGCAAACATTGCTTTGACAGTATACTGTAAATATAAACAATGAGTGATATTGGGAGCCCAGCATCTGTGACGTATCTATATTGCAGATTGCATAAAATCGTAAAAATTTTCTTGTTCATTTTTTGGCAAATTAAGCAAATAAAAATCATGCAATTATATGGAAAGCAATCAAGTGTCTAATTAGAAACATAAAATAAATAGGGTCAAATTTGGAGTTAAACACTCTATTCTTCTCTAAAACTAAAATAAGTAAAGTAGTAGTAATAAAACTCAAAGTCAACCCACAGTTAAACACTCTATTCTTCTCTAAAACTAAAATAAGTAAAGTAGTAGTAATAAAACTCAAAGTCAACCCACATACTGTGGGTTGACTTTGAGTTTTATTACTACTATTCGTACTATCCACATTTGAGTTATGGATAACCTCTACAATTTAAAATAAGTAAATTTTAAATAAGACATATTTTTATTTTTTAAATATTGTGTTATTATTACTAACCAATTGACAACGTTGAATTCAACGACCTGCTATGTCTTTTGTTTTGCGTTTTCTGTAGGTTTATTAACATTTTTTGTTTATAATCTCCATGAAAATATTTTCTATCCCGCATAAATAATTAAACATCGGATGAACTAAATTATCTGGGGCTAAATTGCGTTTTATTTCCGTAGACCCATATCGCCCTTCCTCGACGATAAATATTTCGTGTAATTGTCCTTCTCAACTCATTAGTATCAGAACAATGCTGGAAGATGTAAAATTTGTTACATTGCCGGTCAGGGGTAATTTAAAACTGCAAGGCATGCACAGGGGGTAAAACAATGTCTATTAAGACCGTTGATAACATCCCTTTGTTGCCATTATTTAGAGATAAGGGTAGGGCGATGACAAAATAAATGAAAGTGGACAGCGTAAGGAAACCTTTGAGGGTCTTTCAGGCTTTTCGGGCGATAACGAAGTTTTTGCATCAAATGCCGACACAAAAAAGAAATCCAAGATTTTTCGAACGTTTATTAGACTTAACGACATAATCTTAGTTGTGTTCTTTTAATTTGTGTTACCATATTATAATGTTTTAATTGAATTAGGCAAATCGGCAGTAGCTGTCGGAAATATTCAGTTGTTTTCTTGAAACAATTTTAAGACAATTAACAAAGTGTCACAGCTCCATCTCGAAGGTAACATAGATGCTATCTTAACAAATTTTCTAGCCGAGAGGACTTTTAGAGTTTCAGCTAATGACAAACTCTCAAAATTTTACCCACAAAACAGTAATACATAAGGATCTGTTTTGAGTTCTACCCTCTTCATTCTCGCTATCAACAACTTATGTTACAATTTTCCTACTCCCGTAAAACATATTCAATACGCTGATGACCTTGTCCTATACTGTCATGAAAAATCAGTATCTACTATATGTTAACGTTTCCAAAATGCAGTAGATTTGCTTGAGGATAGAACTGGAAACCTGGGATAATCCATCCCTCTAATTAAATCAAAATTAATAAAATTTTCCAGAAGAACCTTAACCACAGTTCCACAAATATTTTTAAAAACTGTCTCCAGCTTCTCTTCAGTAAATGTAAAATCATGGGTATGATCTTTGACTCCGATCTAAATTGGAAACAAATTAAGGATCTTAAAGGCAATTATCTAAAGAGACTAAGCTAACCTCCACGCATTCTTTTTCTGGACCATGTTCTCCCAATACACTAATACCCCGAGTCTCCTTTCCAACTTCTCTAAATCCTCCTTGTTCTTCCAACATCTAAACACATGACCCTCATTATCCTCCACCTCACACTTCACGCATATTCCAGTCTCTCTCTTCCCAATCTTCTGTAGATACTCTTGCCAATTGAGCACTTGGGTCAAGAAGGAATTTACATCCCCAAACTCTCGGTCCATCCACTCACTCCTCTCACCATTTTTAATGCCAATTCATATCCCTTCCACCTTCTTACCATTATCTCCTCCATCCAATACTGAACTTCCTCTTTTATGGCACCCTTACACCGTTGCCTGCTTGCCTTAGCCATCAGGTCCAAAGGGTATTACCTTGACAGCACAACTACTGTCCTGCACCCACTGTCCTGTAGCCCCGCATCACTCTCAACAAAATCCTCTGCTGCCTTCAACATATAGTGCTTGAAGGATAGTTGAATATCCAACCAAACACCCAGATACTTCACCGACTCCTCCATGCGAATTTTCTTCCTCTTCACCATCACCCTAACTGCCCTCGTCTTACTTAAAATCTCACCGTCTTGTCTTCCGCCACTTCCAATCCGCATCGTTTTATCTTCCCCACAAACTTCCTACACATCTTCTCCGCCTTCCTTTCTATCTCCAACTTTTCCTTTGCCGTACACACCAGACACACATCATCTGCATACATCATAATCTCACATCCCTCTTCGCATACAATCCCACAAACCAGTCTAAGAGACTAAACATTCCTAAAACCCTTAGTTACGGTTTTTGGGAAGCTGATAAAACCGTCCTTAAGAATATACAGAGCACTGTTTCGTTCCAAACTCGATTATGGTTGCTTCATCTACATGACTGCCCCTAAATTCGACACTGATTCGTTAAACACTAATACTGCTCTTAAACAATAATACTGCTCTTCACCTCTGTCTTGGTACATTTCGCTGGAGTCCTGTTGAATAGTTTCTACATGCATGCAGAAATTATAGTTTTTTAGCTTTTTCATTACCGGCGATTCCTTGATGTCCAGTGCAAACCAGTTCCGGTTCACCAATTTTTGCCTTCTATTGTAAGCTCTCATATTATTTTCTCTTACACAAACGAGTATAGTATAGACTGCTATTTAAAATACAGGGGTGAGTTTACCAAGTGGGAAGTTACCTTCGTATCTATCCGAGTTTATTCTTTGATCCGCTGGGTACCAGATTAATTTATTAGATCTACTTAGAGGGTGTATATTTTCCTTCTCTGGTACCTTTCGAATTTCGAAGTTTCTGTTGAAATGTAATATTTATTTCAAATATATTGTTACATTTAAATATTCGATAATAGTGTAATGAGTATAATATCAACAGAAGTTGTTTAGTATTACCTTAAGAAATAATTTTTATTATGTAATCAATATCAATATTATATTTTGTACATAAACATGTTATTTAAACCTACCAGAAATTTTGAGAAACTAGTTATATAATGTGTAAAAAGAACAGATATATTTCTATTATGTTGTGCTCTAGAAATACCGTCAGTTGACGAAGTGAGTATGTCTAGTTATATATAGGAAAAAGATAGATGCATATAGTGTTCTTAGAAAATGGTTAATTTATAAAACATTGACGAAGTTTCTGGAAGGTTAGAAACCTATAAAAGGACTTGAGCAGAGGTCGTTAGAGGAAGTATATGATTGGAAGTGAGCCATAGAAGATCAGTTTGAACAGTTAGTTTGAACAAAGTAAACAGTTTTTAAAAGTATTAAAAATAAAGTGTTAAATAGTGACATTAAGAACACACTTTGAAAATTATTACCAAAGTAATCAAAAGTGTCATTAAAAAACATTTTCAGTGTATAAAAAAGGAATAAATTAAGTACTTACTATTTATAATAACATTAAAGGAACTATAATCCAACAAACACTGAACTCTATCCATAAGATAATTTGGAGGAATAAACAAATAGCAAACACAAGAAACCAAACATCTAACAATCGCAATATTTTGCCAAAGTCGGAGATTCCTCATATACCTTTGTTGGTTTCCGTTTATTCATAGAGCGACTACGGTTTTTTTTCCACCAATCAGACAACAGGACTCTACGTATTAAAGGTCAGATAAATTTTTGTAAAAGTTAGTTAAGTTATATAATTTAAAACCAAAAAATTTATTTGATACCCAATAATTACTGTATTTCGATAATAACTTATTTATCATTACATAAATAACAATAATTAATTTAACACAATTTCAACATCAAGTAAGTTCCTTTCTAGTTAATAAAAGGCCTTTATTATTATTTTTTCTACTAATTATTTTAATTATTGGACATTCAATATAATACTGTTTTAATTTAACTCTTTTATAATAAATTATAATTAATCAATTTTTCATTAATATACCTACCTACCTAATTGCCCAACTAGAAGCTTGCAGAACATAACCACCTTGAGGAAAAAAAAATCTGGCTATAACATTTAAATAATATTAATCGATATCAAAATTATAAATAAAGTAATTAAACTATAATCATTAAATCATAATACTCATTTAAAATATCTTACGAATTAAATTAAACAAAAATAATAAATCTACCAGCGAATTATACTTTTTCTACTTATTGGATATTAAAATATTGAAGCCTAATGTGAACATTATCTTTATAAAAGAAACTACGATAAAACTCATCCATTTTGTGTCAAAAGGGTACGCTATTCACTTTGTTTAAAGTTGTTTTCGTGTTTTTGGCTCCCGACCCTTCAGTCTGATCAAATCGTAAAATCCTTCTCAATAACCGATCAGAAAAACTATGTGAAATAGAAAGAACCGTAAACGTTATCATAACAGTAGCAATATAATAAATTCTGCAAAAATTATCTACGTATTCGTCCAGAAATGTAATTGGATGAAACAGGGGACGACAAAAACAGAGTTTTATGTTTGCTGAAGATATAAATATGCATTACACTTATCAACTTTTACACAAAAGCAAACTTTAACAGTTTCGGCAGATATAATCGTCTGCTTTGCTATAAAGATTAGTTTTGCATGCTTTTAAAATATCATATGTGTGCGTCCTTGGAATATTTTTTCATAATAAATATAAAAAATAAAAAATTTTGAAATATTATTAATTAAAATTGGTAGATAATTTTTAAAATAGTATTAGTATAAATATATAATGTAACTTGTGTTGTAAGAATCTATGAGCTGTCGAGCGACGAGTGCGTAATTCTCAGAGTGCGTAAAATTCTTAACAGCAGGAGTTACGTATTATACTTTGCCTACGAAATAAATTTTGAATAAATTCGCGAAGTCTATTGACAGTTGCTAACTGGTTGCTAGAGAAGCCGTGTCATTTTTTTACAGCTGTGCGTCTTACATTGATTAAGGGCTGTGTGTTATTGACGGCTCTCGTAGGTGAAATATTTTATGGGGCAAATAATTTTTATATCCTTACTTTAATTAGTAGTTTTAATTATACGTAGTCTAAGAAATGGAATGATCTAAATTTTAGTTTTTTTTACCTATATCTGTAAAATGAGGTGAGTGAAGCTGTACTTACTGCTAAGCCTGCTCCTTTAGTTAAGGGATAGTACTCCTTAGGGTGAATTTCTGAAAAAGCTAAGCAGTTTTACAGGATGTGCTCGGCAGTATCCCCTTCTTGCATACGTGTTATTGGAGACCTTATAGTGACCGGTTAGATTCCCTGTCACTGGTCTGAGTTGTTTTTTAAATATTTTTAGAAATCTTCTGGTTGTTTTAGACTTCCATAAAGTAAGGGTAGTTACAATAAATGATAGTGTTTAATAGATTAAATAGCAGGAGAGAGATAACCATTACATTTTAGTTTATTGTAAATTTTCTAAAAAGCAGCCTTACCAATTTAACATAGAGTTAACACGTTGTCAAGTAACAATGGTTTAACAAGCGTTTATGTAACCAGCCCAAAATCATAAAACTAATTATTTGAGACTTTGCAATAACTTTTAACTAGAACTTTTAGTTTTCTTGTCCAGTGTCACTTAACCAATAATGCAGTAATTTTATCTGTGTTGTCAATGATAAAACATTAAATACCATAGGTTTTAAGAAAGTATTTGATATAATAAAAAATTAATAATGATTTTGGGTAAAACTGAAAATAATACAATCGTACTTATATACAGGGTGAGACTCACAATAATTATTGGTAAACGTTAAAATATCTATCAAATTAATACTTCGATGGAAAAATAAAAATATCTATAGAGCGTGTCACAGTTATTATGCAGCGTGGCCGGCATAGGCCAATGTAAATCTTATGGGCGAATATTCAACACTGTTGCCGTTTTGGTTAGTTTACCACTCGTCTTGTAATTTATGTATATATTATTATTATTGACATATTTTTATTATTAATTATATTATTATAATCTTATTTCATAATTTGACAAAGGTCTTTTGTAAGGCCACGTAAAATTTATCTAAAAGCATAATTATAAATATTCTTAATTACTCACCCAACGATTTTCAAATGAATAATTTAGTCAACATTTAAATCATAATAGTAACACAATGGCAAGTTATATTCCCGCGCCAGTTGGAACCAAATTCGAAGAACATGCCGATATGGCAACGCCGTCGTTCATAAACGCTATGCTGCATGATAACTATGACCCGCTGTATAGAAAACTAATAACTTTAGGCATAAAGAGTACTTCATAAAATTTGAAGTATAATATTAGTACTTTTCGATTGTGATATAAAATACTATTTAAAATTACCAAGAAAATAATGTACTTGCGTTTTGACTTACCCTGTATTTTATTTAACGAATATTATGAAAACGAATATGTTTTATAATTTTTCATAATTATTAAAAAAGTATGGTTGCAATAGATCAATTATCCTATACTCCTTTTTAATAGGGAGTTAAACTTGATGCGATTTTTAGGTAATATTGTTTATAACATAATAAAACTTTACATTGTTGTGATTTCGAATTTAAAATAAAATACAGGGTGTTCCCTTTAAAACAACATAAGTTTGGTGTGCCACCATCTTATGGAACACCCTGTAAGATTGTAACTGATTTTAAAATGTGGAGTTTAAAGCTGCTTACAATTTTTGTCAATAACTTTTTTTTTGTAATTTTTACTAAATCAGACCTACTGAGCTTCCTCACACTAATCAATCACCCTGTATATAGATTGGGAGGATTTTCAATTTAAAGATTTATTTATTTAATATTGCTTATCTTTATCATATTTATATCAAAATTGGTAAAAAATATAATATATAACAAAATATACATAAGTCTGTAAAATGGTTTATGACCAAGAGAGGTTTTATTAAAATACAATCTCCTAAAAGTATTATTCAACCCAATAGAAATCGGAGTAAGCACACTTTGACGCAGGATGTCAGGATTCTGTCGAAATTGCTAAAAACTCGTAAACTGAGATGATGTTTTAAAACATTCTTTAAAAAAACTCTTCGCTCGATATAGAATAGTTGGGGTGAGTGTGAGAATGAAGGATGAGAAATAGGACACAATTTGTTAAAGATGAATATCACGTAATATAGTTAAAGAATATTTCATATACATAACCGTAGATTTAAAATTTCATTCATTATAATATTACGGTTTCAAAATACCTAAACTTAAAAAATATATTAATTAAAAATTTTAATTAAAACTTAAAGTTGTTTCTGTTTTTACTAAAACGTGTCGTAGTGTGCTCTAATTGAAATACTTCCCCATGATTTTCACCAAAGAAATAAAAAAGTGCCTAAAACTAAATGACTTTAAATGTATTTAATATCGTAAACTTTTAAATACCTACTACTTAATAAAATGAACTTAAGAACATTAAACAATAAAACTTTTGGACAAAAATTTTATTCAAAAAATTTACTTTTTTAATTCACGGACAGCTGTTACCATACACTATCTTCATCACATTGACATTATTAAAAAAGTTATATTTTGTTTTTTCAAGGTATAGCTGTCTGATGTTGATTTAGTAGTGTTAAGTCTAGACCAAGAATTAAAGTAATAAGACATAAAAATATTATAGATTAGATGTTATTAGCCCTAAGGGATTATCCTGGATATACTCTAAGTTCAGTATAACTATGCAATGATATAGAAAAACAGAAGAATGTGTTTTAAGATTTCCTTGTCTTCCTGAGAGAATCGTAATATTTTTGGCACTTTTATATATGTATAATAAAGCATTGTATTGTAGCTTTTTTGCTTTACCAGATAATCCGTTAATTTTGACATCAAACCTGTTATAAATTTCTTCACTTGAGTAACTATATGGATGTATCAATAAAGGACTCTTTTTTTATAATTAAGTATAACTTTAGTTTTTAACCTTTTGCGTATTAGAAATTACGTATTATCTTGATACTTTTATTTTTAACTTAAAAAATAAAACTTTTAAACAAAACCTCCACTTTTATTCTAAAAGTTGCTTATTAAAAATCCCAGTTAGATTTGGAAAACTCTGATTTTTAAACCTTTTAACAATAATTTATACAAAAATACTTTTAATTAATTTTTAGTCTACTAAACTGTGTTATAAAATTCTTATATTTTAGGACTTTTACTAATTGAAATAAAAATTATTGACGAAAATTTTGACATGGGTTTGACGATGAACAAATTAAGACTGACCACGAGGGTTCTAAAAATTCGGCGTATTTATAGAAAACCATCAATTTGATGTTTCCACTTTGCAAATTTATTTTTACAATTTTTAATTGCAACGATAAATCCTAATTATTGGCAAATCTGGTTAAAATTAGTAATTGAACAATTCTATTTAATACTTATCTATAAACAAACTTTATCTACTTGATATCAACTTTCAAAGTTCCTGAAATTTTAACATGTTGGTCTCAGAGACCCTACACATTGATACTCGGGTTCAGTATAATCTATTATTTATAAAGAACTAACTTTTTTCTCATTTTGCATGAATTAAAATTTTATGCACTTAAACGAGTGTACTGTACGAGTTACTTAAAGTAACTCGTACATGTCAGCCTTTTGCTCGCAATTCTATTGCTTGCTTTATTTGTGAAACAACTGCGCATGCCTTTCAGACTTTTGACTGCAACAAAAAGGCGCACAAAATTATGGAACCATTTCTATTTATTCAAGGTAAAATCCGCGCAATCTCGCCTGTTTTTAGGGAATTTTGATGGAAAATCCAAAATCTATGTTGGCAGAAATGTCAGTTTACGTCAGCTAATTCTATCCTGTCATCCTATAAGCATAATAATCATTGAAGTATTTTATGATAATAATTACACTTGAAACGCTGAAAGATTACCAGTGCGTCATTGTATGTAAGCATACGAATAGGATAGAGAAGACAACAGTTTATAATTTAATATTATCGTTTGATATTTATAGAAAAGGACAGCACATAGAAAAGGTGTCGGCGATATGATCGTTGAATCGTGACGCACCGGTAATCTTTCAGCGATTCAAGTGTATATGTTTATTCCGAAGTTCGTGTGTACTTACAGTTTGTATTTGTATGAAAAGTTGTTTTGAAAACGTAACCTCAAATATTCATAAACTGACAACACTTGTCAAATGACGAAAAAAATCTCTCAAAAGTTGCGGCAATGTACGAAAGCATGGTAAAAATTTGCTAGCAATTCAAAATAGACTTGCAGGAAAAATGCTGAAATGTACGAGTATCTTTAGTATTCAATGTTGACAAATGCCAATTTGCAACTTTAATTATATTTTAAAGAAAACTGATTACTATGTAGAAATACAATGTGATTAATAATAAATAGTTTTTTACATAGTTATTACTAATGAAATGTCTCTATCAAATTATTTTTCAAATGGTTATCACTAGAAAGTCACTTTTTTTTGGGACGTTCACAAACACTGGGTTATTCAAAGTTTTTCGTTCTATTTCTTTGTTTATTATCGTGACTTTTACTTTCTAGGAATTTTTCAAATGTTTAACATTGGTTTGATAACTAAGCGCTAAAATTCTTATCTACCTGAAGATCATGACAAAAATACAATTAAATAAAGGTAAGTATTGTTTATTATTACTGATTAAATTATCATTAATGTTCAGGTGGCTCATTATTGATTTTAAAAGATTTTCTGGTGTATCTAATATTGGCATGTATAGTTTTAAAGTTATATTTTTGTTTCATTCCATCGTAGCTTTATTAGATACCAGACTTAATTTTTATTGGTTGTCTTAAAGTATGTGATTTTTAATAGAATTATTAGGTCTTTAGAGAGTATAGTGAGTTTTAGTTTTGTTGTTTATAAATATTCTATCGGATCAATATCTGTTGAGATTTAATTTAACTATTCTAAATTTCTTATTGCTGATAAATTATCACTTAACTTTTATATTAATTTATAACTTGAAAAGGAAGAAGAATAAACAACTTAAACTTAAAACTTTCACTATTTATTCGTAAAATACTTTAAATGCAATGACGGCCGTTTCGCTATAGAATTAGCAGAAAGTTAATTCAACCTTTTAGTTGTTTATTGTTCTTAATAAGATGGACTTTCGTGTAGTAAGGGTTTGTACAATAAATTTCAACTTGAAAAGGACCTTTAGCATATATTTTGTATTGCTTAAGAGAAAAAGTGACATTTCTTCTATTCAAAAACGACTGAAAGCTATGACAGATCTTTTTGACATATCATACTTGATTTTAAATTACGTATGGTCATGGCTACTAGTATTGAACCCTCTGAATTGAATTATTATTTCAATAATTTTAAATTTTACTTTTTCTTAGAATTCTATTCTGGGATTATTAATTATGATTGACTATTTGCTTTCTACCACTGTAATATAAACTCTCTGTAATTAAAATTAATTTTGTCATTGACTAAAAGCTTAAGTTTTTAAATTTGAATTTTATGTTTTTAATATTATTAACTCCTACAAGTAAAGGTTAGTAAAATAAATAGATCATAATAAAAAAGTTTCTCAAATGTTGCCCACTTTTTCAGACACACTGTAAATGTTTTGAATATTTCTCTTACTTTTTTGTGCTTCCCTCATCTTAAATGTTTTTTCTGGCAAAAATAATATTAAGTTTCATATGCTTCTAACTCCAACCTCCAGTCGTTATATTATTTTGAGAGGATTCGCTTAAAATCGAGGGGTCTTTCTAATAATTCGGCAACAATGCTTGAAATGAAGATGATAAGTGCGTGGGTTTGAAACAGGTGTGAATGCTCATTTCCCGTTTTCCATTCTGTGACTACCTTTCTCTTTTCTTTCGAGTCTCGTTTGTGACCCTTCACAAAATGATTTAATTCCTATTTTGAGGGCGCGGAAGAATATAAGACGGTTTATTTCGCTCTTCGACTGGATGTATTCTGAACTTTTAAGATTTCAGGGATAAAGGAAATGGAGGTCTCTGTTGTTAGTAGCACTGACGACGGGACTTTTATGGATAAATTCTTAGACGAATTTACCAAGTTTAGTGACCAAAACTCTCTTTGAGCTACCTCTTTGTAAATTTGCTTTGCTTTGGAAATTTTATGCTTCGAGTATTTTCCAGATATATTGTTACACGTTTCTTTGTTTGTTTTCGAATTTTCGTGTAAAAGAAACAAGACATTCTAAAAACGTAATTGCAGGATAAAATAGCAGTAAAAAGTAATATAATATTTTATACGTAGGTACTTAAACCCTTAATCCGATCTTTTACGCATATTATATCTCTTACAAATAGGAATTTAGAAAAATAGTCTTTTGGTGATGTAGCTGTTCAATATAAACACATTTGAGCAAAGAGAATATAAGATGATATTTGTAATTTGTAGTTCACTTGCTTAAAAGTTATGTAAGCTCAAAGTTGAACTAAAAATAACTAAATAAATTTTCTTTGTATTATTATTTGTTTTACAATTTATTTTTTATTGCAAAAAAATCTGATTCAACTATTTTTTTGGGTCTGTCAAAATGATTGAAAAGAGGAAAGTATAATTTATGGTTGGTATACGGCACCGTTAGCTGCAATTGCTCCGAATCAAGATCTGGAATTTCGTAAAGCAGTTTATAATTATCAAACAATTGATTAAAAATTATCCGCAGCAGTTTTGGAAGTTCAGAAACCATTTATGGTATTTAAGTCCTGAAACAGTAGCTTTATCATTTTTTGATGAAAGTATTTCCTCTAAAGTAAGGCAAAAAATGATGGTGGCTTTGATATCAAGCGACGAGAATCAGCTTGACTTTCCTAAACGCTTTATTATCAATTCAGAAGATTTTGATTGGTTTCTTGACAAAAACGTTGATTATTTCATTAATTCTGATTCTTTCAAATTTTTTGAAACATTTGGTATTGATACAAATTTTCTTCTATTACAAGATAGTACATGGTCAAATCACCCAAAATATTTAAAATGTTTGGAAATTGTAAAACATCTAGAAGTGGTGAATAATTCTGCAGAGCGAGCTGTCATCTAACTGAAGAATATGTTAATACTTTGGCTAAGGACGAAGATCAAAAACAGTATGTTATTGTAAGTTGTAAGTGAATATAAAAAAAATTCTAAATGCCACCAAAGAATGTTTGATAAAATAAATTTTATTCATGAATGAATTGAAAATTTCATTAAATCTGTCACATTTTTACCAATAAATTGTGATATTTTAAGCTTAACTAATATCGTCTGATAATTTACCGGGATATTTAGCACTAATTTTAGTTATTATTCAGTCAAAACGAGATATTTTTTGTAATAAAAAATAAATTGTAAAACAAATAATGATAGTTTTTCGGTCAAAATACAAAGAAAATTAATTTAGTTCAACTTTGAGCTTGAATAACTTTTAAGCAAGTGAATTTATCGAAAAAATTACCAAGACTTTTTTGTAGAACATTAAATTTACGACAAAAATAATTGATTGCCGCAGCTTTGTATGAACTGGCTGAGAAACAAAAAAATTGATTGCAAAAGATGCTAAAATCCCATGTTATTTAAATGGGAAATCAATCGCCTTTGTGGCACGGTTTATTATCAATATTAAGGGCTTATATAGGTTGGATATTTTTTTGGTCATACACTAAAAATTTTAGGGACGCTGCAAACTCAAAAATCAAATCGGTAATCAACGGACACCCTAATTTAGATAGCCAGCAAAAAGAAATCGGTACGTGTTAGTTTTAGCTCAAAAAATAATAAAGTCATTCAACTCAAAATTTTTAGTCTTTTTTATTTGTTATTATCACGATGAAATAATAGCCGCCATGTTATTACGTCATTCGGCTATGTAAACTAAACCGACAGTCACAGGCCAATTTTTTTATTGCTGCATCGAGTACATACTGCACTGCGCTGACTGGAACCAATGCAAGCAGGACTAGTAATTTGTCAGCAAGTATTTTTCTTTGCTTTCAGCTGATCTTTTAAGTTATAAAAATTCTTTTATATCCTGTATATTGTAAATAATAATAATTTTATATGTTTTGATTATAAATACAATTTTATGCAATAAATACATTAGTTTATTATGTAATGGGTTATTATATAACAAGAAGATTAATTTAAAAGTAAAGCTAATTACTAAACTTATTTGAACTAAAACTAATAAATATGCTATTTCTCACTTCCTTGCATAAATATATTTATGCAATTTAAAAACATGTGAGTTGCGGTTGCATAAACGCTGGTCAAACCTCTGTTAGCTAACAAGTTTATTTTTGACAAGTGTATGTGCACCGATAGCGAGTGCGTGGAAATTTCATCATTATTGATTTTAGATAAAATTGACGGTGCAGTGTGGTCTGCTTTAATAATTTTTTCTTTAAAGCGAATAGTTAAATTTTAGTATATTTAATTTGATTATAGAAAAACGAACCTTTTTTTATTTTTAATGCCAAAATATATAAATAATAAATGATTCTCTTGTTTTGATGGTAATCTGTGATTTTAATTTTTTAATATGCTTTCAAATGAATAATAAATATTAACTATTTACCTACTAGAATAAATACACAGGGAATTAAAAAACAATATTAAAAGCAGAAATGAAAGTTATATATTTAGTAATTATTAAAATCTCTTGTTTTATTGTTAATCTGTAATTTTCATGAACTAACTGTCATTTACTCATGAGATTAAACCCAATAAACCTTTGAAACAATTAACAATATCTCTTTAAATATCAATCTGTCAATTATGTCAATTTAGTAACAACATAAGTAACGGAGTTGGTATAAATTACGAAACATCAAATTTTCTTCTTTCCAAGTCTAGTCTATTTATTTACTCAAAGAAATGTGACAACGTAGCCTAAGAATCATTTTTTACATCTCTCGTCAAAATATTCATAAAAATAACAATAACAACAATAACATGCACGTAATGGGATCTTATAACATAGACGTGCGTTTAGATAAGAAATCCTAAATTTCTTTATTTAATCAAATTGTAGTGGAATTTTTACCTTTGTACTAATTTATTTGGTCTATTTAGAAACTTTTCATCAAGCTCTTAGTATTAGTATTTTAGTATGAGAGTAATACCTTTTATATTAACACAGTAATGCCCCTAAATGACGGCAGCACATTATACAATTTAAATAATTGTTAATTACTTTATTTTATAGAAGAATATAGATGGATGTATAGAAAATATAGTTCATTACACGAGTTGTAATCTATTAAAGCCTAGATGTTAATAGGCTTTAATATAGTTATTACTTCCATACTTGGTCTAGCCTTAATACTACCTAAACATCAGGTACCTAGCTACAAACAAACAAAATGTAACTTAAATGTCAATCTGACGATGCTTCTTACAGAAACGGCCGTCATTGTGATTTAAAAACATATTTTTTTAAATAAACTTAGAAGTTACGTTGAAACGAAGAGTTTTTTATTATTCTTAATAAGATGGACTTCCAAAAAGGAAGAGTTCGTACAATAAATTTAATTAAACTATTTATTCAATATTAAAAAAAAAATATTAACATTTCTTTATTTATTTAAGGTTGGATTTGATTTATACTGTTCTGGCTAATGCAGTCGAAAATAAATGATTCTCTATACCTTCACTCTACGATATGCTGCAATATGATAGTAAAGTGTCGAAAAATCGATTGCTGGAAGATCAATGGGCCACCCGTATAGATCCGCCACTTACGGGAACAGCGGGATGTCACACTTACCCCAACATCGGACCAGCAGCTGTCCGTGGCGTGTCATTATCCACCGATGGTGCCGGAGCGCCCTCAATTGTGCATATATACGTTATATGTTCATAGAAGGCACTCAAAGTGGGATGTACCGGGTAATATTAAAAATAATATAAATAAACCATGAACAGTACAGTTTGTAATACTAATATTATTTTACCCAAAGGTTATTTGGATTCCTTCATATTGTAATTTTTTTTATTACAAAATGTTTTAAACAAATTTAAAATACTTTACTTAGCTTATTTTCTTATATTTATTGCTTTTTTTGGCATAGACTGATAGTCAATGAAAAAATACTACTACTTTTTTAACTTTAGTTAACAACAAAGGAACAGGACAGGGATACACGCTTTTCGTCTAGAGGCTAATCAAGACATTACTAATTTTACATACAACACTGAGCCAAGGTAACATTTAAAGGATAGTATACAAAGAAAGCAAATATCTTTGGGTTTCAGGCCAAAAATGTCTAAGATTGTAGGTAAATATCTTTCCTAATTCCGCCAGGGCCAATTGACAATATTATCCATCAGTTAGGTATCCGTCAGAAAAAACTAACTAGCAGATAAATTTCCAGTTTGTTAGGAAGCGATTTATCAACTCGTTTTTATCCTCTAGTTAGATAATGAAAGTTGGCAATGCTGATGGATGAATGTAAGCAATCTCATTGGTTGTTACTAGAATAAGGTGATGTTACATTAATTGAGATGTCATGACCGTTTTGTTAGGTTATTATTATTTATTTTTGTTTATGAAGAAGGCCGTATATAGTTAGGAAAAGAGCAGACAACTTCGAATAGTGGGATGACCAGGATGTCATGTGTTCTTTACCTGCTATCGAAAAACTGAAAATACCAGTGTATTCAGCGTCTCAAAAAACCCTATTTACATAGTTTCAAGCATTTTGGAAGCAAAAAATTTTTGACTTTAAAATATTGGCGTGAAAGTAGAGAAATGGAGGTCTAGCAATTTATCAAAAATCGTATGTCTGTTGATTTGCAAAAAAATAGTGTAGACCCACTAAATTGACCCCTTAGAATACGCAATAATCGCCGAAATAGCAATAGTTTCACCCAAAGCCTTCTAAGTTTGACTAAAAATTTTTATAGACTCCATTAAAATGATTTAGGATGACAAAAGAGACTATTCTGTCAATATTAGAACTCATTGCTGATTCACTTGAGTTGATAGGTAGGTGATTTTATATATCCAGGTTGCCCCATCCGTTTTTTTATTCCCAAAGGCATCTTTATATTTATTACATCCTCTCTTCTTAGTTGTACTGGTACTTTCCATTTTTCACTCTGATCAAACCCAATTAAATTAGACACACCAAAAAACTTTGGAATCAAAACAAACCAACTCTTATGCATAAAGTGAGGTTATATAATAGACCCTAACCTTCAGATATCGACCTAACTGCCAGTTAAAATATTTGACATTTTAGCTGTCAGATAAAGTTAACCTGTTGTTGATAAACCGACCTTTCAAAAATAACTGGTAGTTAAGCATTAACTGACAGATAAATTGCTATTGATAAACCAGCTCTCAATCCTCTGCAGGTTTTGAATATTACTCCCATATCGGAGAAGCAGCGACTACCTTGTCCCTTAAAAAACTTGGTTGTATCCAAAACAAGAACAAATTATCCTAACATCCCTCAGTTTTATAGTTCATTAATTCTTATGCCACTAGATTATAGACAGATGTTTCTATTACCTATTCCAAACTTCAATCTACAGTAAATTTGGATTACTGATGTTATAAATAAAAAGCAGTCACTTTTTTTTCATTCTGATACTTTTTGTTCCATCCAACATAATACCATTCTCAAAGATGATTTTGATGATCCTCATCCTCGTCTATAGCTTTTCCAAGGTTTATCGATATTGTCAATTGACGAGTAAATGATTTGAGATTACTTGATTTTCCAGCTGGGTCCATCCGTTTGTCATGCAGGTGCCCATTCAGTAATTTTTGTGTATCAAACA
Organism: Ophraella communa; assembly: GCA_035357415.1. Classification (NCBI taxonomy): domain Eukaryota; kingdom Metazoa; phylum Arthropoda; class Insecta; order Coleoptera; family Chrysomelidae; genus Ophraella; species Ophraella communa. Next base: position 19,797,909 of record CM068982.1, read on the forward strand.
TTGTGAATAATGCGGTACATTTTTCACTTTACCACATAGAGCCGCAGAACGGGAACGTGCGTTAGCCCTATGATGCTTCTTCTTATTCTCTGTGTTTTAGTTCTTATCGTATTATCGTATCATCAAAACAAGACAAGAACCTACAAAAATATTTTAAACGAAATAATCCATGTCTCGTATGTGACTGATGGGAAACAATCAAATGAAAAACCCAGAGTCAATGTCACAGAATTTTATTAGAATGTATAAAAATCTTTGCTACTAGTTTCGGCATAACATTGAGGCCATCATCAGGCTATAAAAAACAGTTATGTTGTATAATGTAAATAATAAAAAGAAAAGATCATACTTTGATATAAAAATAAATACAAATATTTATAATGTTCAGTCAAAACACTCGAATAATACTCTGCAAGCATACTCTGTAAGTATAAAGGGGGTAAATCATGCACTATAAATAAGTGTAAAATAACAAACATTTTTTAAAACCAACAGATTAAAATTTAATATATAAAAGTATAGGTATGTAATTGTTTAAAACTTAAAATAACATTTAAATCAACAATTATAGAAATATTAAACAAAATAAGTAGAAAAGGGATGTGGTCCATAATTTAACTTTTTATAAATATATTTGAAAAGGAAAAGTTGAACAAAGAGAATTTTGTATCTGTGGCCTGGTTATAACAGAGAAAAAAGAAAAATTTACAAGAAAAATCTAAAAACATTATAAAATAAGGGTAATAATTTCTTGCAACCATGATAACAGAGTGCATCAACTAGTCAGTAACTAAATTAAAATCAATAGAGTATAAATAAGATTAATAGCAATAAATTGGTTTGTGTTAGTGCAGTAATTTAATAAAGAAGAAGATAAGGTTTGTGAGGTTATGTTTAGATTAACAATAAAATATGATGATAAACAAAATTGCAAAATTTGAGATTATCAGTCAACTTAGAGAGGACAATCATAATTGTTAAAAAAGTGGACAAAAAACAACAAATAAAGGAAATATGGAAGACAAAGTACAATCATCAACAAAAATAAAACTTTAAAAGAGGTTAAGAAATATTATTTTGGTCTCAATTGCTTATTCAATATTTTAGTATTAGATAGAAACATTACTAATCCATCATCCTACAGCTAACAGACTAAGAATATTGAATTAATTATTTATTTAGTTTAAATGACATTATTGTTCTACATTTTATTAATTTCTTCATTAATCTAATTAACTTTATTTAGAAATAACTTGTAGTATTACAATTTATATTGAATAATGGTTATCATTCAATTTGTTTATTATTTTTCGTTAATCCTGTCAAATGATAAGCTATACAGTGAATATTTTTAGGATGGTGAAAAATGCCTTTTTTGTCAATTGAAGAACGCCACTGGTCATGTATGAGTGTTTTTATGTACCTACGTAGGCTGGTTACAACACATCACATTTCAAGGTTACCCTCCAAAATGGGTTGACGGAAATAAAGCCGCTAAAACGTTTTACAAAGGGTGTTAAATTATCCAGAAATTAAAGTATTGGTTACGATAAAAATTAAGCGAAACATACAAGAAGGAATGTAAAACAAAAAATCATCAAATATTAATTAACTAAAAGGGATTTGAATATACGAGTATGTACATAGATTCTATACTAAAACATCTTTATGTCAACGATGTAGTCCTCGATGCTAAAGAAATAATTACTCTTTTAAATTATTTAGGCGGAATCTAAAAGTGATGCATTCTGCTTAGAAAATCCTTAAATGAATTAAACTAAGTGACGATTCGGAAAATGGTCAATCAATCAATAACAACATGAATCAAACTGCACAGGAGTTTGGTGAAGCAGAAAATATACGGAACTTTGGTCATCTAGTGTTAAATCTTTTAATAAATAATTCTATAGAAAGCCAAGGAACATCTATATTTCATTTACAGTTATAACCAATATTTTCAAAGTTTTCAAAGTTTCTCCTACATGTTAAATATCATATAAAGAAGGTTTTTAAATATTAGAAATGAGTTTTAAAATCATGTATCTGTTCTTTCTTCTCACATTTTTAAGTAGTTTAAATAAAAAAGATTATCCCAAAACAGCCATTTAAAACGATAAACTCCTTTGTTATAAGATATGTAAATGTCATTATTAGTTTGCGAAGTAAATTTTATTTCTATTTTCATTCTTTTTTATATCAATAGATAATTTGTTATTATAAACTTTCTAATGGGTATTAGCTAGTTTTATTAATAATGTAAGTTAAATCAAGTGTATCCCAAGGATCCTGGGCCACTTTCCTTTATACTCTTAATAGATGATTTGCCAGAGGTTACTAAAGATTCTGAGTGTGCTTTGTTTGCTGACGACTTTAAATTATATAAAGAAATTAAAACTGAAACTGACGTCGAATTACTTCAAAATGACATACGCAGAGTCCATGAATGGTCTTTCAAGAATTGTTCAGAATTTCATGTTAACAAATGATTCAGTATGTCAGTAACTAGAAAAATAAATCAAATAAATTCAGAACATACAGGTAACATTCAAATACTACATAAGCAAAATGAGAGTAATCATCCGGGAGTGTATATTGACGCCAAACTTACCTTTGAAAAGCATATCAACATAATTATTAATAAATCATACAAAATGCTGGACTTTATATTTAGAAATTCTTTTAGATCCACGAATGTAAGTAGTTTAATAACACTATACAGTGTGTAAAAGCCAAATGGAATAAATTCATTATTTCGGTTACTGTACAAATTTATAAAAAATCCCGAAACACGACAAATTTAAATTATAACTTGACATTCTTTAACGTGAAAATGCAACCCCTACCTTCAACCCCCTTAGAATGACAGGTACAAGTTGTACCGTACAACCCCCAATTTTTTAAATGGGAAGTATAGGCTTGTGATATATCATTTTAAAGCTCTCTTCATTCTCTTTTCAAAAATGTTATTATTTTTAAATTTGATGCAAACATTAACATAAAAAAAATTAATATCATGTTGTTACCGAAATTCGCTACAATACAATCAAAAACTAAAATGTAATGCAAAACGTAATAAAATGTAGAACACGAAAAAGAACTATAAATGTTAATGAAGTAGATGTTCAAAATGTTCTCCGAATGTTGTTACCGAAATTCCCTAAAATATACTCGAAACTTATTACAATATACTTAAAACTTATTTCCCGTTTAGGTCTTGATAATGAGAAAGTGAACAAAAACCATAGCAATGTGGTTTTTAGATGGTAACCATTAAAAAACTTTAAAGAATTTCCGTAGCAACGCTATTTTAACAAGCAGTAGTAAATTGTTTTATTTAAGTTGTCATTGTTGTAATTTAAGTATAAAGTTTGTTCAATTCAATTCTGAAAAATGGTTAGATTAACGGAAATGCATAAAATAACAGTTTTACAAATGATTGGTTACGGAGATAACATCCGAACACAACAGGAAGTAACTCGCCTATTTCATGAGAAATTTCCTAATTTACCGCCTATATCCCAAGGAACAATAAGTAAAATAGAAAAGCAGTTTCGCGAGTTTGGTCATGTAAGGCAGATAAAAAAGCAGCTGCCAATGCACTGAGTAATGAACTCAAATTAGATGTGTTGCTTGAGTTTCAGGAAAACCCACATACATCGAGTAGACAGGCATCCACTACATTCAATGCTAGCCATACATCGATAGCAAACATATTAAAAGAAAATAAATTGCATCCGTATAAGATGATACCTACTCAGGAGCTCATGGAAGACGATTTTGATAGGAGAACTTTTTTTGTGAGCAAATGATGGACATGTTGGATAACAATATTATCCAATTAGAAGACGTTATGTTTTCTGATGAGTGTACTTTTTTACTTAACGGTCATGCTAATCGGCACAATTGCCGCTACTAGTCCACGGAAAATCCTCACTGGATGAGAGAAGAACACACTCAATACCCGCAGGGATTGTAGGAAACAATATCATTGGTCCCTTTTTTATTGAGGGCAACTTGAATGGCAACAATTATTTGGCACTACTTCAAAATGATGTCATTCCAACGTTGGCAAATGTATATCCTGATCCAGGTAACCCTCAAGTTCCAGCGAATACGATATGGTTTCAGCAGGATGGAGCACCACCACATTACCAACTTAATGTCCGGCAGTACCTCGATACAATATTTCCCAATCGGTGGATAGGGAGGCGAGGATCGATTAAATGGCCAGTGCGATCACCTGATCTTACATTATTAGATTTCTTTTTATGGGGATATGTGAAGAGCCATGTGTACAAAACTAAACCTTCTGATTTAAATGACTTAAAAGAACGAATAACGCTTGCGATTAGGTCGATCACGCCTGATATGTTAAATAATGTTAGAAGACAGTTTTATTTGAGATTAGGATGTTGCCAAGACGTTCGCGGAGAACATTTTGAAAATCTACTTCATTAACATTTATAGTTCTTTTTCGTGTTCTACATTTAATTACGTTTTGCATTACATTTTAGTTTTTGATTGTATTGTAGCGAATTTCGGTAACAACATGATATTAATTTTTTTTATGTAAATTTTTGCATTAAATTTAAAAACAATAACATTTTTGAATAGAGAATGAAGAGACCTTTCAAATGATATATCACAAGCCTATACTTCCCATTTAAAAAATTGGGGGTTGTACCTGTCATTCTAAGGGGGTTGAAGGTAGGGGTTGCATTTTCACGTTAAAGAATGTCAAGTTATAATTTAAATTTGACGTGTTTCGGGATTTTTTATAAATATGTACAGTAACCGAAATAATGAATTTATTCCATTTGGCTTTTACACACTGTATAATTTGTTTGTGCGGAGTTCGCTGGAATATGCTGTGTTATAAAATGGTCTCCTATTTATTTTATTTACAAAAATTCCTTAGAACAGATTCAAAAAAATTTCTAAGATATGTACACTAAAAAAGATACGGAAAATACATCTATAATCTTAATTATAAAATATCGTTAAACGAATTTTACTTTGTCTCTAGAAATAAGAAGAAATATCACTTTTGTAGTTTTTAATTATAAAATTTTACGTAACAATATAGTCCCTATTTCCATATAAGAAAAAGTAAAATATTTGTCTACCCAAGACCTAGAAAAAACTAAGGTTTAAATTCTCCCTTCTATAATATGTCTTCCCTCGCAAACTCACTGGATAGTATTGACTTTTTTACATCCTACATCCTTAAAACTTTTAAAAGAATTGTCGAAAAAAAATGAGCACTATCGGATTCTTAAAATAACACCAAAAGTTTATTTGTAATATACACTGCTCAACAATTGAAGTGGATATTTCTAAAATTTCAGAAAATTGAAAAATACAAAAATAATATTTTAAATATACTGCTATCAGTAAACTCTGTTTATAGCAAATTGTTTTTCTTTTTCTTTTTATACGCTGTTACCTCTTTAACCAGAATTGTAGGAATTCAATTTCAAAATACTAACATTTAGTCACGTAGAAGTGCTTGCAGTGACTTTAACATTGTTACTGTAGTCCATAAATCTGTTTCCCTGAAAAAAAAATGGCGCTACGGCGATTAGAAACAGTGCAACTCGATCAATTAGTACGTTAGATACACGAAGACTTAAGTCAAGAAGAAGTTGCTACACGGCTAAATGTGTCCCAAAGTGTTGTCAGTCGTGCATGGAAACTGGGTCTGCAGTGTACAGGCATGGAGGTGGACGAGAACGAGGTACAACTCCTGCTTCGAGAATTAACGGATTCTTTAGGCATGCTACCGGAAGAGTTATATCTAGTCAAACTTTTAGAAGAAGGTTGCATGCATGTAATTTAAGAGCCAGAAGGCGTAGTTCACATCCACAGTTGACTGTGGATCAGCGTGCATGCAGATATCAGTAGGCGAAAGAACACAGTCGTTGGAATTTTCAGAACTAGAGGCACTGTATGTTTACGGATGGGTCCAAATTTCGGCTAAATATGTGTGATGGTCGAATATTAGTGTGGAGAGAAAGAGGACAGCGATATAATGAACGTTTGATAGCACCAACCACTATTTTTGGTGATTGCTAAGTTTGAGTGTGGGAAGGCATATGTTATGATGGCCGCACTAATTTAGTGGTGTCAATGAAATGACAATTACGGATGTACGATATAGGGACATGCGCGCCCGCACCGTGCGAGAATTGTAAATGATCCCATTGAATATCACGGTTTTAAAAGAATTAACTGCCCACCTTGTTTACTCGATATGAATGGTATTGAGAATGTCGGGGCCGAAATGTCTAGACAATTAAACCGACTCGAACAGCCCCCCATAACCCTAGAACAGCTCGCCAATATGGGAAAACATACCTCAGCAATTTATTAATAAATAATAAAGGACCATGCCAAATAGAGTGACAGCACTAAGGCAAGCTAGGGGTAGACCCACATGATATTAATTTTCATGAAAGGACTTTATTACCTGCGCAGTAAATGATTTAAAATTTTTCACTGTTTTCTGTTTTATTGTAACTGTTTTTTTTCATGAAAAATTCGTTTATTTTATTTTTTTGGATATATTGTAACGTGAAAGAAAAAATATTAACTTTTTATTGAATTTTGATTTATTTTATAACCAATGACAAAAGAAAATTACAGATTTTCGTAATATCCACTTCAACTGTTGAGCAGTGTATTTGATTTTCACAATATTTATAAAATTAAATGGTTAGTGTTATAGGGTACTTATTGTAAACTTTTATTGCAACCACGTTCTGTTGATTACTTAAGGGGGGGCAAAGTTAATTCGTTGAAAAAAAGGCATGTTTTTATGAATTTTTTGTGAGGAACCAGTTTAAATTTCTTTATTAAATCCAATGATACATTGAAGTACAACATTTGAAGAATGTTCTGTAAAATTTTCACAAAAAAATATTAACAAATACGGTAATGGCAGTAAGTATTCCGACATGCCTCGAAAAAAAGGAGAGTTGCGGTGGACATCATAACTTGGTGCTGGATCATTTGAAATCAAAAAATCAAAGTTCATTCGTTAGATAACAGTTTTCCCCAGGAGGTGACGTGGTGGTTTTTCGAAATTTAAATTTTTCACTTTTTTGGAGTACTTTGAAGGAAAAAACGCGATTTTTCGTCAAAAAAGTTATTGTAAAATAACAATTATCAACAAATTTGAAAAAAATTCGTCAGGGCCTCTTCAATGATGGACGGAAATAGTGTTCAAAATTTCAAAACGATCGGTACAGTAGTTTTGAAGTTATAATGTCCACAGACTTTAAAAAAGTGACTTGTGGGAAAAACGCTTTAAAGTTTTGAACACTTAAAAAATCTTGTATAAAACGTTTATAAGCAAATTTTATCGGCTTACCTCACACTGAATCATCAATGCCAGGTCCATAAAGGATGTTGCTATCATCCATGATGTCTAAAGCATCTTTTTGCGCCTGTCTACGAAGAATCCTGCCTTCTTTGGTTTGTCTCTAAGCTTCCTGATCGGCTCGGCTAATACGTATGGAGTCAGTTGATCGCACCCAGTCATGAGCACTTGGTCCACTACTAATTCCCATGCCTTCCATGAAGGTTAGTAAAGCAAAATAACTTTAATTGAAGACATTGGCTGCCACATAAGCTGCAATTTCAACGATGACAGAGGTTCCACTCAAGTGCTTTGGTGAGATTTTCCAAATAAGTTGGTTCAAGCTCTCATTGTTGTTCTGCGTGAAGCATCTTTGCTCAGATATATAGTATATAGTATACAGAATATACAGTACAGGCATAAGGACGTTTGTACTTAAGTCGGAATTTCTATAAATAGAACTGGGGGGAAAGAAAAAGTATAGTACAGAGCTAAACATCTGCCAGGCAACAATAGAGCGCTCGGGTAGAGTAGGGATTAAAATCCGACAAGTATAAAAATATTCGTAACTTGGTCAATTTTACTCCGATCCACTTGAAATTTTGAGACAATATTCTTAAAGTATTAAGCATTCATTTAAAAAAAATAAAAAAAGCAAAAAAAATTAAATACTTCATCCCCCCCCCCTTAATAAATAAATAAATAAGTTTACAATTTGTTTTATTTAGTGTTGTAACTGGGCTTTAATAAATAACTTTGACATCCTATTCTGTAACTAAATGTTACTATTTTAGACTTATTGCGATACAAATTCCCTATATAACCCAAATGGAGTTTTATAAAAATGGCATATTAGTTACCAAGCAAATAAATTATACTTGTTTTTACTGCATCGGAAACAAAATTATTTTTTTCTTTTGCAAATATAGTTTCTTATAAATTCTTCTTTGATACATTCCTTTAAGTAAATATAATAGAGGCACTAACCAATCTACTTTAGTTCTATAAATATCAAAGGAGGCAGCTCATCGGGCTATCAATAACACCCCTAACCACGCATAGAGGAACTTCCACGAAATATCGCCTGTCAAAGGCATGTAAAACGGCCTCTATTGTATTTAAAGCTTTCGATGTAATTGATACTTTAAGGAACAAAAGCTGTTATCTTACATCTAATTTGAGTTAGACATAAATTTAATTCGGTTAAAGAAAGGTAACACCGGCTCTGAGTCATGGTAATGTGTTAAGTTACATGTTTATTCCATTTAATTTTTTATAAGGGTTATTTTACATTTTAAGTGCCCATTAAATTCGTATTATAAAAGATGAAAGATTAAAAATTCGTTGTTGAATAGTTGGTGCTTTTAAGTTAATATGTAAGTAGCAACATTATCCATCTAGATGAAATTTGTACAATATACCCGATATTGGTCATTTTACTTCGTCACAGTAAAACTTTTTTGATTTTATATATCTGGAAGCAACAATAGTAACGTATTGTATATAAAAATGATGCGAGAACAACAAAAATTATTGATTTTTATCTTATTCTAATAAAATTAAATGAAATTAATGTTTGATATTCTTGATTTCAATAGATAAATATTACAAATTAACAACATAAGACATAACATTTCATAAGACTTATGAAAGGTAAGTTTTTACGCGATAACCTACAAAATGAGTATTGGCATTCAAATAAAAAATAAGAAAACTTTCAAAAAATAAATGGAGTTACTAGGGAACTCTTTAGAAAAAAATTTAGTTTTAACTAAAGGCAAAAGACACTCACAAAACCATACAGTGGTGGAACAAGTCATTTAGTAAAAAAGTTTTTCTTTTGCACATAGTGTCAAAATGTTAAACACAATTTTGACACCTTGTTACGGTTATAACAAAGTATAAAAAGTAGCTTACTCAGATAGCCAGCTTTTTAGCAAGATCTTTTAATAAATGACGGATTTTATTGGTTAAAACTAATGATTACAATACCGTTTTTTTGGAGAACAAAATTAACCTGAATAGCTTGTAAATATTTGTTCTTTTTAACGATAGTAAATAGGTAATATTTAAGATCGTTTCAATATCGTTTCAGCTAGTTTTGCGTATAGTTAAGAAGTTTCGTGTTTGCTGCACTTGAAAAGAATATGATTCATGCCACATTGAGTAGAGTTATCGCAAGAACACAACAAGGAAGAAATTATATTTATCTTAGCTAAATGAGCTGGGAATGTGCCATATTAGCTTTCAAACGCATAACTGTGGAGGAGAACTTTTTGGGCATTGTATACTTAAAAATATAGGTTATGTCTTTCGGTAACGTGAGGTGAATAGAATAGTAGACTGTTTAAAAATTTAACTATATCTTTCCATTTTCCTTTCCATTATGCTAAAATTCTTCATTAATAGAACGAATTAATAGTATTTTATTTTTTTAGATAAGACAAATATTTAAGATTAAAACCTTTAAAAATGCTACGTTTTTCCAGTTAATATAGTTTTAAAATTTAAATCGCATTCCTACTGGATTGTCTTATTATTTAAATAAACAGGATTTTAATAACAGGATTTTATGAAACTAAAATAAGAAGAAGCTAACTGTACAAAAGAAAGTTTGGAAATAAATTTAAATTTTAAAACGAAGGACTTCATATACATGGCGTCCCAGACTAATTTATACAGGATATAGTTATCTCTTAAGAGGAATACATACCCTGTCCGTAAAATCGGTGTCGGAAGCACCCACAAAGTTCGAACAGAGATAAGCTGAGATATTTTAAATGCTGACGTAAATTACAAATCATAAGTCGACGTATATTAAATCTTCCATGGGCTAGAATTTTGGGTGGGTAGGAAATTAGAGATGGGCTTGGGTACGGGCGGCATACACACAGTAAATTCGTAATATTATTACATCGGTAGTTTCAACTGATCAGATAAGGATTTTACAACGAATACAACAACCACCCAGCCGATAATTTTATTACCAGGCATCGGTCCTATTTTTTTATTCTGAATATCTCCAAAACTATAAATATAATTTAATTATAAATAAATAAACTTTAAAAAAATTAAATTAGGCTAGATTATTGAGGGTATTAAGGAGGGAAATTAAAAAAACATTTTTAAAAAAAATTGAAATGTATAAAATTTTTAAAGAATCGTTAAATTTATAGACACCTTTTTAGTTGAAACATTTTAAGATAACTTTTCTTATTTATTTAAAACTTTTAACTAAAAAAAAGTAGGTATAATTCTATTTCTGGGAAAGAAATTATTATTACTAATTAAAAATCGATAAATAGACCTAGAAAAATAAAAAAAACTGTGACAATATGGCAATGTTTTTTATGTATGATAATCCAGGAATTTTGTTTTACGTGTCTTCAATTATTCATCCCGTATTCCGTTTGAATATAATAGAGGGGAAGAATTATTGTGATAAGAAAAAAATTGGTTTGATTGATTTTTACGTTGTGGAGATACCTGACCGAAAAATATTTGTTTGCGGAACCATTTTTGGATGTCAGTGTGAAGTAAATTTGTTAACACCATCTAGAAAAAACGGCTAAGGGGATATTTAATAAAATTACAGTATGTTTTAATTTCCTTTTACATTTTTATAAATAATTTAACGAAATTAAATGAACATTTAGGACTTAATATTTATTACCTATATCTTTTTAAATATATTTTATAAGTAGATTTGTCATCGTACATAAGAATTCTGAATATTAAATATGCTATTAGCCTAAATTCATGGAATATTTAATCAAAACCAAATTAGTTGCTATCAATCCGCAATTTCCTTATTTACCTTTAGAATAACCATACTTTATAAAAATTTAATCTTAGTAGGTACATAATAATCTTTATTGCTTGATAAATAATAAAAGGGAATTAAAATTCTTTGGAATAACTATAAATCCATTAAACCTTTTTATCTGTAGGTAGCTACCTAATAATTATTATTCCATAAATAACCGAAAATTGGTGAATTTATTTTATTCTGTCAGTTGGCTGCTATTTCCTATAACTTGAAAGATACCTACCTTCAACAAATAAATGCATTTCAAGAAACTACCGCAGATTACACAAAAAAATTTTTAGCAAGAAGAAAACTCAAGCGACAAAGAACTCAAAATTTTAAATGTAAACGGGGATATAAGCCAAAATTAATTATTTCAGTTGCCGATGAAGATTATGGGGCAGTGCAAGATGAAGTAAGTGAAGAAGAACTAAATGCTAGAAAAGAAAAGCTCCAGAATATATTAAAAAAAAACAATGACAAATAAAATTAGTATAGAAATAGCTACAAGAGCACAAGAGGACAACATTTAAATCCGTCATGGCATCAAGTACGACAGTATAGACTAACTGCAACTAATTTTGGAACTATTTGTAGATTGCGAGAAATGACAAATCGTCTTACAAAGGTTTTACAGGTAACAGAGCTACACGATATGGTCAGGACAATGAAGCCACAGCAATTCGTGCATTTGAGGAACTGACAGGTTTAAATGTTGCACCTTGTGGCTTATTCATTGGAACTGGAGAGGAATATTTTCTAGGGGCAAGTCCAGATGGCGTGATTGGTCCTAAAAAGCTGCTCAATAGAACAAGGAGTAGCTGAAAAGAAAATTAAATTTCTTGCGTATGATGAGGATGGTTTTTTGTATTTAAAACACACTCATCCGTATTATTATCAAATACAAGGGCAGCTACATCTTTCAGGCAAGGAATATTGCTATTTCATTGTTTGGTCTCCTTTAGGGCCGATACATGCTGAACAAATAAGCAGGGATGATGTGTTTTGGAAAAATAAAATGATGCCTAAATTAAAGTGTTTTTATTATAATGCTTATTTAAAAGAAATAATAAAAGATGTTATATAACCTTTATGTTGTTTTTAAAATTCCTTATCTTAAAAAATATCTAGCAAACTCAACCGGTTAAAATATCTCATAAAAACAAGTGTTCGGTGTTTTTGGCATTTTGTTTAGCGAAGCACTTAATATGAAGCAAAAGTAACCATTAACGCTTTTTACAATGAAGCTCCGGCTCTTAGTTACTTAATAAATCAAAAAATCTACTTCGTAACTACAGAATAATATCCCTATTTTATTATCTAATTTCTCTCTACTATAAGTTATATTGTTAAACGATAATTCAGTAAACCGCTACTTAGATTAACTGATAAGGTTTAAAATAATTATGGTTGCGACATTAAAAATTGCTTTCAACAAAGTTGATATAAAATGTCTTTCAACCCTATAAGAATATCAACATTAAGGTTTTTACGCAAATGCTAAAAGAAACAACACCTAAGTCCATAAAGAACTTTTAATAAAATATAAATGCCAATTATATCATATACTCTTCATACTTTTTATATTTTTACCTTTTAAAACCTTCTATATTAATTAAATAATGATTACTTTTAAAATACTAATGCAAAAGAAATACCTACTTTAAACAACGCGTGTTAAAAACAGCGTATTTTATTTTAATTTTTATTACCTATTGAAGCTATTTTACCAAATCTTTATTCAGTCGTACTAACCGTTACTTACAGTAACTAACACAAGTAACAGCGTTTACTGTTACCACCTCTATACATGTTAGTAGTTCCGTTTTCACAGAATTTATAAGAGGGCGCCATCAATCAGTTAAGAAACTTAAATGTTTGTTGTGCGCCCAAACGACTTAAGATAAATTCACGAAATTTTGGGAATGGTTACATCTAACTAATGTCTAAAAAGTTATGGGAGCGAATTTTTAAAAAATTAAAAATCGGAGTGTAAATAATTTTTTTCTCAGAAATTAGACTTTTTTTTAAAAATCTGTTTCCATACTTTTTTTTAGAAGTATACATTAAATTAATTTCCAAATTTTCAAAACAATCGGTTGGTAAATAACGGCGTTTGACTTTTATTTCAAATAAACGAGGGTATGTATTCCTCTTAAACGAATAGAGATTTTCGAATGGGACAAACATTTATCTATTCCATTTCTAATACACTTTAATATTGCGTAGTAGGAATTATTCCCTAAATAGGCCTTCCTTACTTTAAACCCCTAACTTTTTTTTAATATTACCATGTACATTTTTTTATAATTTTGGTGTGGTTCTCCATCGTATATTCAACAAATTTTTCAAAACTACGAGTACAATGGGTTCCTTAATCAAGAAAGCCTTAAATTTTAGGAAAACAATTAAAAATTACAAAAACAAATTTAAAAAAATAATAATTAACTAATTAATATTATTTACATCAGATGTTTGAATTGTAGTTCACCTGCAGCAACACACATTTCGAATCGTCCCAGAATATTTTTGGCATGTAGGTAAATCGTGCTCGATTTGTCATTTCTTGATTTTTCATATCTTCACAAAAATGCGACCACCTATGGCTTGTCCAGTATATTTGTTTTATTTGGTTTTCATTTATGTATTAATATTTATTTGTATTAATATTTATTTGATTTGCAAATCGATAGAAATGGTTTTAGGTATCGACGAAGTCGGTCGCCATCACGTTTTCTATTGAAATGTAATTCAATGTCCGTTGGGGCATACAGCCTAGGAAGTAGTTGTTTTTCCATAGAAAACGGTCAAGCTTGGTATAGAAACTATTAAGTTTCTTTACCTTGGGTGCAGGTAGAAACAATTTTCTACATTTAATTTTTAAAAATAGATTATATTTCTCTATGGTACAGACATTTAAACTAATAATTATTAAGTTTGATTAGCTTAAATGAATATGTTTTAAAATATTTGTTTTTTATTAATGATTTCTGGTTGCTACTTACTTTTTACTTAATTTTATATAAATCGCTACCGGCTATTTCCCGTTCCAAATGTTTTTCTTGAGTACACATAGCCTAAAATAACCAATGGATTTAGGACAAACATGAAAATTGTCTCATAACAGAACCTTCGGGTTATGCTCTTCTAATTCAATTAAGTATTATTAATATTGGCGCATAAAACATCTACTATCTTATCTTTTAATAACAAAGTATCTAATTTACTTGTATTTATTATTAAACTGTTTTTCAAAATTTACGTACAATTCTTATTTATTTCATTTTAAATAAAAAATGGTTTGGAAAATTTTTATGTATAAAAATAACCAAAATTGTAGTTTCTTTTCAAGAATTTTCTCACTTTTTTCTACATAAAATATTACTTTATGTAACATCTGCATCAAAATAAGAATTGAAATGCCCCGACAAGGGAATGCTTACTGAATAACAAAATTTATTCACACTTTCAGGCAAACAGAGGAAACTAGTGCATTTTCAGTAATAATATTTCATGAAAACGGCCAACCAGACACCCCATAAAATATCAAGAAATAACATCTTTATGAATTTAAGCACGGAAATGTGGGTCAGTGAGGCCTTATCGACACGTCATATCGCTTTAGAAAGCATGAATCAATCTTATTATCGAACGAAAATTGAATTTCTGAATTTCTAGAGGCAAAATGTCTTATCTTTTTGCTTTTTATTATATCAGAGAGCCAATTTTCACCGAGAATAGCAGGATGTGAATGTATGTTAACAGGTTTACTGTTCTTAGTTTGATCCTGTTTGCTTTTGTGAAAATAATTCTTTAAGTCAAGAAATAGATATGAGAATAGTATAAGTGAAAAATATACAAATTTTTTTAATTTAATCTTTTTGTTGATTAAAAATAAGTATTTAGTTACACTAAGTTTTCTCTAAATGATAATTAAAGTCTATTATTACACAGGGTGGTTTTAAATTTATTCGAAAAAATTCAGGTGATTTTCCGTATGAAATTAAGATGGGTTTTTTCTCTAAAAAATTTCCTTAGCCCACCCCTGAATGATTATAACACTCTTAGAAGATGGTGACTAAAATTAAGTTCAAAACATGACATCAAACTGTTGATGGAATATGTCTATCGATGGAATGTCGAGTGACAGTTGACACATAACTTGTTTTGAATTGATAAGCTTATAGTTATATAACGGTGGGTATGAGAAAATTGATTTGTACGAACGACTAACCTAATTTCATATAAGTAATTACCTCCTGAACTTTGTCTTATGAATTTAGAAACATCCTGTGTATCGAGATGCCCACTTAACGCCCTTAAACTGTAAATTGAAGATTAAAATGGAATAATAAATCATGTTTTAGGTTTGCCAATTCATTTTAGTTTTATTTTGATTCTATTCATTAAGGACCCTGCAAGGATTGTTCCCAATATTCTTCTATTTATACTGCGGAGTACGAATGATTAGAACTAATGCACAAATATGTTAAGAATAAGTCTAGAGCAATTTTAAGTAATTCAAAACACAATTTAAAAATTTCGTATTTCCAAACTCTTCCGTAATTGGAAAATAAACATAACTATTTTACAATAAAAATTTAGGTAACTGTTCATTTAATAAAAAAATATGATATTGCTTTTACCAAACATGCTAAATGAAAATATACTTTTTGGGTATAAATAGTCTAGATCCTTAAGAAATATACATTTTTCGTTATTTGACTGTCGAGATGGGGTGGTTTTTTATCGTAATGGTACTTTTTTCTTTATTACTTAAAGCTTTATTACTTATTGAGATTTATTTGCCATTTTTATATAAGTACATTTTTTTAACAAACCCTAAACTTACGATTTTATTTTGAATGTAACAACTGATTTCAAAAAATATTATTTATAATAATTGTGTTGTAGTGTTTTAGTATTTTAAATTAAAACTGACTAAAGTTTATAAAGGACATTGAAAATTGTCATTTTAAAGTGTAAAATTTAAAAAGCAGTTCTCAAAGTGTGACCTCTAAGGTACTTTTTATTACCATTTTCTAGAGACAAGTTAAATATTGGCCAAAATATACAATTTAACAGAAACCATGACTTGATTGTAAGAATATAAAAAAAAAATTGTAATCGATTGCTGATCGATCTACAAATAAACTAATACTAAAATATTTCCTAAACAAGTACCTTTACTTAAAATCTTAACTTTACTTGATATGGAATTAAAATCTTTATCCAAATATACTTATATTGATCTTCACCTAGAAGTTTAAGGGGAACGGATAATAATAATACTAGATGAATGAAATTTGGTATACAGGGGTTTTCCATACTTATAAATTTAACTAAAATATTTTCAAATTTGTAGCACTTCCGTTTATACCGGAAATTAACACTATTTTAAAAGATTTTTTTTTCTTTTTTGGTTAGACGATTAAATTTAAGGGCTAGGTACTTTATGTGAGGTACCAGGTACCTAAAATTTACAGTTTAAAAGAAATTTAAGCTTTTTTTAAATGCCAAAAAGACGCTTATTAAAATTTTAATTATTTCAATTATTTAATTGATAAAATTTATAAAGTTATAATGTTTAAATAAGAAATTAATTATACGCGGTGGTCACAACATTAAGTGAATAAATAATAAATCATAATAAATATTGAACACAACTAAATACAAGTAAATAGAAATAACTTTTATTATTTTTCTACATCGAATATTTGGACCTTTCTGGCAATGAAATATTGTATGTAACAAATTCATTAACAATTACAGAAAAATAATTTTATTTTATGTTGTGTAATAAACTAATAAAAAAATAAAACTAAAATCAACAATAATAAAGGAAGAAAATCCAAATTATAATTTTGGTACCCAAACATACAAATACAAACGCATAAAAATTGATAAAGGAAAGTAAACACAAACCTTACTTTTCTATAAGGAATCAAATAAAAACATAAAAAAGGGGGTTGCTATTTAAAAAAAAGAGGAAATCGTCGTTTTATCAAGTTACTATTTAACTCAACGTTGTGACCACCCTGTAGAATTAATTTCTTATTTAAATACGTTAACTTATAATTTAAGCCCTTAGGTGCAAAACGGGTAATAAACATCTAGGTGAAGGTCGATATGGTACAGCCTGTATATTTTTTACGATTTTAAGCATTGTATTTTATTACTCGATGGCCTAACACAATTTGTTTAAATCTAAATAATAGATAGTATCGAAAGAACAGGTTCCTAATATTTAAAAATAATTTATTTTTGTTATACCATAATCAATTAGGTATATTGGACGCTAAAACATGGATGTACCTTATTCTACTTGGATAAACATAATAAAGCTCACTGAAGTAACAGTTCTTTGTTTTCAAAACAAACTTTTACGAAATATAGATAGCAGTACCATACTATTTTAACGATTATAAGTAAATATTCAATTAATTCATAATCATACTAATACAAACAGCTTCGGTATGCCAATGATCCTGTCAGCATATTATTTCTTTCTGCTTACTAGCTTTTATAGTGCAAGCAATTCTTTTCTAAAATGCTCTTTGAATAAAATCTCTATAATGGCGACGAACAAATAAAAAAAATACTGTTAATGTTTTGGAAAGCTTGGCTTATTCTTAATTGTCCATAAATATCAAAAATTTAAAAGTAAGTTACTCAAACTATAACTTACTATAAGTTACTAAAACTTTAATTACTAACATGATTAATGTTGCAACTCAACTGATTTGTTTTCTTTTAAGTGAGAATCTAATAGTTATTTAGTAGATAAACTTATAGGTAAATTACAAAAATTTTAGCTACACACATTTTGTTTATCACCATTTATAGCCAACCTTTTTATAAGCAATTTTGAAACACAGATCAGTCAAAATGCCAAAATGGCAAGTTTTCATTTTTTGGTTCATCGATTAATTCATTTTCCTTTAAACAAAACAAGATATAACAGAGAAAAGAAATTAATTGAGGATATAGCTGTACCTAATGGATATGATAAAAAACTAATTCATAAGCTAATCAATCGCCATATTTTTAAGAAATCTCTTTGTGAAACCACCTTTTTCCAGCGAGAACATAACAATATGAAATTCATTTCATTACCATTTATCCCTCAGTATACCAAAGGATTGAATACAATTTTCGGCACGGTGGGATTAGGTTTAGTTCATAAAACTAGTAGCACCCTGAGACAATTGTTAGGAAATCCGAAGGATAAGAGAGAAGATCTGGAAAAAAGCGGTATATATGAAATAAGTAGTATTGCCGAACATGCTTTTACCAAAACCATTCTGTAAATGTAGATAGTTTAAAATTGTTAAAAAAATGTATCGAACAATAGATTGTTGAATGCATTTGAAAGTATAGAAATTATTAAGTGTAAAAATAGATTAAATAAGGACAAAGGACCTATCCCAGATAGTCCACTTTATAGTTTATTATAAAAAAACTTATTGTAAAAATGTTATATATATAAGGTTAGCTTGTAGACATAGCCTTAGTTTACCTTCGGTCTCTGAAGAAGATAACTTGGTTATCGAAACGCGCGTCAGGCATATAAAAGTGTGTGTTGGTGTAGTGGTAGTGTAAACGGTTTTCGGTGTAGATATCCATAGCTACATGATTAAGTGAAAACAGCCCAAATTAATTGATTTCATTGGATTTCTAATTGAGCAAAAAATTTTCATAGAAATAACAGAGGCAATGAAAACGTGCCCTACTACAACCTTAGGGGCGATGATGGGTCCTTTGCTGCAATATTCCATAATAAAAGAAGCTGCAGCTATTGCCTTAATGCAAAGGACACAAAAATTAAAACTTGATAATTTGGTGGACCTCTGAAAGATCCTATAAAAGTTCTTACATTCCATGAATTAACAATTAAACACCATGTCAGTCATGTTTGGCTTTGGCTCACCCTTTGGAGTGTTTATTTGAAACCACGATACGGTTGAAAAAGAACCACCAGAGTTGGAAGAAGGCTTACTTATGTGGTATACATATGGGTCCATAATAGATAAAAGGGCTAAAGTGGGAAAACGCCACAACTATTTTTTAGCCAGGTGACAAACATCTGCGTTTTTTCTCACGAACAGCCATCTAGCTTCAAAGGTTCTGAGTTTTTTTATTTGTAAGTCTTTCAGCTGCCAAGAAAATACAAGGCTAAAGCTTCTTCATACTGGTAATCTGTAATATCTGTCTTTAAGAAATTCTCATTCTCATTCTCATTTATACTGAATTTGGACTATATTATATGAATTAAATGTTATCAATCAGATTGATTTGATTGTTGTGATTATTAAAATACAAAAAAACTTATTTTACAAATAAAAAGTGGAAGTTTAATTTAAACGTTTAGTTGTTTAATGTTCTTAATATAAATTTTAAGATAAATAATAATTTACCAAATTTTAACAAATATCCTAGACGATTTCTTTCTAAGAAAATAATATATTTATTATTAGGAAATAAGCCCTCATACTATTAGCTATTTAACTATCTAATTAAAATTTAACATCACAGTAATCAATTACACTCATTAAAATTGAATCTGATTCTGCATAATCTGCAAAAGGCAATGATTACCTCTCACTTTAATTGGCTACGAGATATCATCTCTTTATTCTGCAGTTCAAGGGCCAAAACTTATAAACACATTTTTATGCTATGAAAGGATTCTTAATTAGCGTATCAATTATTTTTTTGTGTACAATCAAATTAATGGTTTTATGAACCATTATTTACTATTAATCATTTCTATGACTTCGTTTCAATGTTAAAAATTTCTTTTTTCTTATTATTTAGAGGTATTTTCATAAAAACGCAGCTTTGTTAAATCTACCATTTGGTTTTTCACGTCATTTACTTTTTCTCTAATAACGGATAAGTCTTACCTTCATAAATACTGACGTATAAAAGCTGAAATCCATCGATTGAAAAATTTAATTCTTCGGAAAATTCTTATTTGTAATTTTGATACCGTTCTACCCTTGATGGTCGATTCCACATTTTTTTTGAGAATTCGCAAGAAATACCGAGCAACAATATTACTTTTCTAACAAATTGTTATTTAATGGCAATAAAAAATGTATTTTTATGTACAGGGGCTCAGTAAAATAGTAAAATATCTTAGGGTACTTATTATAAAATTCTGGTACTTTTTGCTAACTTTATACAGACTACTTACCGTAATTTAAGAGGTTGTTTTTATTTTATTTTAAATTGTTCACCCACCAAAAGTTTCTGTGACGTCAAATTTTAATACTTTTGAATTTTAAAACTCCAAAATGCTAAATCAAACTACTGTTCGTATCGGAAATTGACTGATGTCTCACGATTCTTGAAATTGGGTTCAATTCCCTTCTGATAATACAAAAAGTATTTATTTACCCTCGCCGCACTCACTATACAAACACTCGATTAATGATGAAAATTTAGACTTTTTTATAAAGGGTTTTTAACAAAATAAAATATTAAGCCTTTTGGGTAACCAATAAAGACCTCTCTCTCTCTCTCTCTAAAATATTAACTTTACCAAAAAATGTTGACTCGTCGACGAACGATGTTTTACCGAGAGCTAATCTAAATTTTTATTTTGCTTATATATGTTTATACCTAGTTACCTGTATCTATGCCTTTTTTATTTATAATAAACTAGATCTGAATTTAAATGTCAAATTTCAAAAGTAACAACCCAAATTTCGCTTTTAATTGAATGATTTTGAATAATTTTTCTTATTCCTTTTCTATATCCCATTTTTGCATCAAAAAATTTTTCTAAACAGTTGAAAAATATTGGAATAATATGGAATGCTTTAATAATATTGTGATCATTTTTACTCGAGTTGTACCCCTTTTAAAAAGCTTTATATTTATACGATTTTTACGTTTTATGGTACATTATATTTATTATGTTTTATAATCAAAGTTTCTAACAATCTGCACCAAGGAAATCACTTTATCCGTTGTACATTTTTTTTGTTCTTATTCTGACATTTTTCTGTCTGCAATTGATCTTAATAGAATATTTAGAACTAGCAAAAATCATAGAATTACCTTTGCAGTATCATTAACTATAAAAAGATTCCAATGGCGCCCATAATAATTTCCTAAAGGAATTAATAGTGTACAGCCAAAGACAAATGAAACGCACAACTAGATTCAGGTGGGATTAGTTGCTGACCTCATGTTGCAACGCTGCGAATAGAATTGTGACCAGTTCTCTTTAGTTTAAAAAAGGTTTATATTTATAATATCGCAAAACTCGTTGTATGAATCAAGTACCAACTAATGTAGATATAAATAATGTGATTTTAATTACTATTTAAATGATTTTATTTATATATTACTTATAGGTTTTTTTTTTAATTTTGTCTGTATTGCAAACGATCGATGTATTTTAATTTTATACTAAACTTTAAGAAAGTTCCCAATCACAGGAACGGAATGTTAGTAATGAAAGTCACAGTGTTTTAATTCATTTTCAATACATATTATATAATCCGCTCCCCCCTATGGTCACCCCATGGAACACCCTATACATTGTGGGATTTTCTACATTTCTTTGATGAACTGATTTCAGAAATTATATTATCCCTCATCCTCGACTCGGGATAATGTTCACAACAAAAACATTGTTATAGTCTGGTCGAGAAGTCATTTAAATCTGATTTTGGTGTCAATCGATTCGGAATGACAAATATAAAAATGTTCCTGAATATCAAAATCCGTTTTAAAAAATTTCCTATTGTTATTAACAATTTAAGATTTTAAAAAAAGGGGGTTTACGTTTTTACTAATAACTCATAAACTATAATAGCTACAACAAAAAACTGATCGGATTCTTAAAAAATTTTTTAAAAATTATTAAACAAGCCATTTGTTTAAAAACATTTATTAAACAATTGGTCACAAACATTTAAAAAAATTGGATTTATATTGTTTATAGCGTATTAAAAACTACTGCAAACAGTTGTTTACAAAAATTTAAATTTTTCATATCTAAAGTCGCATTTGTTTACTTTGCTTGTTAATAATAACAATTTCAATTGTCAAAAATTTTATTATTTAACTTTGTTCAGTAGCTTTATGATAAAGGATTCCAAGGGTTAAAAAAATTCTTGTGTTTTTATTTTACTCACAATAACGAATTTAAAGTTAGTAACAATGAAGATGTAATTTTTTAATTAACAAATGGATAGAAATCTGAAAAATAACGGAAAAAAATTTTTGACTACAGAAATTTGTTCTCTGATATGTTCTGTTACTGCTAGAATTTAAAAAATTTTTTTTATTAATATTCTAGCTACTATAGTTTATGAGTTATGAGCAAAAATGTAAACCCCCTTTTTTTAAAATCTTAAATTGTTAATAACATTAGGAAATTTATTTAAACGGATTTTGATATTCAGGAACATTTTTATATTTGTCATTTCGAATAGATTGATACCAAAATCAGATTTTTCTGATCGGTGTAACCCAAATCCGATTTAAATGACTTCTAGACCAGACTATTACCTCATTTTAAATTATTTTAAGAGAGTTCATATACGTTGTAGCTTTTTGTCGTATTCGGTGACCAATAAAGACGAATCGCTCAAAAACATCTTTACACTAGTTAATTTTATAAAACAAATCGGCAAAATCGAAACCCATCAAAAATTACCGAAAAGTCGAAAAAATAAAAATATCGAAACTTATATTCGACATATTTCCACCAGCACAAACACAAAAATGTTAGAAAGTTAACTATCGTCCTACGGTTTATATTAATTACTATCATAGAATAAGGTTTATGAGTTACTATTGAGTAAATATTAATACACCCCCAACTCATATTTTTACTAAATCCAGGCAACTTAAATTTTGATTGTTATAAAAATGCAAAATAGTTGAACCAGAGAATGAATATGTAAAAATCCCTTAGAAACTATGAAAACTACACAGTAGACCTATCATTTAATATTCGGCCCAATATTCTCTAAATATGCATAATTAACCTTAGACTAATACCAGTGACTATAACAATATTTATTGTTATAGTCACTTCTAATACTAAAACTGTGGAATAAAACAAATTTGCCAAAATGTATCGTTGAAACGTCTGCTATCCCCTCCAAATAGATAGATGATTTACGTTATTACGGTCACAATTATTGATGTACTCGTATTTCTAATACATTTCATCAGCGTTGCCAGGCATATAATAAGTAAATGAAACTAGTTGAATTTTTATGAATTTTGGTGGTTGCCTTGTGCGTTTCATTTGTCTTTGGCTGTACAGTACTTCAGAGTTAATGAACTTATTCACCCTTAGCCGATGCATGTATCTGTTACAATATTTGTGGTGATTAAGCTTATTTCATTTAATAATAGTACATATTATCCTGTATTGAATTTTCTTATTTGAATATTTTTTCTATACAATTGAAGGCATAATTAAAGACAATTAGTGGTTTTCATTATTAATTAATTACACAGTGAACCATAGCTATATTAAATTATTAATGTTAATATGTCTCCTACCAATTAATTAACTCTCTCGACAAATTTAATGTATCAATAAAAATATCTTGATTTAAGTAATAAGTATTATAAAGAGTGTTTTGAATGCTTTATTCAAATAAAGCTTTGCATTATAAAGTAATGGCTTAATAAAATGGAACATATTATAAATTATCTCTATTTTCTTTTAAATTCTTTTTAATTTTTTTTTTATTATTATCTTTATGCTTATTATTTATATAAAGTACTGAAAGGGAGTTGGTGAATTTCAACTAAAACGTGAATAGGTTTGTTTATAATACAATCAGAGTATTAATTAGCCTTTTATGAACCGATGGAATACGAATTTGAAGTAAAGGGATAAAAGGCGGTTTATCTAAAACAACTTTAGAGTTTGTGGATAGTCCATGATTTCAATTTAATTTGGTTTGATAGTAGATTGTTTCGTAGATTTAATAGGAAAACGAAATAGTGGTTTTAGTTTTGTGGGATGAATTGTTTAATATTATCTCCAAAAACTTTCTACAAATATTTAAGAATAAATCCATTGAAAACTAATTTATTCAAAATAGGCAGTAAAATATTAGAAATCGACACTAATACAAGATAAATGGGTCACTAAAATATAATTTTAATGACTAGTGTCTTAAAATTGCTGGTTGCTTATATACGCCTATTAATTGGATGATGTTTTATCACTGAAGATGTTTTTGATTTATTTTCTACAATGGAATTCTAATTCTTTGTCGCCAATTGAAAGCACTTTCATCATTATTAATACAAGCCATTAACAGCAATACTTACGAGTTCGATGTAACCATTTATATTTCTCAAAATCAAAATTAGACCATAAATATTAATAGGTAAATAGGACTAAAGTCATTAGATATAGAACATGTTGATTAGGAAATAATAAAATTATTTAGTTGATTTATTCGATAGGCAATCATCACATCTAGAATCACAAAGAAAAAGGCTCCATGGTTAACTTAAGCAAATCATGAAGGATATAGAGATAAAGCTTTACAAAAATATAAACGCACAAAATCTCTAACGAAATTGCAGGCCAATAAATATTTTAACAATTGCACTAATAAGGCTATAAGGAGAAAAAAAAGTACTTATTTTCTTCACCAATTTAAACAATCTAATTTTAAAGATATTTGGAAAATTTTGAAATATAGGTAATAAAATGATTTCCAAAAAGTAAAATAACTTACCTCTTAGTTTAACTAAACCTAATGAAATAAATACTTTTTTGGTTAACTCGGTAACAATCTTGTTTACCTTCGGTCTCTGAAGAATATAACTTGGTTATCGAAACGCGCGTCAGGCAGTTAAAAGTGTGTGTTGGTGTAGTGGTAGTGTAAACAATTTCGGTATCAGTTTCGCCAACGGTTCCAGATTCAACATCTTAGTTACAATAACTTAACTATAGATAATTATTTGGTATATAAATCTTTATGTATTATTAAAACTAATGCTATTGGTTGCTGTCCACATATTGTTGAACATATAACGCATATTATAAATGTTTGTCTTAATAGTATAATACCCACCTGCTGGAAAACGGCAGTAGTTACTGTTTTAAAAAATTTGGAAAATCTAAGAATATATGGATTTAAGGGGTATAAGTAGCTAAAATTCTAGAGAGGTATTTAGACTCAAATTAGAGAACATATAAATACATTTTCACTTATTCCTTCAATTCAGTTAAGTTTTCGAAAGGGTTGTAGTTGTATAACTGCTCTTCTTAATGCTTTGGAAGACCTTGTAACATCAACTGATCAAGGCTTATGTACATCATTAATTTTATTAAACTTTAGTCGTGCATTTGATACGATAAACCATAGACTATTACTAAATATTCTACATTAATTAGGTTTTTCTGAAGCTGCTGTTCCATTAATACAAAATTATTTATCCAGTAGACGACAAAAGGTAAATTTAAATTGAAATAATTCTGATAATTTGCATTTAAATTCTGGTCTTCTACAGGGATCCATTCTTGACCCTTTGTTGTTTTCTATCTATACATCTACTCTTTTAAAATCCCTAAAACATTGTAAGGTACCTTTATGCAGATGATGCAAAAATTTATTATAGTTTTCCACCTATTGAAGCTGAAAATGCTAATTGTTTAATTAATATTGATATAGCCGCATTTATAAAGTCTGCAACAGATTATTTTTTTTTAATAATTCCGCCAAATCAAATATACTGCTCTTTGGGTCTTTGGGGTGATAAAATTAAAATTAAAAAAGATAAATATTAACATCAATAACCATCCTTTAGTAATTGTTAATGAAGCCAGAAATTTGGGAGTTCGGTTAGACTCTAACTTAAAGTTTGAAAAACACATTAATAAATTACCAGAGCGAGCATACACATCAATTAAAATAATATATGGAAATAAACACTTGTTTCCACTACATGTCAACATAACTTTATGTCAAACCTTGGTCATTTCTATATTTATTAATAATAATAATAATATCTCACAAATTAGCTGATATTGCATGGCTGAGTATGGAACATAGACGATTACATCAATCAGCTGTTCTCTTTTACAATATAATTATTATATTGGTTCCCAAATATCTATGTAAATAAAAACGTTTAGAACAGATGTACACAATTTAAATTTAAGAAATAAAGGCATAATATCGCCACCTAAATTTAGAACTGAACTTTTTCGAAGATCCTTCAAATACCAAATATTTTATACACACAACTCCATTCCTAAAACGTTAAAAGGCTTAAATCCTATATAATTTAAATCCAAATTAATAAAATATCTTCTAGGTAAACAATAATATTAATGTATGTTATTTCTTCTTGATTAAAACTAAAATCTCAAATTTCTATATCACATGTTTTTTTATTTATTTAATACATTTATAATCTAACACCAACAGCTTCACGAATTACAGTTCCTGGAATAAAGAAGTTATTTATAATTACGCATTTGACCTTATGTCTAGACGCTACGCTTTGTTTAATTGAATACTTTTATTGTTTAATTTCTAATTGCGCATTATTATTGTAATTTTATATAGAAGTAAATATCACGTATTAATTAATATATAAAGAAGAAATATTGTTTGTAACAGTTAGTATTTAGTTAATAATAGTACTCAGTAGTATCTAGAATCTAGTAGAGTAGTCACTCAAATAATGGAGGTTTAATCTTTGTAATTTCTGTTAAAATAAATTTGAAACAAGTTTCAATACAACGGGACATAACTCACGATAGAAATATTTCTATTTTTATTTAGTTTTACTTATTTATTTTTGTTCGCAGAAGTTGAATTTCGCCCTTAATTTTTACATTTAGAATATAAAAATTTCATATATACCAATGTACTACAAATTTTAGGAATAATAAAGAAGTTTATTATTATTATTTTTTTATTACTTCCCCTCTTTCATAAACGAGTGTTGTTTTTCGTGCGCTAATGGCTAATGGCAAAATGGTTTTATTTTTAAGTATTTTAGTTAAAAAAAGGGTTTAATAAACCACACTAGGTCTTATGTTCATTTCGGTCTATAATCCTCTAAAATAACAAAGGACCACACAAATGTCCAGAAATAATTAAATCTTTGACGTCCCTCATAGTTCACTGGACCCCCTTTTTACAATAGGGTTTATGATAAAATTGATATTTTTTTACATAACATATTAAGCTAAATTAAGTCTTTTGAATATAATGTATGTTTAAGATTAATATAATGTATGTAATATTCTCTAAATATGAATGAAAAACAGAAATGGGACCCGTATAATAGTAGCAACGTCAGCCCACCCCATAACAGCACACAATGTGTAATGTCACAGTCTGATCATAAATCAAGGGGACAATTAAATCAGTTAGACCATGGTTAAACGCTGTCAACTTTAGTGGGGTCACCTGGATCGCCACTATATATCAAGTTGGTAACGGGTGATGGGCACAGGGCTGTCTGGTACAGGAGCGGAGCAGAAAGTAACATACTCGGAAAAGATGACTTAACGCATTATCCTTAATAGGTTATTGTCCAGAAAGATAAATCGGCAACAAGAAATTGTAGAACAAGGCAGTTGAATGCCGTCATTGCAAAATAATACCATAATATAATACTATAATATAATAATATCAAATTATATTGTTGCTATAAGGATTAAAAAAATATTAAGTGTTTCCAATAGGAATAAATAATTTTATTTTTTCACTACTGGCATCTGAGCCTAACTTTGTTGACTTTAGTTGAGGTAGTAAAGATGCTCATTATTAACCAAAGTTAAAAAATACAGAGACTACTTGATTAGATCTAAATATCTCAATCCTTTTCCAAAATAAAAATCAATTGACATCCATGTATTTTTGGGCGACTACAAACTCCCCCACGCTACCTAGAGCCTTGGATAATATTTTTGTGAACATATATAGTTTTTATTTTACTTTATTGTATTCAAAAAGGAATCCAATTACCAAAGCTTGAGCGAAAATTTTAAATTAATAGATAATGAAACTATAAAAATATAATCGAATCAAGTTTATTTATAAACTTAGACTAGGAAAGAGAGAGGACAGCGCATGGCAATGAAAACCTTATGCGTGAGAGTGAAGCCAATTTTCAAACGTTTGGTGGCAAACAAATTTGGAACATCGAATTGTATTTTTCAAGTTTTTTTATTAATTTTCACCTTTTTTAATAACCTGAATATACATTTTAAAATGGTTAATTGTGTAGCTTATTAGTGCAACAGTCAGAGTGCTAAAAAAGAGCAAGGAATTTCATTTCATAGGTAAGAAGTATTTTACAACTATTTCCTTGAAATTTATTTTTATTAATATTACAGCTTTCAGGTAATAGATGTTTAACTAAATCACATATGTTATGTACGATAACTTAAATTAATTGTACATACATTTTGAACATTGTTTTCATTCAGTTTTAAAGATTATTTTTCAATTAATTGTTATTATTTTCTCATAGATGTAATAGTTTTGCAGTGGCGTGGAACAAAAACATATATTTAAAATAGATAAAATAGATTAAAATTGTAATATTTATTAAATAAATATGTTTTAAAATGATTGTTCTTTTTTTTGGAGCAGTATAAATTCAAAGACTTTTTTAAATTAGATTTGTAATACGAAATAATGAAAATGATTATTTAATAATCGTCTAAGAAAAATCGTATGATACGCCTATGTCAATATTGACCGCCATTAGTTTGGTGGTAAATGGGTTACACAAATTGCTTCGAATGCGCAGTCCTCTCTCTTTCCTTGTCTAAGTTTATAAATCTACATTAACCTAACCTAACCATAATACTTGCAACTGAAGTGAATAACTGTAAATATTTATATTCTTACACAGAACATTAAAAATAGAAATAATACGCCATTGATTTTTATCAAAATAAAAATCAGCTTTTTAATCTCTTATTAGTTGCTAACAAAAAGAACCCCTTGACTTTTTTTCGTTAGACAAACTGTTTTGGATTGAAAAAATAAAATAGGTTTACATTCTGTTTACAATGATAATTAAAAGGTTCAAAATTATGTAAACCTATTTTATTTTTTCAATCCAAAACAGTTTGTCTAACAAAAAAAAGTCAAGAGGTTCTTTTTGTTAACAAATAATATTTTGATAAAAATCAGTGGCGTGCTATTTTTTAATGTAATAAAATTATATTTTGGTCAATTTCAACGGTTCAAAAAAAGGTAGATGATCAATTCAGTTCATTAAATTATAGAGAAATTTATCCTCTTTTAAAATATATAAAAATTAATATACCATTACATTTGTTTTTTTTTGAAAAAAACTCAAAAATTTGCTTTCATTTCAGTTAACGCCATCTAGCGGCGACAGCAAAAGTCAAAAATTCAAAACCAAATAAGCGTTTTATAGTGAAAATTATGCTCTTTCATATGAGCCTTAGTTTGATAAAATCGGCCAAAAGAAACGGGAGAAATCTTGGTTTGTTTATAAAAAAAATTGAACTTCCCCCACCGCTTTATTTTGATAGATAGAACAAAATGTTTTTGACAAAAAATATGGGGAAATGGTCAGTAAATATGAAAATAATATCATCGAAATACTTTCATTATGCAAAATTCTATACAAATTCCATTTTTCTACTTGGTGTTGGTTGTTACGCCCTCTAGCGGACGTTTGACCAATTCGAAAATAATTTACAGCAATTTCTCTTGGCGACTTTTATCATAATTTTTTTTTCTCAAATATATACGACCAATATCTTATGAGATATGGCCGCTCGCTGCCCTTAACGGATCACACTGTATATTAAAAACGAACCTCTTGATATTGTAAATGAAGCTAGGAATCTTGGTGTAATAATAGATAATAACTCAAGGTTTGAGAAACACAAAAATTAAAATTATTTATGACAATCGACGTTTTCTGCCTTTTCATGTAAAAATGTCCCTATGTGTGTTCCTTGTACTTTTAACTATGCTGATGTTCTGTTTGGTCCAAACTTAACGACTTATTGTAAAAATAGTTAAAAAAATTACAATTGTTACAAAACTCATGTTTAAGATTAATTGACGGTAATCGTAAATGGAAAAGAATTTCACATAAACTTAAGAAAGCCGGTTGGTTAAATATGGACAACAGGAGGAAACATCATGCAGCAATTTTGTATCACACAGTAATTACAACCAAAAAACCCTATTACCTTTATCGAAAAATAACCTTTCACACGGATGTGCATAATCTAAATATATAAGACATAAAGGCATGTTAAGGATACCCAATTTAAAGACAGAAATATGTAGACGGTCCTATAGATATCAAATCTGCCAAGTATGCAACTCTTTACCAGAGTCATTAAAATCTCGCAGTATTACAAATTCTTTAAAAAAGCTTTTACTTGAATTACTACAATGAACCTATGTATAAACCAACTCATACTGTACTAATAATATTAGTTTGTATTATTTGTTTTCTTAGGTTCAAGGTTAATAATTAAAATTTAACACCTATTTAACGTTTCCCTCCTGTTTGGGAGCTTTTTCAAAAATGTTTATTTAATACTTTACTCAAAGAACTAATACTAAGTACTGATTTAATGTACCTACTTTCTTTTAAAATAATATTCCCGATAATGTTTCTAAGAAAACTGAGTTGTTTGGAAAATCCCTCTCAATAATCAAATAATCTGTAAATAGATGTAATCGTATTAAGCCGATTACAGTAGGCCACTTGCCATTTAAAATTTCTGAGAAAAATTCCCCAAACACTACATATAAGAGTAATACAAATAAAAAATATTAATTTTGCATCTTTGAATTTAATAAAAATTGTAATGATATCTTGCTATCTTGACTTAATTTTTTAAAAATATATTTCATTGTAATTTATTTGTGACAATGTTCAAAGTTTTAATTAATCTTCTTACAAAAAGAACAAAAATATATAAAACAATTATTGTTACAGATTGGTTTGTCTTCTTATGAATAAACTGTGTTGCCTTTCTTTCTTTCTTTCAAAAATAACTCACTTTTCTACCTTGGCACAAAATTACATTTTTTATAGATTCATGTAATCCAATTTGGTGGAGATTGGATATATTTTCTTATTGGTTGGATGATTAAATATTAAAAAATTAAGACAGGAGCCCAGATTTAGGATTTAATATCCTCTGCAGGACTGGGGTGACGTTGTTGTTGAGTGGGAGTCGTATTGCCCATGGTGAAATATTTGGTGGAGATTGTAGGTTTGTAATAATGTGATTGGGAAACAGATTAATATCTTTTGGGGGTAGTGAGATCTGTTGGGAGGATAGTAGAATAATTTGCAGTAACGGGCCCTAATTTGTCGGTGAGTTGAACTTCTTGGGAATTCTGATACAGAGCTATGGCTGTATTATTCCCTTCCTGTCAGCCATTCGGTAAATGTTATAAGCAATCACAGAAAACATATAACCTGATAGAGCGCAAGAGGAGTTAGCAAGGTGCTAACGGGGTAGTTCGAGAAATTTTGAAGATTTCTTAAGGAAGTTACTCGGGATTTGTTGCGGGGTTTGCCCTGGTTTTGAGTGTTAGCTAGGGGAGATCTGTAAAAGGAATACGTCGTATTCCTCGGGTAGGATATTTCGTGGGGTGCTTGAAGCAGGAGTAGATGTGGATATGTCGTTTTACTTTTTGGTTTTAGTGTATTTTTGGCTAATGTGCCGCCGGGAAGTAGAGTGCGCTGGACATAGTGCGATCGTAGATTTTTGAATCGGTCTAGGACCGGAGTGATGTTGGTGTTTTCGTAGACGACATTGCTGGGGTGAGGTGCTCTTGATATTTACAATATCTAAGAATTGCTCGTTCACAGGACTAGATTGTTCTTGTGATGCGGTGTTGTATAGAATAACTTTGTAGTCTACGAGTGAGCTCATGGAGGGGTGGGTTCTACTGAATTTTCCTCCCAATGCCCTGATGAGATTGGCTCGTTTCCGGACAGAGTCCAAGGCAGACTTTACATCAACCGTCCATAAGTGGGTGTGAGTATATCTTATACATAGTATAAAAAACTATTGAACAAAACTTTATTTTAAAAATTTGTTTTTTTAGCTCAATGGTAGCTGTTTCGATAGACTACCATCGTCAGACTATTTGTCCCCTTCCTGGAGCCTATTTTTAATATCCCTTAGATAATCTAAAAAGAAAGTTTGCAGTTATACATCCTTCACTCTCAACCATAAGCAACTGGTAGATGCTATAATACTAGAATTGAAGAACATCCCAGATATTATCGAAAATTTTATATGCAAGGAGCATGAATTCAGTAGAAGTAAAAGAGGCCAACACGTAAATTTATGTATATAGCATTAGTGATACAAATTACAAGCTACACAAAATAAAATCTGTTTTTCGATTTTTGTTCAAAACAGTTGCTCTGCTTTATTTAAAATTGAAGCTATCAATAATATCAGTCACATGCAAAAAACTTAATTAATTTAATTTAATGTTGGGTAAGTTTCTGTGCCCCTCGTTACATAACGTTCAAAATAATTCTTTTATAAGGTAATGGATTGAAAATAAAAAGCAAACAATAACGATTCAAAGAGAATTCCATTGAAAAAATGTAGACTGAAACAGCTTTGATTTATTTGGATTGCCATAGTTTTTTTATGCTTTCAATACGGTCCTGGGTGACACACGTCAAGGAAAATGAGGTATTCGGCTAGACAGAATATCATTTTGAATATACACAGTTCTGATGACACGTGACGGGAATAGATATTTTATGGGGAACGTATATAATCCTTTGTGCGAAATCAAATTAATAAAAAAGCGCATATTAATATGCATAATACACGCGAGAATAAAACGTTTTTATTACAAAATTTTAAAAGTATTACGAGCCTTTCTCTCGTAAAATAACATTTTATTGCTGGGATTTACGTTAGGTTTTATTGTTAAATTGTTGTAAACAGCGTAATTAACTTGAATAAAGTCTTACGATGCTACATAAATTAAAATAACACTAATCAGCTAGTTTGAACTATACATTTTTTTAATAAAATTGAAAATATTTAAAATTCTCCTGTCATTTTTTTTATTATTGCATTTATAATGGTTTAATAAACAATGTTTCAATGAAGTGATTGTTTTAATTTTGTCAAACATAAAATTCATCAATTTGTTTTTGTTTTTTGATTTATTTTTTTAAATGGCAAAAAAGCTTTTTTGAATATAGTCAAATAAATCAGACTATATACTGACATTAAATACTCTAACATATTGTTAACTAAAAACTTGATTTGCATATTTTATCACTATACATTAAACAATGAAATAATTTAAATGTCAAATATCTATCTGCCAGTTTACATCCCAAGGTAAACATTGTCCAACTTTTGATTACCCCATAAGCATAAGTTATTAAAGAGAATACTTTTTGTGCCAAAGAATCTTCTTCGCGTGCCATGCTCGGTACAGGATTTCGGAAAAATAACATAGAGCACCGGACCAAATACTGAAGATAGGGGAATACACAACCCAAGGATTCATCAAAAAATAATTCAGAGGAGCCATCTTCTTGGTCAGGCTTTTGACCGAGTACGGCACGATGGCCTAATACAGAAGATGAGAGAAAAACTAAGCTCAGCGATCTAGTGAACACATGTTTTTTTTTTAAATGTGAATAAGAAAAGTAAAATCCAAACTCGAACTAATAAAAGCTGTAGTACCACAAGGAGCTTGATCTTGTTATCGCGACTGTACAACATAAATGTATAGATATTTCTTAAGCAGACAACGCAAGAAGCATTTAGCATGTAATGGTGCTAAGGGGACTCCAACAGGTTGTGGTTCAAATTAAATTATTAAAAACGAGGCAAGACAAGTAAAAGTAAGATATATTATAAAAGCTAAAATTATACCAATTATATTGTACGCTTCTACAATCTGGCGAAACACAGCTAAATCAAATAAACAAAGAATACAAGCACAGCAGCATATCAGCCCAAGACAATTAGCAAATACCCTATGGTGTACACGAAACCAATAGCTCTTCAGAGAACTGAAAATACGGCACTGATAAAATTCGCATTCTAAATTGGATGTATTTTATTTTATCAGTAGGTGTTGATCTAGGAATGATTGGCTGCGTTTGATGTTCAGCTAGTAGTATTATTGAACCTGTTAACCTATTAACGGATTCCAGAAGTTGCTTCTACCAGCTCTATGTTACTTTGTGCCCCTTTTGTATTTAAAATTGATAAATCCACAAAAAGCTAATCAGTTCTGCCTTTTGCCTTTAATACTTCATTGTTAATATTTACTGTATTTAATTATTGTATGTTATATGTTTTTTGTTGGCGTTTTAAAACGTAGTGGGCCTTACTTTGTACAGATTGACTAAAAGTTACATTTTAATTATATCTAAATATTTTTAGTTTTTTTACACTTTAAACGTCAAAAATCGCACTGCCTACATTCCTTGTATGTAACATTTAACAATAACATGCAAGTAATGAGATCTCACAACATACGCAGGAGTTTAGATAAAAAAGCCTAAAATTTCTTGGTTTAATCACACTGCAATGAAATTTTTATCTACCTACTACTTTATTTGGTCTAATTACATACTTTAAGTCAATTAAAAAACATGAAAAGCTTTTGGTATTAGAGATATATCTTTAAGATTAAAAGAATAATGC
Source organism: Ophraella communa (assembly GCA_035357415.1). Taxonomy (NCBI): domain Eukaryota; kingdom Metazoa; phylum Arthropoda; class Insecta; order Coleoptera; family Chrysomelidae; genus Ophraella; species Ophraella communa. The sequence continues at coordinate 19,832,763 of CM068982.1, forward strand.
CCCTAAATATCCGCAACACATTATTGAGATCTTATAACATGTTAGTTTAGATAAGAAAACATAAGTTTCTTTGTTTAATTAAATTGTAATGGAATATTTACCCAAGTGCTACTTTATTTGGTCTTTTTACATACTTTTCGTCAATTTAAAAACATAAAACTTATTATCATTAGTGAAATACTTTTATAGTCTATAGGTATAGAAAGGACAAGGAGTAATAAATCATTCATTTAAGTAGATTTCATAGACGTACCAAAATATATTTTAAGAGGGTATACCGTGTTGATGCAAGTGTTGATGATATTGTGGAATTAACGGCTGCTATGTTGTGTGTTGCTAAATCAACAATTTATAGATTACTAAAAGAAAGCAAGAATGCAACTCTTCAACTCCCTAAAACTCCTTCAGGCCGAAAACCAATTGAGATCGATGAGTCATTAAAACAAAGACTAAGGCGTAAAGTCCATGGATTTTACTTACGAAAGGAAATTCCAACACTTGACAAAATTATGACATCAGTGCAAGAAAATACGGACTATACAAAATTCTCTAGAAAGACATTATGCAAACTTTTGAAAGATGTGGGTTTCAGATATACAAAACATAATAGAAAATCTCTCTTGATAGATAAACCGGAAATAGTTTTTTGGAGAAGAGACTATTTAAGAAGCATTCGACATGCCAGAGAACAAAATTTGAAAATCTTCTACTTAGACGAAACATGGATAAATGCTGGATATACAGTTTCCAAATCTTGGCAAGATGAAAACATTAAAAGCGGAAGGCAGGCATTCGTGGAAGGTTTGCAGCCACCATCTGGAAAAGGAAAAAGACTTATCATTGTCCATGTTGGAAGTTCTGAAGGTTTTGTTGATGGTGGATTATTAACTTTTATTTCAAAACGCACGGGTGACTATCACGAAGATATGAATGGGGATGTCTTCAAGGAATGGTTTGTTCAAATGTTGGATCTGATTCCAAAAGGGGCTGTTATTGTTATGGACAACGCAAGCTACCATTCACGGTTACGAGAAGCATTGCCCACAAGTAAAGCGTAAAGCAGAGCTTTTGGAGTGGCTTATTTCAAAAAATATTAAGTTTCCAAAAGATCCACCAAGGAAAGAACTTTACAGAATTGCAAAAATAAACAAGAATAAATACAAAACCTACATTGTAGAAGAAATGGCTTCTTCTTGTGGTATATCAGTTCTTCGACTTCCCCCTTATCATTGTGAACTTAATCCCATAGAATTAATATGGGCTCAGGTAAAGAGGGGAGTTGGAAAAAAATACTACTTTTAAAATAAACGATGTTGTGAAATTGTTTGAGAGTGCTGTAAGTCATGTTAGTAAGGAAAATTGGACAAACTGTATCGAGCATGTTATCAAAGTAGAGGCAAATATGTGGAAAATTGACAATATTTGTGATGATTCAATTGACCCAATTATTATTAACGTCAACAACAATTCTTCCTCTTCCGAGTCGAATATAGAATAAAATGTAAGTAATAAATGTATTCCAATAATTATTTCTTTTCATTTTTTATTATATTATAATTTAAAACGTATTTTTTTCCCAAGATACAAACCACTGCATTGCGTTATTGCTTATGTGCTAATCCTTTAACAATAAAGAAAACCCTAAACTTTGCTACAACTGAAACAAATACAGGGTCGATCTACCTGGTTTTTGGATTTACGGAAGAAATGTAATTTAAAGTAAGAGATTTATCAAAAAATTCATGGTGCTCCCTGTAAAGGTTTTGCATACTTAATTAGGGTTTATTATTCCTCGTACTTTTTGTACAGACTATAGATTAAAAGAGTAAACCAACCAGTTAATTGATCAATCGATTAATTATTTTAAAAAATAGATTTTTTTAAATTATAAGAATGACGGAGCTTAAATTTCCGAAAATTTTGAAAATTAATTTTATTCAAATATTCGTGCCCGAAAGAAAATCTCCAGAAAAAATTTAAGCTTGCGTGATAATCGGTAAGTAAAGTTCACAATTTAATTCGGAAAAATATTATTAATCTAATCTGACATCTATCACAAAGCTTTATAATTACTAGTTTAAACGTCTGTACCGTGGGAGAAATATAATATGTTTTTATTTTTCTATGGTCTGTACGCTGGGGTTTCAGTGTAATTAGTTAAACTTAAAGTATTTTATTGATTAAAAAGTAGAGGTGTAAAATTTTCAATGAAAAAATTACAAACAAATTTAACTATAATCATTATTGAATATTATCAAATAATTTTATTAATTTTAAAATAATAAAAATTTTTTATTTATACAATTATCCATTTATCTTGCAATTCAAATTTAATAGATTCAGCAACAATAATATTTATGAAATGTCAATATCTGCATCAAATCGAGTGTAGACTAGTGATTGCTCGCGCATCAGTTATCCGAATAGTTCCTTTGTATCAGGAAACTAATAGCATTGACCGGAGATGTGGAACTAGACGTCCTAAGGTAATGAATGCAATGTTAGCAGGTTCTGTACGTCTAAATCGAATCATAACAGTATTAGCTGTCCGAACTCATTTATGAAGAACGTATGGTAGATTAATTTCTAGTACCACAATAAGGCGGAGACTTCCCAGATCCAATTTACAATCAAGGAGACTATTAAAAGTACCCAAGTTACTTTCTAGGCACATAGCCGCTCGTCTACAGTGGATACAGGAACACAGAGATGGAACACAGCTTATTCATATCCCAGGCACTATGTTTGAAATATTATTGAACGTATTATTCGTTCTCTCCGAAATGAAACTAAAAATAATTTTATTCTTATGGATAACACTGCTAGGCCCCACTACAGGAGAACATTACAAAATGCACTGGAGATTGGGAATATTCAAAGATTTTCATGTATGTATGAAGCGAGTTTTGTACGGCTAATGCCGCTTGGCGCATCCTAATTTCCAGCGTCTTCTGTCGAAGCAATCCTAATTTGTAAAATTTCTGATAATTATTGCTTCCTCTACGTCATCTCTCCACAAGCGTCTTGGTCTTCCTCGTTTTCTTCATGTTTGTGGAGTTCATTCCCAGATCTTTTTTGGTCATCTTCCGTTTCACATTCCCTGCAAGTGTCCATACCAGTTTAATCTTTTGGCTTCGATTGTGTCGATTATGTCTAGGTCAATTTTCATCTCTGCCCGAACATCATCGTTTCTTACTTTATCTAGTAAGCTGGCAACATCGTCTCCAGTAGTCCATCTCCATAGCTCTTATTTTTGATCTGTTTGGTTTATCTCTCACAGTTCGGCGCCGTATAGTCCTATGCTTTCTATCATGGTTTCATAGATTCTTCTTTTGTTTTCTTTTGTTATTTTTTTGCTCCATAATAGTCCGTGTAATTGTCTTGTAGCTGATCTTGCTTGGCCCATTCGTGAGGCTATTTCGTCATTACTTCCTGAATTTGATGTTATTTGAACTCCTAGGTATTTGAATCTTTCCGTTGTTTTTATCGTTCCCCTTTCAATTTGTATGCTCTTCAGCTTTTCTTCGACCACCAAGTACTCAGTTTTTTGCATGTTGACTGAGAGGCCCCACTTGTTATATTCCTCTTTAAGTTTTCGCAGCATATAACTAATATCATTCTCATTTTCTGCTAGTATGGCTTGGTCGTCAGCGAAGTGCAACGTGTACAGTTTTTCATCACCAATAGGGACGCCCATGTTGCAACACTTTCTTCTCTACAATGGCCAGCTAATTCTCCAGATATGAATCCCATTAAGATCATGTGGGACGTGGAAATAATTTCTTCTAGCACCCTCTAGAAACTCACACTTGCGGTCCAAGAAACAAAGGACACACGGGATATTAACGCTCTAAAATGGTGTTTTTTCTAAATTTCAAATTAAGATAATCATTTTATATTTTTATATTTTAATCATTTTATATTTTTTATTTTTATTTTTTTTGTTCAGTTCAACTTTAATTAAGCCAATTTGCATTTAATGCATAAGCAAATAATATGTATTTTGTAATACATAAGGGGGTCCAAGAATTTTGGCGCTGTAAGCATTATATTATTATTTCATTTTTTGATTAATTTTTTTTATTAACTTTGCATCGACCGCATAGGGTCATTAGCACTAGAGTAATGAACATAATAATGTAACAATAATTAAATTTTGGTTACTGATATTGATTTTAAAAAATTTAGGACATTACAATTACTAATATTACAGTCTTTTAATATTTCTTTCATAGTGTTTGGAAGATGATGTTGTTGTCTTTCTAGGGTATAAAGAGGACATTCGATTAAAATGTGTTTCACTGAAATTGTATTATCACAAACAAAGCACTTTGGTTCCTCTTCTCTTTTTAACAGGTATTCGTGGGTAGTAGTGGTGTGTCCTATTTTGAGTCGTGATAAGATAACTTGCTGACGTCGGTTTATAGGCCAGAAAGTCCATGGGATCACTAAAGGTTTTATCTCGTGGAGTTTTTCGTTGGTTGTATTCCATTGGGATTGCCAGACTTCGAATAATTTTCTTTTAAAAAAGGATTTTAAATCGGTATGAATTATTTCGTGTTCTTTTATTGAGTCTGTTCTAGTTATTGCGGATCTAGCTAAGGTGTCTTGCCCCACGTGAGATGGGACCCAAAAGAATTCCACTATCGAGTTCTGTTGTTGTATCTGGTATAATGTTGTATTTATGCGCTGTAGTGTTGGATGGGAGGTATAAATTTGGGACAGTGTAGTCAAACAACTAAGGGAATCGGATATTATTAAAGATTTTAAAAATTTATTTTGTAGAATAAAATGCAAGGCTTTAAGAATAGCCAGAAGTTCTGCTGAAAAAATGCTGGTCTCTGGTGGGAGTTGGTACAGAAATTGTTGTTCTGAGCAATGAAAGCTGGCTCCTACTCCGTCTTCAGATTTAGAGGCATCGGTGTATATATAATAGAAACTTTTATATTGTTGAAGGGTTAGAAGAAAGTTGTTTTTAAAATATTTGTGTTCGATACTATTTTTATTATATTTAGTAGACAAAAATTGCATTACGGAGGCCAGATAATCCATGGAGGTGATAATGTTGTTTTGGAGTTATTACAAACATTAGGAGGTTCTATGTTGAGGTTCAGTAGATTTCTATTAACTAGTTCATAGAAAGGTAATTAATTTGATATATACTTTTTACAATCTATAGCTTATAGCCCTCTTCAATCCATGGATTATTCAACACAAAATGAATGTTTTAAACAAGCTCTCTAGCTTTATTATATTAATATAGATAGATACATTGTTATTTTTAACGTGAAACTATGTTCTAAAGAATTAATGGTGGTATAAATTTTTAATTCCACAAATTTCAATTTAATTTCAAATGTAACAAAAAGACGCATGTCCAATCGCAAAGCTCATTTTTTACCTCGACGCTGCATGTGGCGTGGAAGTGATAATATGTAACAAAACAAAATAGAGTGGCCTATACATATCTGTTCTGTTATGACTATCTGTTATATAACATGGTGTATTAATCATATCAGCGTTTAAGAGAGAAACGCAAAATGATTCATATTTCTGGGTATTAGATATTAAGTTCAGATTAGCGTTGATTAATGAAGAAGGAAATGTAGTATTCGGAAAAATAATTGTCGTAAGTACATTTCAGAGTAGTTTAGTCATTAAGTTACCCTTTTCTTTCTAACGAAAATAAAATAAAATAAACATAAAATTGGACTTGATGTCAATAAATTTATACTAACTATTTAGATCCATTTCTTGCAAAACTTCTATTCCAATATATTTTTCTATTTGGTTAATGGGTTTTTAACGGGATTGAATTAGAAGGGAAACACTTTAATTAACGGATGATTTTTGGGACAAATGTGAAAGTGGAGAAACCCAAAACCGAAAAAGCTAATAAACTGTTCTCTTTAACTTTAATGTCACACGAATTAAAATCAATTTTAGCTAATAAAAGTTGGTTAATTTATAAGGCACGTCCAGTTTTCTCTAAGGGATTTTATATTTGAATTGAAATCGATATCACTTTTGTAATTCTCTCATTTTATTCTAACGGTGTTAATCTGCAATTTTACTTGCGTTCGAAATTTCAAGCAAAGGAGGATTGGGGGATTTGACCCTCTTTTGTTGTTGCAGCTTACGGTCGCAACCCATTACAGCGTCTTCGCCGTGTAATCCTAATTCTACTTTATAGTTTTGTTCTTTGTTTTCAATTATTTCGTGTTCTACAAATGAAAACATAAGTTAAACCAAAATCGTATTTCGGTTCCCAAGTATTCATTAAGTTTTCCTATTTCAAATAAGTTAACTTTTTTCCAATAAACTTAATTCTTCTTAAAATTAAAAATAAAACTATACAACAATAATAGAAATAGGTTAGATTGGATTGTCTTAGATCGTATAAGCCATTCAGACTTCTCTGCACTTCGACCTATGAAGATCTTTTGTGCCTACCTTGAACTACCTTGAACAAATACCTAATTTCATAAGGAATCAGAGTAACTCCTTCTAGGTATTTAAGCCGTTTGCAGAACAATGCTACCCATTCGCATAGTATATGTTCCGCCGTTTCTTTGGCTCTTCACTTTTTCACTTTTCACTTTGCCAATTATTATTCTGAGGTGATACCTCAAAGGGCAGTGTCCTGTGCATTTTGCTTTTTCAGATGATATTTCTACAAAGCTCTTAGCTTGCCGCAGTCCTGGCTTATTCCTCCAGTGAAATCGTAGTCGATCCTCTTCCCAGGAAGTTTCTTTTTAATGTGGATTTTGTAAGACCACAGAAGGGCTCCGCACCAAGAAAAGGGGTATTAGCCCCTTCTTTTCCGAGTCTAAAGCTTCCTCATTACCTACTATCCCTCTGTCACCTAGCACCCACATTAATGTGACCTTGTTGTTTCTTGTCGGTTTCTTTAGGAATTGTTTGCATTCCCAGACTAGCTTTGCCTCATAAGTAAAAGAACTTAGGACCTTCAAAGCTGCCAGACTGTCTTATCTGTCTTGGACCTCTAAAGCTGCTGTGGAGCACCTTGTCATTGCCCCTGTGATTCCCAGACAAGCCAGCCGTTGCATTTTCTGCAACTTAGCACATGCCCTTGATTGCTCAATTTTTAAACACCATACTAATGAAGCATAGGTGATCATGGGCTTGATAATCGTTTGGTACGACCAGAAAATTAGTCTTCCTAAATGTCCTGCGGCAAGTCCAGCTGGCCACTAAGACTTTTTATAAGACTTTTTCCAAATGATTTTTCCAAGTTAGTTCTTCATCCACTCCTAGATATTTTACCATCCTTGGAAAATATTAGTTCGGTTGGAGCGATTAGAGATTATCTGCGTCTCCTGGTGAACGGTACCAATTCTCTATGTTTAGGGCAACTTACATTAAGTTTGAGATAACTTTATCATGCGTTTTGACAGAAGGTCGTCGACGACCAGGAACCACAGCAGAGGCGATAATACTCCTCCTTAAGAACATCTTTTTTCTGCGGCCATATTCATCGACTCTTATATTACCTGTAATAATTCTGGTTCTTAGCATTGACTCTATCCATTGTACTAGTGAGGACTCTATGTTCCTCTTTTTCAGTGCCCTTTTGATGGATATAAAGAAGGTGTTGTCTATGTCAATAAAAGCGCAAGGGGCTATTTTTTAGTGTCTTTTAAAGCATTATAGAGGGCTTATGGTAGATTTGCCTGTTTAATAAGTAAACTGTCTTTTGTAAAGAAAGATTTCTGTTTCCAATATAATAATCTATTAATTTCTTCGTAGTTTTAAAAAGACAAACAGGTTAGGCTTTTGGTGCAATAAAACTGAATCATTCATGCTACGTCTCTCTCTCTCTCTCTTGGATTTAAAATCCCTCCAGGCTTATGTATCCGAGGAAAAGCCGCTCTAAATGGAAACCCCCTTTGGAGTAGGGCTGAAAAATCTCCGTCTGTATCCTGCTATTTAAAAGTTTTGAAACAATTAATCGTCCATTTAATTCTGTTGGTTGTAAATATTTTATCCGCTAGCTGCATGTTTGTCCTGTTAAGTCTACGCCGAGACTCTTTCGGTTGACAGGTCAGAGGAAAATCTGATTTTGGCTGAGGCTTCCTCTGTTGATGATTGTTAAGTTGTAAGCATAAAAGTAGGCCGAGGTAATATCGATCTGCCTTTTGCCTGCTTTTGTTGACAAGGCCATTATGCCAAATCTACCGTAATGAATTCTGAAACAGGTTTAAAATTAACATCTTTATCGAGCAGCGGAGCTGCTTTTGAGTTGCCTCGGATAACATATTAAAATTTTTATGTTCTATTCCTGTAATATTAGTTCTAGTCTGGGTACTGTTTATTTAAAATCAAAGTTATAAATAAGACATAACCTAACCTACCAATCTTCTGATATTTGCCTTAAAATTTTATTTTTCAATAAAATAATAGAATAATTTGTTGAACTGTTTTATGTTTATCCTTAGAATAAATGTCTAAAAAATGCCTAATATGGCTTTGAATAGTAAAAGGCACCAGAACCTTCAGGGGAGCCCATATAGACTCAGATCATTTTCTAGTAGTCATCCAAATGAAAATAAAGGTAATAGAAAGCTTTAGAAAGGTGGAAAAAAAGAAACAATGGAACACTGAAAAATTTAAAGAACGATAAGATAGAACAGCACTGGGAAAAAATAAGGAGTGCTATTATAACTACAGCTGATTAAGTTTTAGGAAAAAAAAAACCCAAATAAAGAATGGTACAATGAGGACTGTGAAAATAAGACTAGAGAAAAAAATCCAGCAAGAAGCAAGTAGCTAAAAACAGGAAGAATACTTGGTATACAGTATACAGAGAAAAAAAGGGGGAATCAGATAAATGCTCCCGGGAAGAAAATCACAATGGATAAAAGAAATGATAACTGATATAGAAAATAGTAACAAAGACAACAAAAAGCTGTTTGGTTATATAAAAAAGCAAACAAAAAAGAATAAAGAAGTAATTCAGAAAAACAAGGAAGATTGGGAAAGGTACTACGAAGAGCTATACGAGTCAGAAGTGGAGGAACGGACAGAAAAATTTTACCAAGAACAAAAAAATAAATACAATTTACCATCATTTGAAGAGTACGAAGAAGTAATAAAACCACTAAAGCAAAGAAGACACCTGGAAAAGACGAAATAGTAAATGAATTAATAAAGGAAGGAGGAGTAGAACTACCTAAGCAGATATATAAGTTAATAGAAATGGTGTGGAAAGGAGAACGGATGCCAACGAGTGGAATGTAGGACTGATAGTACCAATCTTTAAAAAGGGAGACCGCACTGAATACAACATCTACGGGGAAATAACTCTTCTGAATACCGTTTATAAAATCCTGACAATGCTTATTAGAAAAAAATAACAAAATATGTAGATTAGCAAGTGGGAAAGTATTAGTATGGTTTTAGGGGAGGAAAATCGACGATAGACGCATTCATGTTATGACACAAGAAAAAAAACCACGAATATGGAATTGATCTGCATATACTATTTGTTGACTTCTAGCAAGCCTTTGATAGTGTAAATAGAACAAAATTAAAAAAGAAAATAATTAAAATGGGAATTCCAAGCAAACTTCTAAGACTTACTAACATGACGATGAAAGGCAAAGATAGCAACACAAGACAGATTCACAAAGGAAATAGAGATCCAAAAGGGAGTCAGAGAGCTCTATCAACATCATTATTTAATATAGTTTTGGACGGGGCTATAAAAGCAACTGAAGTAGGAACAACAATAGCACAAAATATGTCACAAAAAAAATAGGATATGCAGATGACCTAGCTCTGATTACAAGAAACAAAAAAAGCTTAGAAGAATTGTTTTTAAAATTAGTAATAGAAGCGAAAAATAGAGGATTGATAATTAATGAAGCGAAAACGAAATATATGCTAGTAAGTGTAATGCTGAATGATAAGAATGATAAAGAGGGATAGAAATAATGGAAATAATAAAATCAAGAAGCAAAGTATACTGGAAATGTAGCAGATTACTTAAAGATAAAAACATAACCAAGAACACAAAGCTGAAAATATACAAATCCGCGATAAGACCAACAACGAGTTATAGTAAGTAGAGCATGAAGATTGCAGAGAGGAAAATATTAAGAAAAATATTTCAGAGTAATGATGAATCATGAAATCAGACAAAAAATGAATGAAGAGGATATTGTAAGGTTCATAAAAGCTAAACGACGTAAATGGTATGGACATGTATACAAAAGAGAGTTGGATGTACTAATAAAAAAAGTAAGCACGTGGAAGCCACAAGCAGGAAGCGCGAGAGGAAGACCTAAAACGAGTCCGACTAGATATTAGAAATGTGGACATCAATAACATAATAGACAGAAAATCTTGGAACAAAATTACCGAAAAAGCAAAAATGTGCCAAAAATTGTAAAAAAGAGAAAACAGACAAAAAAGCAGACTGATTCACCGCATAAAAATAAACCAAAGAGCTCGGTAGAGCGTCCACCATTCCGACGGGATTAAATAGCCATATTTATAATATGGCTAATATGGCACAACAATTGATAATAGCTGTATATTTTATATTTTTCTGCTTTATCTGGTAAATGAAGTATAATATCATTTTCTTGCCATAACTTTGTATCCATTATATTTTTACATGAACACATCGAAAAAAAGTCAATATAAATGAAATAGCTTTTTATTTTATTGGGCACTATTTTTGAATACAAGAATTATCAATTTACTTTCAAGTTGATTTACACTAAAGCCAAAGAAAAATATCAAACATAAAGACCGTATTTTTGTGTTCTTAGTCCAAGTTTGCTCTGCTCCGTAATTCAATCTAATCCTTTTGGATTAATAACCCAATAAATTGCAGCCGTCCATCATTGGCGTTAAACTAACATCCAATTAGAAACTTTCCATCTATGTACAACTATTAATTATGAAATACCAAATTGGATGAGCCAAAGGGGAAACTTACTGCTAGTGTGAAAACCAATAACGAAAATGACTCATGGTTAAGGGTATATCCTTCAGAAAAACGACTGTCGGGTAAATTAATGTCTTTACATTATTAATAGTTTTTCTATACTTCTAAGGAAGTGTTTAAAACAGTAATGGCTAGCCAAAAAGTTCTATTTTTTTTAGAAAAATTATTTTATGTGAAACAAACTTTATTGAAATAGTCTTTCGTTAAATATTAGGTTTGATGTGGCAAATTTCTTTTTTATACATTTTTAAAACGTTTTACAAACTCGCTCCCCGATCAACTGACACCAATCAAAGTGTATTTTATGTTATTATCACTCACCTTAATATCTTGTCTTCATTTATACATACTTCGATTTTTTATTCGATAATAATAAGACCAGCGATATTAATGTAAAATACACTTTGATCTGTGTCAGTTGGTCGGGGAGCTACTTCAATTATTTTATCATTCCAAGCAAATATATAACAATAATCGATATATCAACTAAAATAAATATTTTTTAAACCCACAAAATTATATAAACTTTATAGAAACTTTTAAACACTGGAAATGTAAAATTTAGGTATGTATTTGTTTATAAGTATAAAATTTATATTAATTTTGGTAAAAGAACAGTAAAGAATATGACAAAAAAAAATTATGATTAAAAAGAAGATCTAACTCATCTTACTGAAGACGTAGTATAAAACCAATAATAGGATATAATTGTGAAGAAGAGTGTCAAGAATGAAATTTGTAAAATTTTAACATAAATACGTATTTTGCTGCATCATAAAAAACTTCAAATAAAAGGTAATTTGGGCCAACATGTATTTATACGGTGTAATGTATCTTACAAAAAACAAAAGAATATATCCAGAAAAAGAAAATAAAACATTTTTAACACTGTCAGAAATGAAAGAAGCTACGGAAATTGCATCACTGAATTTGTTACCAAAAAGTCCAAAAAATTGTATATAGCGGCTTATAAATCTCTTTCTTAAATTGGAGGCAGTAGAAAAAAAAAGTAAAATCGTTTTCGGAATGTGGGTGTATTTTGCAGAGCCAACCATAAAATATAAATTCCTGACACTCCAGTTTCATTATTCGATGCTAAAAATACTGTAAGTGCACAAGAATAAATGTATCAACTACGAAAAGCTAGTGTAAAGTATCTCATGAAATTGTAAATTGTGCTACAAGTGCAGAAAGTAATCTATTCCATACGATGTATAAAAGTTGTTTCAGCAATCGCAGTAGTTTAGAATAGGTATCTGCATTATCTACATAGTTTACAAAATTTATATTGAAAATTTCACACCTCTAATTTTTAACCAATAAAATGCCTTAATTTTGTCTAGCTACAATGGTTACTAAAAAAATTTCCGGAAATTAAACAAATAGAAAGAAAAAGAACTGAAATAGACCACCCCGAATATGGAAAGATAAATGAACTAGTCAAGAAAAACCTAAGAAAAGACCTAAGGACATATAGAACAAAAAAAACCTACCAGTGGAAGACAAAAAATGTCAAAAATTAAGGATGATCACAATAACCTCGTATTCCATAAGGAAGAGATCACCAAACCAATACAATGGTTTCTATGGAAACCTATACAAGTCAACAAATCCAGACTAGAAAAAACCACATTCTTAATGTGGGTTCAGAAAACCTTCCTGAAATAACACAAAAAGAAATCAGAAATGCTCCACAACAAATGAAGAACGGAAAAGCTGATGGGGAGGACAGAATAAACACGGAGAATCAATTGGGAGAATCAATTGGGAGAACCAATACTACAAGAAGCGATTAAAACGTTGTTAAGTAAATGCTTAAGACAGGAAAGAATACTAAAATCTTGGAAGAACGCCGAAGTTATTTTGATCCATAAAACAGGGGACAACACAAACATAGAAAACTACCGACACTTAAGCTTGTAGTCACACTTGTATAAACTACTGCTAAAAATGCTTACCAATAGGCTAACAACCAAGCTCGACTCATACCAACCAGTCCATCTTTTGGAAAGGTTTTGGCACAATGTACCACCCACAAACAATTTTGAACAACCATCGAGAAAACAACTGAATACAACATACCGCATCTAGCATTTCTCGACTATCACAAGGCCTTTGACGGCATCGAAAGGTGGGCTTTCTTAAATGCCCTAGCAAATCAATACACGATACTCACAAAAAATAATTACCAAGACTCTACATTCCATATAAAGAGGGACTATGATCTCCAAACAGACACAATAAAACTAGGCAAGGCGTAAGACAAAAGGAAAATGTGTTTAAGAAGCTGAACTAGGAAGGGAAAGAGATAGGCTTGTAAATAAACCTAAACAAAACAAAATATTGTAACAATCCACAACACCATCACAGAAAAGGTAAAACAATATACAGGGTGTTTCTTAAGTAATCTAAAATATTATATGGGGCGCTTCGTTACTCAATTTTAAGACAAAAAGTTCATAAAAACATGTGTGATAGGTGTCGTCGTTTATGAGATACAGGGTGTTGTACGTGAAATTAATTTTTTTTGGTGACGCTACTGATTTATATTTTTTTATTATTTTATTAAAAGCAACATGTATTAAACATAAAGAAAAAATAATACATTTCAGAGCAAATGTTCAAAATGTCCACCTCCAGCTAAAATGCAAGAATCCGCTCGATGTCTAATGGATTGTCGAATACGTTCGAAGATACCAGGATTGTTACGAATAACATTACAGCCGTCTATGATACGATTTTGAAGATCTTGTACGTTTAATATCAGTGTTGTGTAAACAAGCGATTTCAAATATCCCCACACACAAAAATCCAGAGGATTGTGTCCAGGTGATCTAGGGGGCCACGGGTGTGGAGATCCTCGTCCGATCCAATGGCCTGGAAAAACGTTATTTAAAAACTCGCGTACAATCACTGAAAAATGTAGAGGAGCTCCTTCATGCATGAACCACATGCGCCTTCTAATAATAATAGGTACATCTTCCAAAAGAAGTGGAAGTTCATTTTCTAGAAAATGTTGGTATGTCTCACCGGTTAACCGTACAGGAAGGAAAAATGGTCCAATTAAATAATCATCGATGATGCCAAGCCAAACATTGACCGAAAATGTTTGTTGAAATCGTTTTACACTTATGGTATGTGGATTTACATCTGCCCATATGTGGTCATTATGAAAATTCATAATCCCATGTCTAGAAAAGTTGGCTTCATCCGTAAATAGAATATTGGCCACAAAATTCGGATTGTTCGCGATTTCACGTAAAATCCATTGACAATACTGTATGCGTAATGGATAGTCAGTAGGTAACAAATGTTAAACACGTTGAACGTGATATGGATACAGTAAATTATCTTTTAGAATATTCCAAACAGTTTTGTTACTAACATTTACTTCATCAGCAACTTTTCTTGTACTCGTTTCTGGATGTTGGTCAATAATTTGAAGAATCTGGTTTTCCAATTGGGGATTTCTCACAGTTCTGGGTCGTCCAATAATATTCTTCGATTTAGCAAAAGTTCCAGTTTCTTGTAAACGAATATGTAACTTAGTAAACGTATCTGAACATGGTAAACGATTATTTGGATAACGCTGGGCATAAGTACGTCTAGCTTCTAAGGCATTACCATTCGCTAATCCGTACAAAAAATGCATATTAGCCATTTCAACATTAGTAAACACTGGCATAGTTATTAACTAAACACAGAGTCAATCAAATAAAAATGTACGATTTTTGCGTTGGTTTTCAAATTTGACACTTGTCAACATTATTTCAAAGGCCACATAGAATAAGCATGTTTTTGCGTATTACTCCTAAAAACCAGTAGCGTCACCGGGAAAAATTAATATCACGTACAATCAGCACTGACTTATTACAATAAATTCAACACCCTGTATCTCATAAACGACAACACCTATCACACATGTTTATATGAACTTTTCGTCTTAAAATTGAGTAACGAAGCGCCCCATATAATATTTTAGATTACTTAAGAAACACCCTGTATATACCTAGGCTACATCATTAAGAACGGGAACACATACTAACTTTCTAAAGACTATGCGACACAAAAAGAAGCATAGTGAGAGGAAGGAAAAGATGTGGCAGTGGTCGGGAGACAGTAGATAAGAGCAACTAGATATAGGGTATCATGGAAAGAATTAGAGGAGGCCTATATCCTCCAACACTGGATGAATCAAGGCTTAAGAAGAAAAAGAAGATGCGCTAAGGTAGAAAAATTAGTTATTTTTGTCGAGGTCCATTAAGATCGAGAAGCGAAGCTCCGAGACAATAATACACTTTTCTACCATAACTCATATAGCCTTTTTTTCACTACCGGCATTCCATATTTTTATTATTATTATGGCATTCTATTATAAATTAGTTTTTGAAACTAATTCTGTTTCAAATGGAATGACAGTTGTGCACATCGACACATCCAATAAATGTTTTGTCTTGCAAAAATCTCTAATGAAAATGCATAAGTCAATGAATTTTCATTTTTGAATAGGTAGGCGGATATGACTATTAAATAAGAAAGGAAAACTATTTTTTCATTTTGTCTTTGCCATCAGATAACCTCACATTCTGTTAAATGGATTAAGATTTAGTTCTAATCAAGTAGAGTCTGTATTTTTCTACCTTGATAAATAACGAACAATTTTAATGCCTCTATAAAAGTCAATAAATTTAGATCCTACAGCTAGTAGTAAAAAAAAGATTTATTTTACGTACAAATAATTCATGTACTTGTTAATTAACAGTTTTAGTAAACAAATACACAAAATATTATTTTAAAGTTATAAATTTTAGGATGGTTTATTAGTTAATATTATAAATAGTTGAAGACATTCAATGGCATTACTAGTAAATCAAATACAGCTTTATTGATTTACTAAAAAGCAAAAGTATTATATTTAAAGAGAAAAATAATTATTTCATGATAAACAGATATTAAATATATAGTTAACGAGAATAAGAAAACTGTATTCTAAAGATATTTGCAAAGATTATCGGTTACTTGGTTCATTACTGGAAAAATGTTTGAAGGGCGATAATAATTAACTGGCAATTTTTACGACAGAGTGCTAATTTCTAGTTGGGGTTGAAACCTTTCGTTCTGGTAATAACCATAGAATTCGTTTTCACACATTAGGATGCCGACTACAATGACCGCTTTCTCGTTTATAGCCTTGTTAAAATGTGGTATTTTCTGGGGTAATTCTCATTTTACTACAGTCACCTTTTTCCCTAATGCAATCCAGAAACAAAGTAAAATACAAAATGGAAAAAGCAATATGGTTGCGGTTATTCATTAAATCACCTTTAATGTTTTATTAGTCTCCTCAGTTGAATATTAGAGATTTATTTTACAAACCTTTACTCTGTGTGCAAGTTCATCCTACTGAGAAATTTAAACGACGAAACGTTAGAACAAAATTTCCACTTTTATTTAAAGAATTAGATTTTTAAATTCAATGACGGCTGTTTCGATAAAACTATCATAGTCAGCTTAATATTATGTCACAATGGAGAAGGTCAGTATGGAAAAAGTACTGTAGCATAAAATAATCTGATCTAATCGAAATACTAATTATAGAACATCAAAATATCATGAAACAAGAAAAAACAAGAAAAGTAATTTTATTTATTGGTTTATTAATTAAATGAAATGTTTGATTAATTTGTATTTTATTTCTTTGTTTGATTTTAAAAAGCGCCCTAACAAAAATAAAATAAGCTAAAATATGCTGCTAGCTCAATAATTTGATTTCTTTAGAGACTCGACTCTTTATCTTGGGTAGGATTCAGGTAAAACTCAATTGAACTACTCTGTAAAATATCCGATTATAATTAAGGAATTTATTTAATACATTTATTTTAAAAATTATTAATTCTATACAAAGATTTATTACATGCGGTTACATGATGGAAATACCTAATACTAATATTTGTTCATGCTGTTCCCTGCTTACCCTGTTTACCAGGATAAGAAATCTTGTTAATCTTACCAATCAGTTTGATATTGATGGATCACACTATTCAGTAAGTACTTTGACTATACTTAGTAACTAATATTTTTATTAAACAATGTACTTAAATTCAACTTTTGTTAAAAGTGGGGTTATGCTACCAGTTTTCTCTAAATTCATTACGTCAGATTTAAGTTTATTTGCGAATAAGAGAGAGAAAATCAAAATTCACGGCCTTTTATACTTTTTCCCTAATTATGACACTAATGACATTAAATTAGCAATCAATTGTTTTAATTTGCAAAATTTAACCTAAATTTACATAAAATTATAAATTTTTTTACATATTTGAATGTTTCTTTGATAAGATATAAAAAATTTGCATTCTTAAATTTATGAAAAAGCTATTTAAATTTGCTAATTGTAGCAGACATTTATACAACTTTGTGCAAATAACTTGAAATGTATGTTAATTTGTGCATAAATCTCTTAAGATAGTTCTATTATAATCTTTACATATTAATTTGATTTAAAAGAATGTAAATTAGACTTGTTATTTTAATTTATAATATGAACTTGACAGCTACCATTGTATTTTTAGATAGGTTATTTTTGTGAAATTTTCTAATATTATCAGAGATTAATTAGCTTATAATTAAAGTACAAACTTGGATACATACATTTCTTATAACGAAATTGCATAACATTAAGTTTTATCAACTGATGTTGAAATAGTCTTTAAAGGGGTAACTATGTGAATTTTGTGTTATAATGTAGGGCTATACTGTCTACCACTGTAACATTTATAGTTAATACATTAACTTCCAGAAAAAGCTATTTGAATTGGGACTTGCTTGATTGTTGAAATTGTATTACTGAATTCTATCTAAGATATAGTCGATAAATGAATCCTTCCTCTATTTGAATATTTTAACATTTAAAATTACTATGCCAAATATTTTAAATGAAATAAAGGAGAAATGAGAGTTATTCTAATATCCTTTTTTATCTTCATAATTTGGTAAGTTATAGATTGAGATTACCTAACTTAATTCTAAAATTATTATTCTAATTCAGCTATTGCTAAATAAACTCCTGTATCTAATTTATTTTATTATAATATATAATTGAACTTCTCTTTGACTAAAAATGCATACGTTTTGTTTGTTGTAGACCAACATCTTAGTTAGTTAATATGTAAAATAAAATACATTTTTTGCATGATAAATCATCCTTGTAAAGTGTCTAGAATTTATGATGGACATAATTCAAATTGCATTAGCTTTTCATTCATTAAAGTTAAACCCGTTCTGTCACATACATTACATTTTTGTAACTATTTGCATTTTATGCCTAAAAAGAGCAATTATACATTCATGAATATCCCAATGCTTCGACACTGAGTGACATGATGTTAAAATGTTTACTTCAATTATCTCGCAATTAGAAAGACAAACTGAAAGTCAAATTAAAAATTTTGTTTGCTGATATTCCAGTATACGAGCCGACTAATTAAAATTGTTCGGCTAATTACTATTTTCTCTTGTTGAGAAATTCACGCCTCTCCAAAATCCTTCCGAACTTTTCGTATAAATTTATTTAAACGAGATCTTTTCCGGAGAATGGATAGGCGACGAACACGGAATTAGTTTTATTAAGGAGAAAGACCAAATGTTGTTTAGGTTGATGTTAGAAATATAGTCTTAATATAGCCTAGGTAAGCTAAAATATTCTTATTCTATAACAATATTTCTATAGTCACCCTCAGATTTACACTATCCCTAATTTTACGTTTTTTCTTTTTCGGAAGAAACCTTTGACTATCCAACACACATTATTTCTCATTGGCTTTTCATGATCAGAGTTTTAAATGAATTGCATTTAGAAGTTGTTCCTTATTCTTTCCATAAACCTAAATCAATACATCGTACCACCAAAATGTGAAAATAATTGCAATATTTTAAATCCAATTATTAATAAACCCACTAAACTTTACATTTGATACAGTCGTATCAAATGTACAGTATTTAATAAAAAGACACTAATTTCGTAGGTACAACTGTACAGTATAAAATTCCTCCACACTTTACATACAGGTTGACTTGATCTTCTAGCCTAGATCTAGAATTTTTCATAAGATTCATTTTTCCATAAGTACTAAAATGTTAAAATTCTAAAAATTTGTTTTTGGTGGCCTCATTGCGAAGTTTAAAGTAGATTGCATAAAAAAGTATGGCCTTTCATATACAAAATTAAAGCTCCTACTTTTCAGCAATTTCAGGATTTAGAATTAAAAAATTCTCATTTAGTGGGTGATAACGTTACAAAGAGTCAGTTTAAAGGTGTCGCACAGTTTTCGTGTTTGTGGGTACAGCTCGATATACTAAAAATTGGGAAGTTAATATTAATAAAGTTAAAAGGTCTTATATTTTTATCAGACCAGTTATAATCATTATATGAGAACCAAAGGAGAGTATTCGGTTTTGAGGTGATGACAAATATAATTATTTTAGAGTTTAAAAGAAAATGTTGGTTCTTTTCTCTTAGATTTTTAAGTTTTTGTAGAAAAAATCTAATTTTCTGGATTAGCCCGAAACAGCCATTTAAGACAATATCCTTGTTTAAGGATGGGAGAAAATTAATTGCTCGGAAACTTGCATTTTTTACCAGTGATGTCATATTTTAATAATGCTCATACGTAGATGATTTAGTCAGAAAAGTCATTCATTTTATATTATAAATGTATATAGTTTAAAATTAAATTTATTGTACTAACTCCTACTTTTTGAAAGTCCATCTTATTAAGAATAATAAACAACTCTTCCTTTCAACGTAACTTCCAAGTTTATTCGAAAAAATATGTTTTAAATTACAATGACGGCCGTTTCGCTGAATAGCATCGTCATATTCGAATAAACTTTGAAGTTACGTTGAAACGAAGAGTTTTTTATTATTCTTAGTTTAAAATATTTCGTAAGAATACCAATTTAAATAAAGTTTTTTACTGACAACTATAATATAAACATGTAAGCAACATTTTGATTCTAATAAATATCTGCAATTGCTTGTTTAATCTTGGACTGTGATATTTTCTTTCTTGGAACTGTTTGTTCTGGAATGTGTTTAAAACATAGATACTATTAATTATTATTATTATCAATATCACAGAAGCTCTCAAAATTGAACCGATCCAGAAATACTACCCATAATTGGAGTGATTTTACATTTAAGCATATCCCATACATGCTTAATAGGATTAAGGTCCGGAGATTATCCTGGCCATAATAAAAATTCAACTTCCTCGCTTTCCAACCAGTTTCTCACAATACGTGCAGAGTGGACAGGCATTATCAAGCATTAACGGAAGTTTTCACCTACTACGCCTGCAAATGTGTGCACATTAGATGAATAATAGAATTTACCTGTAATGAACGAATCAGGAAAAACAATCAATTTAAGGAAAAACGAGATCGATGCTGCTTCCACCCCATACCACTCTGTATCTGCTCACTTTCTGAACTTGTCTGTTTCCAGATCGTCGCCACACTCTTCTTCGACCAGAGTCAGGGTAAAACCCAAACCTGGATTCGTCACTTAATAAAGCTGTAGCCCAATCTTAAGTAACCCAATTCTGAAATTCCTGACACCATTCCATTCTTGAAGCCAGATTACGTCTATACAGAGGTGGACGATTACTCAGGGGCTGTTTACTGAACAAGTTGGCTACATGAAGACGATTTTGCAATGTATAGTGACCAATAGATAGGTTAGGCGTTTGTTGTAACTTCCAAAATATCTCAGAAGCAGTTATTGTTGGTTGCCGTCTAGCTGTTAATATCAAAAATCGATCTTGAGTTGATTTTCTAAAGCTTCCCCGTCCCTGATAACGCTTTGACATACACCCATCTGTAACTTGAGTTTGCTGCATGCCGCCTTCAAGAAGAAATACAGCTCGATCAATTTCCTCTAACGTTAAATGTCTCCTCTCCTTGATAAAACAGAAATTAATTTAAAATTTTAAGAGTGTATCATTTCTACTTTTTTCAATCTCAGGATTGTTTTACTTTTTGCAACTTTTTTAAACGAACATGCAGGTATATTTATTGTTAGAAATTAAACTTGGACATGCAATCCACGTGCAATTAAATCGATACAAACATTAATTCTATCTAATTATTTATATTTTAAAATTATCCCTATGTCTGTGTATATTTAAGTAAAATGAGAACAGAATCACCGGACTATGATAAAACGCGAGTTTAAATGTATTAAATTAAATAGTAAATTTCCATTAAATCTTCTCGGAATTAAATCGTTTAAATTTGGAAACGTAAATGTATTAAGGGTAGAATGTATTTTCTTATACGTGTATTATCTTAACGATTTTTCCGTAATGGGGTAAACGCAAAGGGATGTTTACTTTTGCCATCGGAAACTGTCCTATACCTGGACACAATAACTTAAATAATGGTCTGTTAATTTCTAAATATCGATTTTGTAATTTGGCTCTTTTTTAACTTTGCGCTTAAGTGTAAACTATTATTTCTATAAACTGAGTTTTTGGAAATTACATTTTCCCAAATAATCGAAAAGTCGTTATAGTAATAATACCTTTTATATTACGTCAATAAAACCCCTTAATAGACCAAGTTGATTCGAGCAAATGACTACTTCTCTCGCTGAAGTTTGTATACTTTGTAAGTCGTTTGCTATCAAAAAGTTTTATAGAGTTTTGGGACGTGTGTATGTTTGCGGATAAAGAGAAACTGGACTGAATCCGCGTAATTTAAAACTGTTGTTAATGTTTAATTTTTAGGTATTTCGTTGCAATTTGTAACATTGTTGTCTATTTCTACAAAATTAAAACAGTAACATACGTAATATACGTATCTAACTAATTATTTTTTTTTACCATTTAAAGATCATTTTCAGTGAAGTCATAGAAGAAAATAGGAAGCAGGACCAGGAAATAAATGAGAGAATGGGAAACTAAAAAAAATAAAAACAATTGTCATAAAAAGTAAAGTAAGACTAACAATTATGTATAGTAGTAAGAACTGGACATTAACAGAGAAGCAAACAGCAAGAATAAATGTCATTGAAATGAGGTTCCTACGAAAAATAGAAAACAAAAAGATTGAACAAAATCAGAAACAAAGAAATTAGGCAAACCTTACAGCTGGAACCAATAAATGACAATATCGCAGAGGGACAATTCAGGTGGTATGGACAAGTCTGCTGAATGTCGGTTGAAAGACTTACAAAACAAGTGCTAGAAACGCAAGTGCAAGGTAAAAACAGAAGAGGAAGACCAAGAGCTAAATTGATAGAGAGATTGTCATGAACGTAGTTATTAAGTGAGGAGTAGTACGGAAAAAAGCGCAAAAACAAACACGGGCAGGAAAACGTGGAGACAAATATGCAAAACTCAACCCAAACCCAAACATCCTTACACCTAAAGAGATAGAAAGGTTTGGGAATAAGTAATTTCCAACGAAATCAGGCTTCGTAATTTGGACATGTACAATATATGGTATATAATAGGGAATAAAACTCAAACATATGTTTTGGCTAATATAATAAGCGCTTCGGAATCACCACAGGCAAGAGTGCCAAACTATAACTTTATCTCGCTGACTTTAAGATTTAAATAGATTATCTATTTCACATGTGATTAGAAAGGGAGGTGGAAGCTAGTGGGTATATGAAAAAGGCTGATGGAATCTCAAGATACAGGGACACAGGGCGCAGTGCTAAGAAGAAGAAATGCAGAGTGTCTCTTGTGGAGACAATAAAAAATTATTCTGTACTAGATATTGTACTAAATGCAATGAAATTCATTTAACGTATTCGTAAAGTATTTTTCAAGAATAGTGGTTGGCTACAGTATCACAAAGTAGCACTTTGTGACAATGTTTTTAGTATTATAATACAAAATTACAAAATCCATCTTTGTGACACTTGTACAATATTTTATTGTCTCACTCATAATGGAAAAGTAGTATCTGTATCTGTGGGTTGTCCCACTACACTTAGGCTATATTTATGCGTACTTCTAATATTGAGCCTACTTATTAGCTCGTCAACCATCCTACCTGTTTAAAGTAGGAGATAACGTCGCCAGTAGGCAGCTCCCTCAAGTTGGCATGTTCTCGCTGAATACAGAAAGTCTTATTAGAGAGAGAGTGCCGGACAATCACATAGGACGTGCTCAACTGTCTTATCTTCTTGTTCATATCCTCTACATAGTGGGGTATCAGATAAACCTGTTCAGATGTTTTCGTGACAATGACCAGTAAGTATACCTGTGACCAAACGTAGATCCTTTCTGGTCATGACGACGTATTTCTTGGCTGCTCTGCTATTCGTATACTTCAGAAGTTTCTAACCTTACCTAACCTAACCTTTTTTTTCGTCCCATCTTTCCTTGAATTTGTCAAGGGAGCGTTCCTTTACTAGGTCAACCACCGCTGATGCTGACAAGACTGCCAGGTCCCAAGACCTTTTGGGAGGCTGCTTTCCTAGCCAACGAGTCAGCTATGCGGTTGCCTTTTGAAACTCCTTGACCTTTGATCCAACCTGGTGTAACCGCATTGTTGTTGCAGGCTTCGGTAAGGGCCATGTGACATTCTAATACTAGACCTAATGTTAGGTTAGGTTAGGTTCTATATGAGTAGTCGTTTCACTTCCCTTCCACTGCGACCTGAAAGATCTATTGTGGCTCAGCCCTAGGTTATAGTCGCTCTATCAGCCCCATGCCTTTAATGAAGCTCATCAGGGTCGTTGGCGACACTTCCATGAAGGCATTGGGCTCGAGTTGATGCAGACCAAATTGATTGATCCTTATTCTCTGGAGCTCTCGGCAGTTACACAAGATTTGCTCCACCGTTTCATCCTTAGCCTGACAGAATCTGCAGTCCGCACTCTCTGTCTGAGCTCTGTCTGAGCTACACTGGCATTACAACCCATTGCCCATTTTATATTTAAGTTTAGGGATCTGGAGTAAACTCCACATCTTGAACCTTCTTTTGTTTTTGATCTATCGGTGAAGATACAGAAAGTACCTGTCGCCAATGCATGTTGAGCCTAGTCAATAATGATTATCTTGTAGGGCCTGTGAAAGGTATATCTTGGTGAAATTGATTCTGCATTTGCTTGTTTTATGATTTTACCAATAATCAAGCTCGTTTTCTATTGCAAAAATTGTATTGGTTATTGGTACTTATAGTAAAAAGACATTTTTGGCATATGCCATACTTAAAACAATCTGAACTGAGTTCTACATCAAAGTATAGTTACCAATATTTTTATTAATTATAATGTTTTACAAGGTTTATTTAAAAAATAATATTGTGTCTTGTAATTTAATTCTTATGTAAATATTAAAATATTAAACTGACGTGGTATTGTATAAAAATAATTTGATCTTTGTGTTTTTTTGTTTGAAAAATACAACTACTAAATTTAAATAAAATGTGAATATTTTTAAAGGGTTTATTTAATGCTCCTATTTTTAACCGTAGTTGTCTGTGTACATTTTCACAATTTTAATATTTAGCAAATTTTACAAATTTTGTAGATCATTTAATAAAATAAATTGCTAGTGCTGTTCAAGCAGATAAAGCTTAAATAACGGCAAAACCAAATTCCATCATTAGATCCTATATAAATATAGATATTGCCTGTGTAAATGTTTCGGATAATGTTACAAGCGTGTATCTACGTAAAACAGAACATTTTTAATTCACCATTTAAATACTGTAAAATGCATAATGTTTTTTTGTATTAATTATTAATAGTAAAACCTCATCAACTATTAATAAGGCAGTAAAAACGATCAATTAGCTTTTATTGTAGGTATCTTGTGTATTTTTAATTTATATTATTGGAATATCTCATAAACTTACCTATTTTTATGTGAAATTTCTTTTTTATAACTTTTTTCTATGTTGATTAAAGAAAGAAAAAAAGATTAGAAAATAAATGTACGGACAATATTTATTGTAGTTAAGAATACATAATAAAAAACTCTTCGTTTTAACAAAACTTCCACTTTTTATTTAAAAAATTGCTTTTTTAACCCCAATGACAGCCGTTTCGCCAGAATTAGCATCGTCAGATGGTATGGTAGTTAATGTATTCTAAGAACTTTAAGAAGCAGACATGGCATTACACATTAGGCAATAAATAGTATATGTAAAAAGTTTTCAAACGAAGAAGCCTACGAGCAGGCTTAATTCAGGTAACTAATGGAACTTCTTAGTCCCAACTGTTAAATATTAATGTTGAGAATATTTTAATTATCGCAGTAATTATTTAAAATATACGATACCAAAGCAACTCGGTATACTGTTTTTATTTTAGTTTCAACACGGAGTAGAAAAAATAATCAAAAAAACTGGAAAACACCACTCAAATGGAAAGAAAAAGAGAAACAGAAGAAAAGGACTAACCTAAAAAAAAACTTAAAACGAGTCACATGATGACGAAATAGACTACGACGAATGCACCGACGAAGTAGAAAATGCCAGAGAAGAGCTAAAAAAATGAGGAATAGTTTAAAGCGAACTTGGAAAAAAGCTAAATACAAAAGGAAAAAAGCTAAAAACATAGGAAAGAAATCCAATAGCTAAAGGAGCAAAACCAAAGACACAATCCGAAAATCAACCACCTAAAAGGAATCTAAGAGGAAAAGACCGACACCGCTCAATGGACGTCGAGGAGGACTCCAGTGCCAGACAATAAACAAATCCAACGCCAACACCAAAAGAAGAAGAAGCAAGATAACGAAGAATAATAACGGAGACGAAGTGGATAAAGAAACCGGCCCCAATCTACATGAAGTCTACCAAGGACTTCCCCAGGATTCGTAGGGAAGCTCGGGTAAGAAAAATTTACATTATTTACAGGTTTAACAAGAGGACAGGATACTTCAGACGACTACAGTATGATGATAGCCTACCTCAACCAGCTTGTAACATGTCTATCGTCATGTCACCTGGAATTATTATCCGACCGCAAATGATACCGCTATTATTAACGTTAAAACCGACCCCGAATCACTGTTAATGCTACTGTACACGAGACACCCCTTATAGATGCTAACTATTTATTTAACAAGTTTTGTATAAAAATTTAAATTTATATTACTTTCTACTTTCGTTTTGATTTTTTTCCACAGAAGAGAATTTTACTACATAATCGAAAACTCCATTTAAAAATCTCACTTGACCAGGTCGAAACCAATCTATTTGTCCCCTAGGCGTGCATAAAAATACCCCAATTTAAACTGTTCCTGTATCCAATATTGTTTCTAAAATCGACTTGTATAGGAGAAGATCACCCAAACCCCGATTTAAATCTGGAAAATAGAGGATTAAGTATTCATTGTGTTTGAATCTTCTTGAATCGATTTGAAGGGTCATAAAAACGAAAAAGCTATTTGTTTTTAAAATTTACTGCAACTTTGTTCCTACAAATAAGAAGCTGGGAATGTTTGGGTTCGTGTTTTTTTTTCAGACAGTTGTTTTAGATAAGAGTTTATATAAATAAATTTCAAGTTGGGATGAGAATTTGATAGAACTCTTTTTTTGGGCCTAAAGATCAAATAAAGATTGTTACACTTGTTTTCAGAATTTTTTGTTAACAGAAAGTTTTTTTGAATAGTCAGAGGAAACAGATAGTTATAAAATGTCTTACATGTTTCTGATAACATTTTATGGATAGAAAAAGTAAATTTAAAGATTTACATACAGTTGTTTGTTCGAAGATGACTCCATTTTGTATCTCAAAGCCTTTTCTCACCGTCTTGCATTCATTCGCGGTTCTGCTGAAATAAACAAGTCCGTTTCTTGATGCGTTTCGCTCTTCCGCTTCAAAGAATATCTGCCGCAAGCTTTTCCATTTTTCAAATTGAAAATACGGAAAACGCAATATTGGAAATATAATTTGACTGAGAGTTGCACATCGCTTTATTTTTTTAGTTTGTTACTTCCTGCAAAGAAATTGGTTTATATTAAATAATAAACCAATCATCTAACGACACAAATAAGTGAAATTCAAATAAAAAAATTGGACCTATTTAATTATCTGTGACTTCGGCTGATTAAAGTTAATTCAATAATATCAATATAATAAGAATTATAATCGACTAGCTATTTAATTTGATTATTGTAACTACTTATACAATGATTCAATTATTAACAACTTAAATATCAATATTTATTAATTTTATAATTTATAAAGGCTAACTGCATGTCTTTATCAGTAGTTAGGTAAGGTTAGAGCGTATCCAAATGTACTTCTCCATTAGATACTATCAAGTAAAACCTAGAGGTCCAAATAATTTGTTCTCTTTGTACCCTTGTTTCTGCTATTCAGATATCGTGATCCCGTTTTATACTTTGTTGGAAATCCTACAACATAAAGACGAAGCTGCTTGGAACAGATGATGGTCCACCTACTCTGTCACTGAGCTGCCCTATCCAGAAAAAAGATTTTCTGCTCTGGGGCAGCCCTATCTGGATCATCAGTCGGTTGGCGCAAAAAACCTCATGCTGTTCATTAACAGCAGCCACTGATTTTCACGGAAGTAGTGGGGATGGTGACCACCCCATACGGCATCACAAAGGGCCTCTGGCTCCATCCCGAACCACCTTGTTAACCTAACCTATCGTAACCTAACCTAGATACGTCCGAGTAGCCATTGGTTGTGCCTGCCACATTCGACCCTTCTTCGTTATTCAGTGATAGAGGATGTTACGTTTGTTTAATAGAAACAGACGAAAAGTAGTCTATTTTCTCCTCTTAGCATGTGTCTTACTTATCAACTTTTTTCACAGGTATTATATGAGATCTTAATTCAGTCATCAGCACCATTTTAATGATCTGTAACATTGCTTTTTACATTCGGATCCTAAAAATTTCCAAAATGAATCATAATAATAATAATACTAATAAGCTTTATTGTCGAAAAAATTTTTAAAATTTCTGGACAATTTCTGGATACATTAAAAAGGGCACGGGCTGTGGTGGACTCACGTAAATCACCCTGTATATTTATGTTCTAAAGATCAACACTTTTTAATTCCGCAGAACTATTGTATTCGATAAGTGATTTTCAGACTGCAAAAAACGAATAAAAAATTTATTAACTAACGACAATAGCTAGCCGTATGTATAATTCATTTTATTAAGCCAATTTTTCATGTGGGCTTTAATATTTCTCATTTCTTCGATTTTCTTCCTTATTTTCACATAATGTTTTCTTATCTATTTTTTTGTTTAAATTTTTTTATTTATTTTCTTACTATTATACTTGTATTAAATTCTGCGGTAAGGATGCTGGTTTATTTTTTAATATCTATAATATCTTGTTAAATTATTTAGTCCAACTAATTAATTGTAAAATTATTGTTGTGCGAGTACGCCCCTGGCGCTATGACCCAGACGCGAAGGAAACAGATGATGCGAGAGTCTTCGAGAATATACGGCGCCCGATGAGCGAAGCGGAATGATCGAGAATAGACTGGAGTATGCTGGAACAATACTTACCTATATAAAGGGACCGATTTGAATATTTTAAGTTAGTTAGTACCTAGTATGTTGTTAGATAAATTCGAATAGAAATATTGTCTTCCATAAATTAAAGTATTGTAAATAAATTGTGTTATATAAATTAAACAGTGTTAGTAATTTAAATAGTATAAAAATAAATTAAAAAGACTAGTAAAAATAAATAAACGTTACATCATTTTATTCTGGGCGTGAGCATTATTTTAAAAACATACTTTCTAATTAGTAAATATATAATTCTACAAGTAGGATATTTACTACTATTTCCTATTTCTAAATTAATAAACATCCCTATAAACAAATTTAGGCCAACAGTATTTTTTCTCATTTTTGGGAGATTCAGATCTATAAAATAACCATTTATGCAGTTACGAATACGCGATTATAAGAGTTTAAAAGGTAAAAAGCTACCACTCATTACTCTTGGCATTAAAAGGGGTTTCTTAATTGTTCCGATGGTAAAAATAGTATAAATTTTCCCAGTGCACCATTTCATTGTAATTACAATAACTTAACAACGTCATGCATTTTAAGTTCGTTTAGGTGTCGTAAAGATTTAATGAACCTGTGTATTACAAGCCATAACCAAGAGGTTATTAAATTTCATACAATTAAAGTAGTGAAGGCAATCAAGATGGGGTCTTTTTGTATGATTGGCATGCGTCTAATTCAGTAGCGCTTCAATTGTCACTACATTTCCAATAATTAAGACATTTATTAGAAATTTATTATATACTAAAGAATTTCATGTATTTTTAATGCAATCCAATTTAAGTATATTTGATTATGTTTGTTTTCATTTGACTTTACTAGAAAGAGAATTTCTAGAATTCTTATTTATTATAAAAGCATCAAATTTGATAGCAAGAATTCAACCTATTCTTAAGGTAACCTTTGTGATAAACATGTTTATTGTCAGAGTAAAAAGGATTTCTAAATTATTTTAACTGAAAGTAAACTTTGGAAATTTAATTAATTAAAAATATTTTGAATATAAAAGAAATATAAGACGTAGAAACATATTAAACAAATTGAATTAATATTACAACGCCACATTGTCAATTAAGCAACAAAACTTATACAGGGTGTTTCATTAAGAATTATCCATATAGTAACTGGAGAAACCTTAGCACTAAATATGAAGATTTAAGCCAAAACACTTAAATAAAATATTCCTCCTAACCGAGATATAGGGTGTTTTATTTTAACTATTCTAAATGATTGTATCCCATATTTTTGACACCTTCCAATATTATTTGTTCATACTTGGCAAAAAGTTTACACATATTAGGTTACTTTAAAGAGTGGCAAACGATATTTTTTCTCGATTACCAGAGGCGTGCGGTAGGGGTGGATACTTTCTTTTATCCCCCTAAAATTTACGCCACTGTCGTAATAATTGTTTCTGCATGTTTTTTTGATTCTCCGTCACTTTCTACGTAAATATCATCCTCTTGTCTCAATACGATAGAGTGAGTAGTTTTCGAGTTATTTGCGTTTAAAGGTAATGTTTAAAATATCCATTTTTGTTTTATTGCTTATTTAACATGAGTTTCCTTAATAATCTAACCACCTTGATAATAAAATTTGTTAATTCTAATCGTAAATTCAGATAAGTCAATAATTATTTCAATAAATAAATAAAATTTATTAGTTTCAATTGATTTTTTTATATTAATATTTATCAAAACTACAGTTTTAAATAGAACTATGATTTTTATTATGAAATAACATGATAAATACATAAAATAAACGTACTGAAACAATTATTTATTTAGACTACTGTAGCAAAAAATTTTAGTAAGTTAACATTATAGTAAATTTTCGAAGTGGCCTCCATTGACTTCAATACATTTATTAATCCTTTTGGAAAAATTTCTCCTTACCTTTAGAAATATGTTGGGTTGATTCCTAATAAAATTTGCAGCATTTTCCATTTGTTGCCATAATTCCTGTCGGGTATTAATTTCTTGAGCGTACACAAGTGTCTTCATATGTCCCCAAAAATAAAAGTCTAGGGGATTAAAATCGGGACTCCGAGCAGGCCATGGAAATTCACTCCCACGCCCTATCCATCTATGAGAAAAGGTTTTGTTTAGATAATTTCGAACGCATTTCTGCATTTGAGAAATTACTACGACGAGGCATTTTCACAAAAAAAACGTTTTTCAATTAAAATTATCTGTCTGACAGTTGTAACGCAAATAAGTGACATCAGCCTACTTGTTGTAAACCTTTGTCAATAAATAAGCCCTACATTGTAATGTTAATAATACCCAACAAGAATTATGGTAACAAAATGAAAATGCTGCGAATTTTATCTTATTTATTAGTATCTGATAATAAAAATCATATTTCTGGATTTTCACAAATTTAAAATTGAAAAACATTAATATGACAAAAATCTTTTGAAATGAAATTTACTGAAACTAATAAACTTTATTTATTTAGTGAAATAGTTATTGACTTATGTGAATCTACGATTAGAATTAACAAATTTTATTATCAAAGTGGTTAGATTATTAAGGAAACTCATGTTAAATAAGCAATAAAACAAAAATGGATATTTTAAACATTACCTTTAAACGCAAATAACTCGAAAACTACTCACTCTATCGTATTGAGACAAGAGGATGATATTTACGTAGAAAGTGACGGAGAATCAAAAAAACATGCAGAAACAATTATTACGACAGTGGCGTAAATTTTAGGGGGATAAAAGAAAGTATCCACCCCTACCGCACGCCTCTGGTAATCGAGAAAAAATATCCTTTGCCACTCTTTGTGTAAACTTTTTGCCAAGTATGAACAAATAATATTGGAAGGTGTCAAAAATATGGGATACAATCATTTAGAATAGTTAAAATAAAACACCCCATATCTCGGTTAGGAGGAATATTTTATTTAAGTGTTTTGGCTTAAATCTTCATATTTAGTGATGAGGTTTCTCCAGTTACTATATGGATAATTCTTAATGAAACACCCTGTATAGTAAAAAATACAACATCTCGGAGGGTGTCCTACAGGAAGAATCACTTAGTCCCCTAATTTTCTCTATTTTTACATCTGACATTGAAGATTATTTTTGCTCAAAAAATTTGAATGGACTTACTATTATTAATGGCAATAAGGACGAATTAATGCTTTAATACGCAGACGATATATAGTTATCCTTGGTGACTCTTCAATCAAACTAAAGGTACTCTAGTCGGTCAAAAACGTTGGTCAAACATGAATAGTTAGGAATCGCGGATCAATTTATACAATTCAATTATTTTATCTTCTATTCCATTGGAAATTGATATATGGGGTCTGCGTTACACTGATGTTATACAGCGTGTACAGGTGACAGTTTACAAAAAACTGTCAAAGAATATCCCAGATTACATTGTTCGCTTGGAAACATCTGATCATTTTTCCACGGTTGTTTCCAAACATGCTTTACTTTGGTTGGAATGGAATGGACTCGTCTAGACTTTCAAAAATTTGCTTCAATCGACTTGCTCATTTGGCATCTAATAATAATAAAACGAAGTATAATTGGGTGAAACAAAATGAATAATGGTTTATTTATGCGCAATGTGAGTGTCTCTGGGAAAATTGTTTAAGTGCAGATGTACGCAGTTTAGATAAACTTATTCTAGACAAATTGCGAAAACGACTCTGATAGAGACATAAACAGTAAGGTTGTTTCTAGTTACTCTTTACTATACTCACACTAGTTGGTGAAAACTATTTGCAAAAAGCTGCACACATATATAAACTCCTGGACAAAATTAACGCACCAGTCAATTTTTTTTTAATTTAAAGATAACGATCTGCTTAAGGTTACTGTGTTTTTGTTACTAATACGGATGGATGTCTGTTGATAATCTAGACACCACCTGCTGTCAAAATTTCGTGTGACACGAGCATAATTATTGTTATAATTTTACATGGTCTCCAAAAGTTGACCACTTTGTTGTTAGAAAAATTGTTGATTAACAAAAGATTTCATTTGCTAGAAGATGTTGTGTTGTTAGTAGTATTAGTTTTAAGAGTTTTAGTGTTCAAAAATGAATCGTCGCAGAAATTTATCGTTTGAGGACGCAGTAAAGGCATCAACTTTACTGGAAGTAGGACATTCTATGCGTTATGTTGCGAATTTGTTAGGAAGAAATCATACGACTATAAGTCGTTCAACGCTTCAATCAGACAGGATCTTACAATCGCAGACCAAGACAAGGGCGCAAACGGTACACGAATGCAAGAGATGGCCGCTTTCTGAGGCTATCTGCCTTTAGAAACAGGACAGTCACTGGTACAATGTTAAAAAATGAGTTGGCAATTGCTTCCAATGTCCTGATATCATCTCGAACTGCGAAAAGACGCCTAAAGCAAGCTCGATTGAGCAATAGAAAACCAGCGACAAAACTTTTGCTAACCAGGGAACACAGACTTACAAGACTACGATTCGCTAGAAATCATCAAAACTGGACGGTTGATGATTGGAAAAGCGTTTTATTCTCAGATGAGACTAGAGTCAACTTAAAATCTTCGGACGGGCGTGAGCGTGTCTGGCGAAGGCCAGGAGAGAGATTTTCAAGATGCAATATTACTTCAAAAATTCCATGTGGTGGAGGCACTGTTATGTTTTGGAGAGGAATTTGTTTTAACGGTCGTACAAAGTTGGTACCTATTCGTATGAGATCCATGAATGCGGATTATTATCTCGAACATGTCATAGTTGAACACGTGATGCCGTTTGCCCCCTTCGTGGAGCTAATTTTGTATTCGTGCAAGATAATGCCCGTCCCCACGTGGCTAGGCAAGTGATTGACTACTTAAATGTAGTTGATATTCAGTTAATGGAATGGCCAGTC
Source organism: Ophraella communa (assembly GCA_035357415.1). Taxonomy (NCBI): domain Eukaryota; kingdom Metazoa; phylum Arthropoda; class Insecta; order Coleoptera; family Chrysomelidae; genus Ophraella; species Ophraella communa. The sequence continues at coordinate 19,866,148 of CM068982.1, forward strand.
AACAGCCCCGACTTAAGTCCCACAGAACATCTATGGGACGCTCTTAAAAATAAAGTTCGCAGTCATAGGCCCTCACCTGTGAACCATAATTAATTGGTAGATGCAGTAATAGCAGAATCGGAGAATATCCCCCAAGATGTTATTGAAAATCTGATCTCCAGTATGCCAAGGCGAATGAATGCAGTAATAAGAAGTGGAGGAGGCCATACACGGTACTAGAATCGGTTGAAACACGCTAATTTATGTGTTTACGTGTTTTATGTGTAGTTCATGTTTTGCGAATTTGTAGCATTACTAACAAAAAAATTACAAAATTACTCAAAATAGGGTCTCTTCTTCCCAATTTCCGGTACGTACTTTTAAAGTACGAATGTACAGACGAGGCGATAGCTGAGTCCGGAATTCAAAACGAGTACTGTAAAAGTTTACCGAACATGTGACGTATAACATTTTAATAATCTATACTGTACTCTGAAATACAAAAGAACAATAAAAAAATAAAATTTAAATTTATCTATCGTCGTTCGCTATTTTTTGAATTTTGCATTCATTGCCAAGACTGTAGAAACGAAAACATAATCCTTTGAGGCAATTTAAAAGAATAAATAAGAGTCCAATTAATATAATATTAACATTATATTGTATCGGTTAACATAAAAGTGTCTATTCTGGCAACAGTTTGTAAGAACAGTGAAATAACTTTAATTGTAAATAATGAACAGAAATCAATATTAATGCAAAATCAGCTTTTACCATAATAATAAAGATAAAGTATAATTTGAGTGATATCAATATGTAACAATTAAAATTTCTATTGTACTATATTTTGTTAAGATGTTTATAATGAAAAATAGTTTAATTTCATTATTATATTTTAGATTAATTAACATAATCTTATAAAACAAAATATTTAAATTATACTTAGTTCAATAAACATGTGGTAACCAAATACCTTATAATGTTTCGAATAAAAATTTAAATTAGTCTTAGACATTTATACATAATAAAATAGGCTTGATTAATGTATTTTTAAGTAAACGTTAACCTAGAAATAATTTTATTGTGCCATCTTACTAATATTATATTTTTGTATGTAAACAATTAATAAACTTACTAGAATGGTTTGTAAATTAATTAATGAAATTAATTATCAATTTGTTCTAGAAAATTCAAAGAAAGAGAATGCTAGTATGAGTAGTTGTATGTAGGTAAAATAGAGATGGAAATATTGTTCTAGAAATTGTTAGGTTCCGAGAACATCCAAGATCTTTCAAGAACACGAGGAAACTGTAAAAGCAGGTCGTTGGGGTCAGTCAATCATGGTCACTAATAGTCCATTTTTTTTGGCTTGAGCATAAAGCTATTTAGCCAGTTGCACTAATAGTCCATCAGTCAGTTGATATCAAGGAATAAGTGAATACGTTCAAATCATTAGTAAGTGATAAAAAAACAATCTTCAAAGACTTTTCCTAGTGAGAATTAAAGAAAATAAAGACTAGTGACATTAAAAGACTTCGTGATCAAAGTGCTTAACTAAAGACATTTTCGATGTTTATATAAAATATTAAGTGTTCTAACTCACCATCAATCATTAAATTGAATAATAACAACCACCAATCACTGAACTGTATTCTTAAATCGGTAGTAAAGAACAATTGTGTTACCTTATAACTTATGATAACAAACATTTATTAACAACTACGTTGTCAAGAGTCAGAATATAATCTACATCAAATTTATAGATCAAATACAGTGATTTTGTAAAATATTTTATATTATTGTATTAGTAGTTAATTTTAATTAAATAATTAACATACAAATAATTTATTTGATTTTTAGTCATTGATAAATTTCAACAGCAACTTAATAGTTTATCATCTTACATTTAATAATAATTTTATTCTATATAATTTATACATTAAATAAGATATTTTTTGTTCAATAAAAAGCATTTTCCCATTTTTCTCATCTTCTATTATTTTTCTTGATTAGTTATTTAGTATATCAGATAAACAAATTACTGATGTGAATTTGTCTCATAACAAATTTATAATTATAATAAATAATTTTTATTTAAAAACCTAACTATCCAAACAGAAACTTTGGGAGCATAAGCCCCCTAAGAAGTAAAAGCCAATTATATTTTAAAAACATTTAAACCAAATCAAATATTTAACAATTAAGATATTTAATAAAAAAATTAATTAATTAATTAAAATTATCAAAATTGCTATTAATACTTTACAACAGACGTTCCAACATAAGGCATACATTTAAATTAAATAAACAAATGTATAAATTAGTTTTTAAAATATAATTTATAATTTATACGTTAATATTAATATAGGCAATAAGTAAGTTCTGTTTATTGCTTTGATGTAGTGAATAAATAATTACACCTTTAATAATAACAAAAAAAGTGCAGTAAAATACTGAAATAAACCTCTACAAAGAAAGGGCAATGATACTGGATATAATTATTTTACTTTTCAGTAAAGAAAAATCCTGCTTTATTTAATAACTAAATTTTTTCTCCATCTTACAACAAACCTTTCTACACAACATCATGATCTTTGCTTGCCACACATTTAGTCCAAAGGGTTTGCTCCTTCTAGTTTATTATTAGTCTAGAAGTGGGGTTTTTCATAACCTAACCTATCCTAACTGTCCTGTATTTTAAAAAATGAAATTTATTTTACTTATCTAAAATAATAATTAATTTACCTTTTGTAAGAGAAAAATAATAATAATTAAATATTAAAGCAAACTTTGACTCATACTAATATCAACAAACTTTAATACCATAATACCATTCAGTATATTTTAGATGATACAAAACATCAATTTCCCTATCTTAATTATTAAATTTATTACAAAGGAATAATTAACTTATATTTAGTTATAATAGTCATAATTTTATTTCCTTAAATTTTTATCATTTTATTAGATTTGATCAAAAGCTAAACGTGAACATTAACCAAAATTACCAGAACGGTCGACAATTTTATTGTAACTCCATACATTCTTCGTCAATTGCTTCCATATCGAATTCCTTCAAATTGAATAAACATGAATTCCACCTCGAACCTTATACCCATACTATCATTATCCACAATTATCCCGTCGTAGACCTGTCGAAGGACTAGAAGGGCTAATTGCCATTTCCGAATTGTAATTAAGTAATTATCCGACCCCGAATGCCCAAACGTTCTTGGTCTCATGCATATACGAGAAGGAAATATCAATTCAAGAGTTCTGAAGGACAATGGGTTCGGCAGGAAGGGTAACTTTAAAAAAACTCGACTAAACGTCAATTATTCCGGGTGGTCACATAATTAAACAAGAAGTTTAAATAAAAGCGGATTAACTTTTTGTAAAATTATTATTAAACATTTTATTTATAACAAAGTAACTACATAAATTTAGCATTAACACTATTGCAAATGAAGAACAAGAGAGCACCAGGGGATTATGATATTGCAAGTGAAATTATAAAGCTGGGCAAAACTACAACAATTCAGTTCATTAAAATTCTCCTTAACAAATCCCTGACACCAAGTATCATCCCAGAAACAGGGCAGAATGCTAAAGTAATTTTATTACATAAGAAAGGTGGTAAGTTGAAAATAAAAAATTACCGATCGATAAGTTTGCTCCCACATCAATATACATTATTAACAAAGATAATAACAAATAGTCAATCCGATTATTCATAGAAAAATGCAACTTACTACTACACCTTGCTTGACTGTAATAAGGCGTTTGACTCCGTGGAGAGGTGGGCCATCAATAAATCTTTTAAAAAATATATAGTATAACAACGTAACGTCAATAAAAAATAGAAACTAAGAGACAGTAGATAATACTACCATACGTCTCGGCAAGAAGGCTGAAGATTATGTCTATCTGGGACACATTATTAAATTAGGTAGGTAAATACAACCAATTCGCTACAATTAACAGACGAGTCCAGCATGGGCAGCTGCAAGCAAACTGTCATATGTGCTGAAGCATAAAGATATTCCAATTAATTTGAGGAGAAAAGTTTTCAATACCTGTATACTCCACGCAATGACTTATGGTATAGAAACAATTTCATTAACTATCAAATCAGCCAATAAACTAAGAACAACTCAAAGGGCAATCTTCTTCTTCGAGTCCCATCTCCATCAATGGAGGTTAGCGATTACCATGGCAAAACTGTCTCTATCTTCTGCTGTTCTGATGAGGGCAATAAAACGATTTATTTTAGGAATAAGTCTTAGACCACATTGTACAAACACAGAGATTAGGCAAAGGACTAAAGCTACAGTCATAGCACGTATAGCTCAGTTGAAGTGGAGCTGGATTGGACATGTCACCCGTCAAAACGAATCAAGGTGGACAAAACATATAATACAATACCAATATAATATAATAACATTACTACATAAAGGAAGTACTGGAAAACCCCCAAAAACGTTGGCTAGACGATATCAAAGATAGAGTGGGTAAAGCTTGGCATCAGATAACACAGGAGAAAAATACATGGAAATTGAAAGGGAAGGCCTTTGTCTAGGAGTGCTCTACAAAGGGGTGCTGAATGAAGATGAAGAAAGAATAAAATAGGAAAATAAGTTATTCTATATAAGGGTATAATATACAATATTGCTGTTTCTTTATAATAGATTTTTTGTTACTTAGGTATTTGATTCTGAGTTAGATATTTGAATAATTCAACTACTGTCTTTCTGAGATTAAAACTAATTTAAATTTTCTTGGAAATATTGTACCATATAAGGAAATTATTTATATTAAAATGGTATTTAATTTATTATATGAACCCTTACTCTGTGAAAATCTTTCAAACCTAGAACACAAAACAAACTTAACTTCCACCATTTCGTTAAGCTGTCATTTGTTTTAGTATTTTTGATAAATATATTTTGGATTAATGCAATATAAAGCTTTATTCATACATATTATTTTGAGACAAATAAAAATCAAATCTAATCAGAAATTTTTAGAACAGAAGCCCCCTGGGAACTAAAAGCTCATATGTTAGAAACATTTAAATATTATTAATTATTTACCAATTTAAATATTTATTAATACACGTTAATTAAAATTATTCAAATTGCTATTAATATTTTAGAACGAACTTATCAACAAAGTATTGCCAAATATGACTAACTACAAGAACAAAATTTATTCGAATGTATTGACTTATGACATATAAAGATGGATTCTTCAACCATCCAATTGATTTGTTAAGCTTCTTGAATGTGCCTTGCTTAGCACCTTTTCCAAAATAACCAATGCCATTGCTGGAAAGGACATATACCGATAGTCACTAAATACAATATGCTCTCCAATAGTGTTGGAAATTACACTATTAGAGGTATGGTTATCAAAAGCGTGCTCTCACCAGTACTGAGTATGTAGATGATATTCTGCAAACAGAAAGAGAAAAGAAATACTCTGTGCTAGAATGCAAGGGGCCCTCAAAATATGTACTGCAAAGGGGCGCCACGATCTTTTCTTCGTTAACCGTTAAACAACAATAAATATAAACAATAGAAAACTAAGGTGAAAAACACCTTGTATAAATTAAATTAAATGCAAAATTATTAATTGACCAAAAAATGAACTGCTAATGCCGAACGCGATACACCCTTCAGCTCTTATAGCCAGTGGGTCTATAAATAAAACTGTTAAGCAAAAGAATAATTGTTGCGAACAGTAAACAACTAAACGGTTTAACGAAAGTTCCACTATTTCTGTACTTTGTAAACTAAACTGGACTTATCTTTAGTTTTTAATTAGTCCGGTGGACTCGGTTGGTTCACTCAGGCTGTTTGCATTAGTGGTGTTTGCATTGGTGGTGTTTGCATTAGTGGTGTTTGCATCAGAAAGGCCTGCTTGAGGTGGTTACATTTACTAGGTAACATCAAAAAAACTGCTACGGTAGTTACTTTAAAGTGGACTGCTTGGCGGCTGTACAGTCCAAGAAATGAATTATAAATTGCAGATGATAAAATGTTCGACTGATTCGTCTGGTTTTCGTCAAGGAAACAATATATTGGGTATATCCTGATTTATAGAGGAGGGTTGACAATGGTTTCCGGTTGGGTAGCGTTCATTTTAAGAGTTTTGTTTCCTAAATATTCAAAGACCCTTATAAAACCCACTTACTGACCTTTGTAGAGTAAATAGACACATATTGAGATAAATAGCTAAGCTCCAGTATAAATAAAATGTAAAACTTACCTTAGTATGAAAACATAAAAGTATATCAGAATAATTTTCTTAAAAATATCAGCCACTTTTCTTTATTTCATTTAGAATATTTGGTATAGTAATCTTAAATGTTAAAAATTCAAATAGAGGAAGACTTTATCTTGGATAGAATTTTGTAATACTATTTTAAAACAATCAAGCAAGTCCCAATTCATATAGCTTTCTCTGGAAGTCAGAATCTAAAACCAAAAGGATATAATTAAAACTATTAATTTAATTTATGTTTAATAACCAATTGTGCAATTTAGGTACTTAAATGTTTAAATATTAATTATAAGTTGGAAGTATTCACATTGTGGCATGTAAATATTTTGTAGTACATCGATAACAGATATGTATTCAGGCAAAAAAAAATCTGAGAAATACCTAAAAATATGAAACCTGTGTTAATAAATCAGACAAGGGTGAAATAAGTGTATGAACTATAAATGTTACAGTGAGAGACAGAGTAACCCTATTTCATTATTAAAACAAATAGTGACTACTTAAAAGACTATTTCAACAACAGTTGATAAAACTTAATGTTAAACAATTTAGTTAAAAAAATGTATGTAAAATAGTAATTTAAGTTTAAACATTAGTTATAAGTTTGTTAATCTTTGGTAATATCAGAAAATTTCACTTAAACAAGTATAATAGTTGCTATCAAGTTCATATTATAGATTAAAATAAAAAAAATATTTCAAGTAAAACTAGTATTCAAAAGTTATAATAGAACTATCTTATGAGATTTATGCACAAATTGATATCCATTTTATAGGGAAAAAATGATCAAAAATTAATTTAAATAACTTTTTCATTAATCTAAGAAGACAGATTTTCCATATATTATCAAAGAAACATTCAAATATGTTAAAAATTTTTATCATATTATGTAAATTTAGGTTAAATTTTGCAAATCGAAAAAATTGCTTGCTAATTTAATGTGATTAGTGTCATAATTAGGAAAAAGGTATAGAAGGCGGTGCATTTTGATTTTCGTCCTCTTATTTCCTCTGATTCTATCTGATTCACTCGGATTCCGCTAATTGGCAATAACCACATTTTTAATCAAAAATCAAGTTTAATTACATTATACAACTAAAATATTATTATAAAAGCAATTAAATAGTATCAAAGTAAACTTAAATTTCATTTTATTTAATTTGTTATATTTACCTGTTTTTAAACATCAAATATGTAAACTAAAATTTTTTCTTGAAAATAAAAAAAAATGTTAAAAGCCTGGACAACAATTTAAAGAGCTTTCTTTTGAAATTACATTATTGATGCTTTTATTTCAGATAAAACTTTTGAAGCCGCCTCGTATTCAGACAACGAAATGGTTTTATGTGTCAAGAGCATATACATTTAAAAAAATTTTCGCTTTTCAAGTTTCTAACAAAATAAAGTGAGTTATGTACATATATTTTAGCGGGCTTATACATCTACTTCAAACAATCGTAAATTCAATAACACCTTACAACTTTATAAAACTTTTCTATTTTCATGACATTTAAGGAAGAAGTAAAAGAGAAAATAGAATGCTTATTTATTCAGCTCTCCTACAGGCAAGACGAATTGTCCCTCAGGATAAAAAAAATCCGAGCTCCGTGCTACCCCAGGGCATTCAGAACAGATTGGGCTTGGGCCAGAAGCCTGACAACACACTACACCAAGATAGTTATTGTCATGAGCCCTTCGAGTCGCTCGGATGACCCGGATTTGTTTGTTACTAAAAAATTGAAAATTCATTGGAAATCGTACAAGTTGACTAATGAAAAATTATATTCATCAATAATTTAATTTATTCTATTAAATAAAACAATAAAATGATGTACATATTAATAACTCTGATACTACTTTACTAGCTGTCCCGGCCATATTTTTCTCCATCAAGTGTAAGATTTTTATTATTGCAATTTACATTTTTCTTTCCCTACCGGAGAGAAAACAAATAGTGTTGATAGTTTGCCGACCAACATCACCTTATTTTTTGCAGTAAAAATGGGGTGTTTTCTCAGTCAAGCAGCCCAACAAACAATCATGTGCTGGGAAACTGATGGGCCAGTGTCGGAAACGTCGACAAATTAACGAAAGACCAGTAATGGCCCGTGTGATTGTGGGCCAGCAATGACGAAATACTGTTGGTCCATGGTTGGTTAATAGTTACCTACCCGATTGTCTGGCAAATTAACGAAAGGCCAGCGTTGACCCGTTTGATTGTGGGCCAGCAATGACTTAATAATGTTGGCCCATCAATGGTTACTAGTTACTTAGCCGAATGTTACGCCGTCAACTAAAATGCACCGCAATTGACTGGCGCCATGCTGAATAATCGCGTTATTTAAAAAACAAGTGTTATTATTTTATTAGTAAACGTTATGATAAAATTTATTAATTATTAATAAAAATAAAAGACAGCTATTATTAACAGAATCTAAATTTTGTCTTAAATATCTGACAAAAGATTTCTTTTAAATTTTATAGAAGACTATTTTTTTAGTTGGCATAAAACCTTAATCGATATCGTGTTAACGGTTTTTATATATTTATTTCGTTCTTTTCAACCAGAATTAGTATTTGAACATTAGAAGATTTTATATAATAAGTAAAATTACTTTGTAATGATTACTTATTAAATTTTTCTAATTTAAATTACGCGCTTCTGTCACAGCTGTTAAAAGTCGCGGGCTCGGTGTTTGAAGAAGAGATAGAGAGGCAAGAGGCAACAGGTGAGCAGGCCTAACCTCAAAACTCATTTTTAAGTTTATATAGTGCTATTAGTGCTTGGGCATTGTTTATTGATAATTTCGATGTATTACTTTGAAAATAAGGCACAAAAATGTCCGAAAACGAGTTTTTAAAAGAAAAATTAGTAAAAAATTATATTTTAGAGATTATCCATAACTCAAATGTGGATGGTACGAATAGTAGCGACATGTTTCGGTCACAAGACCATCTTCAGGAAGAACACAAATGTGTCTGAATGAAGAATTATAAAAGTCAAATTATATAAGACAAAATTTTTTTTTTAAGTGTTAAATGAGAAAAGTGAAAATTATATTGTATAGTGGAAGTTAAATTTATACAAACGGGGTTGAAAAAGAAAGTTAAAAAATTGTTTAATTGTTATAGAAAACTATGAAATAGTTTAATGTGTGAAAATATGGAAATTTGGCATATAGAAGTAAATATTCTAGGATGAACCCAGAAATCAATATTATATAAATAAATAGGTTTTTGGAGAGTTCTCTGAATCAAGGAGCCCGATCTCCAAAACCAATCCAGGAAAGGGCCCGGATTATTAGGGGGGTTAAAAAATTATATAATTCTTGATTTAGAAATTATGATTGGAGGTAAAAATGATTTGGATTATTGTTTTGTAGTAACAACGGACTTTTTGTAACAGTACCTAGTAAAATTTAGGTAATTTGCGGTACAAATTTATTATTTTAATATGTCTTTCATGAAATATAAATAGTTTGTATGATTTTAAAAAAATTTAAAATTAAATCGAAGAATGTGTAGCACAGTGTGAATGCGATGTTATGCATATATGGCATATTCCATAATTACATCAATAGTTATTGCATTTTTCATAGCTATTGCAAGAAAAAAATCTTTAATCAAAAAATGTATCCCAGAAAAAGGTTGAAGGGGTTATTAAAGGATGGATTCCATCTCCAGGAGACAGAATGGGTGGAAGGGATAAACGAAGAAAATCTATAAGTTGATAGTGTCCACAAAATTTTTATTTGTATTTATTTAGTTTTCTTTATGATTTACATCATTTTCTTCTTTTTTTTTAGGTTAGGTTAACACGGTGGTTCGGAATGGAACCCACTTAGGCCAGAGGCTCGTTGTGATGCCGTATGGGGTGGTTGCCATCCCCACCACTATCGTGAGAACCAGTAGCTGCTGTCAATGAACAGCATGCTGCTTTTGATACCAACCGACTGAAGATCGGATAAGTTGTCAAAATAGTGCTGTCCCAGAGCAGAAAATCTTTGCCTGGATAGGGCAGGGCAGTGACAGAGTAGGTGGACCATCGTCTCTTCCTCCTCTTCGTCTTGACAACTTCTGCAAAAGTCATTCCTTTGTGAAATTCCCATGCGTGCAGCATGGCATCCTCCAAGCCAGTGTCCAGTGATGGCCGCAATCGTGTCTTTGGTGCGTCGCAGGTTAAGCTCTGGCCATATCTGTCTTGACGAGTTGCAAGAAGGTTCTTCCCGCCACTTCAGGTTGGTTTGGCGGAGTATTTCTTTCCGGAGGAGCAATCTTCGTTCAGCGATAGGTGCCCCTGGTCTTGTATTAGCGGATATAATCGTGAGCGTCGTACCAGCTCTTGCTAACTCGTCCGCCTTACAGTTGCCTGCTATGTCCGTGTGGCCGGGTACCCAGACAACATGGACTCTTACTTTAGTCGCCAGCTCATCTAAGGCTTTACGGCATTGTATAGCCGCCTTGGAGGTCAGGTAGACTGAGTTTGGAGACTTAATGACAGCTTGGCTGTCACTTAGATTAGATATTTCATTGGACTCGAATCCGATTTGAAGTACCCATTTTGCTGTTTCATTAATAGCTACCATTTTTGCCTGGAATACACTGCAGTAGTCCGGCAAACGGAATGATAGGTTGAGGGGTGGGGACTCTGAGAAGACTCCACTTCCTACTCTCCCCTCTAGTTTTGAGCCATCTGTATAGAAGAGCGTCCCATTTGGCTTAACTAGGTTCGCCGTCCACTTCTCTTTGGACGGGATTTCCACCGAGAACTTGCGGTCGAACATCGGGGTGGGTTTCGTGTAGTCTGTGTTGTTTAAGATAAGACTGAATTCCTTCAGAATCTTGGAGAGGCCGTAGTTTACCTTAGGCCATGGTGAGACTGCATTTAGTCTGAGAGCAGCGTTGGCCGCGCATTCCTTCCCATATAGGTCCTTTTGTCGGGGTTGTCGTGTCTTCTTTTTTTTTGGTTAGGTCTAATTTTGGGATCTTTTTTGGTATGTTATATTTTCTTTTGATCTATTTTTTTTATCTATTTTTTTAAGCCTCATTTGGTTTGATACAATATGAGGTTAACTGATGCAAAGACAAAATGAAAAAATATTTTTCAACCTACCTATGAAAATCAATTGACTTATTCAAGCATTTTCCTAGCGATTTTTTTTAACAAAATATTAGGTACATCAAAACAAAAAATTATTGGATGTCTCCGTTATGCACAACTGCCATGTCTTGTGAAATTGAAGTGGCTGGTGACCCGTTCAAAATTTGAAAACTAATATGGCTAATATAGCCATATCAGCCACGGTAGAAAAATGTAAAATTATTAACCAAGAAGCGAAGCTTCAACAATAATGACAATAATAACTCACTTTTATACCTTTACGCATAAATAGCATTTTTTTTATTTATAATATACGAATTAACAAAAGGTTTTTTAAAAAACTGTGAACTTTTTTAAGAAATTAAAAAAATATATATTTATATTCCATATTCATATCCATTTTCATTTTAAAATATTTAAGTTATTTTTTTAAAATTATTATCTATAGATCATATCTCAATATCTAGCAAGCATCAAATGTGAATATTATATTATACTTTTTGAACTATTTTAATATCTTATTTTTAACACAATGGCTTATATTTCCTTTCAACGAAAATATTCAAAATTCAAAATATTCAAAATGTTCAACGCAATAAGAATTTTTCAATTCCAACCAGCAGTTCCAGTTCCAGCGTTTAACTTTTAAAGAGGAAATAGTTGTTTATTTGAGACGTTTTTAAGCAGTTTATTAAGCTGGTATTTCTTTAATATGTTATTAAACTACGTCAGTTTTGAAACCTGTGAAATCAGATGGAATTTGAATAATCAAACACATCCGAACCATTATCACTAATAAATAGTTCAACCGTTTAGTTGCTTACTGTTCTTATCATTATAACTTCTAAGCGTCTAAATACTATGACAATGACAATATGGCAATTTATTCTAGTTAAATAACCAAAGCAATATCGGAACGCCAAACGAAATAATAGTATATTAAACAACGCATTTCATATGGAATCCTGTTATGACACGAGTTCAAAGAAGCCATATGAAATAAGTTGTTTACAAATTTTTTTATATTTTGCCATTTTATCATTTTTTAAATTAATTTATTATTTTTATCTAATTACCAAAATTTTGATTTTAAAAAGTATGTCGGTAACACTGTGTAATTTATAACATTTGACAGTTTTGACATTTAAATTATGAAATGTTAATGTTTTAAAATATTTTAAAATGAATAATACACCAATAATTATATATTACATAAGTAAAAGATGATATTGATATTTACAAATACTTTCTTAAAGAACGATATAAAATTAATAAATTGCTATTAGCCACAAATGTCATTGTCAATAGTCTTGTCATTAGATACTTCACTCATGTCGCCAACCACTTAAAACAAAAATTTGCGTGCGTAAATAGTATATTAAACAACGCATTTCATATGGAATTCTGTTATGACACGAGTTCAAGTTTAAAAAACGAATCGCGAAGCGATGAGTTTTTTAAAGAACGAGTGTCACAACAGCAATATGAAATAAGTTGTATATTATATTTTTTATATTGTGCCCTTTTTACCATTTTTTAAATTAATTTTTTATTTTTATGTAATTACGAAAATTTTTATTTTAAAAAGTATGTCGGCAGCACTGTGTAATTTATAAAATTTGACAGTTGTGACATTTAAATTATCAAATGTTAATGTTTTAAAATATTTTAAAATGAATAATATACCATTAATAATATATTATATAACTAAAAGATGATATTGATATTCACAAATACTTTTTTAAAGAACAATATAAAATTAATAAATTGCTATTAGCCTCAAACGTCATTGTCAATAGTCTTGCCTTTAGATACTTCACTCATGTCGCCAACCATTTAAAACAAAAATTTGCGTGCGTAAAAGTTACATTACGATACGCAAATGCGTTTTATAATGAAGATTTTTATAAGTGCAAAATATAAAAAGTTACATTACGATACGCAAATGCGTTTTATAATGAAGATTTTTATAAGTGCAAAATATAAAAAATATATTATGTTCTGTGAAAAGGCCTTACCGTTGAAACATAAAACCATGGAGTTTAAAAATATTTTATGCGTAAAACGTAGTAATTCGACGATAGAAATGTTTAGAGTGCTGTCGCACTTTGCAAAAATGTATCAGTGTACATAAAAATTGTTGGTATAGATTTACATTAAATAAAAGGTTTAACGTTATTTTTTTAGAAATCGAATGTTTAAGTTATTCTATTCAGGTTATAATTTGTATGTATAAAGTATTATAATAATATAAATATTGTATTTAATATGAATGAACGAAACTTACTTCATCGATACATTTATAGTTTGGGAATATCTGAAAAGTTTTTAACATCGGCAACCCATTGTTTTCCTCATGTAACAAATCACTTTTTTATTTGCATGTTAGCTTCAACCCAAACGTAAACAATTGCCTTTATGTAGGTATTTTTATACTATGGTTTAATATATATTAAAGGACATCTTGTTAAAGGTCAACACTATGTTCAACACTGTTTCATTCCATTATATGTATGATTGCTAATTGTATTGGAGAAAAAGGCACTTGCGGACTGCAAAAAAAATCTACCTCGTAGAAAGGAAGATTTAAATAATGAGGAGAATGCTGATCCGGTAGGGAAAAGGAAGAAACTTCAGAAAACTTACTAATTATTTGGCGAAACTGGAGCTGCCTTTCTAAACAATGTCATGGTCAGCAGGAAGTTGAAGAATATTTCATTTCCGGAATGGTCATAGCCACTACCCTCTGTCAAGGTCTTAGAACTGTAGTTTGTGTTATAATCTGTGACCAGCATGAAATAAGTATAAGCAGCGGAAACAAAAGGATCCAGTGCATTTTCACACTTTCCTAATCTTATCTAATCTGGATTTAAATATAATAATGCTTTCTCCAGTGAAATTGAATTAGATTCTTTGCAGGACTGCTATTACTTTAATTAATAATTATTGATATAATTTATACAAATTATTTTAAACGAATATCATTTTTTTACCCAATGACTGCTGCTCTATGACTGCATTCTCTTGACGATGGATTTTGCAGTGCAGGGCACTGTAGTGGAAGTTCACCACCAATTACTTACCCATTTGATAACCTAGTGCATCCTATAAGTAATATTTTTTTTTCATTTTATGCTAACATTTTTTATAAAAAAAATTTATAAAGAATTTTAAATATTATAATATAAAGTACCTCGTATAACATAAGTGGGCGTGAGAATGACGTGGGCTTACGTCCTGAAATTTTTATTTCTTCATTAATCGCTTTTGAAAATAACTAGCTGAAGAGAATGCTCTTTGTTGTTACTAAACATGTGAGTATCAAAATAATTGAACAATGGATGGGTGGTAATTATATACTTAAGTTCCGATAGACAATTACCAACGTTAACAGACGCCTTGATATTAAGTTTTTAGCCGTTTACTCTTTTTGATGTTTTTATAAGTAACTAAACGATCTACGTAGATATTTATAAAACTTACATTTATTTAATTAAAATCTGATAATAGAGGACGTATATTTTTAATTTTTTTCTTAATGTAAACATTTGGTATACACAGACAATTGCTTATTGTAAGAATAATAAACATCTTTTGGTTTTAACTTAACTTCCACATTTCATTAAAAAAATTAGCTATTAAATTACAATGACAGCTGTTTCGCTACAACGAGCATGATATTGACATATTTAAGTTACATTTTGTTTTTTCATGGTAACTACCTAATGTTGATTAAGTAATGTTAAGACTAGACCAAGTATAGAAGTAATAAGACATAACAATATTAAAGCCTAGATGTTATTAGCCCTGAGGGATTAAGCTGGATGTATTTCCCTCTAAGTTCAGTATAACTGTGCAATGATATAGAAAAACCAGGAAAAACTATATCATGCTGATCTTTACAATAACTTAATATATTTGTGTTACAATTACGTCTTATCTATATACAAAATTCATTAGATTTGATAATGAAATAGTACAAGTTATGATGGGGTGGAATCCCGTCAAGTTTATAATTTTCACGAACAAGGATTGTAGAAGTGAAACTAAGTAGTCACTCTGTTTCGAAAGCTTTTTTTATGTCAAAAGTTACCATAACGGAAGTTTTCTGAATTAGAATTTTTCATTAGAGATCAGACCAAGTTTTCGTTCATACAAGCCAGTTCAACCTTGTGACGTTATTAACGTCAACTTTATTAAAATTAAATAATCCGAAAAATTAAATAATCCGAAAAATTAAATTCCATATTCCGCTGTTTTGAACTGTTTAACTACTTTGGTTTAGTCCAGTATATAATTTATTAATTGACTTTGCAAGAAGAGCGGATTTGGAAGGGATATCTGTAGGTTTTATTCAGTTTTGGTGTGACTGCGATCAAGGTAAGACGTTGTAAATTTAATTATTAAAATTCACGTGGCTATTTAAAATTAAAGTAATTTATCTTTTTCTTTATTTTCTTTTACCATCGCTTAACTATTTTAAAATTTTATTAGTGGTTTCGATATTTTTGAATTAATTTAAAACGTTACTCGGTCATATTTTTTCCTTCTAATTCTTGCATGCTAAAAATAACTAAGAAATATGTCTAAGTAACGTTCATAATTTTGTTATAATATTTTCTCTTAATGAACGATTAGATTGAACGTCTACTTTGTATCGACAACTACATCAAAAACTCCTTGTTTTCGTACTCTTATCTTTTGGTAGTTATCGTACTTTTAGTCGTATCGCTACTTTTTAGTTCTCGTGCAATTCAAATCATTCGATACTGAATATATAGTTTTCTACAAAGGATTTAAACTATTTGTTATAAAATAATATTTTTTTAGCTTTTAAATGTTTTTCTATATCAATTTTTTGATATACTTGCTTAACGATACACTTACTTTCTATGTTTAATTCTAATTTAAAACTATTCATTTCAATTACTAATTTCTTAACGAAAATTTCTTTATTTTAAATTTATTTGTTCTAAAATTATTAACTTCAATAACATTCGATAAGAGTATTAAAATTACGCCCCAGGATAATTTTATCTGAGGGCCCTCTTTTTAAATTGTTTAATAAAAACTGATGCTCCTTCCTTCTTTTCTTATCCTTGAGGTTTAATCTGAGAAGATTTGAACTACTAGAGAGGTACTTCCGTCAACTGCCAGACCTGCCACCCTCGTAGACAGCTTCAGCTTTTCCTTCTGCTTGCTACTAGGCTTTGCTGCTTGCTACTAGGCTTTACTGCTTGCTACTAGACTTAGTACTTAGAATATATCATCCTGCTTGCATGCATGTATCGATTTTTCAACCAGCCTCCATAATAAAGAACTAAGCTTGTTCTGCTGCTTCTTGCTGAGCAATCGTCACTGCTGAAAGAAAAAGTCATTGCGGAATCCTCATCGGCACCTCTACCATGTGGAAGAAACCTCACTGTTGATCGAACCATCCTAACCTAGATAAGTTAATTTATATTTCTTATTTTTGTAACCTGTGGCTTAATTTTTTATAAATTTCAAACTTTCAAAGTAAATTAATTTTTAGTGGTATAAGTGATTTAATCTTTAATTTATAGTTTTAGGCCTTCAGCCAAGAATCAATTGACATTTTAAAAATAACAGTTTTGATCTTATAGTAATATCACCTCCATTCACATTCACATTCACAAATAATATTTCTTTTCATTATGTTAATTTTTCCACTCATTGTATAACCTATGTATAAATAGTAAATTTATTCGTTAATAAAGTGTTAATATATTGAATTTGCTATTTCTTTATTTTATCTATTCAAATACCAAACTTCATTCTATTTTTTTGTTTGAATATTTGTTCTTTTTAGTAAAAAAGAAGTCAGATATGATGGCGCCCAAAATAAACATATTTTGAGCATCATAACATCTGAAAATAATTAGTTGAAAATCTGAGTTTCTAATTATTTTCCAAAATAAATCTACCCTTACTCACACCCAACTGAGCTAATCGGGCAACACTGTCCTCCATCTCTCCTGTGGAGTTTCCAAATCGAGGAGGAAGGTGACAATTGGCGCCCAACTAGATTATCTAAAATTTTTGGTAGCTTTGCTCAAAATAGTTTGATATATTTTTTAATTTGTCAAAGAAATTTAAGTTAAACATTTTTTAAACAATTGGTATTTGGCTAAGGTAAAATAAAGAATTTTTCTCAATATTTTGCGGATAACAAATTGAATTGCATGGTTACTATTATCTTACTTTTTTTTGAAGAAAATTATTTTCTAGTTGATTTTTTTTTTCTCATAAATTGGCTAAAATATTGCTAATTTTCTCTTTGAAATTTTTTCTCTTAATTTGGGAAAGCGTTAACTGGTATAATTACTAATTATTTTATATGTTTTCTTACTAATATTCTGGCATTTAAATCAGGTTGATTAAAAAATGCAGGCTGCACATCTTAAAACTAACGAGCTTACTTATGAAATCAAACTCCGCAATGTAACACCACCTACAAATGTAGAGGATAAACGTAAAATTTTGACAGGTTTACTAAGCCAAGAGAATGCAAATAGAAGTTTTTCTGGTGCACTTGTTAATAAGTATAGTCATAAAGATGACGTTATTGGTATTAGAGAAACTCTTTTAGATTTAAAAGTCATTATTAGTACTTTTTCTGGTGATAAATCTGATCCTCTTTTTAGGCGTATTTCGTCACGATTATCTCATTTATCTGGTAGATTGCAAAGATTAACAGTAGATACAGATGATGAAAACAATGTTAAGGAAAATTTAAAACTTGAAGTTTTAGGTGTAGAAGCTGAGTTTGATTTAAAAGTAAACCCACATACCTCAACCCCGATTCAATCGTCAAGCCCTGCAACATTTTATAACAATCATAACTTTTCGTCTGAACCTATTTATAAATGGAACATTCAATTTACAGGATCAAATCAAAAGAGTCAGTTCATTCATTTTTTGGAAAAAGTGGAAATGCTAAGAATTTCTAGAGGACTTTCAAAACAAGAATTGTTCATGAAAAGTTGTGATTTGTTTAAGGGAACTGCTTTTACTTGGTTCTTAAATAATAGACATAAAGTACATTCTTGGGATGAATTGGTAACTAAATTAAAGTCTGATTTTCTACCTTGCTATTATGATCATGACTTAGAATTAGAAATTAATAATCGTACTCAAAGCCCTAATGAAAGTGTAGCTATTTTTATTGCCTCAATGGAGGGTTTGTTTAATAGACTTACTGTTAAGCCTGATGAATTATCTAGAGTAGCTAAAATTAGAAGAAATTTATTGCCTTTTTTGTTTCACATTTAGCTTTACATAACCCTAAAACAATTGATGAGCTTTCTGAGCTATGTAAACGAATCGAAGAATCGCGAACTTGGTCAGAAAGATATAAACCACCTCCTGTTTCTACCTCGAGATTACTTGAACCTGATTTAAATGCAGTATGTACAAATAATAATACTAATAAAAGCCATACAAATATTTCTTTGATATCTAAATCTATAACTTGTTGGAACTGTGCTAGATCTGGTCATGCATATAATCAATGTTATAAACCTCGAACTGTTTTTTGTTATGGTTGTGGTCAAAAGAATACAGTAAAAAGTAAATGTAAAAAATGTAATTCAAAAAACCAGAAAAGTACTGGAAATGCAAATCTGGACAACGTTTCCAGTCAACAAAGTCCAGAAAACAGACCAGGTTTATCACGGGACAACATGTAAAAGAAAAAACTGTACAATTTAAAACTTCCATTGAAGAATGGAAAACATATCTGTCTTTTGTAAAGTCCTTCCTTAATATTCTATCTAATAATGAAAAAGATAAAAATTTTAATAATAGTACATTTTTAAACTCGAAAAATAATAATAATTTTGACAGTAAACAAATTTTAAATTCCAAGAATAATAAAAATTTGGATAAAGACCAATTTTTAAGTTCAAAAAACAACTTGCTACCTAATGTTGATTGTCATAATACTAGTCCCGTATTTGTGAAGAAACCAAATGATAACAGGCCATATCTTTATGTAAAAATTTTTGATACAGAAGTTTTAGCTTTAGTGGACACTGGCAGTAATTCCACAATTTTAGGTTTACAGGGTTTTTCTTTACTTCATTCTTTTAACGTCCCTGTGGATTATGATCAATCAGTTTGTGTTACTACAGCTGATGGTAAAAAACAACAATGTTTAGGTTCTGTAACTGTTCCTATATTTTTGAATAATGTGAGTTACAATTTTAAAATTTTGTTTATTCCTTCAGTAACTCAAACATTAATTTTGGGCATGGATTTTCTAAAACTTTTCCAGGTGGATATAAATTTTCATGATCTTTCCTACACTTTACTTTCATCTCTTTGTGTTATAAATGCAATTCAACCAGCATCTAGTCTTTCAGCTTTTCAAACCCAAGAACTTCAAAAGGTAATTAATCTTTTTCTAACATTGCTCCTAAAGATAAAATCGGTCGTACTCATATGATACAACATCATATTGATACAGGTGACGCTAAACCCATTTCTCAACGACAGTATCCCCTCTCTCCGGCCATGCAAGAGCATCTCAATAAAGAAATAGACGAGATGTTGGATTTAAAAGTTATTCAGCCTTCGAACTCTCCTTGGTGCTCTCCGTTATGGATTGTTCCAAAGAAATCTGGAGAATACAGAGTTTGCTTTGATGGTCGTAAGCTAAACTCGGTGACCATTAATGATAGTTATCCTATGCCTTTGATAGATAGCATTCTCAATAAATTGAGAGATGCCAAGTACCTTTCCTCTATAGATCTTCGTAAAGCTTTCTTCCAAGTTCCTTTAACAAAATCTTCGAGATGCAAAACTGCTTTCGCTGTTTATGGTCGTGGACTTTTCGAGTTTTGTACTATGCCTTTTGGCCTGGCTAATAGTCCAAAAACTATGGCTCGTCTCATGGACATAGTAATAGGACCCTCTCTTGCTCCATATTGTTTTGTTTATCTAGACGACATTATCGTCGCAACCCCAACATTTGAACTACATATAGAGATTCTTAAAAAGGTTTTTGATAGACTGAAGGAGGCTAACTTAACTATAAACCTTGAAAAATGTGAGTTTTGTAGAGAATCTTTAACATATCTGGGTTTTATTGTAGACCAACAAGGCCTTCGTACAGACCCTGGAAAAGTATCTGCCATTGTTAACTACCCTATACCTAAGACTACCACCGAAATAAAGAGATTAATTGGTTTAATCGGATGGTATCGCCGATTTATTAAAGACTACTCTTCTATTTGTTCTCCCATAACCGATTTACTTCACGGCCGGAAAAAAGGCCAACCAATAAAATGGTCACCCGAAGCTGATAAAGCATTTACAGAGATTAAGAAACGTCTTACTTCAGCTCCAATTCTGGCAAGTCCCAATTTTTCTAAGCCCTTTATAATCCAAACCGATGCAAGTGATACAGGGTTAGGTGCAATTCTATATCAAGAGGAGGATGGAATTGATCACCCTATTGCTTACGCAAGTAAAACTTTGTCAAAAACGCAAAGAAAATACTCTACTACGGAAAAAGAATTATTAGGTGTCATTTTTGGGATAGAAAAATTTAGAGGTTACGTAGAGGGTACAGTCTTCACTCTTGAGACTGACCACAGTTCTCTTTTGTATTTACATAAACTCTCTAATCCTTCAGGACGTTTAGCTCGTTTATCACTACGTTTGTCGCAATTTGAATTTAATATTAAACATAGGAAAGGCTCTACAATGGTCGTTAGCGATGCTCTATCTCGTTCAACGGAAGAACTTGCTGTTATCGACATTTCTACTTTTAAACCTGATAAATGGTACCAATCTATGTTACAAAAGTACAAGAAAACCCAGAATCCTATCCTTCCTTCCAAGTAAAAAATAATGTCTTATATAAACATTTATATTCATCTAACCCCATTGTTAGTAATTTAACAAATTGGAAAATTGTTGTTCCTTCTAGCAATAGAACTGATATTTTAAAATTGTTTCATGATCAGGTAACTAGTGGACATTTGGGAATATCTAAAACAATAGCTAAAATTTCGGAACTTTATTACTGGCCCAAATTAAGAAAGGATGTTTACCATTATATTAAAAAATGTACCATTTGTTCATCATGTAAAACTACAAATTTACCTACTGCCGGCCTTATGGGTTCATATAAAAACATCAATTTCCCTTTTCAATGGATTTCCGCGGATATAATAGGTTGTTACCCAAGAACTAAAAGTGGTAATAGATATGCACTTGTTGTAACCGACTGGTTTACCAAATTTTGCCTAGTCCATCCTATGCCGAAAGCAACTGCTCATAGTATAATTAAATTTTTAGAAAATCACGTTTTTCTTTTATTTGGTGTTCCGCAGATAATGTCAGTTGATAATGGATCACAATTTGTTGGTCATGAGTTCAAAAATTTAATGAGTAAATACAAGGTACAGAAAATTTTTTACAATGCTAATTATCACCCTCAAATTAATCACACCGAAAGAACAAATAAAACTATTATTACGGCACTTCGGTGTTACATTCATGATAACCACAAAGAATGGGATCTTTACATAAATCAAGTAGCTCAGGCTATTCGCACTGCCAAGCATGAAGTTACCGGGTACTCGCCATCATTTCTTAATTTTGCCAGAAATGTCCCTTTATCAGGTGATTTTTATGGCAAAATTGCTGATAATGCAGATAATGTAGTTTCAGTAGGTGAAAAACTTCAGTTGGTTGACGATTTGCAAACTATACCTAAACTATTTGTCGACGTTAGAAAAAAACTTAAAGACGCCTATGATAAAAATGCAAAAATTTATAATTTGAGGAAACGTGATGTTCAATATCATGTAGGGGACCGTTTATGGAAAAAAATTATGTTCTCTCTTCAAAAATTAATGATTTTTCTGCCAAATTTGCACCTAAGTATGTGCCTTGCGTAGTAAATAAAGTTGTTTCAAATTTAGTATATAATATTAAAAGTTTGGATGGCAAAGATTTGGGAAACTGGCACGTTTCCGATTTAAAACCTAATTTTACTGATTTTGACGATAATTTACCTAATGATGAATCTTGTTCAATAGTC
The DNA here is from genome assembly GCA_035357415.1 of Ophraella communa. Lineage (NCBI taxonomy): Eukaryota > Metazoa > Arthropoda > Insecta > Coleoptera > Chrysomelidae > Ophraella > Ophraella communa. Next base: position 19,888,587 of record CM068982.1, read on the forward strand.
AATAGTGACACTGAATAATATACCTAATAAATTAGTTTATTTTTTGCTTTTGTTTGTAAGTGGTTTAGAAAGTGATAGTTTACCTGATTAATTAATAACTGTTTAGAGTTTATTGCAAAATATTTTAAGTTACTTGAAATTTTTCCTTATTTTCTGAATTTACTATGTAGAAATTGATTTAATTGAATTTAAATCAAATATACCTTTTATTGAAAAATTACCTTTTTGCCTCATTCTTAGTATGATATTAAGAGCACATATTTATATTATTTAAAATTTATCGAAATTTTGAATAAATGTGAGTCACTTTTCTCAATACAAATTGCTATTTCTTTAAATTTTCTGCTTTGAAATGCAAATACTTTTAGTAAAATCATTTGATACATTTTGATATTTCAATTAAAGGAAATTTAATAATTATTTCTGATCGGATAAAACTTTCAATTTTGAAATACAGTTACTACCGGTAATGTCATAGGACAAATAGGTGTTTGACTAAAGGAAGTTATATACAAATTTTTAGAATCAGATGCTTAAGTTTTTATACCGAGATGATAAATTAGAAGCATTTGACTGAGATAATATTCCTTGTATAATGTCTTTTGTACACAATAACTTTATCTTTTGTGTTAGTATCAAGGTAAGTTGATATTAATATTGTGTTGCTTGGATAAGCGATATTTTCATCAAGTGATGCAATTTTGCAATGGGCTCATAAAACTGTTGTTTTCATTTTATAGAGACTTACAATTTTATATCTACATATTTTTTTGCCTACTTTCTTTAAGATTCTCTTTATGATTATTAGTTTTTGTTTCCTATAGTATAAAATTTTGATAGGTATTTATATTTCTGATATAATTACAACCTAATTTTTTCTTGTATATTGGAGATATATAAATATTTATATTAGTTAATATACATATAATTTAGTATTTAATAGATTTCAAGAAAATATTTGAATTTTTTTTGGGAAAATTTTTGAATTTTTTTAAGAAAATTTTTGAATTTTTTTTTCAAAAATTTTCTTTGCCCAAGGAAGGGGGGTGTGACGTTATTAACGTCAACTTTATTAAAATTAAATAATCCGAAAAATTAAATAATCCGAAAAATTAAATTCCATATTCCGCTGTTTTGAACTGTTTAACTACTTTGGTTTAGTCCAGTATATAATTTATTAATTGACTTTGCAAGAAGAGCGGATTTGGAAGGGATATCTGTAGGTTTTATTCAGTTTTGGTGTGACTGCGATCAAGGTAAGACGTTGTAAATTTAATTATTAAAATTCACGTGGCTATTTAAAATTAAAGTAATTTATCTTTTTCTTTATTTTCTTTTACCATCGCTTAACTATTTTAAAATTTTATTAGTGGTTTCGATATTTTTGAATTAATTTAAAACGTTACTCGGTCATATTTTTTCCTTCTAATTCTTGCATGCTAAAAATAACTAAGAAATATGTCTAAGTAACGTTCATAATTTTGTTATAATATTTTCTCTTAATGAACGATTAGATTGAACGTCTACTTTGTATCGACAACTACATCAAAAACTCCTTGTTTTCGTACTCTTATCTTTTGGTAGTTATCGTACTTTTAGTCGTATCGCTACTTTTTAGTTCTCGTGCAATTCAAATCATTCGATACTGAATATATAGTTTTCTACAAAGGATTTAAACTATTTGTTATAAAATAATATTTTTTAGCTTTTAAATGTTTTTCTATATCAATTTTTTGATATACTTGCTTAACGATACACTTACTTTCTATGTTTAATTCTAATTTAAAACTATTCATTTCAATTACTAATTTCTTAACGAAAATTTCTTTATTTTAAATTTATTTGTTCTAAAATTATTAACTTCAATAACATTCGATAAGAGTATTAAAATTACGCCCCAGGATAATTTTATCTGAGGGCCCTCTTTTTAAATTGTTTAATAAAAACTGATGCTCCTTCCTTCTTTTCTTATCCTTGAGGTTTAATCTGAGAAGATTTGAACTACTAGAGAGGTACTTCCGTCAACTGCCAGACCTGCCACCCTCGTAGACAGCTTCAGCTTTTCCTTCTGCTTGCTACTAGGCTTTGCTGCTTGCTACTAGGCTTTACTGCTTGCTACTAGACTTAGTACTTAGAATATATCATCCTGCTTGCATGCATGTATCGATTTTTCAACCAGCCTCCATAATAAAGAACTAAGCTTGTTCTGCTGCTTCTTGCTGAGCAATCGTCACTGCTGAAAGAAAAAGTCATTGCGGAATCCTCATCGGCACCTCTACCATGTGGAAGAAACCTCACTGTTGATCGAACCATCCTAACCTAGATAAGTTAATTTATATTTCTTATTTTTGTAACCTGTGGCTTAATTTTTTATAAATTTCAAACTTTCAAAGTAAATTAATTTTTAGTGGTATAAGTGATTTAATCTTTAATTTATAGTTTTAGGCCTTCAGCCAAGAATCAATTGACATTTTAAAAATAACAGTTTTGATCTTATAGTAATATCACCTCCATTCACATTCACATTCACAAATAATATTTCTTTTCATTATGTTAATTTTTCCACTCATTGTATAACCTATGTATAAATAGTAAATTTATTCGTTAATAAAGTGTTAATATATTGAATTTGCTATTTCTTTATTTTATCTATTCAAATACCAAACTTCATTCTATTTTTTTTGTTTGAATATTTGTTCTTTTTAGTAAAAAAGAAGTCAGATATGATGGCGCCCAAAATAAACATATTTTGAGCATCATAACATCTGAAAATAATTAGTTGAAAATCTGAGTTTCTAATTATTTTCCAAAATAAATCTACCCTTACTCACACCCAACTGAGCTAATCGGGCAACACTGTCCTCCATCTCTCCTGTGGAGTTTCCAAATCGAGGAGGAAGGTGACAACCTACGAAAATCTTTTGTACCTATCTTAATATACTAAAACTCTAGAACGCCAATACTTCCAGCGAAATTGTGCAGCTTTCTAGAGGGCATATTCCTTATTTGATAGAAAGTTAGAGTAATTTTATGTCTTTTTTGTTCAGTCGAGAAGGCATTGTGCTCTTTTAGATGATATATCTACAAACCTTTTAGCTTGCTTAAGTAGAGGTGGATTTATCCAGTGAGATCGTAGCCTTCTTCCCAGGAAAGGAGTTCTTAATTGGTGTGGCTATTTGTAAGACCACAAAAGAGCTCTGGATAAAAAAGGTGTATTAGCCCCTTCTTTTGCAAGTATATTAGCTTCTTCTTTACCTATTATTATTCTGTGACCTGGCACCCACATCAATATGACGTTGTTGTGCCATGCCAGTTTCTTAATCTTTACATTCCCAAACTAGCTTTAATCTATAATTAAAAGAACTAAGTCTTTAAAACTTTATGTAAGAATGGACTAAGCGTAAGCCGATCTACTTATCATAATTACTTTATCAAAAATGTTGCTGTCAATATGCATTCTATACTGGCTGTTTTTGGAAATAGTAATAACTATATATAATGTATTTAATATTTATAAATGAGTTTAATAAGTAAAGAAGGTATTAGCATATATTAACTTATTTATTTAACAGGGTTGTCAAATTTGCGAAATATTGTCCCAGCGGCAATATTGCAATTTTGTAAGAAATTTTGATAATCTTCAAAATGGCAACATCGCGTCCATACCGAGTTAAAGTTCCAAGGTCATTGACGACGGATTTTAAAATCCTTTGATGTTTTGCCGAAATTCGTATCAGTTAATTTTGAAAAAAACACTAGATCCAGACGAAAATTTAAGATTTGGGTTCCAGTTAGCAGAAGAAATCTGAAAATTGTTTTTGGAAAATGTTTCATTAAACACGCAGAGGTTCAGAAGCTGTAATTCAAACCAATTCTTATTCTCACAGGTAAGAAAATTTACACTTAAAATATTGTAAATTAAAATCTACTACCATAAAGGAATAGAAAAAATTCTTTAGAATTACGCCTTTAATATGAAGATAGGCAATGGTGAAGACTATAATAAGTCAAATGTTACAAGAAACATATTATTAAGGCATTTTAAGGCATAAAAATCAACCTTTGACATATGTTTTATTCAAGTTTTGTGCAAGTATGGTTGGAGATACCAACTGAAGACAAAAAAGAAAACTCAGTTAAAAAGCATTATCTACCAAATAATCATTAAAAATGATTCAAAGCTATGAGTAAGAAACCCTGGATGGAGTACAAAAAAAGTTATTTTACTTTAACTCATTTGAACTTGCTTGGAGAGACAACGAAGCAGGAAACTGCAAGATTCACTTTTTTCAGAAGAAATTTAGTAATACACGTCCGAGTTAAATACAACAGGATTTTTTTTAGAACAACTCAAGGCGATTCGGAAGTTTAGCAAACAGTAAATTGTTGTATGGAAATTCATTAAACGCGGATTTATATCCAGATTATTCTTGAAATTAATGGAAAAGCGAGGACCAATGATTTTTCAGACTCTTTCTCATAGTTTATTTCAGTTGGAATCAACACCGTATTAGTCACAAAGTAATCAGCTGAAAAATTAAAATAGACGCTAATATCACAAAAAAACAAACCATTCCTAACGTTCTTCAGCTGTGCCGGCCTTTTTCAAGCAAGGTATGGCTGAACATGAGTTAATTAAATAAACGGGACAAATGCGAGCCCCCATATCTGCAGATATTCTAGTCACCACCAGAAATTGATTGAAATTCAACAACTAAAGCTGGACCTTTCAAATGCCAATAAAACACAAAATCACTTTTTGGTAGAAAAGAAATGGAAAACTGATCATTGCACATTTATTATCGTTAACAAATAAATAAATGGTAAGGATTTGTATTTGCTTGCTTCTCGATTAGTTTATCATTTTTTGTAGCCTGATGATGGCTTTACTGTAGGCCGAAACTAGAAGCTTTATATTTACATTATTATAATAATAAAAGTTTGTGACAATGACATTGGTGTGTAAATAAATAACATGTTTTATTGATGTGAAGCCAGTAAAATTATTCTTCTTTTAATATTATATACGATTAAAAATTTTAAAAATAAAACATTGGTAAAAATTTTGTACACATTTATTATTTCATTATTAACAAATATCAAGAATATAAAGATCAGTTATGCCAACAAAAAATCTGACAATATACATAAATTTTCGTGACGCTAAGAATAACGGTTAAATAAAGCCTAAATAAAGAATTCGCAGTCACACGTAAAATACTTTACACCTTTAATAAAAGAGTATTATGCAGATTTACTTGAACCGAAAATTAAATATCATCCACAAAAAATCTTTATTTATAACCACTTACTCAAATTTATGCAAATCCAGGCTTAACCGCTAATTTTAAAATTAAGGATATAGCACTTACTTAACAGAAAAAATCCTCTTTGTTAACATTTTTGCGTTTTTTTTTCCTTTTCGTTACCATCTTTTATCCAGTTTATATCTCAACTTTAACTTGGGGCACTAAGTGTTACTTTTAAATCCTTAACTAGAGAATTTTTAAAAGTTTTTTAAAGTTCATACATATGAAATACCAAACTTCATAACTTTTCGTCTGGAAAGATTTTCATTCTGCTAAAGGTCTATTTTCGTTTTATGGATTGGAAAATGGAAATTTATATGAAATCTTCTTAGACGAAATGGTTTTGGTAAATTATAGATATTTTGGATCGTTTTAGAGAATGGGACATGGATTTGACGTGTACATGTAGTTGAATTTAAAAATTACAGGAACCTTTTTGTACTGCAATCAGACCTAAAGAGTAAACATTTTTAAAAAATTTAGATAGGTATAGGTAGGCAAACTAGTAAAACCAAAAGATTTGCTTTATTAAACAGAAAAACTAAGCTGACATTGAAATGACCACAGACTACATAACAAAGATAAAAAGAATAATAAAAAACTCTTTTTTAATTCAACTTCCAAGTTTAATTAAAAAAATTTGGTTTAAAATCACAATTACAGCTGTTTCGCTAAAAACTAGCATCGTCAGATTAACATAGTGCTGTTACATTTTGTTTGTTTGTAGCTAGGTACTTGATATTGATTAAGCAATAAGGCTAGACCAAGTATGGAAGTAATAAGACATAAAAATATAAAAGCCTAGATGTTCTTAGCCCTAAGGGATTATCCTGTATGTATTTCCCTCTAAGATCAGTATAACCGTGCAATGATATAGAAAAACCAGGAAAAAACTATATCAGGTTGATCTTTACAATAACTTAATATATTTCTCTTACAATTACATCTTATCTATGTATAAAATGAAGACTTAATCAAAGTAAACAGTTTAATAGTGAAGAACTTCCAAGATTTATTTGTTCATTCACTACTTTAAATTGTTGATCTGCTAGATGTCTTTTTATTTCAAGTTCTTCGAGAAAATCTAAATTTTGTTCAAATACTACACAAGCGTGTAGTATTTGAATGTAACTTAAATATGTCAATCTGACGATGCTAGTTTTTAGCTAAACAGCTGTTATTGTGATTTTAAACCTAAATTAAACTTGGAAGTTGAGTTAACACGAAGAGTTTTTATTATTCATAAAAAGAGTCTTATTTCAAATTTTACTACATTCTCCCCCTCATTTTTGGAACGTTACTCTTGCAAATAACTGGGAACACGTCGTTTTCGGGAAGATCTGTCTTGGGATATTTTTTGGGAGAAACAGCGTAGGCGTAGACCGTTGTTTGCTACTGCAAAATGACCCTTCTTTGAGCAGGTTCTACATGCCACTTCAAATGCTGGGCAAAGATATCAAGGGTGCCGTAACTCCAACAAAAGTAACATTTTGATGTATTGGGTGGTCTGATTCCTGCAGCTACTTGGTGAATATGCTAATAACTTTCACCTTGTGGTGGTAAGTTGATTGTAGATGAATTCTTTGAGAATATCGCATTAATACTGTAATTTGTAAAGCTTTTAAAATTAATTTCAGCCATTTCTAACTATTAAGCTTTTTTGTGTGCCTCATACAAACTTAAAATGTTGTTTGGTGAGAATGGTTCCTCTTTTAAATAAAAAAAACTGAGGTAATTTTAATCTTTGGCTAATCGCAATTGCAATTACCATGCTGCCCGCTGCATCTTAACTGAAGGCTTTTCACAACGGCTAGTATGTAAAAAAAATTTTGAAAATCTAACATCAAACTTTAACAAATAAGGATGGTAAAAAAGCACTATAATGCAACACTTCTTCACAAATTGGATATTATTCAAAATAACGCGCTTCGTATTGCACTCGGAACATTAGTAGAGTATTTAAATAATGGATCTTCTCGATATTGACCTATGGGTGCCAAAAATGGACCTTCACCAAAACAAACATGGACATTTACCAAAGCAAACATTAACACACTAGCCAAAGTACAAAGATCAATGGACATACGAATATATGATAAAAAGAGGAGCAGCTGGAAAAGAGCAAAACCAAAAGTAGAAGAAGTCACAACGAAAATCGCCAAACTTAAATTGAACTTCGCAGGATACATCGCTAGACAGGAAGACCAAAGATGGAATGCTATAATGCAATGGTGAAGCAAGAGATCAAGAGAATTGCCACAAATGAGGTGGCCAATAAATTGGGCTGAACGAATTGGAAGAATGTAAATTAAGAACAGTAAACAACTAAACGGTTAAATGAAACTTTCACTATTTATTCGTAAAATACGTTATAAATTCAATTAAAGCTGTTTCGCTAAAAACTAGCATCGTAGATTGACATATTGAAGTTACATTTTGTTAGTACAATAAATTTCATTTTTGAAGAATGTAGCTCAAGCTAGGGGAGTTGGGAGAGGCCTCTCCGACGGTTCCATGGACAATTGAGTGATAAAGACTACTATTCAGTATATAATGGTAAAGAATTTTAACAATTATTTTGTCTTTGTATACATTTTTTATATTCTCTGTTTTTGTAGGAAGGGTCACTGTTAAAAACGATCAAAATCCCTTTTTTTGGAAAAATGAGTTAACAGCGCTATCTGCTAGCTGAATATGGATAAAATCACAATACATAATTTCCTTGGACTAAAAATTGTCACGGTCACATACAAAGTTAAGAAAAAGATATACGGTAACGGCGAAAAATGATCTTAGGCTACGCGCTGACGAGCAATAACGATTGCAGTCCCTCTGCATCACTCTGAACAGAGACATATTTACAGGTTATGACCAAGGGAACTATGACCTCAAACTAATCGTTGCGTGGTTCCATCTCAGTCCCAGTTTTGCCATTCAAGTATTCATATAACTGAACTAAAAAAGCTGTACAATGAACCACTACCTATTAAATCTGCTAAATTCGTCAATCCAGATGCTTAGAAATTCTAATGTAGGTACGTATGTGTTTTGTATGTAAATTACAAAAAATTGATTTTAAAAAGTATGTTGATAGCACTGTGTAATTTTTAACATTTGACAGTTTTGAAATTTAAATTATCAAATGTTAATGTTTTAAAATACTTTAAAATGAATAATAAACCAATAATAATATATTATATAAGTAAAATATAGTATCCATATTCACAAATACTTTCATAAAGAACAAAATAAAAGGAATAAATTGCTATTTGCCCCAAATGTCATTGTCAATAGACTTGTCATTATATACTTCACTCATATTGCCAACCATTTTAAACAAAAATTTGCTTGCGTAAAAGTTACACTACGATACGTAAATGCATTTTATAATGATTATTTTTATAAGTGCAAAATATAAAAAATATATTAAAAATTTTAAGTTTAAAGAAAATTATATAAAATGTATCGGATAAATCTTTGTTGTACATTAATCTTTAGTTTATAATGACAATTGCCAGCTACCCACTCTATACAAAGCGAATAGTGACACAAACTTGTTTGGAGTAAAATTTATCTTCTTTGTGTTTTAATGCTTATCCATGATAATTTTTATAGTTATCTGGCTGTAGAAAGACTCAGTAATAATTTCTGTATATAAAACCTCAAAGACGATTATGCATAATATGCAAGCGTACAAGGATAACCAATTGTGTAAATTATGGCGGATTGTAGAAATTTACGACGAAGTTGTAGTTATACCTTCAGCGGACTGGCTGACACAAGATAAGATTGTAAAATATGAAGAAATGTTATTAAATTAAATATGGTGACGTGTATTATAAACGTTGAAATCCAAATGATTTATAATAATCTTAACCAAATTATTTTTGTTAATCTAGCAATCATTTAAGAAGTAATAAAAATCCTTCTAGAAAATCTGATAATTGATAATTTAGTTTCTGTTTAATACGATTAAAAAAGTCAATCATTCGTATGTGTAATCTGTGTATATAAAAATAAATCCCCATTTTCTTTGGTCACGCCATCACGCGTGCACGGTTGGACCGATTTCACTTTTTTTTGTTGTGTTTATTATGGTCAGCAGAAGGTTCTTATGATAGGAAACATGTAAAAAATTATTATTATACGCTAAAAGCGGTACTATTAATCTTACCTTGTGGCTGTGGATATTGTAGATCTTTTTAATGTAACATTATAATATCTGATTAAAAATTGACAGAATGCGCACTGCAAATATCATCAAAGTTTATAGGCGCCTTTTTCGAGCTAAACATTCGTATACAACATAACAGGATAACGTTTTTATGTTCTTATGAACTGTGTACACTTACGCTGTCGCAAAACTTCATTTTTAGTAATCCACTTGCCACACGACATAATATTTTCATGTTTATCGGTTCACAATATAGGTTTTCTATGGTTAATAGTTTTTTGTTTATAACAACTTTGCCGTATAAATTTTATCCATACTTTGCTTCAAATAAAAAGTATTTAAATTATAGACAGTCCCTTTTATTTCTACCTTTTAATAACAATTGTTTCTTCTGGGTAACTAATAAAAAACAATACATCAAAGAATTTAGAATTTTATCTAACAACGACAAAATTGGAAACAAAACATGGAAAGGGCAGAACTATAGAATTTATATTTTAAATCCTTGTTCTGTGATTTGCACGTTTTTTCGACATTATTTACCTGATTATTTTTTGACGTTTTTTAAAACCAATGAAATGCTTCTTTATTTGCCATAAAGGTAAGTTTTAACCAATTATGTCATTATTATAGTGGGAATAAATGTCTTTTAATTATTGTCGGAAATAATCACTGTAGCTTTTATTTGCCTAGCAACTGTCAGATACATGTCAAAATAATTACTTAAAAGTGTTAACGCGCAATATAAATAATTAATTAAATTAAATTTTTCAATAATGTTTTGATAGTTTTATTGTCAAAATATGTAAATCAAAAAATAATAAATAAATAAATAAAAAATATAACTCCCTGGAGCTCTCGTGAATATTGCCTGGCAACAAGTTTTCAAACAATCTGTCCAATTATTTTCAATTTATTCTCACTCTCTTTTTATATTATTACTGAAAATTGATTATATTCATTTTATCACAAAACCAAATTAGTGTATGAAAGAAAGCGACTAACATCAATACTTTAGACAAAGAATTGACAGAATGCTTGCTGCAAAAATCATCAAAGAGGATGTTAAAAATTGAATGCCTCTATCGCAGTTATTTTTATAAAAAATACAACATGTAAAATAATTAATTTATTATTTTCCACAAAAAATTCAATTTCTTAGTGCGCATCACGGTTAGTTCAGAGTCATTATGACTGAATCAGTAATATCCATCTATCTAGTATGATTTCAATCAAATCACAACTAAGTGACTTACAAAATACCAATTTTCTTGAAATTTTTTTGGGTAGGTACCTTCTTACCTAAGAGTTATTGGGAATGAACAGGCGAATAGCTTAGCAAAAATGGCATAAAGAATAACAAACAAGTAAACATTTGGACTAAAATTTTATTTAAAAAATAAATTTTTAAATCAAAGGTGAAAGTTTAGTTCAAACGTTTAGTTGTTTATTATTCCTAGTAAGATGGTCTTCCACAGAGTTAGGGTAAGTACAATAAATTTAAAAAGAGTAAAAACCGAAGATAAGAAGTGAACCGTACCTAAATCAAACAACAACACGCCAAGGCTTTAAAGTTTACATAAAAAAATTATTACTTATTACTAGATACCAATGTGGCAAAAACAATGGAATTCCTCAAATTCTAAGTTCGTGGAAACTAAAAGCCATTTGCGAAACTTACTCTTAACTAGATAGTATGATCAAATTATTTTATTATTGTGATTTAGAAGTACCTACTGTATAATGCAGAAAGAATAACCTAGAGTTATCCCTAAATGTTGAGTTTTGGAGGAAATTATACAAAAATATTTAATTTGTTAAATCTTTAACCTTTAAAGAAAATAGAGTTTGCAGTTTATTTTAATGTTAGATATTTGCCTTTCAATAAAGATGAAAGGCAATTAATATGAAAAATATTCAAATTCAAAAATTCAAAAAACTGATATTAAATACAAAGTGGTGCAAAAAATTTAGGTCACTTAAAATTATTTAAAAAATTAAATGTATCACTTTATATTTGCAAATTTACATTTTATTTACGGCATTTTTGTAGCTTTCAAACATGGAATCAGACAATATAATTTGTTTTTTTTACAATTTATTCATGAAAAACCGTGACTTTACATTTTAAATGAAGTTCGAATATTGTTATTTGGAACGAAATAAAGAAATAAAACTTAACATTATTAAAAAATTAATAATAAAAAATGATATCAATATAACTAATAACGTGTATTACCCCCTTTTTCATTAATAACCGCTTGCATTCGACGAGGCATAATCTGAATTAAATTAAGGATTACATTCTGGTCCATGTTATTCAACTCCTGCAATAGAAACTCTCTTAGCTCCTGGGTAGTTCTTGGGGCTGGTGTATGCCTTTGAATATGATTCCCAGCTCATCCCGGACATGTTCGATGGGATTCATATCTAGACTACATGCTGGCCAATCAAACCGTCTAATTCTTACCTCATCTATACATTCACTGACAATCCTAGCAGCGCGTGGCCTTGCATTATCGTGCATAAAAATGCCGTGATGGTCCATAGTGACCATAAAAGGTACAACATGATCTTCCAAGACCTCTGTTATCTATAAACTGTTAGAGAGCCATTCTCTATTAAAAACAACTTTGTAAGTGCTTCTGAAGTAATACCTCCCCAAACCATAATAGACCCACCACCAAATGTACGTCTATGGTCAATATAAGCAGGGACGTATCTTTCTTCAGGTCTTCTCCATACTCTTCGACGTCCGTCTGGTTCATTGAGGCAAAAACGAGACTGATTTCGTGCAAAATTCAATCTTGCATTTCGATGCTGGCGGTTCAATGTTGGCCCTTTAGCCAACCTTCTGCAAGACAATCCGCTAGCACGAAGCCTTCTTCTATCTGTCCATTCGCTAACATTAACGTTTCTAACCTTTTGAAGCTGATTACGTAACGAAACTGCATGCAGAAGCTGTTCTATTCCGCAAACTGGACATTAACAAAAATCTATCATCTCTTTGACTAGTGGCTCTTTTTCGGCCAGATCCGGGTCGTCTAGTTATAAAACCATTCTCCTGGTAACGTTGGTACATATTTTGTACAGCACAGAGGCTCTTACCAACAATTCTGGCAGTTTCACGTTGTCCTCTACCATCTTATATGGACGCTACAATTCGTGCCACAATAATAGAATCTGGAGGCATTTTGGACCAGTAAATAAACAATAAATATCAATGAAACGCTACTTTACCAACTATGACAAATAGCATCCATATACCACAATATATAAATTTCATCGTCTACTATGCCCATGACTCCCTGATTAGTTTTATTTTTAATATTATTTGCCCTTTCTTAAATTATTTAAAGTGACCTAAATTTTTTGCTCGACAGTGTATTAAAACCTGATATTTATTTATCTTTTTATATATTTTTTACGTAGAAAAATAGTTGTCGATTTAGTGTTTTTTTATTATTATGTAAAGACAAAAGAAATGAATTTGGAATAGTAATAATCTAATAGTATTATTTCTGTCCAGAGAAAATCTGGCAAAAAAGATACCAGTTAGACCAGTTTGCAAAGCAAGTTTTGATTGTGATTTTAGGTACAATATGTTGCATTATTTGCAGTACTGGATAAATTTGAAAGAAAATGTTTGGAAATACCAATCAAGATTAGTGGTATTTTAATTACAGGGCAATGGATGTAAAAAAAGGAAGATAGAAACGATTTTAATTAAATACATTTTTTAAGCGAACTATTAATTTTGAACAAGTAATGTTAAAGTATATCTTTTAATAATAATTAAGTCTAGTTGGCTGGAGTGTAAATTATTTCATATAAATACATTTTTTAGGTTATATTTTATCGGTTATATTTTATAAAACACAGTGGATATTTTTTACAAATGATACAAAATTCATTGTTTTATGTCAAAAAAAGAAAATTAATATCTCCAAAATGTAAAAGACGCCAGGTCAGCGTTTTAAAAAGTGCTGCAAATCTAAAAAAGCAGGACAACAGCGTAAATGCTAAATTTAGTGGAAGACGAATCGTTGAAATAGAAACATTGGTATCGAGATTGTGGTGTTCGCAGTGTATCTTGCCATAAATAATGAACATAAATTTAAAAAAAAATACGTGAATGAAAAAATGATACTAAAAGTATCACCTATCATCTGCGGGTGACAATGGGACTAAAATAAATAAATTTGCAAACCAGAATATTTTAAAATACTGACATTTCCTTAATGTTCTTGTAATAAAAAAAAACCAACCAAACTATTATTTCCTATACATCTCTACATACTATACCTTGGTTATTAAAAGTATATTTTTATAAATATTGATAAATATAAACTTATCCGTAAATAACGGAACATGAAATTATAAAAATAACAATAAGTTGTTGTCGAAAGTTTTAATAAAATGTACCTATTTAAAACATTTTTTTCATAAAAAATGTCGTGGAGAATCCAACGTCAAGTTCACGTTAAATTTCTCGTTAAAATAATGTGAAATACACAACTGTCCTAAGGTTTTTCCATAAAGGAAAACTTTCATCCATATAAATTGACTTTTGTACAAAAACTAATAGAAGACGATCCAGATCGTAGAATGGACTTTTGCGAAAGAATTATGAATAAATTGAACAGAAATAAAATAGCTGTTGGTACCATTCTTTTTTTCGATGAATCAACATTTACATTGAACGGAGAAATAACAAACAAAACAGTATATATTGGTAGAATCCTCATTGGATGCGTGAGACACATACTCAGTATACTCAAAAGTTGAACGTTTGGGCAGGTATCATAGGTGATCATATTGTAGGTATAGGTATTTTCGTAGATGGAAATTTGACAGCCGAAAAATATTTAAGCATGATTAGAGACGAAGTTGTTCCTGAGTTGGCCAACTTATATCTCAACGCAATAGATCCAAACCTACCGAATAAAAATATCTGGTTCCAGCAGGACGGAGCAACACCCCAATATGCTTTAATTGTAAGAAATTACTAAAATAAAATTTTCCCCAATAAATGGATTGGACGAAGAGGTACTATCGAGTGGCCAGCTGGATCGCCGGACCTTACACCCTTGATTTTTTTTCTGTGGGGTTCTCTCAAGAATAAAGTATATGCAACATTCACCAAAAACAGAAAAGTAGAGATTCTAAGAGCTTCCATATACCTTAACATCGCAATAAACTTTTCACTGGGGGTACGCTACATTTTTTTGTGAGTGGATCTACTCGGCAATTATAAAATTGAATGGGTTCCAAAAGCTAATCAGTCAACAGCCATACAAAAATTAGAACAGAGTGATATGTTTTAACATACTAGGACACATATTTGTCAAAGAGATGGCGCTGATGACACTACAACATTTTCTTGACTGGCTTAGGATCTACTGTAGAATAAGGTGTGGCTAGGTATTCCATGTGAAAGGAGGTGGTTGATAAAAAACAAAACCATATTTTGCAGGTGAATATGTTGCACCAAGGTTTGAATTTAACAAACCCTACACTAAAGAACGTGAAAGAAACTAACATGATAGATAAAATAGATATCTAGTGAGAATACAAATTCAATGGTCTATAGCAAAAGTTTAGATGCAGCTGACTGGTATAAATATATCAGCAAACGAAATAACCTACAGAAATGTTACAGTTAAATTATATGTCATTCCTACAGGCAATAGACAGGTATTTCACCTCTTAAAATGTTTTTAAATAACTTCGAATACAGTGGTACAATGTCACCATTTCGTGATTAAGTCTTCTTCTTGGTCGTATCCATCATGACTGATTGTGGTTGGTGAACGTCTCTTGAGCATGAATAAATTTTTGTTATTTCCTGCATTTTGGCCTCAGTACTTCATAAACTTTGTGAGAAGGTTTTGCATTGGTTATTTGGTCAGTCCATCGCGCTGGAGATCTTTTGCCTTCTGTGTTACCAGCAACAATTAGCCTTTTCAAGTTTTGACCACCTCCTTTCATTATATAGCCAAAATAGTGCATGAAGCGTTATTCGCAGATTGTGGAGAGTCGAGTCATTATAAGCTCAGAAAGTATGGACACGTTGGTGTCCAAGGTAAACGTAACATGAATCTCCAGCACCACATTTCGAATGCATCAATGCGCTGCCGCTTTCAATTTTTAATGGTCCATATTTGTAGGTGAATATAGGAATAACTATATATCTAATTAATTACTAATTGATTGACTAAGGCAACTGTGGACAATAAAATCACAGTTAGCTGGATGAAAGCGTAAGTCAGCTCATAGGGTAAAAATATGGCACTGACTCTCTGGCCAGAAAGATTTAACCAATAGAATTTAAGCCCTTATAGGCCTAACAAAATCAGCAATTACTAACCTATTTAAGTCATATTCCCGTCTATTATTACTTTAACGAGTACTGGCTAATACTAGCCAACATAAAACTAGACTGGAAGACGAACTAGAGGGCACAATGGACCTAATTAGGTGTATGTGCGGATACAGCTTTTGGGCTTATTAACCTTCTCAGTTTGCAGATACCTGTATTAAAGAAGACTTTATATTAAAATACTTCTTAAAATTAAGAATAATAAAAACACTTCGTTATAACATAACTTCCAAGTTTATTTGGAAAAATTAGTTTTTTAATTACAAATAAACTTGAAAGTTATGTTATAACAAAGAGTTTTTTATTATTCTCAATAAGATGGACTTCCAAAAAGTATGGGTTAGTACAATAAATTTACTTCTTAAAATGATCGGCTAGAAGCCTTTTTTTTGTTATTATTCATGCAGCATGACAAATTCTTTTCTGTATTTCAAATTCAACGAAATTTAGAATTATTTCTTACGTTCTTCCTTTATATAAATGAAATGGGAAAGATGATCGTTTTACTTTTCAGAAAAATATGCTTTAAAAATTCAATTTTTCACGATTTTACCTTCAAAGTTGTTCGTTGTCTCCGCATAATTTCAGGCCTTTCCCAAATACTTTAGACATTATTAAATATTGACAGATGCGTGGTGACGCTCAATCATTTTCTGTAAAAAATTTTTTTCTTAAATCATTGGCGTACACCAATTATTAAGAAAGTATGAGTAATAATATACTTTAAAATTTTTATCGTTCGAACTTCAGAGGAGGACAATTTATTGGGAACACTAGTGAAAGAAACAAATAAAGTCTTAAAGAAAGGGTAAAACCAATGTCAAGGTCATAAGTTTTTATTAAAGTCTACAAATGTTATATATAGCCTATTTAAAAACTATCATTAGGGTTAAAAGAATGCAAAGTAAAATACATTTCAGGCACATCAAGAAACAAAACCATATAATCTTGTCTGTAACAGATACAGGTTACACAGGCTACATATTCCACATGTTAAAGGTGAGACTATATGATGTTGTCTCTAGTTATGCCTCAAATGTATCTTTTGCGGTATTCTTTTTAGCCATCCTGGTAAAAATAGTAGCTATATAACATCTGTAAACTAAAAAATTTGTAACATTCGTTTTTTTTTCTTCATTAGCGGAGATATATTTGATATTTGAGAAACGGACGTTATACTTCTTTTTAAACTCTTGTTTGTTTGTTTGCTATTTTATAACAATTAAATATTTCCAATCCATAATGAGTACACTTTTACATAACAATTTTTTTTTGTCCTAGTTCTCTTTTAAAATTCTAAGTTTAATCTGAAACAATAAAAAGAAAATAAAAATCAAAAGTATTAATGGTTTTCACATGTTTAAGAAATCAATATGTAATTTTAGTTAGTAAAGTATTTAAATCAATATTATAAAAAGGAAGTACTTACAAAATTATAAAAAGACAAATTATAGTCTTCGATATTGTACAAACAAATATTCCAATAGCTCATGAGTACCTTAAAAAGACATAAGAACAATTAAAAACATGTAGCAGGTGTGGTGAAATACAGTAAACTAATTCCCATATCAATAATGTTGGACATAATCACATAAGTTTTTGATAGAACACTTTAATAGTGCATAGTGAAATAAATATTGAAAAAATTAGTGTACAAACACTAACAAAGACATTTTATGTAACAAAATGTATGTAGGATAGTTAAGTAAATGTTTTATATAAATTTTAAGTTGTGAGTCTTTTGTAACACAGAGAATCTTATCTTATATAATGCATAAGTGATACCTACAAATAACAGAATCTTTTATAAGTTTAAATTTTAGTTGTTAGAGTTTAAAATAGTAGTTATCAGCTAAAATAGTATAAGTTTAACAGATTCGTAGTAATTTTAATACAAATGATGGTTTTATTTCAAATTTTGAAGGTCTAAACTAAGTTGACAGCTCAAGAAAGTTGTGCATTTTGAATCTAAAATTTTCTTAGGAAAAGTCACTTAGAAAATTATACAAACAAAATTTTAGTAAATATAAGGATAATATTTCACTGTAAGTTAACAAAGATACTATTAGTTTTGTAAGTTCATTACCTTTATATTCAAGAATTTTGGTTGGAATTTTGCATTTAAACAATGGAATTTCGTTTTTCGATGTCATACTTGTCATTTTTCCTGGAAGCCTATAAAAAGGCCGGAAAATTGATGATTCATCTCTCTTTTGATTTTGGTAGCAGAGCAATTAACATCGTATGTATTAGGTAATTGATTACTAACTAGAAGAAAATTTTTTGCATTAATTAAAAGCTGTTTATGTTAAAGTAATACATGTAATATTAAAAATACATGCAGTAAAATAATCAACCATTATTAAATTACTTACCAAAGTAATAAATTTGTCAAATCAGAGACTGATTCCAAGAGAATTTGAAAGATTAAATTTGAGCAATCTTTCAGTAACTGGTCCTTAGCCGCCATATTGTTGGTATTGCATTTCTGACAGGGGACGAGGAGAAGCCGATCCGAGTTTTGTGCTGTTCCATTTAGACAATAGCAATTTTTAGTGAACGAACTTTATAATAAAAGGTACGTGTCATAGTTAAGATTTAGTATTTTTGTATTTGTTATTTTGTGACTGTAAATTAATTTTATTTGTATGTATCATCTCCATTCTTTTCATATAAGGCTATTCATTTATTTATTTGTACTAAACATATGAAAACCAATTAACATTTTTTTGTAAAATTTCTTTGAAATACTTGACATTAAATTTATTGTGTGTTAATTATTAAATAATATTTTAATTTGAATCCTACCCTGATAAGAGTCAGATTTTAAATTTAAATTTCAAAACAAATAGTCTGAGCTAGTTAAAATTTTGATAAGGAGCCCAACAATAGAATTACAGAAGAACAAGTAAAATTTATATAAAATTAAATAGTATTCAATCATTAAAAATTAAATCATTATAAATTGACAATACCAACGTGGTATATTAACAAACAAAACTAAAATAAATCAAACAAAAAAAAAATGTAAGAAAAATATAAATCATATTAATATATTGTTACGGTTGCATTAGAAGTAGTATACAAATGAGCATGTTTATTTATAAATATTATGAAAAAGATACTGAATTGGTGTACAACATTCGGGGGGAAACAATAATTAAAAATCATTATAAGTCTTTGTTCGATTTCTTTATGCAACTAAATTAATAGAAAGAAAGATAATAGCAAAACTACAAGTTGAGTTTAATTTATTCCAGATAATTATTCCATAAATTTTATAAATTTCTTAAATTGTACCTTGAAAATAATTGATTAGTTTTAATTTCTAGATGTTAAGGACAAATTTGTGATCACTCCCAAAATCAGTAGGAATAATTTTAGAATTCCAAATCTCACTAAAATAAAATCACCCTGTACAACAAGGTTCCAATAAACATCATTTGAGCTTACCAGTCACCAACATAAAAAACTGATATTTTTTTAGTAACTTTGCTTTCATTGCCAACATAAATTTATTTATTTTTGTTCAAAAAGAAAGCTGGGAAAACAAAAGAATTTTCGGTAACCATGGTTCTGTTGAATCTAAAATCTCTCTCTTGTTTTTTGTTCCTGAAAGCGAAAGGAGGGTAAGAAATTTGTCCTGATAAAATTAAAATTTTTATAAGTAAAATTAAACAATTAACGCATAATAATGCAAGATAAATACTTAAAACGATAAAGTGTGATATAAAAGTGTATTTCCATAAAAAATTTAACATACCTGACAAGAAATTGGGGCCAAAGTGTATTGGCATCCAATACCAGCAGTTACAGGAGAGAAAGCAAGTTATTTAAGCCTTAAGGAACATATTCCTGTCCATTTGAAGGTGACAGCAGTTATAAGGATTCTACATTTGAGGTATTTGGGGCCAATTTTGCTCCAACACATATTTAGCAAGAATTAAGTACCAGGACTCCACAACATCCACGTATGGACCAAATTCTGAACATTTTTAAGGTGATATCAATTATTATTGTTCTATTTTAATACTTGACATTTTCGATAAACTCTAGAATTTCAACAATTATTATTGATCTATTTTAATGTTTAACATTTTCGATGAACTTTAGAATTTCATACTAATTTGTTTAATCACTAATTCATTTGTACAAGATCTATATTTATTGTCAAAATTTATTCGTATTATAAAGGTTTTATTTAAATTAGCACGTGCTACAACTTTGATGTAGTTTGTTCTTGGAAGAGAAAACAGGATATTCAGGAATTTTCACATCCATACATTTCAATTAAAGAATACGGTTTTATAACTAAGAACACACTATATATTTATTTAAGGTACATTTCATAGGAATAAAAGTATAAATTGTACTCACCAGTAAACCCAATTCATTTTGGAATCTTTCTAATACATTTTCTTTTAGCGACATTGAACAATAAATATCTCTTTTGAATTTCTGTTTATTTCAAACATAAATTAATCTGAAAATTTATTTAACGAGAACGATCACTTCTTAATTTACCTCAATCAGCTGTAACGTCTCAGAACTTTAACCTCACAAAACACAGAATTTGACTAGAGGGAATAATCGCAGAATTTGAACCTACACCAGTAACCTGAGCGGGTGACGTCATACAGTGACCGGAGGAACTACTTAAGTATCTTTTTCGTTATTTGTTTTTAATCATAAAAATTTTTAAGAGTCTCATTGCTTTGAGCAGCTTGGTTTGATTTAATTTCATTGGCGTCATATTTTTTTTAAGAAAATATTGTGGGAGATCATATTGTTGTCGTAGGCATACCGCTATAGGCAACACGTTTCACACAAATACTTTAAGAAAATATAATTTTATAGATTTAACAACAAATTAACCCCACAATATTAATGTCGATCCCAACGTAGGGCGTTATAAAATTAATATAAATTTCATCTCTAAAGATTTATTGTATTAAATATTATTGTTTACATAAAATAAAAACAAGAGTAATAATTCTAGATTGTTCCAGACTACTCAGAGACAATTAGAATTTTAGTAAACAAATGCTCAGTTGTATTTTTCTTGAATCATATTAACATTGCTTGAGAAAAATAATTCTAAGATTTTCTTTGAAAAATTTTATATTTAACTATATACAAAAACTCAGTACAATTCCTGAAATAGGGAAACATCATTGTTATTGGGTGTAATATCTAGGTCTAATTACTTAAATTAAAACTTAAAACTGATTTCAAAACTCTATTTCAACTTAATCTAACAAAATGGAACAAAACAAGTCCTGTAAGACTATAGGCCAGTTGAGAGTAAAGGAATTGAAAGAAGAATTGGAAAAAAGAAATTTAAGCAGTGAAGGGATTAAATTAACTCTTTTCAATAGACTTAAGACAGCTCTTATCGAGGAGGAAAAGGATCCAGAAACTTTCCAATTTCTTTTGGAGGAAAGAACCTCAAACCAAGAGATGGACCATGAAAAAGATGATGTCTCGGAAACAGGGAAGAGACAGAAAATCAGACAATGAGAACCTTAGGGGATGATGTCTCGGACAACGCAGCAGAAGAGGTAGACAGACTCGCAGGTGGAGAAGCCACACCGGGAGCAACCAATCAAGACCAAAATTGGATGATGATGAATTTCCTCAGAGAGATGAATAAGAAGATGGATGAACAAAAAGAAGAAAGAAAGCAGGACATGATAGATTTAAGAAAAGATCTTATTAAGAAGATGGATGAACAAAAAGAAGAAATGAAGAAGGACAAGATAGATTTAAAAAAAGATCTTGTCGAGATGAAGGCAGAAATTACAAATGACATTGGAAGGAAAATCCAGGAGATAGAAGAAAAACTAAGAAAAAACGTGGAAGATTTAAGTGGGAGACAGGACATTTTGGAAGTGGAGATGGAAAAGCAGAAGGAAAAGATACATTTCATACAAGAAAACATACAGGGAGAATTCTTAAAGAATGCAGAGGTACTTGTGAAGAAGGCTCAAGAAAAAATTGGTTGCGAGACAGAAAAGGATATTAAATCTTTAACAAGGATCACACAACAAAACATAAGGGAGATCAAGGAGTTGGAGACAGGAGTAAGAAAGGAGATTGGTTTATACATTTCTCATGAACAATACAAAAACTTGTGTAATTCATATGGAGATTACACATTAAATTCAAATCTATTAAATATCAAAGAATTGTATAAAAAACACAACAAATTCAAATCGGCATTAAAAATAGTGGAACCAAACAATGAATTTGAAGAACTAATAAGAAAACAAAAGATATTAAACAAAAGTTTAGCCATTTCTTTCCACAGATTGAACAAAATTTAAAGAGAAGTTGTTTGGATAATAAAAAAGCCCTTGAAACATCCGATCATATCAACTCTATGTGTGAAAAATTTAGTGTTGTAGGTGTTCATGGAAGTAATATTGGACCAGCTATGATCAAAGAAATAAATGGAACAAAATTTATCTTTCCAGAAAACACTGAATTCTACAGTAAAGATGTGTGCGAAATAAACAAATATTTAACTGAAAGAAAGTTTGACCTTACTCTGCGAGATCCTCCTTGGTGGAATAAATATAATTGGAGGAAAAGAAAAAAAACATCAGAAGGCTATAACATGATGTTTAATGAAGATTTAAAGAGTTTACCAATAGACAGCTTATTATCGGATGATGGTTTACTTGTAGTATGGTGTACAAATTCTAGACAAAATTTAAAAGCACTTCTCAATAATATACTTCCACATTGGCAAGTACGCTTTATTGCAAAATGGTACTGGTTAAAATAACAAAAAAATTGGGGAACCAATTTATGAGTTCTCTCAAACCCCTGGTAAACAACATTATAAAAAAATTATATTTGCTAGTAAAAAAATGTTCAACACATAAAATTCAAGATGGTAAGATACTGGTCAGTATTCCAATTATTTTGCATTCACATAAAAATCCTTTGGTAAAAGTATTAGAGGAATTTTCAATGTTACACAGCTGTTCAGATATGTGAGTCCTTCTGATGAAAATTCGGTGTGTTTACCTAAAACATAAAATTTATTAATGGTTATTTAGTTATGTTACAATTACAATTATGTTAATTACTCTGTTTAAAATTATTTTTAAGGGAATTTCTGTTTTCTTTCATAATTTAAAATGATACAGGTGTCATGACTGGTGAAATGTGGGAACGTTCTATTCTAATGAACTTAAAGAGATAAAGAGATTTTCAAAGTATTGGTCATTAAGGACATATTTTGAGATTTATAAATGTTGAGGAAGTACCTCAAATAAAAAGAAGTAAATGTGACTTCACTATATTTGTCAAAGGCATATGGTGAGCTAAGGAAAAATTGTTTCTCTGAGAGAAAAGATCTCAGGAAAATTTTCAAGATATGAGAATAATAAGATAATTTAAAATATTGTCACGTTTGTGTGTGGACACATAACGAAATATTAATGAGAAAAGGAATCGTATGTAACGATTCTATTATGAATATTGATAGATAAATGAGTTTTAATGTAAAATGTTCAATAAAAAAAAAAAGTAATACCCAGTCAAAGTGTACCAAAAATCATGAACAGTACGGAAATTCTCATGTTAAAGAAGGAAAACTAATTTGTTTTATTTTAAAAAAAAATGTTTTAGGTAAAGCAATGTTAATAATGTCTATTAATTCGTTTGGTCTGTGAGAAAAACACACATTAATTAATTTTTGTTAACTTGATTTAATTTAAAATAAATTTAGGTTTGAATTTTCCTGAATTATTCTAGATTGACAAAGCCAATTATAATAATTACAAGAAAATTCAGGGAAATTGTTACGGTTGCATTAGAAGTAGTATACAAATGAGCATGTTTATTTATAAATATTATGAAAAAGATACTGAATTGGTGTACAACATTGGGGGGAAACAATAATTAAAAATCATTATAAGTCTTTGTTCGATTTTTTATGCAACTAAATTAATAGAAAGAAAGATAATAGCAAAACTACAAGTTGAGTTTAATTTATTCCAGATAATTATTCCATAAATTTTATAAATTTCTTAAATTGTACCTTGAAAATAATTGATTAGTTTTAATTTCTAGATGTTAAGGACAAATTTGTGATCACTCCCAAAATCAGTAGGAATAATTTTAGAATTCCAAATCTCACTAAAATAAAATCACCCTGTACAACAAGGTTCCAATAAACATCATTTGAGCTTACCAGTCACCAACATAAAAAACTGATATTTTTTTAGTAACTTTGCTTTCATTGCCAACATAAATTTATTTATTTTTGTTCAAAAAGAAAGCTGGGAAAACAAAAGAATTTTCGGTAACCATGGTTCTGTTGAATCTAAAATCTCTCTCTTGTTTTTTGTTCCTGAAAGCGAAAGGAGGGTAAGAAATTTGTCCTGATAAAATTAAAATTTTTATAAGTAAAATTAAACAATTAACGCATAATAATGCAAGATAAATACTTAAAACGATAAAGTGTGATATAAAAGTGTATTTCCATAAAAAATTTAACATACCTGACAAGAAATTGGGGCCAAAGTGTATTGGCATCCAATACCAGCAGTTCCAGGAGAGCAAGCAAGTTATTTAAGCCTTAAGGAACATATTCCTGTCCATTTGAAGGTGACAGCAGTTATAAGGATTCTACATTTGAGGTATTTGGGGCCAATTTTGCTCCAACACATATTTAGCAAGAATTAAGTACCAGGACTCCACAACATCCACGTATGGACCAAATTCTGAACATTTTTAAGGTGATATCAATTATTATTGTTCTATTTTAATACTTGACATTTTCGATAAACTCTAGAATTTCAACAATTATTATTGATCTATTTTAATGTTTAACATTTTCGATGAACTTTAGAATTTCATACTAATTTGTTTAATCACTAATTCATTTGTACAAGATCTATATTTATTGTCAAAATTTATTCGTATTATAAAGGTTTTATTTAAATTAGCACGTGCTACAACTTTGATGTAGTTTGTTCTTGGAAGAGAAAACAGGATATTCAGGAATTTTCACATCCATACATTTCAATTAAAGAATACGGTTTTATAACTAAGAACACACTATATATTTATTTAAGGTACATTTCATAGGAATAAAAGTATAAATTGTACTCACCAGTAAACCCAATTCATTTTGGAATCTTTCTAATACATTTTCTTTTAGCGACATTGAACAATAAATATCTCTTTTGAATTTCTGTTTATTTCAAACATAAATTAATCTGAAAATTTATTTAACGAGAACGATCACTTCTTAATTTACCTCAATCAGCTGTAACGTCTCAGAACTTTAACCTCACAAAACACAGAATTTGACTAGAGGGAATAATCGCAGAATTTGAACCTACACCAGTAACCTGAGCGGGTGACGTCATACAGTGACCGGAGGAACTACTTAAGTATCTTTTTCGTTATTTGTTTTTAATCATAAAAATTTTTAAGAGTCTCATTGCTTTGAGCAGCTTGGTTTGATTTAATTTCATTGGCGTCATATTTTTTTTTAAGAAAATATTGTGGGAGATCATATTGTTGTCGTAGGCATACCGCTATAGGCAACACGTTTCACACAAATACTTTAAGAAAATATAATTTTATAGATTTAACAACAAATTAACCCCACAATATATTTCCATATTAAAAGAAAAAAAACATACAAGATGCCCTACAGTATAGTCACTCCCCTTTCACATGACATGATATAACAGTGACAACTTTTTTTATTTGATAATAATTATTTTGTTGCAAAAATCAAAGTAGGTGGTCTATTAAATGAGCAAGGAAAATAGTATATAAATAGAGTTTTGTACTATACTTTTTCTACTATTGAAAGTCTAACATCTGACTACTTTACAATTTTTATTTATTTACATTTATATTTATAGTCATATTCTGGCAGCTATTGAATACAAACGACCAAGACTTTTCCAATACACTGCCCATTTCTACTACATGGATTCTTAAGTAATCACCAGTTATTCTGTATTTTTTAATAATCTTCGTGTGAAACTTGACAGTTCAGAATTCTTTTAATTTCAAAGCTCACTTTATACTTTCAAAGCCGACATGAGAAATTCAAATCTGTTACAAAAATCCTACCTACTTTTTAAAGCAGTTTTGGAAAAGTTCGATTTTCAGTCATATAAAACTGTTACAAAATGGGGAGGTTTTTGTAACAGTAGAAGAAAAAAAATAATTTGTTACTGCTTTATCCTATATATAAAAAAACTAGATTTTTTAAAATGATTTATTTATTTAATTTTATGTTAAATTAGGGTAAAAATTTTAAGTGAGGTTTTGCACAAGTGATTTTGCTTCAGCTACAATTAGATTAAAGCATCTGTTCAGCAATGAACGGGATTTATTTTATTCAGTAACAAAGTCAAAACGAATTACGCGAGAACTGGGAACAAGGAAAAACGATAACGAGTTTCGGCTACTGCATGGACTCTGAAGTTAGTGGTTTTTCAGAATTAGGTCTTTCATATATCCTCTTTGCTTTTTTAAGGTGTTTACCAAAACAAAACATCTTAATTAACAAGCTACTTTTAAATTGCACATTTAAAGATATATTATGTAAGATTACTCTTCAACTCTCTATTCCAAACAATTTTACTCTTTATTATTTGACTACTAATTCTGACATACCACAAATAACCATAGTGACTTTCTAATTTAATATATTGCTACGTGCTTTTTTTTTATATTGAATTTTTAAGGGAAATAACCAGAAGTGTAGCACGAGCAAAATGCTCGGCTAAACTCAGTATGGGCGTGGGTACGCTTATTATTTAATTTTTTTTAAACGGGCGCCACTGACTTTGAATGCACAGGCCCAAGTCAGGAAGCCACCGGCTGTTATTGGTTTTGGTTTTTCCCCACCCAAAAGAAACAAGAAAAGTTTAGTTAAAATAAAACGCAAATTTACCCCAATACCTATATAATTAAATATATTTAACAAGAACAAAAAACTTCAAGAACCAATTACAATTATTGACCAAGGCAAGAAGCTTTAACCTCAACGTGTACACGTGGAGTTTACATTTAATGCTCCACAAAATGTATAATAACCAATGATGGTAAATTAATTTGTTTATAATGTCGTAACGAGCTACATATATAAAATTGAATATCAGTAAGTATCAGGATAATGTTAAATAGTTATACAATAATATGGTTTTGTTGTAATTTTTTTTATCAGGCAAACTTTACCGTAATAGATATAACCACAGTAGAAATCAAATAACAGTGACTGAATAAAATATTATAAAATATTAGAAATGCTTATCTGGTAGTCCCAAGACTGAACAGGAAATTCCAGCACCATCCAATTACTTGAACCCGGACTTCAATGTTGTAAGAGTGGTCCAAACCAGAATAAATTAGCCAAATGGTACTCAGGGCTCCGTAAATAAAAAAATAAAGAAATCCCAGTAAGAAGAAACCGGTAAAAAGAACCCTATAAGTAAAGAGAAACGACGGATTGTAATATTTGAAATTTTAAAGTAAATTTATAAATCTTACCTCTAAAAAAAGAGGGTTTTTTGTCTTAAATGAAACCAAGATGGACTTCTCTGATAGCTGAATCCTCTTTAGAGTATAATTAGGGTGCAGAGCACGGCCTAAATTATTTAACACAAAATAGTGGTGTAATAATCCAATTCCTTGAAAAGGCACAACGGCAACACAACTTTTAAATAAACCCACTACTTTTCTATCAGAATATTTTAACATAAAAGAACTAATTATTTAGCTTCGATAAAGTTAGTAACAAAAAATTAAATGACGACAGTGGACTTGTTGGGACATCTATATTTAAATTTACCTAAAATTCTATTATTTTGTGAGATAGCTATATTTTCAAATTAATTATTAATGAATTTCAACAAAATAAATAAATAAATAATGGAAACAATAAAACAATATAGTAAAATATTTACGTAACAATATAATTAAGCTTTACCTACAAAATATTTAGCTTAAATTAAAGAAAGAACCGATACAATTTTTATCATTTATCACAGTAAAAATAAAACGTTTAGAATACATGGTGCAAAGAAGTTTGAAAATAATAGCTAAAATAATTATCAACCGGTTGTCCGACTTTCAACATGATATTATACTTCATATAATATTTAAGTATATTGTTTAATATGGATGGGTTTTGTTAATTAACTACATTTTTATTTTAAAATTTTAAATTTTCTGCATAAACAATTACCTAAATATTTTATTTAATTTTATTTGTTTATTTGCTCGAACATTGAATTGAGAATCCTCACTCAGTTATAAGAAACATGAAAGTTTACCTCCAGGGTAAAGTTCAGTATTTCTGTACCAAGACCTAGAATTTTTAAATGAAAATGACCTTAAGCATAATTAATTAGGTAATCAAAATGATTTGCCACATAAAATACCTTACCTTAAATACTCCTGTAACAATTTCTATATGTCAAAGTCAATTTTAATAACGAATGGTCAAAATATAATTCATTGACAGTTTCTACTGACAAGCGTACAATAAATACACATGCATTTAAAACAAAATTAAAAACAATTTGCAAAGATATTAAAGTTCTATTAAAGGCAAAAAATGAGTGCACTTTAAATTGATCACATACCGCAAAAGTTCCTGGGACGACTTGTGGGGAAAATGATAACTCCTAATATCGAATTGAACCAACCTAAGGTTCTTATCGTAAACTGGAACAGTGTTACACTGCTAAAGAATATCCCAACCATACACTAATTGTGGGATGTTGCATGTTTTGATTTTGGATGCTGGATTTAACGTTTTACTGGTATGAATGTATCTATTTGCCTTGTAGCACTCACTATTCACTTACTGACAAAGAAATTTACACTTTTACAAAAAATTTTAAACAAAATTGAATATTTACCTTACCAAAAGTTGTTAACGGGTCGACGAGATATTTTTGACTAAAAAATTTTCCAATTTTCATTACTTACGTTTATACTTGGTTACCTGTATCTATGCCTTTTTCAAATCATAATAATCTCATTCTAAATTTAAACCTCAAATTTATAATTCTAATTTATTTTTTGATTTAAAGTTTTTGAATAATTTGTTATCTCTATTCTAAAACCCTTTTTAATGCCGTAAAATTTTTCTTGTTACTTGAAAATGATAGGAGAAAAAAACTCCCTTTTGTCAATTTGACATTTTCCAGCAAAATTTAAAATTTTAATTATAAGTAAATAAAAGTCATTTAATCCCAATAATTTCCCAAATAAACATCTTTCCATAACGTTTACAACTTTTCTAGATACATTTTCCACCCAATTTGGTGATATTAAATCTTTTTTATCTGTTTAAATTTCAAGTTTGACAGATGATTTGTTGAGATTATACATTATACAAACGTATACATTTATTCTTCCTCTGTTAATTTATTATTTATACCCCAAATCCCTACCTAAATATTACCATTATGGTTCCTTTTATATTTCTTGTCTTTACATATGCATTTTATAGATTTTTGGTTTTAATGCTGATTTTTTACAATTATTCAAGCATTTCTTGTTAAATGCAAAAATTTCATATACTTGTGAAGAAATTTTCAATTCTACCTGTTCTGACTTTGCCAATGTTAATTACCAGTAGGTACTTTACCTAATCTATGGGTGTGTTCGCGGAGCACGCTTTCGAGCTATGTAGCGCCAAGCGCTATATAACGCAAACGAGGAATAGTACTAGATAGCGCCAATTGGCGCAAATAGCGTACTCCCCGAACACACCCTCTATCTTTATCATAAATATAACTAATTATTCAATCTAAACTAATATTTTTTCCACTCTATCGATTGCCTTACCATGAATAAAACTAAATTTTACTTATTTTATTTTATTTCAGGAGCTACCTTAGAAATACGGGGAAACGAAAAAATACCTAGAATTTCAGGTTTATTTTTTGCAAACTGGTTAATTCTTCGTTAATTTGAGATGTGAAAGTTTCATTTTGCTATATTTAACTGATTGTCTAATTCTTTTATTAGCTCTATCAAATTAATTTTACCCAATTAATCTCAATATATTTAAGATTTCTACAGCTTTCACTGACTCCTTCGTTTAACCAAGGTTTCCAATCAATTCTGTTCTACCATTCCCCAAGTAAAAGTACCGGTCATTCCATGGAAGGCTCCTTGCAATCCATGATTTTCTATGTCTCCTCTTCTTCTCTTTCCTATTAGGCTCCAATATGATGTTTTTTAATTCTACTGTGTGGTCTGCTCTGCACATATCTTGTTATTCTGAAGCTTCTTCTCATGAAGTTCATTTCAGTTGCTGTTATTATGTTATTGTATATTCAATGCTGCGGCACTGAGTTAATATGGGTGTATAAAAGCTGTCAATCATGGGAATTTTCCGGTCGAGGTAGGCTGAAATGGGTTTGAATAACTGTTAAAGGGGATACAGTAAAACATCACATATTTTTCTGGCATATTGGTAAGATCTCGGGTTTTATACTGATCAGTTTTTGATGTTTTGTTTTTAGCAAGAATGGGATGTAGACATACATTTTAAAATAAAGAAGAAAAAAAAGATATTAATCAAATGAAAACATTTTTATTCCTAAATTTGGTTGGAAAAAGATAAGGATCTTTTTCCCCAGACAACTGTGCAGAGCAGACAGAATAGCCAGAGAAACTGAAAAGTTTTTAATTTTGATACAAGAAATAAAGAAATAAATTAAATCAAATATATTATATTATATATTTGGTATATTTAAGAATGACATAAACTTTGGATTTAAAATGTTGGACCAATTTTTTGATTACGAAATCTTCATACTATTAGTACACAGACGTGTGATTGTAGTTCTTGTGTTTCTTTAATATTATCTTATTCAAATTATTTTGAGCTGTGTATGTTTAAATTAATATCTTTCAATGTCTTAGAAACTGAATTATTTAAATGCAATATTTTTTTTAAATATTATATTTAATATCAATTTTGTAAAAAAATCATTTTAATTTTACATTTAATTCATTTTCAGCAAATTTTCCAATATTCGAAAACTTATAAGTCAAATTATGCAAAACACCTACTTGAACATCCAACCTCACTCTTTTACACCAATGACATCCAAATACTACATATTTGTAATAAAAAACCAAATTTAGATTTCCTTGAAGAACTTGAAATAAAAAGACATCTAGCAGATCCACAATTTAAAGTTGTTAATGAACAAATAAATCTGGGAAGTTCTCCACTTTTAAAGTGTTTGCTTTGATTGAGTCTTCATTTTATACATAGATAAGACGTAATTGTAACACAAATATATTAAGTTATTGTAAAGATCAGCATGATATAGTTTTTTCCTGGTTTTTCTATATCATTGCACAGTTATACTGATCTTAGAGGGAAATACATCCAGGATAATCCTTAGGGCTAATAACATCTAGGCTTTAATATTGTTATGTCTTATTACTTCCATACTTGGTCTAGCCTTAATACTACCTAAACATCAGGTACCTAGCTACAAACAAACAAAATGTAACTTAAATGTCAATGTGACGATGCTTCATAGCGAAACGGCTGTCATTGAGTCTTTTTTAAAAAAGCAGTTTTTAAATAAATATTGGAAGTTTTGTTAAAACGAAGAGTTTTTTATTATCCTTAATAAGATGGACTTCCAAAAAGTAAGGGTTGGAACAATCAATTTACTTATAAAACAGTTTTTTTATTACTGTACCTTGAATTAAATTTAAAAAAAATAAAATACCTTAATTTTTTTATCACATATTACTGATAAAAATTATTCTGATAAACATAATATGTACTCACACCCTAGCAATTTTAAAAGTCGAATTTATATTAATCAATTTTATAAAATAAATTTTATTTTTATTAAGTAAGGTGTGACAACATCGCAAACTTTTTTAGTTGGTAGTTGTGGTATTTTAAATATTAGAAGTAAATATAGTGAGGTTATGGTTTAACATATAAAATGAAAAATTGTAACATCTATAATAATATTAATTGTCTTTTGAAAGCAGGGATGTTAAATTGAAAAAGTCTCATTAATACTTTACCCAGATACAAGTACATACCTACAATTGGAGCTTGGAGCAAATAGCTCCCTAATTTGTTCACAACGAGTGCTGTTGATAACTTTTTGCGGTGTCATTCTATAATTTGTTAAATAACACCAATTTTATTATTTTTCTTCATAAACAATATTGAAAATGCTAAAGTTTAATTGATTATATACTTCTAAGATACTTTGTCATAATAATTGTAATCATAATTTTAATACTATTTTCCCACTTGAGTCGGATTGATGGCATGCTTTTCAATTAACTAATTGTTAATTTGTTGCATTTAACGCTTTTACAACTTTTTAACGGGCTTGTAAAAATATTCTAGATTTTTTGAGGAGCAGTCAGAATTTAAATTTTTTCAATAAATTTTCATCATAATATCCAATATACCGACCAAATATCCTTAATACATTTAAATACCATTATAGTTTTATAATTAACGCGATACTTCTTTTTCGACGAAAGTCTCCTGTTTCATCCATTAAAGACCATTAAAATCAAATATATAAAAAGTTAACTAACGCTTTTTTATAACCTCAAGAAAAAATTAAAGTATAAGTTTAAGAAATCTATTTTTAAATACATAAAGAAACAACAAAACTCAGTTTGCTTATAATAGCCTCATTTGATCTGATGACACTTATTTAGATAAACATTCCGTCTATTAATTTTTATTAACTGCTTCTCTTTAGTCCCTACAAAGTTTTTGCGTTAAAAATTCTTAAGATGTTTGTTATCAATCGTCTAGCTGGTTCTAAATTTAAAAAAAGTGCTTGGAAGAAATCAAAGATCCTTATGTAAAACATGAAAAACGTTTCTAACGTCTCATGCGTTTCTCTGACAAATGTGTTTCATTTATTTTCCAACTGTAACTGGTAATAAGTTTGCACCCACATATCAGACTTGAAGTTCGCAGTTGTATCCATCAATTAACGTGACGTCTGGGTGCCATAACTGACGCTTTGCAATTAAGCAGATAAAGTATATCCAGAGCGGAATTTGAGTGATTTCACCAGAACTTTGACGTCCTATTAGTATTTCGTCAAAATTTAAAAATGCTGCTTCAGAAAAAAGATAGAATAAAATTTAAATACTGCACCAATTATATAAAATTGTGAGGGCGTTTCTGCTAATTAAGCAAAAGGTGAATGCTACCATCTTTACGTTCACATCCATTTTTATTATTTAAAAAACAAATATTTATACTTAAAATTGTACTTTGCAAGCAAGGTTTTTGTGTGATTATAATGCCATAAAAATTGCAGTTATTTTATTATATAAACAGAATGCCGTATTCAGACATTTTGTATGACAATATTTTTTTTATTAATATTTACATCCAATATTTTTTTTATAACTTTTGTAAAGTTTATTTTCACATTATAAGTATGAAGTACACTGCTCAACAAGTGGATATTACAAAAATATGTAATTTTCTTTTGGTTAATAATAAATCAAAATTCGATAAAGTTAATCTATTCTTTCACGTTACAATAAACCCAAAAAAATAAGATAAATTTTTCAAAACATATACAATAAAACAGAAAAAATTAAAAAAATTTAAATCATTTACTGCGCATAAAGTCCTTTCACGAAAATTAATATCGTGCCTAGCTTGCCTTAGTGCTGTCACTCTATTTGGCATGATCCTTATTAAATTATTAATAAGTTGCTGAGGTATGTTTTCCCATACTCTGCAAGGCATTGGCCAGCTGTGCTGGGGTTATGGGGGGCTTTTCGAGTCGGTTTAATTGTCTAGACATTTTGGCTCAGACATGTTGTTGATGTTATTTGTTTTAAATTTCATTGCATAAAGGATTTACTTGCGGAACAGTAAAAAACTTTTGTTTTTAAATACTGATCAGAACTAAGAATAATAAAAAACTCTTTGTTTTCACAAAACTTCCACTATTATTATTCTTAATAAGATGGACTTCCAAAAAGTAAGGGTTAGTACAATCACCGATCAGAACATTTCAAAGATTATTTCCAAGATTTAAATTAAGAGTATATAAGTGTTAGTTTGGATTTAAATGCGATACAATTAACAACGAATAGCCAAGACAGCCTAGTGATAGATTTAGTGGTGATATTTGGCAGTGTGAATAAAAACTAAGCTTTTACTATTAGTATTAAGTAATAGCTATAGCTTTTACTGGGTAGAGTTAGCTTTTGCAAATAGCATTTGCTGAAATTGAAGTGAATAACCTTTTCCTTTTACTGACTAGCGAAAGCTAGCTATTTGAAGCTTTTACTGAAAATACGGAGATTTCGTACAGTATCTACAGCGTTCCAAAAAATTTGTTTGCGAGTTTTTATACCGATAACGCCAATATTTATATTTTTACAAACCGGAATAAAATTGTACAGCGTCGTAAACATATTGCAAGAAGTTAAAACATTTTAAACCAGTAGCGATATCGAAAGGCAGCATTAAGGTGAAAATGAATAGTGAATCGGAAAATTCTTCTAGTGATTTGTTGGAGGAGGAGGTTTCTGAAAAATCTTCAGCAAACCTCAAATTAACAGGAATTTTGGAAAATTATAATATTATATTCAACAAATCCCAAGTTCCTAAAATAATGGAAAAAAAGGCGAAGCATATAAAGAAATCCATCAAAAATACATTCTACAAATTGGAAAAAATATAAGTGAAAAACAGCTGAAAAAGAAAATTCAAAATATGAAGACAGAGGTAAAGAAAAAGACCGACAAAAATGCAACTGGAAATAAAAAGATTATTTTGAACCAGTGGGAGAGAAAACTGTTGATGTTGATGAAAGGACAAGAAAACCCCGTTTTCCAAAAGGTACCAGGTAAGAAAATAAAGTAGGCTACAGATAAATGGTATAGCATCGCCGCACGTATTTGGCAGAAAAAAATACACAAAAAAAACTAAATTTCTGAATGTGTAAAGAAGACATATTTTTTCGCAAAAAATATAAATTAGCATTTTACTTTTTTTCAGGAGCAATGTCGGTAGGTTGTGTAATGAAACAACCTCAGCCATCTACGTCCCAAAGTGAGGTAGCTATTCCACCTCCACCACACGTTCGGCCTTTACCAGACAAGTCTCCGGCTACCAAAAAGAACAAATTTAAGGAAACAGAAGAAACCTCGAATTTGTCAAATTCAGAGCTTCAACGACTGGTGTTGTTGGAACAGCTGGAACTAATAAGAGTCCAAAAAGAAAGGGAGAAATTATTATTAGAAAAAATAAAAAACGCAAATGGGAACAACGTTGAAGAAACAAATAATTTGTGCTGTACAATATTGTAAATATATTAATAAAATGCTGTTTTTTTACTCATTAGATCCGTATATTATATAGTTTATAAAATAAATTATAGAAAAGTTACACTTACAATAAATTACAACTGCAATTATTGAAAAATTATATTTTTTATTTCTTCTCTTCTGTTTTGACCATGCTAACGGATGTTATTAAATTCATCATTATCTTCCATAACATCTTCAATAGCGTCATCCTCAACGGCAGCTTCAGATACTTCTTCTTCACTGTCGTTCGGTAAAATGTCATTTAAATATTTCGCAACATTATGCAGAACAACAGCGCTTATGATCACTGAGAGAATTTTGTTAATGTTCAATCGTATCGGATGTTGCAAAACAGGGAATCGACGTTTTAGTTGTCCGAAACAGCGTTCTATAATCCCGCGTTCTATCTTATGCAAATTATTATATGCTATTTCTTGTGGTGTGGTGGGGTTTCTATAGTGTTAACAGCTATGGTGTTATCCCGTAGCCTTCATTACCTAAAATCCTTAGTTCTGCTGAAGTCTATTCATCTTACCATAAATATCTGATCTTCTTAAAATACGACTGTCGTGCACCGAGCCAGGCCATTGAGCATCTACGGATGTAAAAATCTGTTTTGCGTTATAACTTGCTTGTACATTTATACTACACCATCCTTTTCTATTAATATACTCGTCACCATGTAGCGAGGGCTTTATTATCGGCACATGAATACAATCAATTGGCACAAGGAAATCTATACAACTCTGCCCATTCATTGGTTGCTTGGCCCATCGAGTTATCCGCAGGAAATTTAACCCAAATACCTGCCTTTTCAACGATTTTTGGTAAAACGTTAGATACAGTTTTACATCGTTGTTCTATGAACTCCTTCTTCTTTTCCAATCCCTATTTGAAATCCGGGATCACTTAAAAATCGCAAAAGTATTTGTATTAGTTTTTTTGAACTTAACGCACCACTTCTAGTCTCTGCTTTTGGTTCTAAAAAATTGTTAGCGATCCACTCAACATTTTCTTCACTAAGTCTATACAGACTGTGGTATTCCTCGGTACGACTTTCTTTTCTTTCGGGATAATATTTGACAGACCGTATATTCATAAATGCAGCCATTTCTGCCAAACTCAACACTACTAAATTTTATAAGCCATGGTTTCCCAGGCTTGCATAAATATAAGCTTTCTCTTCATATATTTAGAAATAGTTTACTTTTATTCACACCCTTTTAAAGACAATGCTAAAAACTAAAGCTTTTACTAATTGCAAGTTAATCAAGTTAATACTCATTTTTATTCACTACAAAGTAAGTATTTGCTTATGAAATGGAAGATAAAGCTTTTACTACATTTTAATTCACACTACGAGACAGGTTAACGTGAGGTGAGTCGTATTTTACCAAGTAAATTATAAATAAAGTACCTTTTAGTAAAAAAACCTTATGAATTGAACTTTTTGGTTAAAAATTTAATAAAATTTGTTATTAAAATTTTTCTAAATATTATTTATCCTGAACCAATAGTAATAATAATTCAATAATGGCACCTTAATCTTACTTTATTTATTCATTAATATTTATTGTAATCTTACCATTCTTAATTCAAATTTAAATCAAGATAATGTTGTTAACACGTTCGCTGCCGTCAGTATCACCGATAATGCTCAAAAATAGTTCCGTTGTGAGCCATGAGCATCACCCGTGGGTCTCAGCACTAACTAAAGTACATTGAATGTATGCGACCATTGCTCTAGGAATCGCTTGTAATTTTGTCGTGGCCTACAATTAATAACCCTGTAAACAATGTGTTGTTGCAAAACCATCGGCGAAATCAAGTATTACCACTGTTAAGTTTTTAATTCAGAGTGATACTCGGCACTGCCATATACTTTTACTTTGTATTTGTAAGATATTTTTATGTTGTTTCCAGAAAAGGACTTCCGGAAGAAGTAATGAAGGCTAGCATAAAGAAAGGATAGATAGTAGGCAAGGAAAAACTCAGATGGAATAGTAGTGGCAAAATAGCGGGATAAACGCGAGCCGCCTTTTTTATCCACCAAACATGGAATATATATGCAAACAACTGGCAAAAACATCGAATTGGTGAAGAAATAAGGGGACCTATGACAATTATGAGGTATAATAAATATAATTTATTATACCTATATATAATATAATATATAATTTACAAAATATTAAAGGGCATAAAACAAGACATCACAAATTTCAGAGAAAAAATAATTTTGGCAATATTGATTTGATGATGTCTCTAAGAAAGATATTGTAGTGAACCACAAACTACTTAATACACAGGAAAGGACAGCTGAAAATAAAAAAAAGAAACCACAAGAACGTAAAAGGAAGAGCAGAAGCACAAAAATTAACCAGGAAGGTATCAAAAAATGCAGCGAATGTAAAATTTATTCGTGCTTCACCTGTTTTACCGAAAGCCATAAGTAAAATATGTTGAAAAGTTTGAGACTACGGGTGATGCTCATGGCACTATGTGAATAATTTATTATAGAGCATCACCGATGACCTCACATTTTTTTTAGAATTTTTTTTTATGTTTTTATAGTATATACTCCCTAGTTACTTAAATAAATGCACTAAAAATCAATGTGGACCAGTGGCCTACCGGCAAACAATTTTACTCTCTTATGGTGGCAGCGAACGTGTTAATAATACTTCAAATGTTAAAAAGAAATTGTTCTTTTGCTTTTTTTTTCTAACCAACAGGTTTTAATAAAGTACTTAGAGAAACTTAGTTTGGATCTGGTTAAAACAAAACTTCTAGCATATTTTACGTTGAAGTTGTTAAAAACAAATAGTTTTTTTTGCTTTTTTCTTATAAACCAAAGGTTTTAAGAAATTACTTAGAAAATACTGAGTTCGGATCTGGTTCAAATAAAACTTCTAGCATATTTTACGTTGAAGTTAAACACTGATTTATCAGTTAATTAATTTCATTTTGTTTTATCGGCATATCGCAATGGTTACAATCAAGCTACGGTCATGATGAATGGCGTTGAGATAAATCGCTGGAAATGTTCCCCAAGCCCTGTTCCTTTTTAGAAATATTCGCAATACAATAAACTCGTATATTATTTATGTGAACGTTAATTTTTAATTTAGTGGTGTTTACTTAAAGCGATTTATACTGGGTGTTACCTGATACAATAATAAAGAACGAAATGAGAATCTTATTTTAATACAGTTGTTTTAACGAAAATATTAATCACAAAGTTTAAGCTAACCCTCTGGAAACTTTTTATGTTTTAACAGAAAAAAAATCATTCCTTACTCTTAACGGCTTTGTAAGAACAATTATTAGGATGACTAAACTTCTACTATTAGAAGTTCGAATCCTGCTTAAAACAGGTAAGAACCGCTTAATACGCTTAGAGAGTTTAAGAGAGATAGAGTTTAGGTATTAACTTCATCTACAAAAACTTTGCCTTCGCTTCCTAGATTATTCCTTGGACTGCAGTAAATAACTTTAGGTAAGTGAATGTCCAGGTCGGCAATTATTAGTCACTTCAGTTAAAGGGATGGTTCGAAATTCAGTTGAAGGATTAAACTTTAGATTGAACGCTGGAGTTGAATAATAGACTTAATTATAATGGTCAATGCTTTATTTCAATTGTTTTAATTTAAAAGTTTTTCCCTCGAAGGGAATTTCTGTCAAAATATGAGTTTGATTATCAATCTAAAAATATTGTGTGTTAGAAAATATACACATCGGAAAAGTATACGGTAATTAAAAAAAAATCAACGTTAGTTTTTTGTAGCCTTTTAAATCAAATTTTTAATAAAAGTTCGTTGCAAA
Source organism: Ophraella communa (assembly GCA_035357415.1). Taxonomy (NCBI): domain Eukaryota; kingdom Metazoa; phylum Arthropoda; class Insecta; order Coleoptera; family Chrysomelidae; genus Ophraella; species Ophraella communa. The sequence goes on from CM068982.1 coordinate 19,927,630, forward strand.
AAAAGAAAATTTAAGTTTTTAATGGCTTTCAACAGCAGCTTTTCATAGGTAGAGCGGTCGTGAATTAAAAAAAAAATTTTTAGTTACAACTGAAGGAGCGACCAAAGGGCGCCACGCAGTTAAAAAAATAATAAAAAATTGCAAACAAAGATCATCGACAACTGCGAATTCAATAAACTTTGGAGACATCCGGTATATGTAGCAAACCGTATTCTCGATTATTCTATAAAATTACTTTTAAGATATTATTATAATGCAATTTCAAAAATAATATCTTCGGCAACATCAGCATTAATATCATTTAAAACACAAAATAGTATTGGAACAAAATTGTTAAATGTGAAAACAAAATTACCAAAATTAAAAAAATCTGGTGTTTACAAAATGAATTGTCCAAAAGGTAATGCAGTATATATAGGTCAAACACAAAGAAATTTTGAAGTAAGATTTAATGAACACTTAAGAGCATATAGATTACAACAACCAGATAAGTCGAACTATGCAAAAAAACTACTGGAACATCCAAACTCACTTATAACACCAATGACATTCATATACTACACATTTGTGATAAAAAACAAAATTTAGATTTTCTAGAAAAACTTGAAATTAAAAGACATCTAGCAGATCAACAGTTTAAAGTAGTTAATGAACAAATAAATCTTGGAAGTTCTCCACTATTTACCACTCTCCACTGTTTACTTTGATTGAGTCTTCATTTTATACATAGATAAGACATTATTGTAACATAAATATATATTAAGTTATTGTAAAGATCAGCACGATATAGTTTTTTCCTGGTTTTTCTATATCATTGCACAGTTATACTGATCTTAGAGGGAAATACATCCAGGATAATCCGTTAGGGCTAATAACATCTCGGCTTTAATATTGTTATGTCTTATTACTTCCTTATTTGGTCTAGCCTTAACTCCTTATCAACATCAAGTACCTAGTTACAAACAAACAAAATGTAATTTCAATATGTCAATCTGACGATGCTAGTTATAGCGAAACAGCTGTAATTAAATTTTAAAGCGAATTTTTCGAATAAATAGTGGAAGTTTAGTTTAACTGTTCAGTTATTTATTGTTCTTAGAATGAAAAATAATAGACAACACTATAATATCAGATGAATATAATATTTAATATTTTGCAGTCAACCTTCCAAGACAAAATTATCCATATTCTTTTTAAATATAAATTATAAAAAAATCATAAAATGATCACAACTTTAAGTATAAGTGAGTATAAAATTATTTAATTCCCCAAATGATGTATTATAAATGATTCCAGTTTTGTGACGATTTTAAGACTATCAGAAAAAAATACATTATTTATAAATTATAATTTCCAAGGAATATAATTAGGAACGTTAAATAATTTCACTTAAAATCGAATATACGTAATATGATCATCAAAATGGGTTGTATTAAAATAAATTAAATTTTTTTATTTGAACGAACCTCGCTATGCATAGATTATTGCAGTACAGTCTAAGACAATTATAGTAACTACTTAGCACACACAAAAAATATTTTACTAAAAAAATTTGATAAAGTATTTAAAAAACTATATCATACAAAGGATACTTTTGAAATTAAATGTTAAATTTTAAATACCTTCTTATCACAGGTCCTGGTGTGTTGTTAAATAAAGAAAAAAAATAATTTAGGTTCCATTTGGAATCTTAACGGTGTTGGCTTTTTTCCAACATTTTGGAAAATAGGAGTAGATTAAACATGAATTGAATGGTATCTGAAGTTGGCGGAAGATAATTTCAGAAAAATGTTTAAGGGATCTCCTCGAAATTGAGTCTGGGACTGGAGCTATGTTGTTTCCGTGGCATGCGAACTTAAAGGAGTAAATAGTCAATGGTGAAAGGAGAAGAGATTCCTCAACGAGTTGAGTTGAGGCATAACGGTGTCTGGTGATGTTAATGGTAAAAAGGCCCGTTTCAGTGGCCAAATCTTAAAGAAAATGTGCATTTTTGGAAGGTTGAAACACTTCTTGGAGATTCTCCCGAAAAATTTTTGATTTTTGGCTATGTATGTGATAGATTTAAACCTGGATTAATAATTGGGATTATGTTCTGTTTCTTTGACCTATTAGTTGGTTAAAGTTTCACCACTTTTTGCGCTTCTGATCGTTCTATCTAGTGAACAGAATAAGTCAATCGAAGGGGTAACAGGATTAATTTTAAAGAGTGCCACATTGATTACGAATAATAATAGTTTTAGTTTGTATAGGATTTGTTTCTGTAAATTATGAAATACAGATTGTTTTCAAAATAATGATGGTTTACAAAATTTTCTTCTCAAATACCACTTGTGCCGTTAAATTTTACTAGATAAATTTTGAGGACTCGTGGTACTACCTATATTTTTCACCTGTCAAAATATCACAGTTTTGTGATTTCGTCCAATTAAACCTAATCTTCAATGAGCTAAATGCTAGACAATCATTTCGTTTTATAATGATAAAATCACTAGTAGTTTTACCAGTATTGATAATATCATAGAATTGTCTAAAATTCAAAAACAATATTGAACAATTAATTTTCTTTTTCTTAACTATAAATCAACAATCATTTATATTATCTGAATGTGCTAATAGTATATTAAACAACGCATTTCTGTTATGGCACGAGTTCAAGTTTAAAAAACGAATCGTGGAGCGGTGAGTTTTTTAAAGTCTTACAACAGCAATGTGAAATAGGTTGTTTATAATATTTTTTATATTTTGTCATTTTATTATTTTTTTAAATGAATTTATAATTTGTAAGTAAATTATCAAAATTTTGATTTTAAAAAGTATGTTGGTAGTACTGTGTCTAATTTATAACATTTAACAGCGTTGAAATTTAAATGTTTTAAAATATTTTCAAATGAATAATACACCTCCAAAAATTAAACAAAAAAAATCGGAAAAGGCCTCTCTTATTACTTATGTATTATTTGAAGAAATATATTATATAAGTAAAAGATGATGTTCATATTCACAAATACTTTCTTAAAGAACAATATATAATAATTAATGAATTGCTATTAACCAAAAATGTCATTGTTAATAGTCTTGTCATTAGGCACTTCACTCAATTTGCCAACCATGTGAAACAAAAATTAGCGTGCGTAAAAGTTACATTACGATATGCAAATGCGTTTTATAATAAAGATTTTTATAAGTGCCAAGTATAAAATATATATTTTGTGAATATTATCACAATTCAATTCTTCTAAACGACAATAACACTTCAAATAGGTAGGTACTTAAAAACTAACCTGGTTCTGTATGCATTTAAAACATTTAGATGGATGGGTAGCTACAAATAAATGTGGTCTTGTAGGTAAAGTTCAAACAGATATCCCTAATCATTTTTTTGTTAGCCATTTTCTATTAATATACTTATGTGAATAGGTGTTTTTACGGTGCTTACGACAACCGTCAATACTATCTAGTTTACAGGTTAAATCAATAGGAGGGGTAACGGCATTAATTACGTCAATGTCGTGATTTTATCACCTTTCAGTTTGTTTTCGAATTTTTGACAAATAAAAAAGAGCCAAATATAAAATTACACAAAAAAAATTCTTTTAATAACGAGACTTGTAACATCGCATTTCAATCGGTTGGTTTTGGTCTCCTTTCGTTCTCAATACCAAAACAACACCAGTCTCGCGAACTCTTACTTTACAGAAAGAAAAACTATATTTCTCCCGTTTTCTTGTCAAATGAAACTTTATTTTATACTTCCCTAAATTCTGGTTTTGAAACTATATGTTTCTATTATCAATCTGTTTTAATTAATATGTTGTATATTTACATAATTTTAAATAGTAAATACTAACATTCGCTTAACACTGTATTATAAACAAGCATAAAATAACCAATTTCATTCAATAAACACTGATTCCAGAAGAACAATATACCAGTTACCGCTCACAAAGAGAAATTAAAGCCACCCGCATTATTTTCCTGTTGGTCTTTTCTATTATTATCTCTCATTCCCCGATGGCATTAAATTTGACTATTTGACGTTTACCGACATACTTAAGAATCTTGTTAAAATAAAAGCACATCTGTTATGTTTGGGATAGTTAATTCCGTTTTATTATCGCTAGAAAATAAACCTATTTTAGTCGAAATTGTACGTACAACCATTGATTTGGATTATTTGTTGCTAATTAAAATTAAAATAATAAAATTAATGACCTTTACTGTTAACACCTTCAGTATCCTTTTGTCTTGAACTAATATTAGCAATTTTTCTATGTGGTTTAAATTATTTTACTTAAATGTATTAAATACTCTAAGTTAAGTATGCAAATTAGTGAGAAAAGAACAATGTATTATTATTCTCAGACTAAAGGAGTTGTAATTGGGCTATCCCTTGATAGCATTCCAGTCATTCTACTTGCATTTAAATTTTACGTTTAATTCATTACGCTGTTCATTAGACACAATAGAGACATCGAGGGGAAAATATTCATTTATTAGTAACGGGAATTAAGTAATACATTTAACAAAAGAATTTAAATTAATTTTATCATTTCTTTTATTTGTGCAATTATTTGTTTTTATTGGACATGAAGTAATTTGATTGATTAACTTAATGTGATGGTAAATGGGATGCTCTGCATCAGTTAAAGACATCAGGTAATTTTTAAAATATTTATTATTATTTAGCGTTTATAGGCCTTCCCAATGCTTGTATTTTTTTATTTTTGTTATTTCCCTTTTTTTAGTTCTTAATACTTCCATGGATTGGGATGTTATTTTTCTCCAATCTTTCCTTTTATTTACTTTTATCGTCATCTTCTCTAATCCCGGTTTTTCTAGACCTTTTTGTATATCTGGGTCTTCTTTCTATTTTAAACATTCCTTTATCTTCTGACTTTTCATTTGTCCACTCCAAGTATTCTGTTTTATTGTACTTTATTTATAACATATGACTTGCTGGTTTATCCCTTCTTTGTATTATCTTCTGTAACCAATTTTCTCCCATTGCTTTCAAAACTATTTTTTTAGCAAAAGATAGACAACAATACAAGAAATAAATTTCTATAAGGTGCAGTCAATAAAAAAAAACTGAAAAGGGTAAGGAAACTTAACAGTTTCTATACCAAGCTTGACCGTTTTCTGTCAAAAAAACAACTACTTCCTGGGATATATGCCCCAACGGACATTGAATTACATTCCAATAGTTGTTTTTTTGATAGAAAACTTACCCCTGGTGCAGGTGGAAAGAATTTTCCACATTTCAGTTTTTTTTCAAAAGATAGACATTTATGTTTCTTTTAGTTAATCTTTGTTAATATTCGCATTTCTTATGACTTTTTCTATAGAGCGGGTCACAGTTATTATGCAGCGTGGCCGGCATAGGCCAATGTAAATCTTATGGGCGAATATTCAACACTGTTGCCGCTTTGGTTACGGCTTGAACCACAATTAACTCAGCCAATTTATTTTCGTAGAAACGTTTTGTTATGAATTTTGCAAAACAGATGTATTCTATATAATAAATATTATTAAAAAATGGAATTCAAATCTATTTATGTAGATTGTAATCAGTATATACCTGATCACTTGATGGATTATTTAGGTCTCTACTAAATCTTTCAGACAAATCCTAATCCTATTGCCAGTAAAAAAATAATATTTAATTACAAAGATGCTAATTATTTTTACCTGTATGATCCCTTGATCCTCGTAAACCGTTATGTAATATTCCTGGAATGTAGAGGTAAGTAAATGTATAGGTAAGTAATAACATAGGCAGGTACCTATCTGTTTCTGCTGATAAACGAAAGGGCATTATTGAAACAACAGCCATGCAGTTAGCAGCACCGTTTGAAAAATTTAAACAAGTTGAAAATCTTCATCGTCAAACCAAGAGGCTTTTATTGAATATTTTAACGTATACGTTGAATACAAAAGACAGCGAAAATAGAACTGATTTCTGAAATGACTGGCCTTAGTGTGAGAACAGTGTATAATCTGAAAAGCGAAACCGCTACTGGACCTTTGACATCGCCAAAAAAACGAAGACGGAACAGCAGCCAGTCGAATTCAAGACTGATCACCTACGATGAAGGTATCCAATCGCAAATACAAAAAGCTGTGCACCAACACTGGCAAAAGTTCTTGCTAACATAAATTCAGACGAAAATGTACCAAATTTTTCTAAAAGTACGCTAAGACACTTGCTTCACGATATGGGGTTTGTTTATGGAAAGAGAGGAAGAGACTCGATTTTAATAGAAAGAGCTGATATAATCGCCTGAAGGCACAAATATTTAAGATCAGTGAAGAAGTTCCGCGAAGAAGGATATAACGTAATATATCTGGACGAGTCATGGATTAAATGTGGGCCACAGTGTAAATTTTGAATGGAAAGACACTACCATAAAAAATGCCCGAGATGTATTTGTCAAAGGACTGACAACAGGACTGAAGGCTCCAAGTCAACGAGGACCGAGATTTGTTCTTCTTCATGCAGGCTGGAAAGACGGTTTTCTTGAGGGTGCAAAAAAAACTTTTCTGGCAAAGAAAGGTGCAGACGATTACCACGACGAAATGGACGCAGAAGGCTTTGAGGCCTGGTTTTAAGATCAATTGATCCCTAATTTGCTGAAAAACGGATCAAAGAATGTTGTAGTGTTGGACAATGCGTCATACCATTCGGCGAAGTTACCTTTTCCAAAGACAACTTGGAATAAGAAACAAATAAAGTACTGGCTACTAGAAAAAGAGATTTACTTCGAGGATGATTATTTACAAACAGAATTATGGCTACTGCAAACGCGTTTAGAGAGCAGTACTACCTAAGAAAAATAGACGACATTGCCACGGAACATAATATAAGTCCTACGATTACCACCTTATCATTGCGAATTAAATCCTATTGAAATGGTGTGGAGCCAAGTGAAAGGATATGTGGCTCGTAATAACAGTATTTTTAAAAAAGAGGATGTGGAAAAACTTATAAAAACAGCGTATTCGCAAGTAACCCCAATGCAGTGGTCTAATTATGAAAAAAAGGTAAAGAAAAAAGAGGAAAAGATGTGGCAAACAGATCATTTAATGGAAGACATTGAGCCAATAATAATGAATCTAAATGAAGACGATGAAGATGAAGACTTGGATGACGATGAAGATCAGTAATATATTTCTTAACCCTCAAATGTTCCATTCAATTTTCATTTATTTTAGTTATTACCTGCTAATCATTGTCATTGTTAAAGTTTAATTTTAATTCAAGTTAAAATACGTAATTTTATTAATTCATTTACTTATTCTATATTTTGTTTGTTACAACAACCCGCCAGAAGAAGAAAAATCCTCGGAACGTCGGCAAGATTTCATTAGCTTTTCTCTGTTAATCGTTCTCCCTTAAAATTTAGATGACAGCTGACTTTTTTACCACTCGTCTTGTAATTTATGTATATATTATTATTATTGACATATTTTTATTATTAATTATATTATTATATTATTATTTCATAATTTGACAAAGGTTTTTTGTAAGGCCGCTGTATTTATTTATTTCTTTATACGTGATAATTAAACGTATAAAATTTGAATATTTTAGAGGATTTACAATATTTTCCTTTAAAAGCGTGCATAAGCATAATTATAAATATTCTTAATTACTCACTAAACGATTTTCAAATGAATAATTTAGTCAACATTTAAATCATAATAGTAACACAATGGCAAGATATATTCCCGCACCAATTGGAACCAAATTCGAAGAACATGCCGATATGGCAACGCCGTCGTCCATAAACGCAATGATGCATAATAATTTTGACCCGCTCTATACGCATATGCTAAACAATTATGATGAGAAAAGATACCCTTCTCTTACTCCTTCATTAACTGCAAATTGTTTTGATATTCTGTTGTTAACTTTGTCTGTTTTATCTAATTTTAAGTGTATCATACGTATGTAATTTTGTACTGATTCCCAATCCTTTAATGATTTTTTTTTCAATTTATTTCTGTTTATTATATCATATGCTAGTTTAAAGTCAATAAACAGTAATCGGGTTGGTAGATCGCGTTTTGCCTGTAATTCTTTGAGTACGAATATTTGGTTTATTGCACTTCTACCTCGTACTTCATTTTTAATTTTTCCATTGATACATTGTACTAAATTTTGTAAATTGTATTTAACAATGTTATTCCTATATTATGCATTTTTATTATGTCATCATTATCAATGCCTTCCTGATTTTCATTTTTTTTATATTATTATTGTATTGGTCTGAAAAAAATGTATACTCCGTCATTATAAAATACCAGCAAGCTACATTAAAACGCTTGCTGGCGCAGTGGTATATGAGCTTGCATCTCACGCAGACGGTTGGTGTTCGATTCTCAGCCACAACGGTTCTTTTTATTTTCTTTTAATTCCTTAGGTAGGCGAAAAACAGATGTGTGTCACACGTGCATAAATGCACACCTTAGCTGGTATTTGTTGCCCTCTTTTCACACATAAATGTTTAGTTTAAATTATTCCCGAATTTTGTTAAATAAACAAAAGTTACTAGTTTTACTTTTTATTTTTATAAATGAAAATAGTCATAGAAAAAGTATAGTACACAACTTGAGTTCTAAGCTTATTACATGCTTGTAAAATTAATGCGCTCGTCGCTACGCGTCTGGCTCGCAACTTTTTTACTCGCACGTAATAAGCTTCTTACAACACTCTTTATATAATATACTATTATATAAATCATTAATAGTGTAAAAAAGGGGGTTATAAATCAGTAAACCTGTTTTAATGTGTAAGTAAATTAAATATAAGAATGTTAAAATAAATAAATGTTACAGTATTTAAAACAAAATTTAGGTTAAAGAAAAATAGAATAGTGATTTTTTTAAATTTCAAGTAAATTGAAACGTTGCTATTTTTATACCCTTCAATTTCAATGTCGATAAAACACACGATAACCTTTAACTTAAACCCATTGAGATGCATGCAATGCTCTCTTTAAGAAATTACTTCATAATACCAGCAAATTTGAATTATATCCATATTTATGAGACAATACTTAATTATAGTTACCCATTACCAAACAGTTATGGTTATGTGTGTTAATTTATATGTGCTATAATTGTTTTTTTAAAGAAAGAGTACCTACTAAAGTAATAAAGAATTCGTGACCCATAGTCGAGCCATTTTTTAGTAGGTATAGTACACTTCATTTACCTTAATTGCAGGAAAAGGATCTTCTTAAGAGAGGTTCATTACGGGTTTTAACTAATTAAAATGCAAATTCAAATCAGAATTAGAAGATGAACTTTCAGAACCAATGTTTCGACAATTATATTGTCCAACTTTCATATATTTTCGTCTTTAACACGGTCAGGGACACCCTAAAAAGATTGAAGGTGTCACACAAAGTGATACCTAACCTAACCTAACCTAACCTAACCTAACCTAACCTAACCTAACCTAACCTAACCTAACCTAACCTAACCTAACCTAACCTAACCTAACCTAACCTAACCTAACCTAACCTAACCTAACCTAACCTAACCTAACCTAACCTAACCTAACCTAACCTATGCCAAGTGGTTGCTAGTAAAGCCGTGCAATACATTGATTATAAGACATCTTACATTGTTAGAGGACTCTGTGTTATTGACTGCTTACAAGGGTGGTCGTGGGAAAATAATAAAATTGGTAAAATTAAACAGTTCATAAATTTAAAACATCTTGAAAATAATGCATGAATGGGAGTTAAAAACTAATTAGAATTGTAAAAACTATATATAGAATAAAAGTAAATATTTCACTGTAAAATATTACTCAGCAGATAAAATTACACTTGTAAAAAAATAATTAAAAAGAAAAAAAAATCATGTTAAAATCCCCGAAAAATAATATATGTCATTTGCCTATCGACTTGCGTAATGACACAGTTGTTAGGATTAACCTTAAGTTTCTTTAACATTCAAATCTTCAAGATGGTTGATTTTCATATAGCCAATCACCCGAATATCGCGAAGAATAGTACTGTTTTTTTTTTGGAGAAAAACTAAACTAATCAGACTCATCTGCAATAGTGGCTTAAATAATCGTTGACTAGATCTCCATAAACGGGAAAATACAGAAATAATACCAAACGCAAAATAAAATAATAATTTGAAAATTTAAGTAAAAAGCGACGGTGGGGGAACCACATACGAGTTCTGAAAATATGTTGGAGGGTTATTCTGCAATTAGTGGCGAGCCGTTGAGACCCAGGGGAACAAAATGAGGGATTTTGAAGCGAGTACTTATTTGTGGATTACATACAGAAGGGGCAAGAAGAGGGTTGAATTACTCCGAGGAAGGCGTAAATATAGAGTGTATATATCTTCGTTCGAGGAAATTATTTTGAAAATGCCAGTAGGAACCGTAATTATCAATTAGTTAGAAGACCTAAAAAATTTATCAAATCCTAATTTAATTTTGTTGTTATAAGCGGCTGGGATATGAATATAATTGAGCACAAATATCAATTATCTTTCTACGGGCAAATATGATATAATGAAAATTTATCACTTCGTTCAAAATATCTACTTATTTTTCTTCCTATTTGGTGACTTATTTTCAAAAGAAATAAAGTATACATAAAACCTTAAAGATTTAAATTTTTATTTTAAATGATTTTAAATATATAAAACCGCTAGGATTATTCCAATATACTTAGTTAAATTTATAAAATAATTCTTGTAGAAAAATTACTAACATATTTTATGGACTTCAGTAGACAATACATATTATGGAGAAAATTGTTGCAGATGTTATTAGCTGATGTAATATTAGTTTATGTGTTTTTTGACGATCTCTCTTGGGAAATATTTAACTTTTAGCCCTGGGGATGGCCTATTTTATGGTTGAAAGTGCTTAGCTAATAAATTTAAATTGTTAATATACATACTTATTAAAAATACAAGTTTTCTCTCTTATTCTCCATTTTACTAAGTATTACAGTCTCTTACTTACTTCATATTATGTTTTACCGTTCAAGCAGTTACACATGGGACTGATGGTCAGTCCTGATCATCCGCGAGGGCCATTATATTAAATACGACATTTCACATGTACAGCGTACCGTCAGTTCGTAGTTTCGTACGCCGGAGCCTACGTCGAGCCTGTGAGCACAGCGTATGGTACGCATCAGGACGAGCTATTTTTCATCTGGGATTTAATACACGTATCCTGATGGTCAGTTGCGTACAAAATTACAATTGAATACACCATTGTACTTTTACTATTTTTTAAAACACGATGGCGAAAACCGATGAGTTACGGATAGATACAGAAGTTTTATAGAAGAAAAAAGATGTATTTGGGCAGCTTAAATGAGTATTACAAAGATCGAGACTAGAAAAAATAATGCTCTAATCGTTTAATGTACAAAGCGGCAACAGCAAAATTATTTGTGAATATAACCACTTAATCACAATTTGTTTTAGATGTATTAAATGTAAGGGGAGCCCGTGGGAATTCTGCGCATCAATATTTTAGCAACACGACTTACTTATGTCATTTGAACATTTGAACACAGTGCGCAGCCTCGTACTAGCCACACGAACGTATGTTTGTAATATAACGGCATTCGTAGTGTTGGTTTAGACAAGTTCTGCGATTGTTTGTTTTTCAACACTGATATAATTTTCGAATAATACTGAAAGAGGGGGTAAGTGCCTTTCGTTATAAATTTTCAGTATAGTATATTAAACAACGCATTTCATATGGAATTCTGTTATGACACGAGTTCAAGTTTAAAAAACGAATCGCGAAGCGATGAGTTTTTTAAAGAACGAGTGTCACAACAGCCATATGAAATAAGTTGTTTATAATATTTTTTATATTTTGCCCTTTTTACCATTTTTTAAATTAATTTTTTATTTTTATGTAATTACGAAAATTTTTATTTTAAAAAGTATGTCGGCAGCACTGTGTAATTTATAAAATTTGACAGTTGTGACATTTAAATTATCAAATGTTAATGTTTTAAAATATTTTAAAATGAATAATATACCATTAATAATATATTATATAACTAAAAGATGATATATTGATATTCACAAATACTTTTTTAAATAACAATATAAAATTAATAAATTGCTATTAGCCACAAATGTCATTGTCAATAGTCTTGCCTTTAGATACTTCACTCATGTCGCCAACCATTTAAAACAAAAATTTGCGTGCGTAAAAGTTACATTACGATACGCAAATGCGTTTTATAATGAAGATTTTTATAAGTGCAAAATATAAAAAAATTATTGCATGACTAGTGCTACTTATTTATAGATAATTTTACGCACAAAAACAATTAATTGTATTTAGTCAATAATCAATAGTGATATGTTAAGTTAGGTTACTCATCTAGGGGTAATTTCGCGCAACGAGATATATGATGAAATCATGCACAGGATTTCGCCCAATAATGACAAATGGCAATCAAATCATCGAACTTAATGCCAGTCTGGAACGTCAGGAAGTGTTACCATCCTGTTTCAATGTTCCGTTTTCATCTAGTGTGTCTGTCCAAGTTGCGAAAACAAGTTCTAAATCACGTTATAAACAACACTCAGAAATTTTTACTTCCACGCCATTAAAAACTCAATTAGAAATAAAACAAGAAAAGAGGAATCTTAAGAAAAAAGCTGAAGAGTTAAAGAACGGAAGGAAAAGTAGGAAAACTGGCTACTAAAGCAAAGAAACGACCTCTAAGCAAGAAAGCAGGAGTAAGAAACTTACATTTTGATGATTCTGAGTGTGAAAGTTATGATGGGAGTGAACTTTGTAATCATGATGAAATAGATGATGTAGGTGTAGATCCAAGAAAAGATAATGTGTGCTTGGTTGCGGTGAATTCGGACGAGACATGTGGTACCGTTGTGTAGTGTGTTCGAAATGAGCACATTCAGAATGTAGTGGCTGGGATTCAGCAGTTAATTATACCTGTGACATGTGTTCCAAGCTCGAAAGAAAGACAGAAAGAAAGTAAATTTCTTTCCTTAATATATTTGTTTATTTTTTTTAATTAATTTTGTTTATAATATTTGCTTAATTTATATTACATTTATTTGAGTACAGCTTTATTTAATTTCTGGGCAGAATTACCCCACCACATGCGCGGTATTACCCAGTGTTGGTAAAAGTTTAAACCTTAAACCTTTTTATGAAGGGAATTACGTTCCCAATAGATGAAAGTTTCAGTAGTTAAGTTATGAAAGTTTTTGCACACATAGGAGACTTTTTGTAAGCACTTTCCCTTAGATGCGCGGAATTTCCCCAACTCATTTTTTATTTAATTGACATTTAAAGGAAATAAAAAATTGTTCTTTTTTGAATTATTGTAATTAAAGGTTTCTATTATGTCAGACATCTTAATCGAAGTCTGTTGGAGCTATATTCTCATTAAGTTAAGAACGCTGTGGTCTCCAAGTAGCTTTACCAAATGGCCGGTAGTAATAGAAATAATACAGCCACATCCCAGTACCTGCGACGGAAAAAAGTTGCCCTGTGGAGATCCGTTTCTGTTTGTGTGTATGTGAGCGTATAGTGAACAATCCTAAGCTGCCCTTCCCACTCTCAATCTAAACCCTTACAAACATAAAATGTCAGCCTCAAATTTCCAAACACACCAAAAAACCAACCCTGCAAATAATTTTTTCCTAAATCAGGACTCCAACAAAAAACTATATTTTCAGTCACCTATTTTAGAATCCATATGCTGATTTTATTCCTTTTTGTGCTACAGGGATGATAATCTGTGTAAGAATAAAAAAAATTAAAACATTTCTTTAACATAATAATATCTGATCCTGGGTTAGACTTTAGTGGATATCTTGACATTTGTTAATTGCTTTGAGTGTAAGTTTTTTATTATATGGTATAATAGTTATTTCCAGCTATTAAAAGGCTATTAGCATTTACGGAATTCGCTAGATTCTACTCTTACAAAGGTATGTAGAGGACGACGAAAACATTTAATATGCACCCGGCGAAAACTGTCTCGATTGCTTGCAATTTGCATGCTCGACTATAATAGACAGTTTTTCATTCTTGGTACATAAATAACTATCAAAGACCTACTTACAGTCTATCTACAAATCTATGAGTCATGGTACACACATTCCATATTATAAAAATAAAGTTTTGCAAATAACTATTTCCTAAAGACCCCAAGCTCTTTTTCTCTAAAGAAACGAGAAGTAGAGTTGCCACACAACGACTAAGGCTATTTTTCTTGAAATATTGATATTTAATTAAATCTTATTCTTATTACTATAAATCATCATTTAGATAATTTCTATGATTATATTAATAGCCTTTTTATTAAAAATATATTAATAAATAAATTCGATGAGCTTCCTTGCAATTTCAAATGTTACTTACTGTATGTGAAAAATTCTTGGACATAGCGTAATAAAAACCCTTTTTCATTTAATTATAATTATTGTAGTATATATAAACTATAATTTTAAAATTAATTCCTTCATAATAAGCATCTGTCACTACCTACCTGTGTAATAACACCTAAAAGTGAAACTCGATCACACTCGTAATAATTCAAAGTTTAAACATTAATATTTGAAAAGTGAAACCTTATACCGTCGCAGACTTGAGTCACGTCTTCTGTCAATGATTATAAGAAAACAAATGGAGCTATCACCCTTTGTGTACCTATGTGTGTGGTCGTGAACGGTGGTCCTAAGTACCTAACGATGCAACCAGGTGTTCGTTTTTAAACTACTCGAAATGTTTGTATCAATATGTTCTTATTATTATCTTATAATATCTTAGGAAAAACATTTTTATAAATAGGTACTGTAAGCTATTCAAAAAGAAACACTTATAGTTTTAATTTAATAATTAGGCAAATTAACTTTAATATTATTTTTCAACTGTTATGGTTTTATTGCTTTAAATCATCTGAAACCGTAAAAATAATTACAAAGTGTTAAAATGCCTTCGAAATTATTAGCTGTCATTGTGTCGATTGTAGTATATTAATACTTTTTCCGCCCACCTTACCGAAAAAAACCAATAATAATATCAAAGCAAGGGTGGAAAATTCATAACGCCAAGATATTTTTATTCTAGCATTAAAAAGGTGTGCCTTGGATTTGACATTTGTAAATAAAATGTGCCAATCTGTCTACCATATTTATACATTTTTCTAAAAGTAATTGAAGTGCTCGCATGTGACAAAACATTTTAAACTTTGGAAAATGAATCATACAAATGATTACCTTGCACTACTGTAACAAAGTATTATTAGTATATAAAAAAATGATGGTTTATATTTTTCACTTAAAAATTTACTAATACATTTATTTAAAAAATTTTTTTTGTCTTTACATTGGGTTGTATTAATTCTCTCATAAAGCTTGAAAATAGAATCTAAACTTTTATATTACTCCAAATTTTCTCACGCAAGTGTTAAGAAAACAATTAAAGGGTATACTTTAGTTTGATTTATGTGATGACTTAAACAAAGTAAGACACCTTTTCTTCTTTAAACGAAACGCATTTCTCCAAAACCACTTTGCCATTGCTTTTAATATAGACCAGTTAATAAATATGTTAGTTAATTTGCCATTTTATCAGCTATCAGAGTGGATTTTGGGCCATGAAGATTTTGCGAAAAGCCTAATGAAACCGCAGAACAAATACAACATATCAAAAAATTTGTAAAATAAAATATACATATAAAGGTCTTTTTACGTCCGAAGCCCGGTTTATCAATAACAATTTATCTGCCAGATAGTGTTTATTTGCCCGTTAAATTGGAAAGGTGGGTTTATGGACATCAGGCTAAATTTTAGCAGTCAAGCTATCTAATAGTTAGTTTCAACTGCCGGATAAGTCAGGTAACCACAGGATGGCCCATAATATCACAAAATTCTTGTCTAAACTTAAATGTTTTATGTCACATAACCCATTTTTTGTAGTAGTCTTTGTATTTGTTTATCTATGGTATTAGTGCAGAGGTATATTACAACCACAAAGAGAGAATGACATGGATAAGAATATTAATAAGATGAAAAAAAGCAAATTAACTGACAAATCTCGCCAACCAACAGAAAAAAATTATTGAAAAGAAAAAAGATGGTACCACTTGGAAATCCAAAGATGCTTGTAATAAAAAGAAGTTTTAACAGTTGACGTAGTGGCCCTTTAAGAAATATATTCAATAACCTATCAGTTCGAAATCCGAAATCTTAAATCTTTTATAATATTAAAAAGACAATTTATTTTTACATACTAAATCTTGCATTAAAATAAGAGTAAGTAATTTAAAACTATCCAACTAAATAAACAATCTTGTGATTCCTTTAAACATTCTGAATTAATTACATGGATATAACAAATTTATGGGATCTATTATCTTCTAAAATATTAATTCAATTGAATTTTGTTTCACTTAATAATTCTTTATTTTAAATATCGTATATTATGGCAAAAAATGATATTTTTTGCCCGAGCAATAAATTTAGTAAGCTAGCTCAGTATTTGATAAAAATATGAGATATTTCTTATCTGCAGATAGAATTCGATAATTTATACTTATATGAAATTGTAGAAAATAAAATATGAAAATCTACCTCTCTTTACCTGTCACAAATATTTTAGAGTAATATAATATACTTGTCAAAATCACACAATATAATACACATATAATACAGTTGCCTCTGACAATAATTGTAATAATAATATAATAAAATATTTATTGCTATTAAGAATAATAAAAAAACTCTTTGATTTAACAAAACTGCCACTATTTATTTAAAAAACTGCTTTTTTAAACTCAATGACAGCCGTTTCGCTAGACAACTAGCATCGTTAGATTGACATATTGAAGGCTAGACCAAGTATGGAAGTAATAAGACATAGCAATATTAAAGCCTAGATGTTTTTAGCCCTAAGGGATTATCCTGGATGTATTTCCCTCTAAGATCAGTATAAATGTGCAATGATATAGAAAAACTAGGAAAAAACTATATCATGCTGATCTTTGCAATAACTTAATATATTTATGTTACAATAATGTCTTATCTATGTATAAAATGAAGACTCAATCAAAGTAAACAGTTTAATAGTGGAGAACTTCCAAGATTTATTTGTTGATTACTCATAAATTGTTGATCTGCTAAATGTCTTTTTATTTCAAGTTCCTCGAGGAAATCTTTATTTTGTTTTTCCTCCTCTTATAATGATGTTTAAACCTTTCTCAGGCCTGTGGCCTCAGGCTGTATCTGGCTAAATTATGATGGTGTTGCTTGGCTAATTAAAATGTTTATACTTGAATATTTAACACGTGCTTTACTTAAGGTAAATACACTTATCATACGAAAATAAACGGAAAAAATACACGTCTTTCAAACAATTCTAATATTTTAAAACAATTTTTAAAATCATAATGTTAGCAAATTCTCCTTAAATCCTATTAATTTCCAAATGAGAAATTATTCTCTCAAACAATGATTCGCGAATACGGGCCCAAGAAGGACGAGCTTTCTAAATCTGCCGCAATTGGGTTCATTTTACTTAAAATGTTGATATATACACACACCTCCTGACACCACTCACTGTCCGCTGGCTATCGAAGTTTACCCTTCCTTTGAATTTTCCCCTAACCTATCCTAACAAGACATACCAGAGGAAGCCGAACTGACATTTTTGTACATACACAAAACAATGTATTGTTGTCCTTGAAATCGGTACCGTATACTAAAATAAAAACTTCAAAGCTGTCAAAGCTCAAACATTACTCAAAAATAAGAATTTAAGACCCTTACTGGTTCTTGTCACTTAAAGACAATGTTTATCAAGATTTTCCAAAGTGACTCCATATTGTTATATAATGATCGTAAAGAAACCGAAATAGAGAACTTTTGCTGATGAACAGCAAGAAGATTCCATCTTGCTTACTCATAATAAAGTAGTTGCAGAATAGAAATTACAGCATTTCTTGCCCACTAGCACAAAATCCTTGGGATAGCAAGATTTAATCTTGCTTTCTGGCAGCAATATGCATAGAGAATTTGCCTAATTATCTGCTATTATTTAAACTTTTTGGAGTTACCTATAGGTATGTATTTAACAGTTAATAAAGATATATTTCTACCTATATATAATTTAACACTTTCTTTAAACTGACTGGGGTTCACACGTTTACTGGTCTATTTTGTGTTGGGGAACAATTCTCTTGATTTCTTTGTCATCTCTTTGGCTTTTTATATGCTCTATAGGGGTGCAAACGCTGGATTACTTTAAAATTTATGTCTTTATTTCAGATTTAAAAGTGTTTAATCTTGAACTTTTCGGATCTGTTGTTTACTATATTTCATGCCCGTTAATTGCGGTAGAGTTTTCGAAAACCGGATTCTGTAGTTAAATAGAAAGAAAAGAAAATGTTTTATAGTGGGTTCCTGAGACAGCTTAAGATTGTTTTTAATTTTTTTATTTTTATTTATATCCCATTTCGTCGAAAAAAATATGTAAAATATTGTAACAGTAGCTCACTATTTTGAAACTATGGTGAATTGATATTAATGATATTACCGCAAAATACTCCGAATAGCTTGATCTAAAACAATTATTGGAATATTATTTCCAACGATTTGTGGTAGAATTACAGTTTCCAAGTTTGGACCAAATAATTAAAATCGTTTTGCGGTCTACAATTTCTCTTATATTTATTCAAAAATATCATCAACGAAGAACTGTTAAAAGAAAATTAGAAACTTTATTTGGGTTTGTACCTAAAAACGATGAGTAACACTACAACCTAATGAATCGATCAGCAAGTAGCCAATTATTTACCAATCCGAGGGGTAGCTTGTGCTAATTTTATTGGCTATCTGTCATGACTTCTGATGAACTATTATTGGATTATTGGATCTTTCCTCCTTTAAATAGAAGTTTTATTCGGTTTATGTAAAGGAAACAAAACAATCCAAAATCAGCTAATCTCAAAAGTTGGATTAATGTTTAAATAAAGTTTTACTTTAATTAAAATTGAATAGAATTAACATACATGTGGCCTACGTTCTTCTATTTGTCTTCTAAATGTCATTTGCATTTATTAGTTAACTTAATAATAATGTGAAGCATGGATTTAGCGTTTCCTTGTATTTTATTTCATCCAGCATTAAAATATTATTCCAATTCCACATAACTTTGTCTTTCTATTTCCAAAATATAAAAAAATGGTTAGGTAGGTTAGGTTAGGTTAGGTTAGGTTAGGTTAGGTTAGGTTAGGTTAGGTTAGGTTAGGTTAGGTTAGGTTAGGTTAGGTTAAAAAATTGTATATTACTCTATGAGGCGGAGAAGCCGTAATAGAGGGCAAGTCAAGAAAAGTCATGCTTCTTTGCCGAATAAAGTATACTATTTTTTCTTTAAACGTAGCAATTTTCAACCATAAATAGTACAATTCATATGCTATTTTTACTCGAAATTAACTGTGACAACTATCAAAGTCGTCTAGATGTTAGACATTAAAATAATTAAGTCGTCAGTGGGATTTGCGTCTCCCTTACAGTTGTTTGACAGTTAACGAAATTGAGTCCGCGGCTAATGATGCAGTAGCACGTTTGGGGCCCTCCAAGCCTGGAATAAAGTATCGGTTAGCGTACAAGTGGTGCGATACAAGAGGAGTACGGCAAGTTACCGAAGACGTTTTGCTGGCATATTTTAATATAATGGAAAACGAAAATAAATGGAAATCTTCTACAATGTGGTCACGATACTCTATGATAAAATCCTAGTTAGTTGTTAGAAAAAAATATGGATATAAGCAAATTTTTAAAGTTACGTGCCTTTCTGAAAAAGACAAGGATATACTACAAAAAAGTCTAAAGTTTTCACTAAAGACAAGTTTGATAAATTTTTGTTTAAACGCCAGATAAGTTGTATTTAGGATTAAAGGTAAAAAAATATATTGCAAAGCATGTAGTAAACTCTACTAAATTAAAAAAATATTTCAGATTGTTTTGTTAATTAATTAATTAAAACTGATTTTTTATAAAGTACCAAAATGGAAAGTGCTACCGAAGCGTCATGGGAATACATTCAATCAGCGCAGTAGCCCAAAAAGTAGCTTGTTATTTACATTTAAACGATGCAAGCGCATACACGGGTCACTGTTTACGACGAACTGCAGCAACACTTTTAATTGATGAAGACGGAATTCTAGAATGCCTCAAACGACATGGTGGCTGGAAATCAAGCACGGTTGCCGAAGGATATATAGAGGATTCAATAAGAAATAAGAACAATAATGCTCAAAAAATTTTAAACATCGGGAATGATTGCTGAAAGTTGTGTGTTGTATCATCAACAATTACTAATGGGTATCAAGAGTCGGAAACATTTTTGCACGGTTTCAATTTTGAAAATGCTTCATTAACTAATTGGACTTTTAATATTACTATAAATAAAAATGATGTTTAATTGTTGTTAATGACATTTATATTGTTGCTTTGTGACATGTTTCATATTGTTTTCCCTCCGCCGTAAAGAAATGGGAAAAAAACTGCTGCCGGTGGAGACATCAAACTTTGACAGGATCAAGTTAGATAAGTAATGTCATCATTATTTGACGTTTGAAGAAAAAATAATTTCTTTTAGGTATATTTTTGTATACAGTGCGAGGCAAAATGATTGCAAAAAATTTAAGTGAATCCTTGTTAATAATTAATAAATATTTTTTTAACAAACATATAGGGTAACATGCTTCCACTTAAAGTTAAGGAAAATTAATTACATTTATTTTTTTTCTTGAATATGGGTGAAGTTACAAAATACAATTTTATAAGTTATTTTTTATTTAAAAAATAATTTGTCTTGTTGATTTCTTTAATAAAATTTTAAATAAATAAATAAAATTTGCAGTCATGCATTTTCAGGTTTCATAAATTTCATAATAACAATTGAGTAATCACTAGCCTACGGCTGTAAAGTTGGTTTGATTTTTATGTCACAGTAAAATTTGAATATTATTAACAAATTGTCTATTAAATTGTTTTTTTTTTCGGGCTTAGATGGAAAAACTCATGTTCGAACGGGTCCTCCTCAGGATCCGAAGAGTGCTGGACTCATCACCGCTAGGATGACGCCTACCAACCAAAACCACCTCAAAAACACTCTCCATTTACTCTGCCACTCATAAACATTCTCTTCTCCTAATCACACTCTCCACTGCCAAACTCACCTCCAACCATTTTCCCTACCCTCTCAACATTATTTCCACCATATTTTCCAATACACCGCCTCCCCTAGTATTTCTTCCAAGTTCTTCAGCACTTCTTCATTCCTCCAGCATTTAAACGCGTGTCCTACATCACCTTTCACACACTCCAATCTCTCTTTTTCCAATCTTGTGAAGATATTCTGCTCTTGACCCATCCCAGTCAGCACCTGTGTCAAGAAGTAGTTCACTTCGCCGAATTTCCAAGTCATCTATTCTCTCCTACTTCCAAATACTCCTTTTAGCGCACCTTCATACTCCTTCCTCCTTATTTCCACTTCCTCTCTCATCGCGCCCTTCCACTTTAGACTCCTAGCTATAGCCACCACATCCAATTAGTGGGATCTTGCCAGCACCGTTGCTGCTAACCAAAACCAAAACCTGCCTCGTCAGATAATCCTCTACTCAGTTAATTAGCCCCTGCCCCATTCCAAGCCTAGCCAAGACGCCCAGCACTGCCATTTTGCTGAGCCCATTGAGCATCAAATTGTTAAGATGAATAATTACACAGAAAAAATTATTTTTAAATATTAATTTCCTTTATTCATAGGATTAGCCATTAGGAAAAATGTAACCGTAGTTTAAAATCACGTCGCAAAAGTTTTTGTAGACGTTGCAAATAATATGTATGTAATTGTTGTGCGATGAAAAAACGTGACACTGAACCCTGACTTGTACAAAGTTCACCAGAATTCTTCCTGGTACTTGTTTCAGGATGTTCTTCAATTATATAAAGAACACTGAAAATTTTGGGACCAGGCGACACCCATGGTTTGACGACTTCGACAATTGCGGAACTAGCCAAACGTTACACCCGTACTCAATCCCTTAAGAGATGGGATGAAACCAAAGGATGCAGTTTTGCCAGGATTACCCTGGGCGACCCTGAGAAGCTGGATACGAATAAATATTTGGCGATGACCAGGAAGAACCTACGTTTAACAGTGGGATTTCTGACTGGACACTGTCAACTAAGGAAACACCTCCATATTATGGGGCTAGTGGACATACCTCTATGCAGGAGGTGTGAACAGGAAGATGAAACTGTCAGGCATGTCTTATGTGAATGTCCGGAGCTATCGTCGATAAGAGAATGTGTGTTCGGTGAGTCTTGGCCTACACCTGCCGACATTAAGGAGATGTCCCCTGGTGACCTGTCTTCCTTCCTGGATAAGGCAGGATGGACAATGTCCTAGGAGGGCGGCTCCTAGGAAGGATGTACAATGGGCCATATTGTGGCCTAAGTGATGTGGGTCTATACTCACCCTTCCTACTCTACAGATACAGATATATAAAGAGCAGCTTCTTATAACACCACTGCCCTGACTTCGTGATCACAACCACAATATATTTTATTCATATTAAATGCACCAGTTTCTGAAATACATCCAGGATAGGTAAATCTCTGCGTAAAGTTGGGTATCTTCCAAAGAATTGCCCCAAGCCATGCCAATAACAAAATACATGTCTAACTTGTGCATTTTATGAAAGAATAGATAAACTAGATGAACATTCAAACAGATCGAGAAATTCTCCCACTTACCAAACAACAATAAAAGGGCTGAAGATTGGGAAAGCACCTAGACCAGATAATACCCGTAACGAATTTTGAAAGCTATGAAAGGAGGAATCATAGTCTTAAGCTCTTCTTGGTACTAATCCATCAAAGAATATATATAGGATCTGTGAAGAACAGATTAACTCTACCCAATTTGGGTTTAGAAATGCCCTAGGTAGTAGGTAGGCTCTCTTGAGCATTTAAGTCTCATTTCAGAGAGCTCGAGATGTTCACCATAATATTTTTGCATGCTTCATTGATTGTCAAGAAGCATTCGATAAGGTTCAGCACTATAAGGTGATGGAAATTCTTAAATCAATTGGACAAGAGAAACAAGATCTAAGAATTATAGCAAATTTTTAGAAATTTATGGTACTAACTCTTACTGTGTGAAAGTTCATCTTATTCAGAACAATGACATTGCATTTAAAGTATTTATAGAATAAATAGTGAAAGTTAATTCAACCTCTTAGTTGTTTATTGTTCTTTCTAAGCAAATTTTTAGACTTATTCGGTCAGAATAGAGAGGGAGGAATCCAATAAAGTTCTGATAAAGAGAGAAACTTCACAAAGATGCTTACTTTTTACAATCAAAATAGATAGAGAAAAAAAAGTCCTGGAAAATACCTCCGACGGGGTGTTAATGGCGATATATGCAGATGACAAACAGTAATTATCTCAAACGATCTAGAGGGATTAACGAACAAAGTGGTGAAAGTAAGTGAAATTTATGGACTGCGATGAATAGGAAAAATACTAAATTCATGATCATCTCTAAAAATAGACGCATGGAAGGCCCATGGAATACCCATCGCAAGAGTTAACAATTATGTATACTTAGGAACAAATACTAATGAAGAGGTGTTACGTAAAACTAAAAAAGAAAAAGAAATCTTATACCAAGTAGGACTGATCATTGAAGCACTACACATACTAACCCACTAATAAGGAGGGCACTTAACTATGACTTGAACAAACATCGAAGGTCTAAGATGCCCAAACTGGTTCTTATGAACCCACAACTAGTTTAAAGATATTCCAAATCAAAATTTTTCAAAATTTCAAGTGGCTTTCCAATAAAATTTTCAAAAAAATGTGTTTTTCAAAAACTAGTCTAATAAAATTATCAATGAACCCAGAGAGATATTTTAGAAGAATTTAAAATAGTACAAATCTATTTTTTATTATTATTTTGTTACAAATAAAACAACTTGAGGAATTTTGGTTTTAAGAATCTTGTATATTTCAAAACAGTTTAGTGATCAATTAATTTAATTTTATTGGTTAAATTAGTAGGTAATTTTTACTGCTACAAAAAATGTTTTATCGAAATTGGTCACTATGTTTCTTTAACGTTTTCTATTTTATACGTTTCGGAGTAAATTCTTTCGAAAAATTCCAATTTTTATGAGTAGTAGGAGGTAAATTTTCATTCAACTGTGAAATTGTACTTTCATCGGTATGGCGCATTTTATTTTGAATAACCATTAAATTTTATAGGTGTTAAAAATTCGATTTTATCTCTTTACCAAATAGCACACTATAAAGTTTAAGTTAAAATTAAACATCTTAGCACATTTTCCAAGTATGTTTTATTATATTTATTATCGACTAAGTAAATTATAAACAAACTTGCAAACAATTATTTTTAAAAACTCCTTACTCTTCCTCAGTGGACGCGCCCTGACAAATGTACCAGTCCTGCGCTGATAACTTTTATTTGAATAACTTTACTTACGGCCGTTTTCACAATTGTCTGTCTTAACAGCCAGATAAGTAACAGGTGAATACCGTTAACCAGACTATTAAGAATAATAAAAAACTCTTAGTTTGAACGCAACTTCCAAGTTTATTTGAAAAATTATGTTTTAAATTACAATGACGGCCGTTTCGCTGAATAGCATCGTCAGATTGACATTTAAGTTACAGTTTGTTTGTTTGTAGCTAGGAACCTGATGTATTCACGTTTGGTTAACAAACTGGTTGTTAAAACTTGGTAGGAAATGTAAATTGACATTTGTTTGAGGATTTGTTTATTTTTTATTTTTATAAGAGAAAATTCTCTTTAAAATAATAATGGAAAAGAAAAAAGGGGGAATCAAATTATATGGTGCATAAAAAGGAATTATTTTTCTATAATAGAAAATAAAAAAAAAACCAATGCCATTTATAATAAACAAAAAACAGAATGTTGGGAGAAGTTAGGAGTACAACGCCAATCAAACAGCTGTTTTACTGACGGGTGTGATATTGGCTTATTACTATAGTTAACTGGCACAATAACTCTATTTAGCCACTCTGATAATTCATAAAAAATCTGTTTGTTTGGTCTAAATCGCCTTTTAAAATTAACTTGATGTTGAAGGCATCTTTAAGTTACAAGAAGTAGCTGGTCGATAAGAGTACACTTAAGAATGCAGAGCATGATCTTTATCAGACAAAACCATACAAGAAACTATTAATCAAAAGCATTATTTTTTACAAAAAAAAAGAATGATCTGTCCATCACATCTAACACCTCATTTAGCAAAACTTTTAAATGATTCTTATTGAAGAGACCAACTAGCATTTATAGTGGCAAGTGGTCGGCGACCTTAGACGGCTACGTCGCATATTCGTAGCTGATAAGTAACTACGAATAAAATGGGGAAATATTTTGGGTTCCGGGGTAATGTTTTGTGTAAGATCGGCCACTAAAAAAGTTACTATGTTGTGCTACTATCGAGTGACACCCTTTTTCTTTCTTTTTTTTTCGGGCTGAGATGGGAAACTCATGTTCGATCGTTCCTTATCCAGAACCCAATAGTGTTGGACTCACCCTCGAGAGGATGCCTACCAACCAAACCCACCTCAAACTCGCCGTTACCCCCGCCTCGGAATCACTACCCATAGTACTTCAAGACGGGCGGCGGTCCCTCACACACTCTTCACCCATTCATTGCCACTACCCAGAAGCGCCGTTATAGTGCCATCAACTATTTTGGAACCATATAGTCAACGCGTGTAAAACAATGTTCTCCAATAAAGTCCCTTGCGCTACTAATTGCTACCTCTGGTGGTAGCGTTGGCCATCGTATACGCGGCGGTCGCCGTCACGGTACAGAGAGTCGCCACTATATCATTCCGCCCTGTCCTTTAAAGTTCCTATCTCTTCGTGACACTGCACGGAGGTTGTGCCTGCTGTTGGTGTTTTTTTTAATTACCAGGGTGTATCAAGTTATCGCTACCATAAAGTCGCCTATTTTAAACTCCGTGACTTCTTAGTGGCATAAAATTGAAGGCGGCAACTTTAAGGTGACCTATAAGGGTGACAATTACCAATTTACTACTTTTATGCCACTACCTTATTAAAAGTTATTAGTTCTTGTTGCCGGAACGACCCCGCCACCTTAAGTTTTATATAACATTTGTAAGTAACCGGCATTTAGAAAAGTTACCACATAGTTTCTGGTCTTTTATGGTGACATTTTGAAGGATTTGGGTAGTTTCGGATTCTTCTCGTAGGTGTTTTATTGCCACTTCAAATGTGGGTGTTTTTTTTCCACCAATTTTGTAGGCAGGGACCAACCAGAAACTCCTAAGATATACTATAAAGTGACCATTCCCCTATTAAGTGATATTTTAAGAAGCAGCGTGGTTCCAAAAACTACTACTTAGTGGTATAACACTCTAATTCTGAATGTATGGAAAAATTCATGATCTTTTTTATATCGTTAAATCGAATCGTTACTTTTGATAGTTACTCAAATATTGCCCTACATTAACCAAACTACTGCATCAAGGCTAATGCTAACCAGTGTAAGAATATTACTCTATTATAAGAGAGATCGTAAATACATGTAATCCCTAATTAGATTTTATTTCTGAATTGGCAAATTCTATGATGATCGTGGAGAAATTCTATTTATTTTACATTAAGTCAGTATCTCATAAAACAAATAAAAAATTTACTTCGAACTGTCAGTCTTACTATTAACGTTAATGATTGGCTATAAAAGTTAATTGTAGCATTGTTCTGCAAAGGGCTTAAATTCCTAGGAGTTGCTCTAGTTCCATATAAAATTAGGATTTTCCCTCTAGAAAGCTGCTTAACTTCGTTAAAAGTAATGGCGTTCTAAAGTTCAAGTAGGTTAAGGTAGGCACAAAAGATCGTCATAGGTGTGAAGAATTCTAACTGCCACATGCGGCCTCCGATTGAAACCGCAGAAAGGATTAGGTTACCTATATCTAAAAATATTTTTGAGAAGGTATTTCTGAACAATAAATTAAAAAATTATTAAAATTACTAATAATAATGAAAAAAATTAATTAATTATTGTAGGCGCCCACCGATTATTCTCGGTACTTAGACTTACGAAATTTTACAAAAGGACTCTTGACCCACTTTACTTGTAAATCAAAGACTTCAGATTTTAAATCAAGATGGTTCGTCGCTTGGAAATAAAGAAAACAAAAACTTCGAAGAAAAACCTGAACGCCTTTAATTTGAAATCAATAGAAATTGAAAAGAAAACGTTTTTAAAATTAATTAAAAAATGGTGCAATATACTTAATGAGTTTTTTTGTCATCCTACGTTAATTTACTAATTAACAAAAGAAATCACAAATTGAATGATTTTTCAAGTCGTTAACTAATGAAGGATTTGATTAAGATGGAGAAAATCAATTAGGGATGAAATAATAAGAAGTATTATGCCCGCCTACTAATACCAATTACAACGAACAATGACGAAGTAAAAATGAACAAGCAAAAATGTTAACGATTTAAATATTAGTAAATAATTTATTTTATAGAATTTGCCGAAGTAGAAGGATGTTCAATAAAAATGTAAGAAGAAGGTGAACAACACATATTTATATAATTAATAAATAAATGAAAGACTGTAGACTTTGTACACACTTGATGAAATAATAAAGGAAGGAAAATTTTTTGTATATTAAAAACCACAGGTTAAGTGTGTAAAGTATATTAAAATCGGTAACTGAGCGCTTTCGGCTTATAAGGCCATCATCAGAGTTACTTCCTAAAAGGTGTTAAACATAAAACATAGAAATAAGAAAAAAGTGCAACTTACGTTAAAAGATAAAACCTCTTTAGAAGAGACATTACAGCACATTAAAATCATAAATTAGTTAAATTTTAAAAATAAAACAGCTTTAAACATTAAAACATCTTGAAGACAACATTATATGAATGTGAATTAAAAACGAATTACTAAAACAAAAAATAAAATGAAAGTAACTAAGTAATTATAAAATGTTAATCAACAGATAAAATTATTTTAGTAAAACTTGAGTTGTATAAATATTAATATGTAAAATCATCAAAAAATAAAACAAAAAGACATCATGGCGTCGGTTGGCTGCCACGGTGAATAACATCTAATGGCTCATGGAAATTTTATTGGATTAATGATTCAGGATACAACAAAATACAGGTAAGGTAACTATTTATTCCATCTCCATTTAATAAATTGGCTTAATTCATTCCAATAGCTCCAATAACAATGATAAAAATATAAGTTTTCCTATTGACAGTTAACTTCTTACTAAGCCGCCACTAAAGTTTTATTAAATTCTTTTTTTATTTTTCGGCATAGATTCGCAAATTGATGAAAAGTATCTGACCAAAAAACAGAGAAATCCGCAGTATTTATACTCTTTCTCCCAGAATGACATCATATTTGACTTAAATTGTTGAAATTCAATTGTTTATATAGGCAATTTTTCGTAAATTTCTGATAAATCTATTAAATTAATATTACTTAATTGATTCTTTTATTGGGTGATAAATAAACTTTAACTTAAATAATTGAAAATAAATTAACTTGCATTGATTAAATTTTACTTTTTTCTTGTTAATTTTTTATTTTAAACGGAGCGCAGTTATGGCTACCTACTATTAATCAGAATTAAATTTGAAAAGAATTATGAGCAAATACATTTTACATCTAATAAATTTTAACATAATCATATTCCTTAATGCTTCAAATATTCATGGAAATTGTTTTCTATGGCCAACATTCTATAGTTGGTGTAATATAAATCTCAACCCACGTGACAAATGTCTAAAAAAGTTACGTCATACATTGTTGCCAATAACAACAAAATGTCTGAATATATGAATTATTTTTAAACCGGAAATAAAATTTGCAGAAGTGGATTGTATATATTGTACGTATATTGTACGTACAAAAATACAATTTTCAAGAAAACAAAAAATATTAACATTACAGGGTGCGCGATCTACAATATATTCATAATATCTACCTCTCTAACCGCAGTCAAGGGTAGAATTGGACCATTATTATCGCGTTCTAGTGTAAAATATTGAATTAAAGAAGCTACTAGATCTTTGCAACGACTGTTTAACTGAATTTAAATCACAAAATTTTGTTCTAAAAAGAACAGATTTTACTAATAAATAATTAAAATTAATTTCGCTTGACAAATAAACAAAATGGTGACAACGTCGTAAATGTAAAAGAAGTTTTACCAATTTATGTCAAAATGTTACGTTTTTTCGCATTGTACCTAAACTGCTTTCGATTCAAAAATGTTTGACAGAAACTATTTATAATCCACTTATATTAATGAAATTAGCCGAATTATGATTTATTTTCTTAAATATACATCAATACAAATCTTAAAATATAATTTCTACGTAAATATATTAAAATATGACTAGTTACTTTAGCTCCAGTGCACTCAGATTAATGGTTATACAAGCGAACCGACCTACAGACGAAATTTATCAAAATATTTTGGGTTGGTATAATTTAACGTAATTTTTTTAGACATTTGTCACGTGGGTTGAGATTTATATTACACCAACTATATAAGTTTTTTATAAATTACTTTTAAAATTACTTAATTTCCGCCATTTTTATATCCAAATTTAAATTAAATTATATAATTATCAAAACATTTCTACTCTATACATACAAAACTTTAGTACAAAACATATTATTAACCTATACAAATAATAATAACAACTAATTTTATATTGTTCTTGTATTTCACAACCACAGTCTCAAGTGTCCTTTTACCTTGCAGTTTCACTCTTTATACCTTTTAACCAATACATATTGTTTGTTTATAGTGTCCTATCACCTTCATTACTTGTTCAATATTTTTTTGTCCTATAGTTTGGTTTCTAGTGTCCTTTCACTTTACAGGTTCGGGTACATTGTCACTGTTTTTATTTGGATTTCACCCTGTCACTCACATTTTATAAATCACATGTTTTGTTTATTTATATCACATATGTAGTTATTTAATAAATTCAATGTTTTTAGGCATATTCAAATACTGGAATTTTCAATGTTATACCCACTATTATGGATGTTGAAATCATTGACTATTACTATCTGTAAGTATTCTCTTATAAATAAATTTTAAAACTGGACAAGTTTTTAACATTCAGAGTGTTGTTGTGTTAATAAATTTTAAAGATTACATTCTCCAGTAACCGAAACATAATGTTACATACGATTTATTTGCAAAATCAGTTGGTTGAAAAATACTTTCGTGATAAGTTTGCGCACAACATGATGATTGAATGAAAATGGGATTCCAAGTCAATACAACGCAATGAAGAGCATTTCGATCTCATCGCCAACAATTCAATTTGCCTGTATCGACTCTCCAACACCCCAGAAGTTACATTGATCCACTAAAACAGTTGATTTAATCTCTGAATAATGAATTTCGTATTGATAAAATCTGTCTGTCCCTATTACACACTGTATTCGAAATATAAAGTTGTTTCTTTTTGTAGTGAATACCCCGGAGAGAATATTTTTATTGACTTTTTGAGAGTGTGATTCTGAGTTTTTTTTAATATTTTATATTACTAGAAATTTCACTTTCACCTCCATTAAATGGGCATTTTTAATATTATAAACCCTTTTTCTACTCTAAGAGCAAAGGGTTGACCAGTTTTAAATATTTTATAAAAGTTTTATTATTTATCTTTTTTATTTTTAGTTTAATATTAATACTGTAATACAGTCGTGGGCCTCTACAAAATTAGAAAACAAACAGAACTGGCAATGACAGCTGCTTTGAATTAACATTGATCTATCAACCTGACGATGATACAATAAATATTTATATAATTATGAGTTACTTTCTAACTTAAAATCGAGTATACTGGCGTCATTTCTCTTTTGTATTTAATATCAATTTTAACTGTATGTGTAATTTTACCCATTATTATATTTATTCTGTTTTAAAATTTATTCATTTTCATGTTTAGCAGTCTCAACACCAAGAAAATCCCTTTATTGGTTATTCATTTTTTTATTTAGACAGTTTCTCTGTCATCTTCTGTTTGGAATTGACTTATCTTAACACAGTACTTATAGCTAAAAAATAATTGAATTGACTTCTAAGTAGTATTAAACATAAAAAGATTTTAGTGGCTCCAATTACTAATTTCCTGAAGAAACTAATGGTATATAATAGGTAAGAGCTAATTAACTTACTTACTTACTTATAAGTGGTAAATTATATACTAAATTTCATTATTTGACTATCTTTCAATGCAATTTATCGCTTTTCAATTAAAAAGAAAATTGTCTTACATATCCTTCAGGCGAAGATATACTCTATAGATGCTAGTGTCAAAGAGTGTCTTCGTAGAGCTACTCCAAGGACAAACATTTATATTCTTACTGGAGGCCAGGCAGCTTTAAAGGCTCTGAGTTCTTGCTGAGTATATGCTCTATTTTTGGCCACCATACTAATGTAGCATAGGTGATCATGGGCTTGATAATCGTTTGGTATTACCAGAAGTTCATTTTCGGTTTAAACTTGGGAATTCTATTTTAGACAGCTGTCTGTAACTATACCCAAATTAATTTTTTTTACAAACTTAGTTTTTATGTCTTCTCCAATCGTAAGTTTGTAAGTTGAAGAAACCAGTCTTTCTTAAATGTTGCTTAACTTTATTTTTTAATATGAATCAATTTTCACTACTATAAAATATGGCAGTGTCATCTGCCAAACTAATTATTTTATTGTTTTCTTTTATGTGTGCTTTATTACAATTTTACTACATGAGCCAATCCATCCATTTATGTTTAAGATTAAAACTTCTGCATTTCCAGAACGTACTTCTATTTTTAAAGTAGTCTTTAAAATCAGCTGTTAAAGTGTTTTATTAAAATTGTTGATAAAATTAGCTAGCTAGTATTTATTCATTGGACATCATTGTCAAATTGTTGTTTTGAAGTTTTTTTTTATTTTAATAAAATAAAATAAAATAAACTGTGTGAAACAGAATAAGTAAAATAATTGACGCCAACGTAATGCTAATAGTTTATCTTAACTTGTTTATCCTTTAATTCTCTATTTTGAGAATAGAATACAACTCCCTAGTATTGACTAACGACGTACAGAGAGGAGTAATCTTCGATAATCCTCTTCAAAAAATCTGAAAAGGATTCTGGACGTTGCCAAGTTCTGCGTGAAACCCTTATACTACTTAGTCTGACAGTTATTACAAGGATTGTCTGGATATTAGGGTCGATTGGTTGTATGGAATGGCTTCTTCACGCAACTAATGAAAACTTAAGAAGTTGTCGTGTCTCGATTAAGAGCTATCTTAAGCCTTCTTTAATTGTTTTTATTTCGTGGCAGATCACCTTGTATTGTCTCGTTGTAGATATTTGATACCATTTATAATTAATAAAACTAAATTAAATTTTAATTAGCGCTTACATTGAAATTAATTAAACTCCGCAACAAATTAAAGAATTATCATGAGTAAGTTTCAAGAGCGATTAGAAAGTATAAAATACCTATGATCATCACTGTAAGGTTATATCATTTTCTTTTTTTAGTTGATCCTTTGTTATTTTAAAAATTGAATAATTTTTCTAAAATATTTTTTTTAAGAAAAGTATGGTGAAATATTTTAGATAATTTCTTATTATTATTTCATTATTATTTACAATTTATAATATTTGTTTAAAAATATGAAATTGAAAGAAAGAAAGGCGGAAAAGATGTGTAGGAAGATTGTGGGGAAGACAGAACGAAGCGGATTGGAAGTGGCGGAAGATAAGACGGTGGGATTGCTCGTAAAGGGACAAAGCAAGACGGAGGAAGTTAGGGTGATGGTAAAGGGGAAGAAAATTCGCATGGAGGTGTGGGAGAAGTACCTAGGTATTTGGTTGGATAGTCAACTTTCCTTCAAGCACCATATGTTGAAGGCAGCAGAGAAGGCGAGAGTACGAGCAGCATGGTTAGGGAGATTGATGTGTAATGTGAAAGGGCCGGGAGAATGGAAGAGGAGAGTTATTGGTAGGACGATTAAGTGTAGGTGTAGGTAAGCGAAGTTATGGAGGAAATGGTTGGGAGAAGGGAATGTTTTCTGGCCAGTAGTATAATTTGGTGAAGTGTGTGTGAAGGACCGCCGCCCGTCTTGAAGTATGCTAGGGTAGTGATTCCAAGGCAGGGGTAACGGCGAGTTTTGGGATAGGTTTGGTTGGTAGGCATCCAACACCGTTGGGTTCTAGATAAGGACCCATCGAATATAATTTTTTCATCTCAGCCCGAAAAAAAACATGACATTGAAAAAAATACTCAAAAGAATCGAAAATATTCTTTATTTCATGAAAGCCCAAAAGAACAAGAATATTCTATTTCCTTACATATACATAAACTAGTTAATCAAATTAATTATTTAATTAATAACTTAAAAGTTTAATTTTTTAATTATTTTAATTAAAGTAGAGCTACAGTTAAAGTTTTAGCAAAAAGTTATTTGTATCATGTTCTTAAATTGAATTGTTATTTTTTTTACCTTTCCATGGGTAAGTAGAATTCTCTCCCTCCCGATGATAAGCGAGAAGTGAAGGTCGACAGCAGTAGACCACCCTGCTTCCCTTCCCATCCTGATGTATGATGGCCCCACTACCATCTTGTAGGATATTCATCCTGGTCACCTTTGCCTCTTCTAAATACTGCCCAAGCCCCATGCCCCGTGAGAGCCTCTCAGTAATATAATAATACACGCGTTTGTGCTCACATCGCACCAAACTTGTTAAAGTTTGTCATCAAATCCGTAGACCGTTTTCCCTTATCCATTCATTTAACGTTTTTATCTTTATTTAATATCTGTACTCAACCTTTCATCATAATAGCCTTTCAGGCTCGTTCCACAAACGCACACTCGTGAGAAAAATTGAGCTTTTCCCACTAGTTGCACACAATACTTTTTCTACGACTGCAAATTAATAAATAATTTAACAATTTCAAAGTAATATATTTCAAGTAGGTACTTATAAACAAATTTTTATGATAATTTATAGTTATATTAGAACCGTTTTTCAATATTATTCCTGGAGTTTCCTTTAGTGTTGACGATGTTGACGGCTCAGCACCAGCATTTATATAGGTGATCGTATTCTTTTGCTGTTATTTCTGGGGGTGTGTTTTCAAACTCACTGTCGCTGATGTCCATAATTAGGTACCTACTTATTTTTTTTTTATATTTTAACACTAAATTCAGTTGTATTAAACTAAAATTAAACACCTTCTCTCTACTTTCATAACACTAACATTTTGGTACTCTGTACTTTTTAACGTTTGACGTTTTATGACAGTAGTCCAAAGCATTCTATAATCGAAAATTGTGTTGATTATTTCTCTATGGTACCGTGGCCCAAGCCGTGGGAAAGATTTTTTCCCACGGCTTGGGCAACTTTTCTCACGGCTTAGGAAAAGTGACACTTTGTAGTTTCGTAAATTGTGGAAAAAGGACTATTTTCCATAGCAGTCGTAGAAAAAATCTATTCTCTGTTACCAATATCCCAATCGGGGTAATGACCCCCAGTCACCTGCACGAGATTCTTCTCTGTACCTGCCCTAACATAACCTTATACATTTTTCTTTAATAAATACTTCCCCACACAGGTGCCACTTACAAAAGAATTGTACGAAGTACTCTTGACACTAGACGGTTTTCCCACATTTGGCGTTTGCTCGCCTAAGCTTTTTCCTAAGCCTTCTTCTTTACTATATACCTTCTAAAACCACTTATTATTTAATAGTAATGAAATAAATAATGGTATATTGCATACTTAGGTGATAAGGTGTTATTTTTCAGGCTACTTTTTGATGCCTGAAAAGAGCACCTTACTGCCGATGCCATCAACAAAAAAAGAAGCAACACATAACCGGCCAAGAAGGCACCAGAAGTCGAATTCAAAAACTGATATATGTGTATATTAATGTATGAACAATTTAAGATGATGTTTATCAGAAATGTATTATTCAAATTATAGTAATCAATAAGAAAATAAAACAGGAAGCAACACTGGGCACCAGTTAACGTTGAGTCGTAAAAATTATTTTCTTGGCTATCCTTGGAAAGGGTTATTTTTGTTCACTACTAACCTATGAACTTTACTTTATTGACTTTTGTTAAGGTAGTAAAGTTGTCAAAAATGTCTATAATAATGTTTTAGCTAAATAAATTATTTATATACTTAAAAGCACCAGACCAAAAGACAAACCAGAAAATGTTAGTTCATTATTTAACTTTGTGACCCAAATATAAACACATGTAAAACATCTATCGATTTCATGTTTAAATAATAACAAATATTTCAATCCACAATGAAATAGTGTTTTATTAATACAACAAAAATAAGAAAAAAAAAAGGATATCAGTGTACCTACCCAAAAAACTATCGAGGGTCAAGATTTTGAATTGTATTTTAGTATTGCGAGACAAAATTCCTCGAAAAAAAAACTGGTGAAAGTTTAGGTTTTATGTAAGTGGTTCCCTTCACTATAACCTTCAAGAACTAATTTGGTTCACCCTAAGTGGTTAAGGTTATAGTTATTTGATAACTTCTGATGAAGCTTCCATATAGTCTGTAGGTTGATATAGACCAAATTGATTGATCCTTAATCTCTCGAACTATCAACAACTACGCAAATTATTATCCGCCTTTTCATCTTCAGCCTGACAGAAACTGCAGTCTTCACTGTCCAATATTATCACTACTGGGTCCACTCAGTAGTTCTGTCAAGTTCGTAGGTCCTGTCTGCTGATATTTAGCAACTTTTAAGTTCTATTTTTGGAAAAATCTTCTTTTTAGAAACCTTTATTAGAAATGTCTTTGAGTGTCTTAAACCCTCTGGCTGAACCAATAAATAACGTTTCATTCGACCTACTCAGTTGAATATTTTTCCTTTGGCTACGCTATTGGCTATGTTTGGGAAACTTTTTTTGTTTTTAAAGTTCATAACTAAGGTCCATTTGTTCAACTATCAAAAGGAAAAAAACAGTACCAAATCAAATATATTTTTATGAAGATATACATAAAAAATGCTTTATAAACATTCAAAATTCAATCCGGCTTGATTGTTTTTTTATTAGTTCGACTACCCCATCCAATATTTTAAGTAATGTCAATGATATTAATGAGACTCGCATACTTTTCAGTTTAATCCAATCTGAAACTTCTTTAACGAGAATAGAAAACAAGTCTCGTTAGTAAAACTGAAAATCAAATTTCCGAT
Source organism: Ophraella communa (assembly GCA_035357415.1). NCBI lineage: Eukaryota > Metazoa > Arthropoda > Insecta > Coleoptera > Chrysomelidae > Ophraella > Ophraella communa. Next base: position 19,964,002 of record CM068982.1, read on the forward strand.
CTAAGTGAAACCTTTTCGAAGCTCATCTCAGTAAAACGTACACAAAGTTGTCATTTTATCGATGTTTCAGCCATTACCCGTCCGTAACTTTCTCATAAGCCACTTGAACAGTTTGCTATATAAATATTTACAGGGCGGTGGTAATCTCATCGCCGAACTCATCAGTTTCCGAAATAATATACACAACTTGTCTTCAATATTGTTTCAGTTTATCTTTTTACGAAAAAAATAAATCTTTGTATTTTAAAGTAAATATAATAGTTGTGTGATTAGATTTTGGAGTTCCATTTATTGAGATGTTATTGCTAAATACCAAATTCATAGTAAAATTGATTTTAAATTTTAACTTCTACATTTGCGGGTTGAGAAATAAAACTTATTTTAGTTTAAATAAATGAAAGACTGTAGACTTTGTACACACTTGATGAAATAAAGGAAAGAAAATTTTTTTGTATATTAAAAACCGTAGGTTAAGTGTGTAAGGTTTTATTTAATCCGTAACTGAGCGCTTTCGGCTTATAAGTAGCTTATAAGTAACTTTAATGATGGCCTTATAAGCCGAAAGCGCTCAGTAACGGATTAAATAAAATTTTACACACTTAACCTACGGTTTTTAATATACAAACAAATTTTCTTTCCTTTATTATTTTAGTTTGTTTGTAATTTTTAATGAAATAACTCCCAAAGATATATTAATCAAGTAACCTTTTCTAATAGTACAAACCAAACTAAAACTACCACTAACCTTACCTACCTACCGACCGGACTTTTTGTCTTAAATCTCCTATTCTGTTTAACTCTGTTTTCTAAATTCCTATTCCTTCAAAAAATCATCTTTTTCTACGTTCTTCTTCATTTACTTAATTCTTGTTATTAATTTTAGTTCTCCAATAATATTTGTTTCTTGTATTGGTTTTAGTCAAATATTTCACTGGATCATTAACTAATTACTTTAAAAATCACGAATTTAGTTCAAGAAATAACACTTTTTCGATATTTTTTAATTCTATTTAACGATGAATATATTCACTTTAAACTGTAAAGGTTATCCTAAACTAAATGCAAGTCTGTTTCAGTCAAATAATAGGAAGAAAATACTTAGAGAACATAGAGAATATAATATAAATAAATTGCCACCTTATTTGGGTTTGCTCGTGATTATTTTACGTAAACATTAATTATTTTGAGTTCTTCTGATATAAATTGAGTTAATTAAGAGAGTAATAGGAATCATTAAAGTAGTATAAGCTTTAAGTAAATATAAAAAATATACATTTTAACATTTAAAATGTTTTCTTAGTTAAAGGTAATTTCTATAAAAAAAATCTAATCATTGTTCATTATAATTTTAGTTGTGGCCCAAATAAAACAATAAAGAATTTCGTATTCTTTTATAATAACTCCCATCTAGCGTAGTAATGATGAATATTTTGTAAAGTAATTAGTAAAGGCCTGGTCATTAGTACGTTATAATTTACAACTTAATTTCCTTGGTGCTCTCTCTACTTAATTATAGAGAAAAACACGCTTTTACGTAATATACAAAAGACGACGTAACAGTACAAGAGAAACAGTCAAAGGGAAATAGAAGAGTGGCTATATACAAGGATTATTCTTAGTCCGATGTTAAATAAGCTGCTCGTCAAGAGGGACAATAAAAACGGTTTTATATTAATGTAAATATTAGAAGTCTGAAATTGTAATTAATTTATGATGGATAATCGGGTGATAAAGGAAGATTTAGGATTTATAGCATCTTGAACATGTTTAAGGAAGATGTGATGTAACAAGATACACTTCAACGATTTAATTAGATTCTTAAAATAACCACTTAATTATAGAGGTTGTATCGAAATAGATTAAAACTAATAAACTAGTCAAATGTCAAAGAGACCCAAAACTATTTGCGAAGAACGCTTGGTGCGAACAACCAAAATAATAAAATATTATCCGTCGCTTCTACTCCATTATTCATAACCCAAAATCTTTATGAGAATAAGTGAACAAAGCAGGACCGGTTTCTTAAAAATTTAGATCTTTCCTTCAAGAGAAACTGCAGGAAACTGATTATGATTTTTGTCAAACAACATTTTGATAAATTTGACTAAATGCTTTCTGTAAACAATATTTAAAGTTTAAAATGAACTTATCTAAATAAAGCTTTATCATAAGATGATGTTATTGAAGATTAAGTGTATAAACTTAATAGCAATATTAATAATATGAAAATAACTACATTAGTCGCTAAAAGTTCCAAGTAGTTCAAATGGAAAACAAATAGATTAAGGTAGGCACAAAAGATCTTCATAGGTCGAAGTGCAGAGAAGTCTGACTGGCACAAGAATAGAAATAATTAGAGATTTCACTGTGAAAGCTATGAAGAAGCTATACCTAATAATAATAATGCATTATAGCACCATATATTTAATAGTTACCTCTATATTGCTAGTAGAAATCTGTAGTAGGATGTAGACACAATAGTACATACAAACACATGCATCTGTCTCCGTAAGACATCTAAAAATTTAATCGCATGTCCGAGAATGGCACTTGCTCACAGGCACAATTGTATGCAGCGTGATATTGTTAACCACAGATACAAACACATTTTAGCAGATCGGTCCATATCAGAATACATTCCATGAGTGCAATGCATTCCGGGGAGAACTTCCACCACCCTAATCACATACGATAGGGCCTCTGTCACCTTCTTAGGAGCAATTGCTACCTGGGTATCACAGATGGTAGCATCCGGTACTCTTTTTTTCGGTTACGATCTCATCTCCGTTGTCCTTCTTTTGTTGGCTTTCGAGTTTGAGTGTATTTTTTCGCTGCCTCTAAAAAGTTGCATTCTTTGCCGATGGACAGCTACTAAGAAATGATCTTCCACTTGCTAAAACTGTCTCTTTTGTTTGTCCGTTAAATGAATCCCACCATTAATTCTTCATTAAGTCTTGAAAAAAGTTTATAAGCTCTTTTATTTGCTTCGCAATATGTTTTTTTTTTCCTTCTTCTTAGTTACATTGGGGTAAATATGTCCTGGTTTGCCGTCTTTCTTTCTGGTAATTTCTTCTTTGAAAGTTTTGCTGGCTGCGCTTGGGTTTGCCACAGCTCTCAGCCCTGACGCACTTTGTTTCCATGTGTCAAGTGGATTTTTCATTATGGAAACTCTGGTATTTGTAACACGTTGGCTTCACACTTCTTCGTAGTTGCTCTTTTTGGTTTGTGGCGCTGAGTATAAACTCAACTTTCTTCATTTACCATTCATCCTCCTTTGAATATTCTACTACGAATATCGATGGTTTCCTCCTGTCTCCGTGGCGTGACTGCAGTTGTGTTGTCTTGTTGACTCAGCTCCGGGCTGAGTAGGTTCTGTGTGATTTTCTTTGTGTCCTCGCATGGGGCTATTTCCTTCATACCCGTTTTGATTACTTACGTCTCCGAGTCCTGGAAAGTGCACCAGCTTACACTTTCTCTCTGTAGCACGTTAAGGTCATCCTCCTGTAGTCCTCGACGTCCATTGAGCGGTGTCAGTTGGGGCTTCTCGCTTTCGTTTCCTCATCAATTCCTTTTAGGTGGTTGATTTCCTACATCTTTATTTGGTTTTGCTCCTTCAGCTTTTGGATTTGTCGCTTTTGTTTTTGACTTTCTTCCAAGCTCGCTTTGAATTGGTTCTCAATCTTCTGGACTTTGTCTTGGAGTTGTTTAAATAGTACTGCTATTTCTCCCATGTTTTTCCTTCTTTTTAGATTTATCTATCTGTAGGTCACTTTTTCTTCTCCAATCTTAAGTTGTAAAATATGAAACAATAACTATTTGTAAATATTAAATAATTACTGTGAGAATTGAAAAATTCTCAACAGTAAAGTATTCTTTTATTGGATCTGTTAACCTGTTAATTTCGAACATTGCCTTGTAGCATAACCTGTGATGTGGACTGCCAGTTATCCCTCCATCTCTTTGGAGGTCTCTCCAGTGGTCGTTTCCCTGCTGGTATTTCAACCAAAGCTATATATTTTCGGTAACCTGGTTTCATCCATTCTTCTTACGTGATTGTGCCACTGCCTTCTTCTTGGTCTTCCCCATCTTACTTCATCCTCTACTTCACATTGCACCCTTACTTTTGTGTTCCTGACTCGATCTTGTCTTGTTTTCCCTACTATTGTTCTTAGAATGTTCATTTCGACAACTCTCAGCATACTGTCTTATTTGTCTTATTAGTGTCCTCTCGGGCATCTATTCCGTATGTCATGATTGACCATATACATGTCTTGTATATGATTTTGATCTTTTGATCTTTGATTTTGCTATTCATCCTCATATACTTATTTGCCCATACCGTCTCTCGTAGGCTGCCTGCTATCGCTGCTGATTTATCAATTAAATTCTCCAAATCTTTTGGTGGGTTATGGTTATTCAGTAGCTGTATCCCGAGGTATGTAAATTAAGTTATTATGACTTTTAAAACAAAATCAGAGTTAGAGATATAGATTTGTAAATTAAAATGTATGACTTTCCTAGCCTCATGACAAGGACGAAAGATGAAACCTAGAATGAAATAGAGCCATACTAAAACATGGAAACATAGTAAAACAAACTACAAGGTGGCAATAGGATCTGTAAAAAAGTTGAAGAAACTTGATCCATATTGGTGAAGACAGTTTACTGCAATTTACTTAAAACACGTCAATGATGATTCATGAAATGTTAATTTATGAATTAGTTTTTGTTTGTTATTTAAAAATTGAATTTATTTTTAAATACAGCAAAATATGTTATAAAAATGTTTAAATAAAAAAAATATTACCTTACTATATGTTTTACAGGAAAAATAAGATTCACTGGAACAACAAACAAAAATGTTAAATGTTAGTAGTCCAAAATATCAAAAAATAATTTTGGTAGGTACTTTACAAGCTTTAATGTAAAATTACTAAGGAAATTTTCATAAACAAGAATTTTGTAATTCTTTTAATAGTTTGTTTTTATTAAAGTGCTTACATAATATTTTGTTATATTCTATAATATTAGAATGATGTAATATAGTTTAAGTTTACCTACTTGTTTGATTAAGAATTGTTTTGTTAATATTACTTTAAAGCCGGACCTGTTTGTGGAGCTACAGCTATTCCAGGCATCTTTATTAAAGCGCATCGTCAGGTATTTAGATTCCATACTGTTTAAAATAAAAAATAATGAATAATTTTATTAATAAAATAGTATGATTTTATGCTTTAGTCATAATCTGCGTTTACATTCAAGTTGTTTGAATTCGTAAAACATACATTTTTTAACATTAAAATGTATTTTTCGTAATAAATAATATTATAGTGGTATTAAAAATACAAAATAAAGAAGTATTTATTAATCCCCGATGATAGGTGTCTTTAGTAAATACTTGTTATGTATAATTTTCTGTTCTTAAAACTATTTTATTAAGACCTTATGCTGATAATAATTTAATAAGGCCAATTGACTATTATTCTTGCTGAAAATTTTGCCCCGCTAGCAAAAAACAAACATATAGATTCTAAATTTTCCTATTCTCTAAATTACATCCTAGCAATATTGCTTAAAATTATAAGTTAATCTTCTTAATCCGAAACTTTCTAGAAAATTACTACGGCGCATGAGCCACCCACAAAGTGCAATAATGGCGCCAATAATCAACTATGACGGTTGCCTTATCGCATGGTCGAACCGCCTTCGGAATAGCATTGGGATAGCAAGATTGAATCTTGCTTAGTAGTTGCAATATTGAGATGATTTAATTTTATATATAATTTAATATTTATTTGATTGATTGCTTTTTTTATTTATTTATTAATCTGATTTATTTTATCAATATGGTTCACGTTGGTTCTATGTTTTATGTAGTTGGGCGCCTTATAAAAGTTTTTCAAACTAGCTCAGTCAAATTATTTTATAATTGAATTTGAAATCCGACTCTTTATCTTGGGTAGGATTCAAGAGAAACTAAATATTTTAAAATTTTTATATAATACACTAAAATTTAATTGTTATAATTGTTCATGAATAAAACGTACAAAAAATATTAATTGATTTCCATATGCTTATTACATTAAAATTATAAATGCCTAGTTATGACAACAATTAAAATGATGTACAAACAAATATCCACAGTAACAAACCGAAAATATAAGTTTTTAACTATTAAACGTACCTTGTATCTTTTTTCGTAATATCGTCCACGTCAGGCGGAAATTACCGAAACACAGAGATCGGCTCCAACGGATTGTATTCACTTCGAACAGGATTCCAATATGGCTGCTGGCAGTGCTATGTGTGATGATGATGTAATGAAATCTAAATTTAATGGTAATCTGGATTTATTGTCTCAAATTTACTGCTTTGGTAAGTGATATATTTAAAATACTTTTATGCACATATTTTTGATGTTAAATGTATTAGTTTAACATAAATTAACTTTTGATTAATGAAATTTTTTAGATACCTTCGATGTCAATTAAGCCGGTACCAGAGTGATAAGAGAGCGAATAATTGATTTTCTGGCCTTTTTATAGTCTCGCCAAATTTTTGACAGGAATGACTTATAATTCTACCTTCAACTGTTTACCTTCTCCAAAAATAACCTAAATTTTCAAGTAATGAGGTAATTATTTTACATTTTTGAACATATCTTTGATAATATAAAGATAGTTTATTTTCTTATATTTACTAAAAATCTATTTACATTATTTTTATCTCACTTTTTCCCTATTAAATTTTGATTTGGAATAGGCTGTTTTTAGTGCCGTAAAATTCATTCTATACTTTTAAAATTTGAGTTAAAACTATAAATTACTCATAAATCTATTAAACTAATCCTATTTCAACTTTTAAATACTAATTTAAACTCTAAGAACTAAAAATTTAAACTTTTAAATGACTTATTTGAATTATGTATTCACTATTAGAAATCATGATTCAATTAAAAAAACTCTTGATATTATTAAAGATTAACAGCTTATAACTAATATAAAAACTTACTTAATCAACCTACATACAGTTTTGTTACATAATATGTCCTTTATTAATGTTTATTAATTATGGTTTGACATAGTCCTTTCACTTTTCACTCTTTAAGTGTTTTTATTATTAGTACAATTTATTCTGTCCAACACTTTAGATATAAGGATTTGTTCACTGAATTTAACTTTGTTTGTTACATTTTTTATACTGTTTTTGTAGTTTTTTTAGGTACATCTCAGGTTGTGATGATTTATTTCAATAGTTATTTAATTTCGAAGACTATATTTGTCTCCTTGTACCCTTGTAAGTACTTCATTTTATAAAACAAATTTAAACACTTAACTACTTAAAATTACACATTTATTTATTAAACATATGAATGAGATTAATAGTTTTTAATTTTGTTCCATTTTTATTTATTTTAGATTACAACTTTGACTTCAAAAGAAAACTATATCAATTGTACATCATTATATGAATTGGGAGTAGTTATTGGAATTGTACATATTTGGATTGTTATTGATTAACATTATGGATCCTATCCAAGATAAATTTGTCAAGTACATTCTCTATCTATTTGAATGTTTATTATTGAAGATTATTATATTGAATACTTTAGATGAAATAAAGAAAAAGTAGCTGATGATTAGATGAAAATTATTAAGATATCCTTTTTATTATAACTCATTGAGGTAAGTTTTACTTATTAATTTTTCTGAGCTTAATTGTTCATCTCAATATACATTAAGAATGGTCCGTCCTGTAAATATTGCTACATATATATATAGATATAGATAGTGTAAGTAGGGAAATCACCATATATTAAGATTGTAATATCTTAATTTATTTTTAAAATATTTTTTTGTCAAGACCAATTAGCTATTTGAGGTTTTGTTGCAATTTTTAAATTAGTTTGGGATACAAAAAACAACATTTTTTAAAAACTAAGTTTTATAACTAATGGCAGCAAATTATTATTCGATTTCTCATGATGTACAACATTTGATTGAATTTAATCATAAGCTTTTAGATAAATTAAAGAATTATGCTATCCCTGAAGACCTACTTAGAATTAGACTGCAGGTTTGGTGATGATCCCTACTCTTGTGAGAGATTGCCCTACTCATATTTAGCATTTACCTACAAAAAACATAAAAATACTTTCTTTCACACCATATTATACTTTAAGACTATGCCAGATTATTTTAATCAAGGTTGGGTTTTAGTCAAAAATGGATGTAACATTTTTAGTTCCACATATTATGGAAAAAAATAATCCCCGAATTCTATAATCTTGTTTAGATTAGAAAATGTTCATTTAAGAAGAGTTTGGTTAAATTTTAAAAACCTAAAACCCTACATATAATATCTAGGAATGATCCTGGATCAAAAACTAACTTGGATAAATCATTTGGAAAAAATCATATCCAAAGCCTTAGTAGGGAGCTGACTTGGCTCTTGGAATCAAAAATTATTTTTATTCATACCAAAAGATTAACAAGCCCATGGCCACCTTTGCTTCACTTGGTTAATAGCCAAAAACTGAAAAATCAACTGCATGTGCTAACTTGCAAAAAGTGCAACGGCTCGCTGGTCTAGAAATAATTGTGGCAATGACAAATTGCCCCACTATAGTCCTAGAGGCGATGCTAGGTCTTCCTCCACTGGAAACTTTCAAAATGAGTGGGGCCACAGCTAGTGAATTGTGACAGACACAAACCTTATAATCTGTTTATTTGATCTCATGACTTCCGTGATAATAGATTTTGAGGAATTTGATAGACTTGTAAAAAAAGAGGCGATACACTTTTCCTTAGTTCGTAACATTATGTGGTCTAACTAAAAGTGACAAAAGTTCCTGGTAACAGGATTAACTACGATCTTGGAATACAACCTGAAAGTGACATTGGTCGATTTTGCGAAAGTGCTAAAGAAATGGTGAAGCGTATACTATGCCAATGAGTAGCATTGTTCTGAAAGCGACTTAAGTTCCTAAAAGGAGTAGTTCTTACTTCTCATCCAATTAGAAACATACTTTTAAGGTAAAAGTATTTGCGTTCTTTGGAAATTTAGTTAAACTAAGTATAACAAGTGACTTCGTAGAAACCAGGTTTCAGTAGTTGGGAATATGTTGTATAATTACTTATGGATATAGTATTCATATTTGAAATATAAATTTATTTAAGGTAGTATTAAGAGCTTATGGATATTACTATATTTTCTCAAATTTATGTATAATGTTATAAATAATCTATACATTTAAAAATAAAATCAGTATGCATAAACTATGTTTTCATCATGGTGGTTGAAATTTGGTGGTTTGTCTAACATCAAACTTGAATAAATATATAAGCTAAAAAATTTCCATAACAAAAATTGTAGGATGAATTTTTCTGTTAAAAAAATACTATAGCTTTTTTATTACTGTGTATTACAGAACGCAATGAACAGTAGTTTTGTCATTAATTTCATTTTTATTGCCTTTGCACGTTTCCGGTTTGTTTTTAAATTAATAATTTTTTGATAGTCATAGCTGAAGCGAGTATGAAAATAAAATTTTTATTTTAAAAAAAGTATAATGGACAATTTAAAAGAGGCTTTATATTTCAATGGGCAGAAAGCTGCTTTTTAATGAATTGCACCGCTAGGGATTGTTCTTTTTAACGTCATAAATGCTTCATTTAACTTGTTGGTTTTACAAATTTGAATAACCTCATAAGTTTTTAAATACAAAACGCATGTTTGCATTTCACTAAAAAAAAATTAATGGCCTTAAACGTTTTTTAATTGCCACTTTTTATACCAAAGTTAGCCTAAATTATACTTAGGATAATACCGAAAAATCCGTAATTAGAGGAAATTTAAAACTTCAACATACATGGAAATAAAAAAAATTAATTGACTTTATAATACATTTCAATACTTTTATGGTATTGACGGATATGTAGTGAAAGGAAAATAACTGCTCCTTATATTTTTCATATTTTCTATTTTTAATGGGGTGTTAAACTTAACATAAATATGATAAATTAATTTTATTGTATTTATTCTCACACGGTTTTTATGTTTGAAAATTCAACTTTTGGATGATTTAAATAGTCCGCCATTCGAGCTGTGACGTAGATGACCCAAAATTAAAGTTAGCTACATAAGGCAACTGTCCTGTTCGTGCAGTATGATACAAAAAAAGATTTATATGATATTGACATTATTCAAATTTGAAAAAAATAATGTGGAGAAAAGCTAACTAAACTTAGCTAAAAATATTTTAACACAATGCTTATATTTTATTGAATCGTCAAGCTCCTATAGACAAATGTAAGATACAGAACACTCATATATTTTGAAAGTTTTTCAAACTTCAAATTAGATTGGCCTTTTTCTAACTGACTATTAGCTATAACCTCATAAAACGTCTAAATCAGAAAGTGGCTTACTTCATATTTATATGAGTTAGTGACGTATCTGTAGTGAAAGTTACAAACATTTAGGAATTCTCAATTTCCAGTTTTCTCCGAAAATATTTGATTCAAAAAATTTATTTAGTATAATAATATATATTTGGAATAATATATTTTTGGAAAGTAGTGCTAATATACTTTAATAAAATACGAGAAACCGGATGTCGGTTTAACACTCCATTATTTGTATAGTATTAATAGATTATTTGGTTTGTAGATAAAAATAAGGAATGTATTCCTCGTCCTGAAGTATTCATCAATTTGAACATTTAATTAAAGACAGTTCTTCAGTTCAGGCAGGCAAAGTAAATCGGCTCTGCAGGTGGTAGAATTTCCTTCTACTTGGTAAAACAAATAATTATTTTCATATACTTAGTTGATGACCTTTATACAGTCTGAAATTAATTGCACTCTAAATTTGCAAAAGTTATACATATTTTTTTTAAACAATTAGCAACAAATTATTATATAATCTATACTTTCTACTAATAAGTTGAAATTATGTGTTTGGCATGGTATATAACACTGCAAGTACCTAGTTGTTTTTCCTATGATTAAAATTTTGATTTATATTTTGATAAGTAGCAAAATAAAGACAACAAATTTTGTTATTTTGTAATATTTAATGCTTTTAAAAATTTTAATTCGGTTTGTAGTAAAAATTGTTTAAACCTACAACACAGTTCTGTAAGTTATTATATACTGTAAAATTTAAACTCACTCTGAGTAATTCCCGGCTAGAGGGTCTTCTCCAAGTTAATGTTTCACTATAGTTCAGGTTGATTGGTTATAAAAGTTGAGGGTGCCACTATTTATTCATGGTGCGGATAATAAATATATTAATAATAAAAATAAGGTGAAAAATATAGGAATACCATGTAAAATTTAAAATAATTATTGAATAAAGCAGTAAATGTCAAAATTATCTAAATTAGTAGTCAAATCGAGTACGATACACCCTATAGTTCTTACGTTCTTAAGGGCAGAAAGTACTTTTCTTGAGCCTCTAAAGTTTCCAGGAAAGGGTCTCGTTTGCTGGTGGTTTAATGGTATTTCTTACAGGTATTTCTTACACATATTGGGATCTTAACGGTATTTCGAAAATCTACTGGGTTCTTAACGGTATTTCATGCAATATTCTTGGCGGTATCACGTTGGCGTATCTTGGCTGCACAGGCTTGGCGTACCCTGACGGTATAGCCAGACGTTTCGGTCAATTTCGGGCCTTTGTCAATGACTAACTAAAAAATGATAGTACATATTGTTTGGTATTAATTTATATAAATTATTCCAATCAAATTTAACAAAAAAGGAGAAAGTACAATAAAATTTTGTTAATTAAAAACACCTACCACAGTCAAATATTCTTAAAAACACATAGACATTAACATTTTAAAATGATAAACCATCTAAATTTTCAATTCGCTTCTGAGAAGTAACTGGTTAATTTAAAAATATTAAAAAATAATTAGTTTTTGTTGTAGTCTAATGAATTTAAAAGTTTTATTTTTTGTTAGAAAACAAATTATAATAATATTTTATTATATATTCTGCTCAGTTTTTGAATGTCACTCCGAGAATTTATGGCGTTCTTATTAATTTTAATGAAAACCATCTCCAAAAACTCACGTTTTTGTTGGATTTGTTCTGTTTGTAAGATTTTTACGTTGTTAAAATTAAATTTGTGTTTTGCGCTCTTCTTCATGTTTAGTAAGGGCAGTTTTGTTCTTTTTATCATATTTATGTTCTTTTTATCATATTTATAACCGTTGATCCGATTTCCTAAATATTGACTAGTATGTATTCTCCATTACAATTTGAACAAGAAATTTTATAAATTGTAAGGGTTCTCTTTGATAAAGGGGTTCTGGTAATTTTAAGGGTTAGCTGTTTTGCAATAAGATGTTTTTTGCTTTATTAATTGCTTTTGGTTGGTAGATTTAATCCGATAGTTTAATTGCTCTGCTTGCGATGCCCATAATTACAGACTTTTTTGGGACATGGTATCATGCGGAAAATAGTTTAAATATCTCCCTGAAATATCATTTTTGTGTACCATTCTTTCTTTTATTTGGTCTAGCCTTAACTCCTTATCAACATCAAGTACTTAGTTACAAACAAACAAAATGTAATTTCAATATGTCAATCTGACGATGCTAGTGATTAGCCAAACAGCTGTAATTTAATTTTAAAGCGAATTTTTCGAATAAATAGTGGAAGTTTAGTTTAACTGTTCAGTTATTTATTGTTCTTACGTTTAAGAGGATTTATTTTACTATTCTCAATAAGATGGACTTCCAAAAAGTAAGGGTTAGTACAATAAAATATAAATATAAATCTCAATGCCCTGTTCTTTAAAAAATATTGACCTTCAAACAATATTGGATTATAAAGTATCGATTCTTTCTTTGAAGCATATACATCAATTTAATATATCTCTCGTTACTTCAGTACTAGTTCAAGCTTTGATAGATGTACTTGAATATATCATCAAATATTTAACTTATCTTACATAAGAATATCAATCATGTGTTTAAATGTGGTGAAATGCCGATGTCTCGGATTCTGTGAAGTTTGATGTTCAAAGGTGGTTCGTAGACAAAATGGCGTCAGTGATCCTTCTCCGGTTAGTCGACAAATTTTTTTTAATACTTAACTTATATTTTTCCAGGAATATATAGCCAGGTAGGTGGATATAAATATACTTCCATTTATTAAATTTTTTCCAATTCTATTTAATTGATCCAACTTTTTATGTTATTTACTTTATATATTTTTAATTTGACAATTTATTTGAGTGGAGGTAACAATTCTATTGTTTCCTGTGGTGGTCAGCCATTAAATTTTACCGATTTTTTTTACGTGGACTTGCCTTTATATGAAATGGAACTTATCGAAAATTGAAAATTTCTCGGTATTTATACCTTGTACCCAGAAATGACATAAATGACATAAAAAATTCAAATTAAATTGTTTTTTAAGTCAATGTTTCGAAATGTTTAAACAAATTAATTTAATAAATTCTACCTTATTACTTGATTATTTGAGTAATAATTAAACTTAAATTATTATTATTATAAGTAAAATAACTTTCCTTATTTAAATTACACTATTTGCCTATGTAATAATCCAAAAGGAAACCCCCTTCCCCCGCCCCGGGTTGATATTGAGGAAAAAAGATACAATAATTCACAAAAAGTTAAATAACATATCGGAGCTCCCCGGTATCATTAATTCAAAAAGAAACTAAGTAACCATTGCGTGTTAAATCCGATTGAGTCCCTAGCGACAGGATATTTGTCAGCATAAAAGTTATTTCACAAGAATGTAGTTGAAAAACAATATACAACATGAAACTAAAGAATTTACAAAATTGAGGTTCTGTTTGCCAAAAAGTCACGTAGGAGCTAGCAACAATGTTGTAAGCAAAATTTTGCTGGCTCAGCTACTGAGGCGTACCCAAGCAGTACCCTCAGCAGGGCTGCTAGCCAATGGAAAAAAGTCGAGTGAGCAGAATGAGGGAGAAATGATAGTTTCATGCGGTACTAGGGGAAAAACGACTTTTCCTGGAGACCGAAAAACGACCAATGGGTTAATTCGATTTGGAGCTTTCCATAGGCTAGATGCCAATCGAATCAACTCATTTTTCATAGTAGTTAGTAATTTAACTCTAAAATCAAAAGTTATAATATATCATGACCTGTACCTATTAATAATATTTCATGTTTTTGTTGATATTATAGCTTAATTTATAACTTTTATCTAATATTCTTAATGAAACATCATTCTAATGATAATATGTAAACATTGATTGTCCCAAATAATATTCTTTATGTTTCTTCTGTGTTTTAGGTATTGTTGCAATTTAATGCAAGATTTAACATTTAACAAGATAATCTGATGATACTTCTGAGATGTAGTGTTATCTTATTCAAATTATGGTTGAAATCAAGTTCATAGTTAATTGTGTATAAGTTCAATTAAAGAAGCTTTTAAATTAATCTCTTTAAAGAGTTTATTACAATAACATATTCTTTTTTTTTTCTAAATAAAACATAAACTGTTTTAACAAATAAGTTGAGATTATTTTAGTCTAAAGTTTCAGATTCATTACAATATATAGGTCGATTAAATTGATTACAAAAGATGGGAGTAAAATAAAATGAACTAACATGATGTAAATAAAAAATCTTTTTTAATTATCCACTACATAATCTTGGAATATATTGTTGGAATTATTGTGAACATAGCAGTATATAATTTAAAATGTTAAATTTACTAAATTCTGACTAAATATTCTCATGTCATGTACAGTAAAATGTAAACAAAACTATCAGCAAAACACTAACAGCAATTTCAATGGCAATAAGACAATAATGCCCTTTCGGTTCACTCCCTAGGGCACTATCACTAACGAAGCTGACGTTCTCTTTAATTAGTCCATTACAACGAGCTGTTCGTTTCCTCGACAGGGTAACCGCGGTTGTTATTTTCTCTCCTTCATGTTAAATCTAGACAGCGGTAGGGTCACAAAATCTGATTCGATGTTGTCAAATAATACAACGGCTAAAAGTCAAAATACACAATTAAAATTCAAGGAAACAATAAGGTTTTCCCCTATTCACATAACATCTAGTCGTTTGTCAATTTTTCTAGATTTTTTTTGTGCCTGGTTTAAAAGTAGGAAAACAAAAATTAATAAAACGCAAGAAATTTAAAATATGATTCACCCAAATAAAATCCATGTAGCGAATTCCTGTCCTGCAATCATATTCGGAGTCGTAGCCCACTATTCATTTTTAATAGTTTTGTATACATTTTTCTGTGCAATAAACCACTATTTAAACTATTTTAACATTTACTGCATTCTTAATATTTAAAACCGTTTCGTATAGTAACTGAAGTGAAATTATAGTACAAAACGAGTAAAAAGTGTCTTTTATATGTTACGATTGTATCCACAAGTTGAAACAGCTTTGTAAGTATTTTTAAAAAGTATCTCGGTAATAATAATAACTCTAAATA
This sequence comes from Ophraella communa, assembly GCA_035357415.1. Lineage (NCBI taxonomy): Eukaryota > Metazoa > Arthropoda > Insecta > Coleoptera > Chrysomelidae > Ophraella > Ophraella communa. The sequence continues at coordinate 19,979,481 of CM068982.1, forward strand.
TATATTTTAAATGCAATCTTATATCTAATAAATGTTATCTGCCATTTATATGTAGTATAAAATTCACCTTCAAATGTGTAAATAGGAAATTTTGAATAAAATAGCGACATCAATTGTTGCTAAGTGGTTGCTAGGGAAGCCGTGCGTAAAGAGATACATTACATAGGTTGTAGATTGTTTTTTATTGACGGTTTAAAGGGGTGGTCGTAGGTAAAATTAATAATTATTTTCTCCTCTGGTCAACTTCATCCGTGGACACACAAAATTGGAATTTTAATTTGAAAATTTGTATTCAGGCTTTATTTAAGATTATAAACAACTTTCTTTTTTATATATTTTGTGTAAAATAAAAATAATGGTACTTCTCTCTTGAGGTATTTTCATGTTTTCTTAATTTGGCAACACTCTGTAGATCCAATCTAAGATTTTTCATTGTTATTCTCATTTTTAAAAGAAGCAGAATTTTTTATAAGGAATGACTTTTTGTCGTAAAATGAATAATAAAAATTTTTCTCCTATAGGCAACCCCACCCGTGGACACACTGTATAATAAATTTTTGAATAATTCTTTTGCTGTACTTCTTAGGTTTTTTAAATTTTCTGGTATAATTCCATCTTGCAAATTTCCCCGTTTAATTTGTTTTATTGCATTTAAGCCATTATCTAATTTTATATTTTCATATTCTATAACCTTGAATATATTTATTTTCTTCTATTGTGTTTTGGATTTGTTTCCTACATTATCTGTTATAATTATATGTGTTTAAGTAGCAGTTATTTTCCTTATCTTATGGTATTAAGGGATTTATCAAGTAATTTTTGCTTAGAACTATCTATTTTTCTGCCAAATTCTTCCCATGGTTTGTTTTTTTTATTCCGGACAAGTTTTTCCTTTTATTATTTGTTGGTTTTATTTCAGTCTTTCTCATTTTTATATACTTTTTCCGTAAAGTTTACTGTTATTTATGATTTAATTTCTTGGTTCCATCAACTTGTTCATTTTCTGTTTTTGTTCCTCTGGCTTCGCTATTCGCTATACCTATGAATGGCTCTGGGCCTATAAATATTCCATTAGCACCTTTTTTGATTAGAAGGTCCGCTTTTTCGTTTCCTTCAATACCGGAATGCTCAAGTGTCCAAAGTAAGGTTACTTTGTTATCCCCCACCTTATACGTATTAGATCCTGAAGGCATGTCCAAACTTGGAGTCGATCCGATTTGATTTCAGTGACTTTAGCGCAGCCTGGCTATCGGAAATGATTTATGTAGTTTTGTTTCTGCAGTCACCCTTAAACATCTCCTACAGACACATCTCTATTGCAAAAACCTCTACTTGAAAAATTCTGGATAGGTTACCCAAGTTCTGGCTCAGATCCACCCTCCATGAACCCCCGCTCCAACACCTATTACGGTCGTCTTAGAGCCAATCGTGTAGCAACACTGGTCAGCCATTATAAGATTCGATCTATTCCGCACCTTCTGTAGGCACCGCCATCGCCTTCCTTGCCAACCAAACGTGAAGTGGAGGAAGATCTATTAAAATTTCGATGGCAGCGATGGGAGTGTTGGACATAGCTCACGTTGTAATTAAACATGCTTCCTTGAGAATGATACCCACTGAACCATCAGGATCTCAGTGGAGTTTTGCTCAGTCTGCGGTTTTTTCAATACCTCCACGATTTTTTCTAAGCTCTTCTTCTGATTTCTTTGTTATATTCGGTCAGTTACCAAGTAGGAGAAGAAGCCAATTACCTACTAACGAAAAATTATAAAAACGATACGTTAGCAAAGTGTAAAAATTGAAACTAAGTGAAAGTGAAGAGTAAAACTAATTGGCCAAATCCCCGAGGTGCGTACTATGTTTTTTCTGCGTTGAAAAGTAATGAATGATCCTACATATTTATTTAAGATTATAGCTTTGGATAATAACTAAAGTCGGTCAGTTACAGTTAATTACGATTTATAAAACTAAGTGACGGCTTCTTATTAAACGTTGTTGATTCACAGATATTCATTACCAAACCCGTATAAATGAGCCATTACCCCATTACCCACCTGCTGTAAAATACGTAATGATTAGTTTTAAAAAGCGTAACAGTTAAGTAAGATAAGAGGTTTTTCTGACTGTGGCAAGCTAGTCACAAATCTCCTTCAACTTAATTCTCCTCTACACTACTCTCCCATTTCCACTAACCCTTTTCCGTTGTGACGGAATCACGATTCCCCGTTCTCTATCTTCCAACCACAAATATCAAATACGAGCTCAGTTTGTCTCTATCACAGACAGATGTGATAATCTTTTGGTTGCAGTCTATTCGAGCAAAATAGCGAACAGCTGAGGTTTATAATGGGTTGCGGGCCATTTCAGTGATATATACGGGTTTATTAAATAGTAATAAATTAAGCCGCTTAAATAAATAGAATATTTTTTTTTTACAAATGGTAGTGGATAATATTTTGTTGCTTTTTTTCATTAATAATACAAGGAGCATCAAACCATGAAACTATTTGATGAAACTTTCTTTTTATATAAGAAATTAGCTTTTTTAACTCAATAACAGCTATTTTAATAAAATATCATCGATACTAAGGAGATTAATTTAAATGCAGCTTCTAAGTATAGAAATTGAAATTAATGGTGTGGTATAGTTAAGAAATAATTACTGATCGTAGAGAAAAATACATTGTAACCATATTATGACGTTGGGCGTCAATTTGTGATATGATTTACATGTTGAGAGTGAATTTATAAAAATATTTATTTAACTTTTAAAAAAAAATAACAATATACCAAAAGAAAAAATGTAATTTACAATAAAACAACCATTAATCTTAATTTTCGTCTTTATTTAGTTGTAAAAGATATTTCAATAATTAACAAAATTTATAAATGTTTATCACAGCAAAAATAATGATAGTTAAATACCTCGGCTAGGGGTAAGTAAGTTCATTAGCTCTGACTATAGTACAATATTAGTTTCTTTGAGAAATTATAAGGGCGCCACTGAAATCTTTTTATTTTTTATGATACTAATGACGAAAGTTGTTTTAAGCTGAGTTATTTAAATAAGTAACATTAGATGACAGAAAGATGTCAGAAAAAACTGTCTATGAAGATAAAAAAAATGATATGAAAATGTACATAGAGATAAATATATTTCCTTGGTGTTAAAATGAATGAAGTTGAGAATACGTTACAAAAAAATAAGCCGCAAACAGTTCTTTACAACTACTTATTCTAATACAGTTGACGATACGAAAATGATTTTGAGATTACGTTTAAGAAATAAAGAAAAACGAGACAGCTGTATAATATTATAAATGCATTTATTTACGTTGGTCGACTTATCTTTTTTTACATCTGCGATCCATTCGTTGATCCAGGAGAGGGCTGGTCCAGTGAAGGGTTGGTCTGATGAACAGTCCACCAATGTAGAACCAATCAGCGGTAATTCGGTAGTAACCCAGTAATGTCTTTGAAATTGGGATTGTCTTTGAAATTTAAATTTGTAATGTCTTTGGTATTTTATATTCCAATGCTGTGTATAACACCAATGACAATAAGAGAATGAATCGTGGTTTAAGGTATTGGACTATGCCACATTAAAGATCGTGTATAAAGTTGGAATTACTGACAGGAATCGTTTATAATAATTAACATGTTAAGAACTCTATACAATAGATGGTGTTAGTGTTAGCCATATAATTAATTTAAAAATACTACGTTTTTAGTTAACATATCATGTTACAACATCCAGGATAATCCTTTGAGACTAATAACAAAGTGCAACTTCAATATTTCAATGTAACCATGCTAGTTTTAGCGAAACAGCCGTCATTAAATTTAAAACAGCAATTTTTTGAATAAATAGTAAAGGTTTTGTTTAAAAAGTTTTATTTTTAATATTCTTAGTAAGGTGGACTTCCACAAAGTAAAGGTTAATACAATCAATTTCTAATGAAGGTTTTTCACTAATGCATTGAGGACTTTTTATAGGAATATAGGAGTGGAAAAAACCTGTTACATACGTTGCAGGCAGCCATGATCAATTTTTAAGAGCATAAGCATTTTATAGGTTTGCATAAGGTAGCTGTAATTAGATCCCCAGTTTAAAGAAGCTGGTTCTTTTTTATGAATATTAAGTCTATGTTCTTTAAAATGCAATCCTGGTAATCTAATAAGTTCATAATAATATAAAAGTAATTTGGAATTTTCAGAACGCAATAAAAATCTTTTATAAAAAATCAAATTTTAAAACTATACGACCCAATAAAACAATATATACAAAATTGTCCTTGTTAATATTGAGGTAACCTTTATAAATTTTAAAATAAAAATACTAATATTAATAATTTCTCTTTAAAATGGTTAAAACAAGAATTCTCTGAAGCCTAGAAATATGATAATTGTAGCCCCAATTTTAACAGCTTTTAACTGGATTTTAAAAACTTTAATGCAGAAGTAAAATAAAATATTTTTGATATACTTTTAATAGCTTTGACACTAAAAATAATATTGTTATTATCTATATTTTATCGTAATTTGGTTTTAGTCACTATATAAATAAATGTATTAATACAATTTTCACCGTATTTTAGTAAGACAAAACATCTCATAAGAAATTCCATTTCAAGTGTTTAACAGTCAGCAGCTTATTGTTGTGTCTGAACTGACTTTATATCAACTGTGGCGTATTCCCAAATAGGACATATAATCCCTGTGGACCTGATCGAGGTGAGCAAGAAAGGGAACCTTGACAGCACCGTGTCGTATCCTGACGCTCGGCGACCTGTTCCATAGGCGTCGTCGTCGAGTTTCCGTCCATAAATGACAGTCGGGTCCCCGAAGGATTTCCATATTCAACTGAGAAAATTAATTTGGATAAATTTCGAATTACCACACAATAATTTTATATTTAATAAATTTACTTCTAATGTTTTGGATTGTAATAAGTTTAATGAGTTTTTTTTCATGTACAAATTTTAATTTCCGTCAATTAAATTTAAATAATAAAACGCGTATATAAATACAGAAAAGGCAAACATTATATTCGTAATATTAACGAAAAAAACAACCAAAATGCAATACAACTATTACCAGAAGTCTTAAGAAAATTTTAATTTATCTGTGATTTTGTTTCAGGTGAGTTGAGTGAGATAATTTAGGATGCTATTGGTTTGGTAATCATTAACAATCCATAGTCTACTCTAATATTTTTTTTTATATTTTGCACTTATAAAAATCTTTATTATAAAACACATTTGCGTATCGTAATGTAACTTACGCACGCAAATTTTTATTTTAAATGGTTTGCAACATGAGTGACGTATCTAATGAAAATATTGACAACGAAATTTGTGGCAAATAGCAAGTTATTAATTTTATATTGTTCTTTAAGAAAGTATTTGTGAATATGAATATTATCTTTTACTTATAAAATATATTATTGGTGGTTAATTTCTTTTAGTTATATGTTGAGATAAAAATATTTTATATAGTGTGTAAAAGCCAAATGGAATAAATTCATTATTTCGGTTACTGTACATATTTATAAAAAATCCCGAAACACGTCAAATTTAAATTATAACTTGACATTGTTTAACGTGAAAATGCAACCCCTACCTTCAACCCCCTTAGAATGACAGGAACAACCCCCAATTTTTTAAATAGGAAGTATAGGCTTGTGATATATCATTTGAAAGGTCTCTTCATTCTCTATTCAAAAATGTTATTGTTTTTAAATTTAATGCAAAAATTAACATAAAAAAAAATTAATATCATATTGTTACCGAAATTCGATAAAATATACTCGAAATTTATTACAATATACTTATTATATAACTTATTTCCCGTTTAGGTCTTGATAATGAGAAAGTGAACAAAAACCATAGCAATATGGTTTTTAGATGGTAACCATTAAAAAACTTTAAGGAATTTCCATGGCAACGCTATTTTAACAAGCAGTAGTAAATTGTTTTATTTAAGTTGTCATTGTTGTAATTTAAGTATAAAGTTTGTTCAATTCAATTCTGAAAAATGGTTAGATTAACGGAAATGCATAAGACAGTAGACAGGCATCCACTACATTCAATGCTAGCCATACATCGATAGCAAACATATTAAAAGAAAATAAATTGCATCCGTATAAGATGATACCTACTCAGGAGCTCATGGAAGTCGATTTTGATAGGAGAACTTTTTTTTGTAAGCAAATGATGGACATGTTGGATAAAAATATTATCCAATTAGAAGACGTTATGTTTTCTGATGAGTGTACTTTTTTACTTAACGGTCATGCTAATCGGCAAAATTCGCCGCTACTGGTCCACGGAAAATCCTCACTGGATGAGAGAAGAACACACTCAATACCTTCTAAAGGTTAATGTTTGGGCAGGGATTGTAGGGAACAATATCATTGGTCCCTTTTTTATTCAGGGCAACTTGAATGGCAACAATTATTTGGCACTATTTCAAAATGATGTAATTCCAATGTTGGCAAATTTATATCCTGATCCAGGTAACCCTCAAGTTCCAGCGAATACGATATGGTTTCAGCAGGATGGAGCACCACCACATTACCAACTTAATGTCCGGCAGTACCTCGATACAATATTTCCCAATCGGTGGATAGGGAGGCGAGGATCGATTGAATGACCAGCGCGATCACCTGATCTTACATTATTAGATTTCTTTTTATGGGGATATGTGAAGAGCCATGTGTACAAAACTAAACCTTCTGTTCTAAATGACTTAAAAGAACGAATAACGCTTGCGATTAGGTCGATCACGCCTGATATGTTAAATAATGTTTGAAGACAGTTTTATTTGAGATTAGAGACGTTCGCGGGGAACATTTTGAACATCTACTTCATTAACATTCATAGTTCTTTTTCGTGTTCTACATTTTATTACGTTTTGCATTACATTTTAGTTTTTGATTGTATTGTAGCGAATTTCGGTAACAACATGATATTAATTTTTTTTATGTTAATTTTTGCTTCAATATCTAGGGGTAGAATTAGACGAAAATGGAAATAATGAAATGGAAATCAATAGTCGAATACAAAAAACGTTAAGATTATAATACTCAATGAACACCAATTTTATTAATAAAAAGGAAGTTTCCAATAAAACTAAAATAAATGTATTTAAGTCAATATTCAGACCTGTTTTGACTTTTGGGTGTGAGTCATGGGTACTAACAGAGCAACAAAAAAGTAAATAACAAGCTGTCGATTATATATATAGAACTAATGGGTGCATATAACTTGAGTAGATATGTGTGAATATAAACTAATTAAATTAAATGTGTATTTCATTAAGTAAATAGTAAAATGTATTGTACTAACCCTTAATATGTAAAGGTCCATCTTATTAGGAACAGCAAACAACTTAACGGTTGAACGAAATTATTTATTCGAAAAATATGTTTTAAAATCAATTACAGCTGTTTCGCTAAAAATTAGCATCGTCAGATTGACATATTGAATTTACATTTTGTTTGTTTGTAGCTAGGTACCTTATGTTGATTAGGTAGTATTAAGGCCAGACTAAGTATGGAAGTGGGAAGACAACAATATTAAAGACTAGATGTTATTAGCCCTAAGGGATTATCCTGGATATATTTTCCTCTAAAATAACTGTGAAATGATATAGAAAAACTATATCATGCTGATCTTTACAATAACTTAATATATTTGTGTTACAATTACGTGTAATGGGAATACTTTCGGAAAAATACGTCTTGTTACTTTAATGTATTTTTATTAATATTCATTTCAAAATTATGATAACAATAACAGAATTAAAACTAGGTTAGTAGAGTGTTTTTATATTTACAATAATTCTTGCAAGTTTGCAAGGTTGGGTTAGTAAAATATAATTATATAATTAATAACTTAATCTACAGGATGTTAAAAATAAGAATACTTTACTATACTATATTACATACGTCTTATCTATGTATCTTAGAAGGAAATAAACCCAAGATAATCCCTTAGGGCTAAGAACATCTAGACTTTAAGATTATTATGTCTTATTCCATAGTTGGTCTAGCCTTAATACGACCTAATCAACATCAGGTACCTAGCTACAAATGTAACTTCAATATGTCAATCTGATTATACTAGTTTTTAGCGAAATTTAAAGCATATTTTTCGAATAAATAGTGAAAGTTTCGTTCAACAGTTTAGTTGTTTGCTGTTCTTAAGTAAATAGTAGTTAGCCAATGTGTATCCCTTATCCCACTTACAAGAACAGTATAAATAAGTAAGAAAGACATTGCAATACTTTTTTATGAAAATATTTATGGTGAGTTTCTGCTGAATTATATTAAACAATAGCTTTAACCTGGATGTAGTATTCAAGAAAAAAAAATCCAAAAAAAGTTCGAAGGTAAAGTGAGTAATGTTTATTTAAATTGGTAACTAAGAGCTTTCGCCTAATAAGGCAGAGTTACCTAAACAAAAAGATAAAGGCTCTTCAAAAGAGAACATTACAACATAAAAGATATTTTAGTATAGATAAAATTGGTGAAAATAAAACAGTTAACATTTAGGATATCTTCTTTTTTTGTATTTATAACATAAATAAATTTTCTTTTCATATAAGAATTAGTATAAAATTTATTTGAAAAAACATTCTTGAATAACTTCCATCTTTAAAAGAAAAGTGTAAGAATATTTTCGTCGGTAAATTTTATAAAAAAAATGAATCTGACCAAACATTGCCTCACAAATAAATTATTTACACAATTTTTAGATAACAATAAACAACATCTTAGTATCTGTGGAAGTGTAGTACTGCTAGTAGAACATGACGAATGAACATTTTACCAGCGGTATGAATAATGACGAGGCTTACATGGTCTTCAATTAATTAAGTAAGAAACCACCGCCTTCCACGGATTTTAATTATTAAGTTAATGAGAGCGGCACGTTTGCCAGGGAATACAAAATCTCTTGTCATGGCAAATCTGATTAAGTACGATTTAATAGTTTATTGAATGTAATTTTAAGCTAGCTTGTAATCAATGATTACTAGATAATAGAAAATTAAAATAGGCTCGGTCGTACGTCATTTACTGAAATTAATTACACCAAGATGTTTTAACTTCGTTAGTCTTGTGTCCGATCTATTGTTAAAAGATTAGTATAATGTCTTTGAAATTAAATTGGAAAACGTATTTAATATCAATAATATCAGACTACACGAAATTTAAGGAAAAAACTATAAAAAAGTGCAACAAGCTTCGGTCTTAGACCATCATCATGCTAAAAAGATACAGGAAGGTTAGGATTAAGACAAGAACCATAACAAAAAATATAAAGTTGAATAACATAGTAAAATAAGTGAGGTACAAAAGTGGTCAAGAAAAGCTTACCTGATCAAGTAAAATTCAATGATTTTGTACAATATTGAAAGTTACATTAGTCAAAATATAAGAATATATAAATAAAAATATATAATGTCATAATAAATTAAATAAAATAAAAGATATTATTAAGTTAAAATAAATATATAGGGAACATAACGGGACAAAGCGGGATTTTTTTAAACAAAAAAAGGGTTTAAGAAGGCACGTAAAATAAAGAAAGGATTCAAACATTGTTATATACTAGTTATCACAACAAATGGCATTGACTAAAGGATTATGATAAAACCAATTAGACCCTTAAGTTGTAAAATCCGAGATGCACATTATAAATGTAAAAGGACCTGATTCAGGTAATTTTGTTTGTGTTACGGCGTGCAATCATTTTATAACATTTATTTGTTATTACAGACATTAATAGCAAATATTTTATACCCTAACGTACAGAATAAGCTATAATAGTGGTTCGTTAAAGAAGAATCACTTATCTTGTGACGCGAAAATCATTATAAAAAATGTGTATAGTTCCTTACGTCAGCAAGGATATAACGCGGATGCTGCAGCAAGAGTAACCAGTCATTTGACGAAGGTGCTTCTTACTTCAGTTAGACAAATTGTTGAAAATTCCATGGAATCAAGAAAAAAGCATAAAAATTCCAGTGTCATAAAAAGTCTAGGCGACTGGGAAAAATATTTGATAAGGCGAAAAATCTACACTATGTACGATGAGCAGCGTGTCCCTACAATCAAAAGTCTGAAACAGCGGCTCATCAATGACGAAATGACGAAAAGATAGAATAGAAAAAGATATTTTTTAAAAGAATTAAAAGTTAATAAAAATCTTTGAGGAACAGTTTATGATAAAGAAATCGACAAGGAACTGACAATTTAGTTAAATGTATTTACGAAGCAAAATTTATCGAAAACTACTGAAAGTTCCAAACCCGTTGAATATAACATATGTTGTCATTCCAATATCTCATCTTCGAGCAGCAAGCCAAAAGTTTGACTAGAATCACAGAAATCGATAAGCAGATAGGTATTCCGTGAAATAAGAGAAGATATAATAGTGTTTAAGAGTGGAAAGTTGAAGCAAAAGTACCAGGAGATAGAAGAAAGAATAAAAAAAAGGAAAGGACTATTTTAAAGACTAATTCTGCAGTAATTAAGGTTAGTTAAGGTAGATAAGATTAGAAATAATTTAGTTAGAAAAATAGATAGGGATTAGTTAGATAGAAATTAGTTAGGCTTCAGTTAACTTTGATAAAATTTCATTTGGATAATCATTTAAAATTCAATATAATAAAAAAAATTAAAATACATTTTTTTGTTGGAACCCTACCCTATAAGTAATTAGCAAATTGAAAATCAAAATTTAAAATTTAATTCAATGTTGAGATAATTAACACCATTTCAATATATAATATTTACAATAATACAGAGTTATTATGCTATGAGCACTACAACTATAAGTAATCAAAATATACAACAGAACCAATTTGCGAGTAGTGGACTAATTAACAACAACATCCAGACAATCAAGAAACAGAAGAAGAAAGCATCAAAACAAATATCATAAGGTAAATTCAAAAATAATTTTGTTATCATTGGGCTGGATTCGTTCATTAAGACTGAGGTATTCAGTAAATAAGATCTAATCTCCAAATATTCTAACAAATTCAACCTAATGCCCTTATTACATGTATGTAAAAGTTTGTTGTCGAATGCATCACTAGATTGATTTTTTAATAAAATGTGATTAGCAAAGTTAGAAGGAAAGTTATCATATTCCGAATCACTATATTTTCTAATTTTTCTAATTGTATTAGCCCAGCCTACAATACTCTGAGACATATTGAGTCGCAAAGCGATTTCAACTTAAGACAAATCTTCCTGTTTCTGCCATTTCTAGTCAAACAATTAGACGACGGTTGCATGCAATGAGACTATCAAAACTGTAGGTACTGTTTTTTTTTTCGACGAATCACTATTTTGTTTATATAAGTCTGATAGAAGGATAATGGTGTGGAGGGAACGAGGATAGCGATAAGAGTATGAACATTTAATAAAACCAACCACTCTTTTTGGAGGGGATCAACATGTGTCTTGAAAGCCATATGTTAAAATGAAAGCACTGATCTAGTAATTTTAAAGGCAGGGTTATAGGACCGGTGCTGATGTTTTTGTCGACGATAATGCCCTTCTCCTACTTATAAGAATTGTAAAAGAACGGATAGATGATCATGGAATTACAAGAATGGAATAGCCACCGTGTTCACCGCACATGAATTGTATCGAACACGTATGAGCAGAATGTATTGAGGTTTTAACTGACTCCTTCAGCCGCCTCAAAATTTACATCAATTAGCTTAATTGTTACGATGAATTTGATTTGATAATTAAATAACGACTTTCCCTAACAAAGTAACAGAAGAAGAGCAAGAGGCGGTTCTACAAGATGGTAAATTGTCGATAAAAGTCAATATAAAATAATATGGTTAGTTTGACTTTTCTGGGATTTTTCCAATTTATTTAAACTATTTATTTTTTTATAAAAGATAATTTTATTTGCTCCTTTTAACTGCTAAACATAGCCTATGACTAACGGCCGTATTAACCATTGTCGGTCTTAACAAGCAGATAAGTAACAGGTGGATACCGTTAACCAGACTATTAACGAAATATTGTATTCACAAATTTATTGCACCAACACTTACTTTTTGGAAGTCCATCTTATTAAGAATAATAAAAACTCTTCGATTAAACGTAACTTCCAAGTTTATATGAAAAAATTATGTTTTAAATTACAATGACGGCCGTTTCGCTGATTAGCATCGTCAGATTGACATTTAAGTTACATTTTGTTTCTTTGTAGCTGGCTACCTGATGTTGTTTAGTTAGTATTAAGGCTAGACCAAGTAAGAAAGTAATAAGACATAAGTCATAAAACTAAACCGACGTTCGGTTAACAAACAGGCAGTTAAAAGAAATTCACTAGAAATTTATTTTGGTAGGAAATATAAAATGATATTTGTAGAACTATCTTACCACCACAGTTTGAAAAATATAACTATTTCGCAGATTTAATTCGCGTGTTTTACGGAGGTGGTTAGGAAACTATTGCTGGTAATGGTGTAACTGAGGTAGCAATAAAAATTACTGATGTAGTAAGAAAGTTTTGTGTTATGGTATTATAAATATTATGTATTTGATTTCTAGCTGTGGCTGTAAAAAATATTACTACTACAGTAAAAATTTAGACGGTACAATATATCTTACAGATCCGGTAATACAGCTAACACTTGTTGTTAGACAATTTAATAATGGCAGTTAAAAGATTTTCAGCCATAGTAAACTTTTTAGTAGTAACACATTCTTATTCAATAATTTTCCTTGGTGGAATAATTTAATTATTTTAGATGTTTTCTGGGTCATCCCAAATTAGTTTAAAAAAAGGTTGGTATATTTTTTATTGAGCCACTCACACAGCAGTTATATTTAAACACTAAGACAAAGACTAAATCGAAACAATGAAACAAGAAAAAAAAGTTGTCAGTAAGGCGCTGCAGTTTGCATTGCCTATTGCTTGATTTTTTTATATAAATATTCTGCTTGAAGATAGATTAGTAATCGAGGAACAATAAAGAGTCTCCCAAGATCTATAGGTCTTAAACTACTTCAGTTTTTTTCTGTGGAATGAACGATCACACGATCCCTTTTCTTATTAAAAATATCCTCAACAACGTCATTACTCCCAGGTAAATAACATCACTAGTATATAACAAAAAATTATAATTTAAAAACAAAAATCGATCTGTTTCGGGATTGGTCTCTATTTAGTTGCATATTCTTGAAAAATTAAGAACACATTTTCTCGCTATTGTTCTTTCATATTAATTTCTTAAATAAATATGGAGAATTTTTATTTTTATTTCTAAAGTTGTATGATCTACATACTGTATTATGACAATCAATATTGTTTCATGGTTGGAATAAACAACGGGAGTCTTCACCAAATTAAGTCTACGATCTGTTTTCCCAACATAACATTATGAGAAAAAAAAGTTTACTACAACATTACATTACAATATACCCAGTCGAGCGTACATTAAATATGAACACACTGTACAGATAATACTGACGTGTGTACAGGAACATTACGCTTCATTTATGGCACGTGCATACATATATATTTAAGGATAAAGCCTGCGGCTTTCTCACACATCAATAAATAACAAAGAAGGGTAGAAGCTTCATAAAAGATAAATATGAATAGGTAAATATAATTTGTGGGGAGGTTTGGACCGGGTGAATGGATGCTGTTGGATATTTCAGATGGGTAACGGTTTAAATCAACTAAGGTTTCCACAAAAAAAAATACTTTTATCATCAAAATCATCAATGATAAAGTTGTATCGTTTGCAGCAAAATAATTCTGATTAACAAACACTATAATGCAAATGATTATGAAATTTATTTATATTTGTAGTCAGTAGGTGACATTTACTGGCCATTCGACGGTAAGTAATCCAACTCGATGGTAAGTACTCCAACTCGACGGTTAGTAATTCACTTACCATCGAGTTTAAAAATCTCTTAATTTTAATTTATTTTTTGAAAGAATAAAGAAAACTAACGAATTATTTATTAATATGGAAATGGTACAATTTGTTAAATTATTTAATGAAATCCTACTTGTTTGGGCTGTGGTTTTACTTCTAACAGAAACTCCTGCAGAATCGCATATATTATTAGTATTACTAGTATTGCACAATATTTTTTCGGCAAAATCTACTTTATTTTAAAGAGAATCTTCTACATAGCTTTCTGCCACTGTCGATGAACGTCAACGTCCATGACAGTTTAATCCGAGGACATCAACACCTTTATTAGCCAAGAGCGTTTTTGATGTCCTCCTGAACGAAGGGTCAGTATAGTTCTCGGGATTAGACAAATTTAAGAATTTGACAATTTAAGAAGGCCAGCCCCCGATTGTCCCTTTCCCTATTACTTGAGCACAACATTTTCCTTTGGCATATCTTAAGAATAAATGATTTGATTTTTTTTTATATACCTTTACAGAATTTCTAGATATGGAATTTTATCGTCCAGGAGCTATCTATCCAGGAGCTTTTAACTGCATATGTCTTTAAACGAAATATGCCAATGGAGTATTTTCATCGATTCTTAAATTCTTGCCTTCGCACCATTTTTTTAAGCTTTGGTAGGTATTTTGATAACGGATTTTGGATTTTTCGGAAATAATTGCGGAACACCCTTCTTCCCAAGCCCGTTCAATTTCTTCAAATTCACTTCCGCTCATATTTTAATTTATAATAATCAAAATAATTAAAATTATTGACAACTAAATGAAAACTCAATTCTCCATTGTTGTTATGCACCTTAGTTACTACCTAGCAACCAAAGTATTTATCTTGATAAAATTAATGAAACCAGTCAATATGACGAAAATGTTTAATTTTTTAATTTATAATGGTATTAATCGTGCAAAAAACGTTATAAGCATGTCGAACGTTAAGGGTCAGACAAAAATTGGAGTCGTCGCTCCGCTCCTTCTTCAAACAATTGTCTTTGATCGGTATAAAACCCTTACCGTTCTACATACTTAATATACTATTCTTTGTTTGTAGCTAGGTACCTAATAAAGTAATAACACATAACAATATTAAAGCCTAGATGTTTTAACAGGTCAATTGTATTTATATTATATTATATATTACTACTGGACTGAAGTTTTTTTTTTGCAGACACTTAGTTGAACACGAAAACTCACACAAACCAAATAAATATGAATTGTAAATTTGATTTTCTTAAAGAACTAGAAATTTAAAGAGATTTAGCAGATCTACGAACAAAAATTTGTTAATCTAAACATCAAAGTATTGTGGTAGAAGCAGTCATTCATACAAAAATATTTTTCAAGATGAATTATGGTTTTTCAGAAGTCTCCTCCATGAGGTAGGCTTTCACAAAGTGAGAGTTAGTATTAGTTTTTTGACATATTAACAATAAAGTTTTGTGAATTTTTACAAAAAAAGTAATGTACTTAATTTTAATCCAACCACCGTCTTTTGGTATTGATTATTAATAGGTATTTTACAGCTGCTTATTTTATTAACAATTTAAATTTGATACAATTTATACTTTTTTTATAGGCTTTAATCATTAATAATTTATTTTTGATTGTCTTATTGCTTTGTAGAATTCCTTGAAGAAGTAAAATTTATTATTTAAGTCTTTAACGTTTTATCAAAATACTCAAAATTAAAATCTAATAATTAGGTTATTTAATAATATATATTTATACGTCTGTATGTAATTTCTATTTTTGTCAAACAAAAAAATCAATTCCTAGACAATTTACTTATTATAATGCAATGTTGGTAGAAGGTTTTCGTGTGATAATTTGAAACGATTTTCAATTTCCACTTCAAACAAGATTTCCTGTTTGTCAAAGAACAACTTCGTGCCGCGATGTAGAATTGTTTGGAGGAAATTGAATTCCAACTATAGATTTTATAAATTGTTTTGATTTTATTATATTTTAAAACATTTCCTAAAATGGTAACAAAATAAAAGACAATGTTTTTTAGAAAACTAGGTATTTTGCTAGAAGCATGATTATTATAGTTTTTTATATAATTACTTTTTTAATAATAAATAAATAAAATGCACTTACAAGAATTGAAAAATATTTTATTGGCCAATTTATCTTCCGCTGTCAATTCTATAAAACGATATTATTTTTCTAGTAATCTATCAGGCAAAACAAATAAAATTTATTAGCAACGGGACCTTTCTACATTAATAGAAACTAACTATAATATTGATACTTAATTTAACAAATGAATAAACAAATTTAAATACACGGTAAAAGTTACATCACAGATACACTTTTCTTATATTAAAGACCAGTGAAAGATTTTCTTCACTTAAAGGGTAAATAAACACAGTTAGTTAATCGCACGCAGGGTTTTCAACAGTTTGGTACAACATTAATTTATATTAGTAGGAGAACAAAACATATTTTATTATTTTTTTGAGATAAGGGATCAAGGGACTATCATGCTATTGGATTTATCTGTTAAGGTTCACAATATTGAAAATACTGATTAAATATTCCATTTTTTTTATTTACTTATAGTGTTTTGTAGGTGGGATAAATTATACACACTATGGCTAATTACTATATATTTATTTACTAGAATTAACACTTAAATTAATAAATTTATATACACACCAAACTTCTACTTAATTTATATATACTCGGTATATCAATCCAAATTTATTTATACTACTGTATTAAAACAATATTTATATAGATTTATTTTACTGTTCGGTTGCTTTTGCGCTTCCTGAGATCGTTAGATTAAAACTCCTTTTCATGGGTATCGCTATTTATATACCCGTCCAATTCGCCGAGAACTTCCAATTGATTCTAGTCGGCGCTTGAGCTTGTTAAGTATGTAACATTGCCCCCTCCTTAATAGTTAGTTTCTATTGGAACTCCTGTGGAGCCAGGGCTGCATGCTTGAATCGGAAAGTGTAGAAATGGGTCTAATTTCTACACTTTCCTGTTGTATAGAAATAAGAAGGTCAATTCTACCATATCACTGAGATTGTGATCATGTCGGATAGTCAAGCAGCCATCAAAGCGCTGAGCTCAAATATAATCAGTTCGAAGATGGTTTGGGAATGCCTAGGCAAACTAAATGAACTAGGCCAGAAGAACACTGTCACCCTCCTATGGGTCCCGGGTCACATAGGAATAGAGGGGAATGAAACAGATAAGCTGGCAAAAAAAGGAGCTGAAACCCCCCATTTGGGACCAGAACCATCTTGTGGGATCAGCAGTAGAGTAATCTTAGGAAAACTAAGGGAAGAAATGGAGAAGGAAAAATCCAAGTACTGGAATCAGCTGGAAGAACTAAGGCAATCTAAGATACTAGTGGGGAACTATGACCAGAAGAGATCTCTTAGCTGCCTCAACCTCAGTAAAAAAGGCTCCGAATCCTAACGGGAATATTAACCGGACAGTGCCGGTTAAGAAGCCACATGAAGAAACTAGAGTTAGCAGATGAAGCAAAGTGCAGATTCTGTGAGGAAGAGGATGAAACCTCAATACACATACTCTCAGAATGCCCTCTCATGCAAAATTCTAGGGCCAGATACCTAGGAACACATGAAATAGAAGAGGGGGATCTACCTGATTTGAAGCCCGACGATGTCCTAAACTTCCTCAGGAAAATAGGACTCGAAGAGCTGCTATAGGTCTGAGAAAATATCAGAACATGGCAAGTAAGGGGGGGCACAATAGATCCTATGGGTCGCAGTGTAATTATTACCCCTAACTCATACATACATACATACATACATACATACATACATACATACCATATCACTGATGACTAACCAATTCAACTGTTTGCTCTCTACCTTGGGCATAGCTATTTTCTTCACGTGGGATTCCAGCATTTGGTGTCGAAGACTTTGTAACGCTTGTCAAACATTTCGGTAGGTGGATCGATCTTCAAATATATTCTTTGTTACCAGGTACAAGTGTCTTGCCAGGGGTTGGAGTCTGCTCTGTAATTTTTTTTAATTGCACAAACTTTTTAATGTTGGCTGTGATGTTTTGTGCTAGTGAATAGTTTTTCGGGAATAATAACAAATCTTTTCGTTGCTCTGTAGTTACTCCAATCCTTGCTCTATCGGTTGTCCCATATGCTCCCATGAATTTTTCTAAGGGAGGCTCTGGATCTTCTTGGACATGGTTTACTCCTTAGTATAGCGACATTCGGTTTCCTATTTTGATATTTATACTGGTACCACCAAATAAAATTAAGAACATGATAAGGAAACTCATTTTTGTTTTAACTTAATAATTAAATAATTACTGCTGAATCGACATCAAATAACTATCTTATAAAATAAAATATGTCAATTTCATAATTTATAGAAACCACGAAAAAGTTAATTTTCTAAAAAAAGGGTAAAAGTTTCGTTAAAAATTTTCTTATTTAATATTCTTGACATATTTTTATAGAAAATAGATTTTAGTTAGTTGGACAGTTTGTTGCCCTGAACCTTACTTTTTCTACTTGCATAATAATTAGTTATTTATTTTTCAAGACGATAAAATTGGACTTTATCTTCGAGAGCGTTTTTTTATGCATTTTATGCTCGAGAAGATAATGCGATAATGCAATACAACATTTTTTTTCTATAGCAAGACCAAGTTCGGGTGAAAAATAGAATCTTAAAAATGTTGGGTACAGAAATCGCAATTGTGTTGCTCCGTTGCTAGGGATATGAATTACTCTGTCAACAAATATTACGTTTAGGTTTTTGCGCAGATTATTGTTGCGTTTTGTGTACAAAGTGAATAAAAACGAAATGGGAGGAAAATAATTGACCCAAGAAAAGGAAAACCTGTCATTAGATGTAGAAAATGCAGCATTGGAAGCAGAAAGTTTGTTGCCACATCAATCTAGGATGATGTATGAGAAAGAATACCAGTCTTTTAAAAAGTGGAAAAGCATTAACAATATCAATGATGTGAGTGAAAAAAAATTTAAGAAAAAAATGTCGATCTTGAGTAAAAAACTAAATAAATTAAAACAAAAACCTAAAACAATTTCTTTGGAACCTATTAATATTGTTGAAAATATTTCTTCCCAAACTTTTGACAGTAGTGAAACAGAGTTGTTAAACAAGGGTTTGAATTTTGCCGTGCCTTCTCGTGGGGACCTGGGTGAATTGATTGGACATATTGAAAGTTCTGTTCAATATCTCTCTCATGATGCCAAGGTTTATTGCTTGTAGCTTGTAAGAATCAAATTTCCAAAAATATTTCAAACAAAAACAAAAATTTATGGGGAATTAAGAAAACTAGGAATATTGTCAAAGGTTTGGGACAGAAGGAATGTTTTTACTTAAAAGCTGATAAAGGAAACAAGGTTCTTATAATGAACAAACAAGACTATTTCGAAAGAGTGGATCACTTGATTGAGAATGGTCCTTATGTTAAGATTCAAAAAAATCCACTAAATAAAATGATTTCCATGGTGAAGAGCACTCTCAAAAGTTGTAAGAACATTGTCACCGATTCGTTAAAGTATAAATTAACTGTAAGTAACCCTACATTGTCAAAGCTCTATTGCCTTCCTAAGATACACAAACCTGGGAAGGCAATGAGACCTATTGTTTCAGCTATATGTACACCTAGTTATAAGATTTCAAAATGGTTATCGAGTTTGAAAATCTACCCAAAAAATGTGACAGTTTTTCAGTTAAAAATTCATTAAAATTTATCAAGAAAGTTAAAGATGTTGTTCTAGAAGATGGGGAAATTTTAATCTCGTTCGATGTTAGTTCTTTATTTTCTAGCGTACCGATTCCACAAACTTTACAGTATCTAGAAGAACTACTCATCTTGGATGATCTGGGTGTTGAAGTTAGAAGTGAATACCTACGATTAGCTAAACTATGCATGGTCCAAAATTATTTTCAATACAACAATCAGGTTTATCAACAATATAAAGGAACAGCAATGGGTAATTGTTTATCACCATTTATAGCCAACCTTTTTATGAGCAATTTTGAAACACAGTCAAGAGTTCGAGTTTTCCCAAGGATATGGTATAGATATGTGGACGACATTTTTGCAGTTTTTAATACGAAGAAATCAGTAGTAGAAGATTTTATTTCAAAATTAAATTCAAAATTCACAAGCATAAAATTCACGTTTGAACTAGAAAATAATGAACACTTACCATTTTTGGAGAAATATTTTGGAGAAATAATAACAAGTTAGAATTTGATATTTTTAGGAAAAACACCGCTACGTATAGATATATTCCGGTAGATTCTTTTCACTGTAGTCAACACAAAATGGCAAGTTTTCATTTTTTGGTTCATCGATTAATTCATTTTCCTTTAAACAAAACAAGATATAACAGAGAAATGAATTTCATTGAGGATTTAGCTGTATTTAATGGATATTATAAAAAAATAATTCATTAGCTAATCAATCGCCATAGTTTTAAGAAATCTCTTTGTGAAACCACCTTTTTCCAGCGAGAACACAACGATATGAAATTCATTTCATTACCATTTATCCCTCAGTATTCCAAAGGATTGAATACAATTTTCGGCACGGTGGGATTAGGTTTAGTTCATAAAACTAGTAGCACCCTAAGACAATTGTTAGGAAATCCGAAGGATAAGAGAGAAGATCTGGAAAAAAGCGATATATATGAAATAAGTTGTAATGATTGTGATAAAAAGTATGTTGGGCAAACAAAAAGATCGGTTAAAACTAGATTTAAAGAACATTTAGCTCATCTAAAATATGGACGCATAGAAAAATCTATTATTGCCGAACATTCTTTTACCAAAAACCATTCTGTAAATGTAGATAGTTAAAATTGTTAAAAAATGTATCGAACAATAGATTGTTGGATGCATTTGAAAGTATAGAAATTATTAAGTGTAAAAATAGATTACATAAGGACAAAGGACCTATCCCAGATAGTCCACTTTATAGTTTATTATAAGAAAACTTATTGTAAAAAGATAAGAAGATAACTTGGCTATTGAAACGCGCGTCAGGCATATAAAAGTGTGTGTTGGTGTAGTGGTAGTGTAAACGGTTTTCGGTATCAGTTTCGCCAACAGCTCCAGATTCAACATTTTACTTCTGGTGCATTTTTCTAAAAAGTCAAAAAAAGCGATACTATCGTAATTATGGTGGTATTATTCGATGCTGAAGCGTACGTTGTTGGTGAATGAAAATTGTGACATTTCTAAATTAAGCAAATTAACCACCTTACTTAAAAACTTGAGTGGAGGATACAAAGCTAAAAAGTCCAAAATCTTGGAATCACATGACATTATTAAATTTCTGACAGAAGTTCCTGATGACGTCTATTTATTGATGAAGGTTATTGCTATTTTTTGTGTACATGGAGCGACTAGGTCCGATGAATTGTACAAATTAGAAGTGTTTAATGTGGACGACTGAAAATCGGTGATAATCGTTTCATTATCTGATACTAAAACCAAGCAGGATAGGTCGTTTTGTATTACTGACAATAAAAGTGAGTGAGTTTCTTGGAAATTGTGGGAAAATATATTGCTTTGCGCCCCAAAAACGTACCTCACAGTATGTTTGTTGTGAATTACCGACAGCAATAGTGCACTACTCAACCGGTGGGGATTATCACTATACAGGGTGTTTCAAAAAAAGGTAACACCGTCTCTAGGATAGGTAAAAAACTAAAAAATAATTGGAGTTTGCTTATTAAATTTTTTTTCTAACGCCATCCGTTTTCAAGATAAAGGGCGTTGAAGAAAATAAAAAATTACACATTTCTTACGAATTTGCCGAAACTACTGGCACCATTGCAATGAAATTTTATACGAATATGTTTTGGAAGCTAATATATCCTATGAATTTGTTTTTATAACTAACTCTCATAGAGGGCGCTAGTTACACGATTCATACAACGTATTGTTCAACATAACCTTTTTTAGGGTAGAATTATTAGTCAAAACTCCAAGTGAACATAAACATCGTTTAATTCTACACCAAAAAGGTACTCTTGGTAAAACTCGATATTATGTACCGTTTTCGGAATATTTTGATTTGAAAATTATGAAGTAATAACCGCTCCAAGTTATCAATTTTACATGGCAAACTTAGAGAAAAGCGAACTTTATCATTAGTTTATACCAGGAGCGATTATTACTTCATAATTTTCAAATCAAAATATTCCGAAAACGGTACATAATATCGAGTTTTACCAGGAGTACCTTTTTGGTGTAGAATTAAACGATGTTTATGTTCACTTGGAGTTTTGACTAATAATTTTACCCTAAAAAAAGTTATGTTGAATAATACGTTGTATGAATCGTGTAACTAGCGCCCTCTATGAGAGTTAGTTATAAAAACAAATTCATGAGATATATCAGCTTCCAAAACATATTCGTATAAAACTTCATTGCAATGGTGCAGTAGTTTCGGCAAAATCGTAAGAAATGTGTAATTTTTTATTTTCTTCAACGCCCTTTATCTTGAAAACGGATGGCGTTAGAAAAAAATTTTACTAAGCAAACCCCAATTATTTTTCAGTTTTTTACCTATCCTAGAGACGGTGTTAACTTTTTTTGAAACACCCGTATATAGGTAATATCCCCAAGAAGATTGCCAAATTTTTGAAACTTGTAAGTTCAGAAATGTTCACGGGGCATTGTTTCCGTCGTTCTTCAGCTACTATGTTCGCCAATTCTGAAGCTGATCTAGTAAAACTTAAACGTTTAAGTGGATGGAAATCGTCATCCTTTGCAGAATCTTATATTTAAGAGTCAATAAACAGTAAGATTGCTGTATCCAAGTGTATACTTGGCGGACCTGAAAATCAATCCAGTACCTCGAATCAAGTGTTAAAGCAAACGAGTACAAGTTGTAATGCTTCAAAAATAGATATTTCTAATAATGTTAATTGTAATCTTTTATTTGTTTGAATTTTATTAAATAAAAAAAGTGAAAACATTTTATCTACTCTTGCTGTTATAGTGTGTGTCACTTTATCTACCCTTGCGGTTAAAGTAATACTTTATCTACTAAAAACAGTTGTTATAGCAACACTTTAACATTAGCTATGAAAAAAAATAAAAAATTTAAATTTAACCATTAGCTTTTTTTATATCTTATCTGTATTTATTGGATTATTAAATAAACTATGGTGAATGCTTTTCATCAAAAATTCTTTTTTTATATTGAAACAGGTATATCTAAGCTTATGATTAAAAAAATCATCTTATTTTTTTACTTTTCTGTTTTTTGCTACAAGCCTCTTTCAGGCTTCCTTGTTCTTTATAAAAGCTTTATTAATTAAGCATCATCCTACATGTAGGTTTCTGAAATTACGTATCGTCCTGGAAATAATATTTTGATAAAATAGCAATATAAAAGAAATTTTTATGGTTTGAGAAAATGACAATCATTTTATATACTTTTTCGGCTTCATTGTACGTTTAGATGAAAGTTCTTAAAATTATTAAAGTATGCGTGGAATAAAGTATTTTTTTTACATTTTATCCTTTTTGGTTGAGTACGTTTAGTTTTTTAGAGCCAGTGATAAAACCAACAATTGAAGAATAAGTTGGCAGTGGAATTAGATTCCGATACTCGGATGGAGCTTTAGTTTTTCCAAAATAAAGTTTGGCGATAAAATTGAACAGGCTGAATAAGGATTGCGGCACGGATACTTTGTTTCAGACATGGGCGTTCCTTTTTTCCAAAAGGTGAATAATCAATACAAACAAGTGAAAAGTTTCGTTACTTATAACTTATCCAATTATATAATACTTAAATTCAAAAAATACCTAGACGAAAGACGAGATCACCTTGGCAGTATGATAAGCTGCGATAGAAAAGATCTAAATTTTAATAATAGTCGACTGTGGGTTTCATCACATAGTATATTACTCATTAGATTAAAAAAAACAATATAAAATATTTGCTTAAATAAAATTCACATAAGCTTGTCACTTGCAATAAAAAAATCTTGTATTAATCTCAGTACAGCGAAAAATCAATGTTGCCATCAACATATTAAAATATATTATTTTATTTTTTCGTTATAAATGTATTTAGTTTCTTTAAAACAATATAATTGAAATAAAACTTAATATTATGCAGAGAAAAGTTTTGCTAGTTTAGATTATCTGCCCCAGTATTCCAATTAGGCTGCAATATATAATATATTGTGTAACAAAGTCAAAAAGTGGGAATTAGCAGGTTATATTTGCTGCCCGAGTGTAACGAGGGATGTGTAAACAAGAATTTTTAATTTATACGAATATATATCGTAAGAAATATTAAAGGTCAATTAAAAAGTAGGGTAAATTATAGTAAATATTATCTAGATACGTAATATAGTGACATAAAAAAAAACAATAATTACATAGACTAAAAATTAAAACACAAAAAAATAGATTCCAAATGTAGATTATTGTGCACTTTTTGCATTTTAAGAAATTGAGCTTTTGATTAATTGAGACCTTGGTTTTGCTAGATACAGGTCGTCCTCTGCATTTCTCTGGGTAGTTCTAAAATAGCCTGTCTGAGATATCTGGTAAATGTTTGCGTAATAAAGAAATAGATTCAGGCGGCCGTTTCGCTGATTAGCATCGTCAGATTGATATTTAAGTTACATTTTGTTTGTTTGAAGCTAGGTACCTGATGTTGATTAAGTATTAAGGCTAGACCAAGTAAGACCTCTAAGATCAGTATAACTGTGCAATGATAAAGAAAAACCAGGAAAAAACTATATCATGCTGATCTTTACATATTACATTAATAATATTAATATCATTTAAAACACAAAATAGTGTATAAAATTGTTAAATGTAAAAACAAAATTACCCAAATTAAAAAAAAATCTGGTGTTTACAAAATTAATTGTCCAAAATGTAATGCTGTATATATAGGTCAAACACCAAAAATTTTGAAGTACTTGTGATAAAAAACAAATAATTCTTGGAAGTTCTCCACTATTTATCTGTTTACTTTGATTGAGTTTACATTTTATACATAGATAAGACGTAATTGTAAAACACAAATATATTAAGTTATTGTAAATAACAGCATGATTATTTTTTTTGGTAAATCTTTACAATGAGTTCTACTGTTTAGTTGTAGTGTGTAAGAAGCTATATTCTATAAAAAACTAATAACTATTGCTTTTTAACAATAAAACAGAAATGTAGAACAAAAGTCAAATGCACACTTTGCTTGATTAAAAAAATTATTATTCTTTTAGGTTACAAATCTTTATTCTTAACTAAAATCTGCATCTTATGTTCTCATTATATTTACCTTTTATTAACCTAATAATAGAGTATTTAATTAGACAGAAACATTTCTCTTTAATAAGATATTTCATGTTATATAGCACTGTTATTGCAAAATACTGGAATATTTATAAAAAATAATAATAAATACGATAACTCTCTTCCCAGCTAACTTCAGGGTAAACACAAACCCCTTTTTTCTTATTAACTCTGTCACTGTTTGGGATTTGGTTTCATCATGAAAGGTTTTCTTTACAAAATTTAGACGTGCTAGAAGTTTTAACTATGTGTCTGTACTATATTTATTTCGTCACTTTTTATTACCGAAGACGAAAAGAATGGACCACACAAGTAATAAAAAGCTAATACTGAATAAATAAATACTTAATAACAACTATGAGAAAATGTCTGCTTTGTTATATATTTAACATATCATTGCAATTCAAATTATTCTTATATTGGATAATTCATTAAAAATGGGAAAACTCGGAAATGGAGATTCTATACCAAAATATGGCAATTGAACTTACCATATGTCTTGAAATTGAAATTTAAAATTTTATGATAAACAGTATCTTGAACATTGATAATATTATGTTTTTGGTTGCAAATTACGAATTTTATGCTATATTTAGCATTTTTTATACTGGGCGTAAGTTACACCCTTATACTAAAATGACTAGAAAATCAGAAATCCGTTTTTTATTTATTTGCATTTTAAACATTCAGCGTTATTACATTGACTTTTTGTCAAGTTCGCTTATGTCAGCACTTAGTTTTCCTTGTTAATGAATATTTACAATTTTACTGTCACTAAGACACTAAGAGTGTATAATTTTTAGTAAATATTCTGAAATTACAAAATCCTGCGACTTAAAAAATCTTCCAATCTTCCAATGAATGATAAGATTTGTGGGTTTCGTTGTATTTTGCGATCCACGTAATTTCATGTTAACTATAAATTTTTTGTTAGGTTTTCTTAAATAAAAAAAACTAAAATGTCACTGGATCATCCACTAATTACTATAAAAATCATGAATTTAGTTTAAGAAGTAGCACTTTTCCAATGTATTTTAATTCTATTTTACGACGAAAATTTTTACTTTAAACTATAAAGGCAAACAAAATACTTAAATTTTGAAATTTTTAGAAATATTCTTAAGCATAATTATTTTAATTTGACACTTAGAGGTTATTAGCACTTACCATTTGACGGCTTTTGTCTAGATGGTCTAGGGAGAGAGGGTCATAAATTATTATAGTCCTGTAATCTGTCAATGGTGTTTATTCTCTTTTAGATATAATAATTTTTCGTTCTAAAAGATTATCTAGATATATAATATAATTTGCATTTGCAATCATAAATCATTGAATTAATAGACACTATTAGAATATTACGTTTATCTCAAATTTTTTACACATTAGATTAAACAAAACATAACAAACTTACTGCAAATTGCGAAAAGTCAACAAAAGTAGTTGTGACCCTTTTCTATCTGTGATACTATTTGAATCTTATTTCTCAAAGAATTTTCTACGTATCTCTCTGCTACACTGGTTGATTTCCAGCCCCCGTGTCTTTTCAAATTGGTTATACTACCACCACCATCAACTGATAAAGTTGCTGAACTTCTTCGCAAACAGTGTCCGATGTATTCTTTGGGATGCGGTAATTTAAGAAATTCAGCCATTTTGCAGGTCATGTTACCAAAAGTGTGAATACCTTACTATGTGAAAGTTTATTTTTCTGAATCTAAAATATTTATAAAATTCCTAAAAAAGAGGTATTACTTTTAGTTATATTACCTTTACTACCTTTACTGGGTAGTTATTATTTTCAGCTTCTGAAAAGAATTTCTTCTTTATTCAATACCTTGGATTTTTTCGGTTTGTAACCGTTTTTAAGAAATGCAATAACTTTGGGATAGCGGCTTATATTTATATTATTTTTAATGTTAATTGTGGACTTAAGCGTTGAGTAATTGCTTTAAAAATCGCATATGAAGATAGAAGAATGGGTAGACGATTAAACTTAGAACGTAGATTGTACAGATTGAATTTAGAGGACTTTGAAAATATGGAGTCATACATAAATGCTCTACTGAGTATTGTACAAGATCTTGATGACATTGGGAAGAAGATTGACGATGCTTCAGTGGCAGCAATTCTGCTTGGAGGTTTAACTGAAAAATATAAACCAATGATTATGGGATTGGAGAATAACAATATTCCAATTACTAGTAATGTTGTGAAAACAAAACTGTTAAAGAAATTAATGGGACAAAGAGAAGCTGAGACAGCTTTAAAGATACATTTTTCTAATAAATCTGACAATAAAAAACCTGTAATCTGTTATGATTGTCAAGAACCGGGTCATAAACGCCCGGATTGTCCACGTAAAAAGTCAAAAGATGGAAGCAAAAAATCGAAAGATGCTACATTGATCAGTGAACAAGCTCTTGGTCAAACTTATGATTCGCATATAAATAAGTTGGTAATTGATTCAGGTGCTACAAGACACATGACATGTAGTTCAGATTGGATGCTGTCACTTGAATCCAACATTGCTGGTAAAGTTATGGTTGCTAATGGTGAAGAACTAGATTGTACCGGTGTTGGTGATATTTCCATTTCTACTCAAAAGAAGATTATAAATAAAATAGGAGATGTGGCTTATGTTCTTAATTTGAAAGCCAATCTAACTTCAGTCAAGAAATTAGTTGAAAATGGTTTTTCTATAATTTTTGATAAAAGACGTTGTAATATCTATAATACTATTTTTGATATGTCTTCTTATATTTCAGATGTACCAATACTGCATGGATCGGCTTGTGGTGGACTGTACACTTTAGATTGTACTGTTAAGGAGGAACATCTCAATATAGATTATGGCATGAAAGGTTAGGACATTTATGTCGTTATGCAATGCAATCACTTAAAAATCAGTCAAGTAAGGTGGATAAGGAATCTTGCGTAACATGTGTCGAAGCAAAGCAGACGAGAAAATCTTTTAAAAAGACCTCTTTCACTAGAGCCACAGAGCCGCTACAGCTTATACATTCTGATTTGTGTGGCCCTATGTCAGAAGTCTCTTTACAAGGTAATAGATATGCGCTTTTATTTATAGACGAATTTTTGTATATTTTATTTCATCTAAGACAGAGGTGAAAACCAAGTTTGTACATTTTAAATCTTAAGGCTGAAGAGCTGTATTTTGTAGGATATACTAAAGTTCCTAATGTGTATTATTTTAGAAATATTCTGTGTCCTAGAAAACTTATAAAATCACGTGATGTTACATTTTTTGAAAATTGTTTTTTTAAGAGTGATATTTAAGAATAATGATGTTTCTACAGGCCTGGCTCTTCCACTTTCTGATACTTTTGACTGTGGTATTCCTATTCAAGAAATGTACGAACATAGCATACCTATTAATCATGAAGATAGGGTAGAGGCATCAGAATCTATTTTGAAATCTATACCTGCAGATATTAATGCACAAGATAACCCGGATAATATGAAAATAAAGCGGTATCCCATAAGAAATAGAAAGCCTCCTGATTTTTTATCCTATAAGGTTAATGCAATACAGGATGAACCTGATGAACCTAGCACTTACACGGAGGCTATGAATGCTGTAGATGCTGATAAGTGGCAAGAGGCAATGGAAAATGAGTTTGATTCATTACAGAAATTTAAAACTTGGAAGTGAGTGGATCGAAAGAGAAGGGAAGTAATACCATGTAAGTGGAAGTAATACCATGTATAAAGTGAAAAAAGATGCCGATGAGGAGGAGGAGGAGCTATTGTGAAGTACAAGGCTCGACTGGTAGCAAAAGGTTTTACTCAACAAGAAGGTTTGGATTACTATGAGACTTTTGCTCCAGTAGTGCGAAACAGCTTTTCGGAATGGAGAACTTGAAGAAGCGGTTTATATGGAACAACCTCATGGTTTCTCAACGGGAACAAGGTTTGTCTATTACAAAAATCCCTATATGGTTTGAAGCAAGCACCACGTGCATGGAATAAAAAGCTAAATAAAACACTATCTTCAATTGGCTTCAAGAAGACACCGTCCGAACCTTACGTTTATACAAAATTTTATGGTGAAGAACTAATTATTTTGTCTGTGTTTGTTGACGAAATTATGGTTTTTTATAAAAATGTTCACACTTTTGACAGTGTCAAAACAAATTTAGAAGAGTTTTTACATTGAAAGACTTGGAAAATGATAGACTATATTTCTTAGGTATAAATATTACTCAGGAAAATGACACGATAAAAATATGTCAACGTACCTATATTGAGAAACTTTTGAATAAATTTGGGATGGAAAACTGTAAAGTGGCAAGTACTCCATTACAGTGTACAAAGTTCGAATCCAATATAGATGGTGGACGGGAAAAGTGTTCCTATCCCTATCAAGAACTTATTGGCTCTTTTATATTTTTAGCAATGAATACCCGACCTGATATAGCCTTTGTTACTAGTTACTTAGGACAGTTCCACAGTAACTATAATAAATCACATTGGTTAGCAGCTAAACGAGTGTTACAGTATTTGAAAGGTACTATTGATTATTGCATTACTTTCAGAAATGATAACAAATCGTTGTATGGTTATGCAGATGCTGATTGGGCAAACTGTATGCAGACAAGACGGTCATATACAGGATTTTATAGCTTATCAAATGGTTTAGTGTCTTGGGATAGTAGAAAACAACATACTGTAGCTTTATCATCAGCTGAAGCTGAGTATATGGCACTCACGGAGGCAACTAGGGAGGCGTGTTATTTAAGGCGGTTTATTTCTGAAATTACTGGTGAATTGCATTGCATAACCATCTATAGTGATAGTCAGTCCGCAATAAAATTATCTCAAAACCCGGTACACCACAGTCGAAACAAGCATATTGATACTAGGTTTCATTTTATTAGGGAACAAGTTGAAAACGAGGTAATAAATCTCAATTATGTACCTACTGAAAATATGTGGGCAGATACTCTAACTAAAGCCTTAGGACCCACAAAGTTTAAGACATGTGTAGATAATATGGGACTTTCATCATAATTTATTGTTGTATTAATTTTATTTATTTATCACCAGTTTATTCCAATCTTTACTCTTTAGGTTTTGTTGTAATCGTTTAATGTTTTATAAACTATTTCATTTTGATTTATTAACATTTAACGATTAAGGGGGCGTGTTGTTGATAGTATCTAGAGACAACTGTTAGTGTCATTGTGTAAAGTCAATGTATATTATTCAATATAAATAAAATTAGTAAATACTCTTTAATATTTATTATATAATTTACAACAAGTTTAAATGAAGATTTCAATTTTAAATACCCTGTAAACCTGCAATATTTGTAAAAGACATGTTAAGCTCAATCGCCATATTTTGGTATGTAGTATCTCCACTCTGTATAGTGTTTTTATACCATTTATTGCACAGAAAAACGGATATAAAAATGATTTAATAAAATTTGCTTCGCTAAATTAAGTATTAACAAATTTCACCACTTTAATTATATTTTTCCAGCGTATATCAACATACGAATAGTATTGGGATTTTTTGTATCCATCCGGCACATATTTAATTAGGCTTTTATTTTTTTCCAAACCCAATCAACTAGAAACCCAATAATAGTAGATATATTTGAAATGCAACGCTAATAGTTAATGCAATATTTCGTTGTAGTTTAAAGATAATAAATACCTATTCGAATTTGAACAGGGATTCGACATGTATTTTTATTATAGAGAGCGAATATTAGCTTATTGCATTTATTCCTCTTCCTGTTTATTTTTACCAAAATATGTTTATTTACAATAGAGTTAAAAAAATATTGTTCGATGGCAGGTTCGGATGATTTCATTTTTTAAAATATGAAGTAAATTGGAAAAAAATAAACTCGCTAAATAAACTGATATGTGAATCAATAATGACACAATTATTTATACGGCAAATTAAAACAGGAGGGAAAATATAAAAAATACTGTTTAACAAATAGCCATATTTACAACAATCAACTTTATTTGCAGTTTTGAATTTAAAAATTCGATAAAAAATTTCACCCGTTTCAGAAATGTCGGTTTTGTAATCTCTTTTAAAATAGTATTCAAATTATTTAGAGTAGTATAACAAACCAATTACCCACGAGCAAAAAATTGTTAGCCAAGCGCGAGTGGACATAATTCGCCTTATCTTCGAGATGAGTACTATACTTTTTCTACGACTGGTGGTAGAAAGGAACTGTACCACATATATTATGTGTGTGACATTATGTCTTATAGGTAATAAACTCATTTCATATGGGAATGGAAGTATTAAGGAAAATGGTGGCATGAGTAAAAAAGAGATGGACGAAGGTGACAATATATACAGAAAAGAAAAGGGCAAGAGAAGAAAGGAATGAGACGGTTAACCTGAAAGATATTGGGGATTGAAAATATTTAAAAGGGGTTAGGGGAGATGAAGGGGGAGAGGGTCGATAGACTCAATTTCAAGAAGCAGGGAGTTCATAATTAAAGCAATGAAGGGAGTTCAGGTGAGGGAAATACTGGGCGAGGTCAAAAAGGGTTACAGGAGCGAGTACGGTGGAGGCAGGAAGAGAAACAAAAACCATTAAGGTGATAGGAATAGACGCGTGGATGGAAGATGAAGAGATAAGGAGGAGAATAGAGAAATTAACTAAGTAAAAGAGAGGAATGGGATGAAGATGGCGGTGGTAACTGCGGAATGGGATCAGGCAGAAGTTTTATTGGGAAAAAGGGGTGGTGCTAAAGGACACAAGGTTGCGGAGTGTAAAGAGAAGGGGGTCTAGATGTTGGTTGTGCAAAAGCGAGGAGCATGTATCCGACGAGCATATAGCAGGCGTTCCTTTGTAGAGCATGGTCAAAGGGCACAGAAAAGGGGAGAATTGTTGTATGGTTAAAAAGTTGCTGGATGGGCATGAGGAGGGAAAAATTTTGGGGCCCCTCTGAACCCCTTAGAGGGGTGTTTGGTACAAAAAAAAGGTAGGGGAAGGCAGTGTGAGGGAGGAAAAACCAATGGCAAATGAAAGGTTTTACAAATAAACCTGGGGAAATGAAGGATAGCGCATGTATTGGACGAGGTGATTTTTAGGAGGAAAGTGGATGTGGTGTGTGGATCTAAGGTAAATGCTAGATATGTGGAAAAGCAAGGATGGATTATGGACGTTACAGGAGAGGCGGGAATAAGAGTGATAAAAGACGGAATAAGGGCAGATGAAGTGGGGAAGTGAAATGATTGGGTGGGGTGCGCTTGGGTGACATGGTGATGTACAGCGTGTATATTAGCTCGAATATTAGCCAGGAGGATTATGAAATGAGAATGTCGGTTGGAGGACGATCTGAGGGCAACAAAATGGAAAAGAAGAAACATGAGGAGGATGGTGACTTCAACGCTAAGAATACTGTTTTCTTCTAGGTCAACAACCTTCCACTCTTGACCTTGTCCTAATAACCGATACCAATCTCCTGAGTGAGACCAACGTATCATCCCCTATTGGAAAATCAGATCACGCAGTCATTTTTTCCTCTATCCAAATAATAAACTCAAATAATAATATCGGCTATAAAAGAACTAATACTCAATAAACAGTAATATTTTAAACAATGATTGGGAAAATCTGTTCTGGGCAAACTGTAGATCAACAATGGGAAACGTTTTCAAATTTCATAAGGGAATTTGTTGTTGATGTTATATTATATATTTTCCACGCAAAATTTAAATAAGCCATGGCTTTATTCGGACATTTTTGAGATGCTACGTTTCAAAAAAAAATTCTTGTGGAGGAAATACCAAGCAACCAAATTAGAAACTGACTACGTCAACCACAGAACTCTCTCAAATGATCTAAAATATAAAATTGTCAAAAATAAACAAACTTATGAAAATCAGTTAGCATCAAATAAAAACAAAAAACCTCTGTATAAATATATGAAAACTTTAACATCCAACGTTTATACAAGGCCGATTCTGGAATTCGCTGGTCCGACCTGGAGTTTAGATTGGATAAGCGACTCCAAACGCCTTGAGTCAATTCAGAGATGGGCTTCAAGAGTTTCATTCGGTCGCCGTCGACCCTCTTATGAAGAAAGATTACTGCTAGTTAACCAGTGTACCTTTATGGACCGTAGGCTACGTGGAGATCTAATTACTACGTATCGAATACTAAATAATAAATTCGGAGTAGATCTATCGTATATGTTTCCTCTAGCTTATGACAACAGACTTAGGGGTCACTCTTTTACATTGATACAACAGAATTTTCGTACCAAAAGTCGTGAACATTTTTTTGCCAAACCGGATGTTTGATGCGTGGAACTCTTTACCAAATGAAATCGTTACTGCCCAATCTATCAACTTCTTCAAAAACGTATATGATTCTTACGAACAATTAATGTGACAAATTATTTTTGTTGTTGTTGTGTGCTATTGATTATTAATTGTTTTTTTTTGTACTATTATTTAAATGGAGCTTTATATGTAATAAATAAATAAATAATTAATAAAAGTTAAAACATTTTGTTACGGCTCTGATTCCCCCATGGCCGGAATTAGATTTTTCTAGATGAAGATTGTTCTTTTCGGTCGACATAAATCAGGAAAAACCACTAGTTAGAAAATTTAATGAAATTCCTACTGGCGTTTTTCAGTTTTTCTTTTTCATGAATTTTACCGAATTACTTTGACTTCTGTTAGCTTGTGTAATTTCACGGATATTTAAATTATCATTTAGAAGCTGGTGTTAAATGTATAATTTACTATTTTTAAAGCTGCCATAACAGTTTTCTACGACTATGTTCTCTTTTAGTTTTTCTCCAATATAAAACGTGATTATAGTTGCTTACTCTTTATTACTTTATTTTCTCTTTGTCTGTTCCAAAGGACCGTAAAAACGGGCGTGCAATCGGTGAAGTGTTCATGCAAGACTTTTTTTGTATTCCGAGACAGTTTTGGAAAGATCTTTGCTTTTATCCTCTGCTTAAGTGCAAAGTTAATAAAAACTTTGCATCAGTCTAAAATTCGTTAAGAAATATTTACTCTAAACTATAATTCAGCTGTTAATGCAGAATGTATGTATATTAACATATTAATTATTTAAAACAGTTTCAAAAAGAATAATGAATGACTGTCATTGGTAATAAAAAATCTTGAAACAGATTAGTATTTATATTAAAAAATATATATTTTTAATGGGATTATTTTTAAGTGTAACATCAACCTCACAGTTATAGCTAACCCTATGAACATTATAAATGAAAAGTTGGAGCATATTCCTTTTAATCCCTCATCCCCTCGTCTTACTTTTGGTTTTCTTAAGTCATCTAGTGGGACTCCTTAATCCCTTACCTTAAACACCTCTCTTTTTTTTAGTTTTTTACTCCATCTACTAAATCTTACGGTTTCCTTTGTTGTTCGTTTGTTCTTCGCCCTTATATCCTTCTATTTTGTTTTTAATTATTAACTTTTTAAGCCAAAGTGGGTATTAACAGCCCAAGGCTGTATTTGTGCACGTGACACATAACTGTTTTTTGCCTACCTTTATAACCACTAAAAGAAATGATAAAAATGTTATGGTTGAGAATCGAACCCGAGCCCCCTGCGTGAGAGGCAATCACGTATACCACTGCGCCACAATCAGCCTTTGTAGAAAACGCTCACATTGTAGAAATTGTACTATTATTTATTCACCCGTCTTTATCATGAGGTATTCTGAATTGGACGCACTTTTTAAAAACAGACTGCGCTCTTCTGGTGATAGTTTAAGTTTTGTTTACTTTATAATTTATAAAATTTTGTTTGAGAAAATCCCTCACTTTGTAGATTATTTATAAATTTTATATTATTATATTATATCTGATTTAAAAATGACAAATAGGTACAAAGCACACTTCTTAAATTCTAGAATAGAAAATCGTGGCGTTATGAATTTTCCTCCGCCCTTGGGTTTATAAACAATACTTTTCGCCCCATTTTTGGTGTTCATATGATTGGTTTTCCGGTAAGGTAGGCGGAAAAATGTTTTAAGATTGTATATAAAAATTTTATTTTGAACGCCTTATGACTGGCAAGTGTTTATATTCCAGATTGTATCTTTACTATTTTTTTAAACTGTTGTATTATGATAAAACAAAAACATTAATTGTTTTGTGTGCATCTAATATCCCGGAAAAAATAAAGTTTAAGTCTTTCAATAATATTTTAAATTATATAACCCTCTATAAAAGTTCATTTAAATCTACAGACGTTAAACTACAAAGACGAGCAGTGTTATACAAAATAATATTCTTCTTTAAAGACTGTTTCTGGCGGTAGGAACAGGCAATTGATTTATAAATTTCAGGACCGTGCAGATATACTTTGTCAATGGATGACGAAAAGTAAGATTCTAAATATTTATGTTTTAATATTATCCTTCTAATTTGCTTTTCTTGTACTGCCATGTGTTTTTTTTATTCTACCCCGCTCTTTCTCTTCTATTAATTTTGCTATTATGGATAAATCTTTCATAGGAAAGTGCATGGACATTTTGTCTTGTTAGAGCTCGTTAGAGCGGTTTATGTTGATGTCCGACACTACACAAATTTGGTACGCTCGGGAGTAAATAAATGGTGTCTCTTTGTGTCTATTACGACACGCGCCTAGCACGCTCAATACATACAGATATAGATGAAGCTAAAAGCTTATACTTAAAATGGGAACCGGTGTTGAAATACATCGACAAATCGACAACATATCTGCGATGATTTTATGGATTTCTTGTCTTATACGTTTTTTCTCATCAATATCAGTTAGTTTTTAATTGAAAATTATTTATTCATAAAAGCTCAACAGCAAAAAAATTAAGTGGAGTCAGATCTTAGGTGTAGCCTTTTATTTTCGGGTAATTATTTGATTAAGTATGGTCTTAAGTCCCCCTTAAGTCCCTTAAGTCTAAGGTCCCTCATCTATTCCATAAAATTCTCTGCATCTAACACTTCCTTAGTGCAAAAAAGTTTCACTTAAATCTTTGAGTTCGACCCTGGTGGATTTGATAATTCTCACTATCGCGTAGCGCCCTAGCAGTAGAAGAGAGCGCGAGATACCTTTAAAAATTTAATATTATTTTCTCGAAATTATTTACCTTAAAACTCAATGGAGGTGATTTTAAACTTAACCCCACTGCACATTCTGCTAGAAAGTGTAAGGAAGAAAACAATATATAGAATGATCAAAGAAGGAATTATCAGGGAAAAACCTCGATGCCCCAAGATGATATGCCAAAGAAATTTAACTTTGTGAGAAAATTCATCACAAAGTTGAGTAGTAAATCTGAATGGGATAAAGACACCATACAAAATTTAAACCAAAATGCCATAAAATGGTATACAGACGGTTCCAAGCTAGACGAGGGAACTGGGATGGGAGTTTTTGGACCGAAAGCCAAATACTCAGAAAGCTTGGGCACATACCCTAGTATCTTTCAAGCAGAAGTCCATGCCATCGAAAGATGTGTGGAATTCAATATTGGAAGAAACTACCGCAGACAAGAGATTGTGATTATGTCAAAGCGCTGAGCTCAAATATAATCAGTTTGAAGATGGTTTGGGAATGCCTAGGCAAGGTAAATTAACTAGGCCAGAAGAACACTGTCACCCTCCTATGGGTCCTAGGACACATAGGAATAGAGGGGAACGAAACAGCAGATAAGCTGGCAAAAAAAGGAGCTGAAACCCCACATTTGGGACCAGAACCATCTTGGGGGATAAGCAGTAGATTAATCTTAGGAAAACTAAGGGAAGAATTGGAGAAGGAAAAATCCAAGTACTGGAATCAGCTGGAAGGACTGTGGCAATCTAAGATACTACTGGGGAACTATGACCAGAAGAGATCTCTTAGCTGCCTCAACCTCAGTAAAAAAAGGCTCCGAATTCTAACGGGAATATTAACCGGGCATTGCCAGTTAAGAAGCCAGGGTTAGCAGATGAAGCAAAGTGCAGATTCTGTGAGGAAGAGGATGAAACCTCAATACACACACTCTCAGAATACCCTGCCTTTCAGAATTCTAGGGCTGGATATCTAGGAGCACATAAAATAGAAGAATGTGATCTACCTGATTGGAAGCCCGACGATGTCCTAAACTTCCTCAGGAAAATAGGACTCGAAGAGCTGCTGTAAATCTGAGAAAATATTAGAACATGGCAGGTAAGTAGGTCGCAGTGTAATTATCACCTCTAACTTATACATACATACATACATACAATTAAGTTTTCATATAAAGAACAATCTGTAGAATTCCAAATTATTTTTAATTTTTTTTTTAAACAGAAACCTTATATAGAAATCTAAAACCTACAGATTGTTAGGAGTTTTTTTTTAATGTATTTGCAAAAAATAAAACGATTTTATTTATAAGCCGAGATATTGGGAAAACGTTTAAACAGTACACCAATAAAACAGCCTTAATATCATTTTTAAATGATTCAAATTTATAGTATATTGCTGTGCAATAAATTTCAAGTTTACCTATTTCAATTGAAAAACCCCTTTTACCTAAAACCATTGACGATGCTCGTTTTTAGCGAAAAAGCTCTCATTGAATTTTAAAACGTATTTTTCGAATAAATAGTGAAAGTTTAGTTCAACTACTTATTTTTACAACTATAATGGGTCTATTATTTTATTTTTAGGAATTTTTAATGCTTCAACACAGTGAGTTTATTATATTATATAAACCAAACTCCATATTTTTAAATTTATTCTAACTCTTTTTTGGAAACTCACTTCTCCGCTAGACTAGGTTGTTATATTGATATCTATTTGACAATTATTGAACATTGAAGAAACATTATTAGAACCATAAGAAATATTTTGAACAGTAAAAAGTAAATGCAGCTGAAACTAAACTGTGTGCTGGCTAAATTTCTTGGGAAAAATGAAATAACAAATTTTAGAATACGCAGATAAATCCATATTGTATTTGATTATATAGGTTGAGTTTGATCGGCACATATTTAAACAAAGGCCAAGGAAGTTTGCTATTAAAAAAATTTCTGAGAAAAAACTTTTTACTTTTGAATTTTTAAGCAATCATTCCAATGAAGCATCCACTGCCTTAATCAGCTCTGAAGAAGGCCCAAAAACATGTTTTTTGCCATGCAACAACTCAGCAGGCATCAAACCAGATGGAGAAGAGCTCAAGATTTAATTTCAACAAAATGAAGATACTACATAGAAGACAATAAGAAAATAGAAGGTCTGAAAATAAATTAATAGTTTCAGGGAGTGTTGTGGTGATAAGTGAAATAATACGTTTTAGATGGGACTT
Organism: Ophraella communa; assembly: GCA_035357415.1. Lineage (NCBI taxonomy): Eukaryota > Metazoa > Arthropoda > Insecta > Coleoptera > Chrysomelidae > Ophraella > Ophraella communa. The sequence goes on from CM068982.1 coordinate 20,018,078, forward strand.
ACCGTTGATGTAAGGTGACCTTAATGTGGACTATTTTCGAATCAAGAATTAAATCCGCTACAAGCGCCTATTTAACAAATAGATATGATTCTTGATCCTGTTGAGGTAAGATTGAGTTGATATTCAGAAAATTTCTTCAAATTAGGTACCCTTGGCACACGTGAACTCAATATCTCAACTTTTTTTTTTACTTAAAAAACCAAAACTAACAGTCACAATTGCTATTTTCAGTTGTGTGAGATACATCTTTGACAGAAGGAGTTAAAGAACCACATTGTAAGAGGTTAAGTATGACATGTCATTCAAGGTAAATAGTCCGTGCCATTAACCTAGTTAAAGAACATGCCAGTTGAAATCAAATGAATAATGAGGAATTCATAATCCTAATGAAAAAGGATAATTTTCTTAAATGATATTGTTGAGTCTAAAAGACTTAAGAAAAATTAAACCTCTTAGGAAACTATATGTGGGTAAGTTCTATAAAAGAACTATAAAACCAAATTAATTTTAGGTCTTCAACAACGTACCGAAGAATAACAACTTGTAACAGCTCTCCCCTATCTACAAAAAGTTTTCTTTAAGAAAACTTACGAAACTATATCTGAGTTAGTTTTTATAGAAGAACTGCAAAACCAATTAGTTAACTAATCTTTGTTTATGATCCTGAAAAACATTAAGAAGAATGAAAATTAAACCTGTAACAACCAATTGATTGTTGAAAGAAATTATTCGCGATTTTTTCAAAATCAGAAAATATTTATAGGTTCATAGACGATTCGCGACAAAATAGCATATTTACCTAGTAGGAAAAGTCAAATTTCTGGAATGTGTGCTGCAATCTTCACAGTCCTCCAGGAAAGTTTCTACCTGTTGACAGTAAAAACATATGTGTTATTTTTTTTGTCCTTACCTTGCATTTTATTCATTTTATTTAAAATTCAGAGCTCTAACCTGTAAAAAACCAACTGCCAATAACTGGTTACATGTGGAATTTCTAAATCTTTTATTAATAATTCATTGTCGATATATATGAATAAAAATGTAATTTAATATTTTAAAGACATTTTAATAGATGCTATAAATTTTACCAAAACGAGATACAAAAAAAACCTTGATGAAATTTATTGTATAATTATTTTTAACATAACATTTGAATAATTTAAAAACAAATAAACGCGTGTACTTTTCTTGTTTGGGCAATACTATGGAAAATAAAAACACAAATCTGTCTAAACCTGAAAAACTCAAAAACATATCTCTTCCGCCGGCATGTATCTCCATAACCCGCTTTTGTATAGATATAAATTATGACGCTATTATTTTTTCCGCCATATAATGGCCTCTCAGGCACGGAATTTCGTACAGAGAAATATACAGAAAGAGTTTTGACATTCGGGAATGGAAAAGCAACATATGGATTTGAACGTTGCTCGTTATCTACGATCAATTTCGAAACACTAATTCAACCGAATCATTTATGTCTCAGTTTATTGGACTCACTATTTTTTAAAACGAAAGATGAACGGATTTTCCAAATTTATGGATTCCGGCTGATATATTTTCCCTTACTTTAAAATACGACAGCTATTTCAATACATTTAACATCGTAATATATTTGATTGAAGATTTTCACATAAAAAACCAAAATGCTTTGCTAATATCTTTTGACTGTAAAGGTAAACATTTATTTACTTAATATAAAGAGACAATTTTAATTTATTCGACATTTATTTAGTTGGTGTAATAAGGAACAACGAATTTTCGTCCTGTTCTGCGCACCTTCCGAAACGCCACCATACTGCCAATTAAATGTTCAATGTTTACCACATACCAAGTGCTACTTCAAGGGTATAATTAAATAGTTATTTCCAAAATTATACCTGTTTTTTTTTGTCTCCGCTTGTTACAATTGGAGTGTAGCTACAAAAAATCTAAATATAAAATTTTATAAATCCCAAAGAAAACCTTTCCGACAAAAATCGAGTTACGCTTGTAATTCTAAAAAATCAAAATTCAAATACTTCTTTATTGTCCTTGTTGTCTGTAGTTTCGTATGTTAACACTCTAAATACTACTCTAAATAATTATGGTTACACATCTAAATATTCAGTACAAAATTCTTTAGATTTGATAAAAAATTAAATAAATGTAATTTACAAAATAATATTAAATTAGTCTCGTTTGGTGTAACTAATATGCTCCTCATGGAAGAAATACTGATTATTAATTTTATTTAAAAACCTTTTTTGTTCATTAATTTATTTTTAAAAAATTGTAGTTCTTGTCTTATTTTTCATTTTTCTGATGAATCTTATCTCTGTAACTGTCAATTTCTTCTTTTCTCCCTCCTTTAGTGTCCATGTAACTACCTTCTCGAATATCTACACTATATCTTTAGAAATCTGCTTCTTTCTCAAGAATTAGTGGTTGTTCCCATTATACAACTTACCTTCTGATGTTTTTCTTTGTTTTATCTCTTCTTCGATTTTTTAATCTTCTGATAATATGGCTTCCAGCAGCTTGGCACTCTTCATTTTTGATGTCTAATTTATGCATCTGTTTTTTCCAATAGCCATATAATCTTCATCTTCTTTATACTAATATTCATATTTAACTGTATTTAATTTTTTAAAAAAGGTTGTTGGCTAAAATATATATATATTTTTTATTTTTTGATTATCTGCCAACAAACCTCATTTATTTAAAAATCGATAGTCTATGCAATTACAATACATAAAAATTCAACGTTTATTAATCGATTAACTCCAAACATGACATTTTAAGCAGTAAAAATCATAATACTGATTATGGTTTATATAGGATCTGTCGTAAAATAAAAGGATAAATGGGAACAAGGATCATTATGGGCCATAAAACAACAAATTGTGGCATTTAAGTTTATGTATGCCGTACATACACGCACGCTCCGTTATTTTAAAATATCGAACGTAAAAATTGGAATTATAGACTTAGTTGTGAGATTAATAAAATTATATACTCTGTGAGGTATAATGATGGTTGTTCGGTTAAAAAACAGTATACACACATGACGGATAAAAGTAATTTTGCTACCAGTCTTACACATATTTTTAAAATATTTAAAATAAAATATTGGTTAAGCAAATTATCGATTATTTAATCTGATAAAATCTGATACCATTTTTTTTTATTTTAAACAAAATATGTAATATTTAAGAGACGTTCTATTGTGACGTCCTTCAAAACATACATTTGAAGCAGAAGTCTTTCAAAAAGTAATAAATAAACGGCATTCAATTTATTTTTAAATCACATTTAAAATTTAAAATGTTTCAAAGAAAGAACCGTAAGTCTATAAACAACTAGAAAGTTTAAAAATTAATGTGGCTTATCAAATCTAAACTTAGCAAACGTGTGGAGACAGATCTGCCATGGATGAAAGAATATCCAAACAAGGATGATGATATTGACAAGGAACTAAGATGGTGAATATGATGCAATAGTCAGAATATCGGCAAATCTTTCATTTTAATTTTCGTAATGTTTTTAGGTACTTATACAGTGTGGAAAAGGCAAATGGAATAAATTGTAAAACAGATAACTGGGGGTATTTAAAAAAATTCTCGCACTCTTCCAATAGTATCTTGTAACATTAATAGTTCCCAAAAAGGCAGGGAGCCAATTTGTAACTACACTAGTCCCAAAAAAGATCCCGGCTATGAGACTCCCTCAAGGAGTGGTTCGTCTCCAAGTTAATGCTTACTATAGAAAGGATTGGTGGTATATAAGGGTTAAGGGCGCCACTATATTTTATACGTTAACGAATAAATAACAGAAACTACACAAAAACTAAGGTGAAAAGGATAGAAACACCTTGTATTTAGACTGAATTTAAAAGCAAAAAGAAACTACATTTGATGTCAACCGAACACGCTGCACCCTTAAGACTTATAGTCAATGGTTATATAAATCAAATTGTTATGAAAGAATATTTGCTTATTAATAAAAAAATTTGTAAATTGCCACAGAAGATGTAAACGGAAATGTTCTAAATGGAGTTGTCTTATCTTATTTGGTAGAGTGATACGGTGGTCTCGGTTTGTGTACCGGTACTTGTAGTTGGGGTGTTGGTTGGTGGTGGTAGCTTCTTCGTCAAAAGGAACTGCTACTATAATGGGTATATTGCTCTCTACTAGAGACCATAGTTTTCCCTGCTAGCGAGTATATCTTTCCCTACTAGCGTAGCGGGCTGTATCTTCTGTGATAAAACCAGACAAAGGATTTGTCTGCAGACAACTTGCCGCCAAGGTTTGCGTTGGAAGAAAGAAGGAATCACGACGTTTGTCTTAATTTATAAATGGGGGTGACAGGGGTTTCCGGTTGGACGGTTGCGTTCGTTTTGGTAAAAGTTTTGTTTCGGGTACGTTCTATTGTAAGGGTTGTATAAATATTTTTTACTCAGAACAATAAACAACTAAAAGGTTGAATTAACTTTCACTATTTATTCTTTGAAAGTCAATTCAACCTTTTAGTTGTTTACTGTTCTGAATAAGATGAACTTTCACATAGTAAGGGTTAGTACCATAAATTTCTTTAAATATTTTTTATATAGGATGTATAATATGGCAGTGGTCAGACTTTATTTTTTTAAATACAAAATCCTGCATATTTTTATTATTTAGAATATTATAGACATATTATATTTACAATGTTCTATACCCAACTTTTACTGCTTCGGAAATAAATTTTCAGAAATTATTGTAAAAACGAATCATTAATTAAAGTATTTTTATAAAATTTGATATTGGTGTTAAATTAGTAAATGTTCAAGGAACGTCTATTCTATCGATCGGCGCCTCCCCATTAATCAATTTTAAAGTATTTGATTGAAATACTGCTGAACATTAATTTGGTAATGGGATGGTGCTCCATCTTGGTGAATCCACTGGGATTCGCTAGGTTTTCTGCATCAGGATATAAGTTTGTTAAAGCTAGGATGACCTCATTCTGGATGAGGGCTTAATAATGTGTGCCAATTGAAGAGTATTCAATGAAAAATGGACCTATGATACGATCTTCAGTTATTCCCGCCCAAACATTAACCTTTACAAAATATTGTGTTTGTGTTTCCCTCATCTGGCGAGGATGTTACCTATCCCAATGGCCGCATTTTGAGCAGTTAGCATGACCTAGTAAGTGTAAATATCCACTCGTTAGAAAACAAGACATGTTCTAATTACTTCAGGTTCTAATATTTCTATTATTTGATCACAAAAATACGTTCTCCTATAAAAATCGTCTTCCGCAAATTCCAGTAGTAATAATGTATATATTGTATATATTTTCTTCCATAATTTCATTAATATCCTCGTTAGTATTCTAACCAAATCGTGATATTTCGAAATATTAAATATTTAAAACTTTAAAATCATTGTATGTGTCAATGTATCTATGGCAACGTAATGTAATGTGTTTAATCAAATGATCTCAAATTCGAGGGGAGAACATGAGTCGAGAAGAGCGGGATTGTAGGGTGGCAGGTAAAATAAGGAGAATATGGTCGGTAAATAAGTTGGAGGTAGAGGAGGAGGGTAGAACCATCAAGAGTGGATGGCTTGAAAGGGGATGTAATAAAGAGATTACTGGAGGAGAATGGGAAGTGTTTCTGGGAGCTTTTCAACAAGGTACTGAAAAAGGATACTTGTGAAGAAGGCGGGTAGGGCGGACGGAAGGCTATAGACCCATCAATCTGCTGTGTGGTATGGGTAAGGTGATGAAAGGAATTATAAAGGTAAGGATATAGGAAGACGTAAGGAGAAATGGGGGGTTCACGAAGGAGAAATCGTGTATCTCTGCGCTAGGTAGGGTGGTGGATTTGGCGGAAAAGGCTAGGAAGGACAGCTGGAGAAACAAGAAGCTGGCACTACCAGTGTTCTTCGATGTGGAGAACGCGTTTAATAGTGTCAGCAAGGGGGCGGTGTTGAGCGCATTGTTGAGGCTCGGAGTGGGTGAGGGGTTGGTTAATTTAGTGGAGGATTACTTATCGTTTCAATAATATAATAGATTCAAGGGGGAGATATAGAACGGAGCTAGGAGTGTCCCACAGATCGGTACTGGGACCGACGCTCTGGAAGTGTGTGTTTGACGAGGTTTGTGAGAGTGTATGCGAAGAGGGATGTGAGATTACGGTGTATGCGGATGATGTGTGCCTGGTGTGTACGGCAAAGGGAGAGACGGAGAAAGAAAGGCGGAGAAGATGTGTAGGAAAATTGTGGGGAAAATAGAAAGAAGCGGATTGGAAGTGACGGAAGATAAGACGGTGGGATTACTCGTAAAGGGACGAAGAAAGACGAGGGCGATGGTGAAGGGAAAAAAATCTCTTGGATGTGTCGGTGAAGTATCTAGATGTTTGGTTGGATAGCCAACTATCCTTCAAGCACCATATGTTGAATGTAGCAGAGGAGGTGAGAGTATGGTTGGGGAGATTGATGTGTAATGTAAAAGGGTCTGGAGAATGGAAGAGGAGAGTTTTTGTTAGGACGATTGATTAGAGTATGCTGTACGGATTGGAAGTGTGCGGTAAAAGAACGGGGATCCATGCGAGGATAAAGCCACTACTGCAGATGCAGAGGGGGATTTTGTTGAGGGTGGTATAAGGGTAAAGGACAGTGCAATCGCACCAGCTGTACTGTCAAGATCATACCATTTGGAGCTGATGGCTAAGGCAAAGAGGCAACGGTGGAAGGGTGCCACTAAAGAAGAAGTTTAGGATTGGATGGAGGAGGCAATGGTGAGAAGGTGGGAGTGATATGAAGGTGCATTAAAAAGGGCGATTGGGAGTAGTAGTGAGTGGATGGACCGAGAGTTTGGGGAGGTAAACTACTTCTTGACCCAAGTGCTCACAAGACAAGTGTCAAGAGTGGAGTATCTACACAATATTGGGAAGGGAGAGACTGGAATATGCGTAAGGTGTGAGGTGAAGGATACTGAGGGTCATTTTTTAGATGTTCGAAGAACAAGGAGGATTTAGAGGAGTTGGAGAGAAGACTCGGAGTAGCAGTGTATTGGGAGAACATGGCTAGGAGAAGGGAATGTTCTGATGGCGAATAGTATGAATGGGTGGAGAGTGTGTGAGGGACCTCCGCCCGTCTTGAAGTATGCTAGGATAGTAATTCCGAGGCGGGGGTAATGTAGAGTTTTGAGGTGGGTTTGCTTGGTAGGCATTCTCTCGAGGGTGAGTTCAACATTCTTGGGTTTTGGATAAGGACCCATCGAACATGAGTTACCTATATCAGCCCCAAAAAAACAAATTAATTTCTAGTAAAACAAAAATTTTCTTTTTTCACCAATCATTTGTAAAATAGTAATTTAATGTATTTCTGTTAAATAAACCATTTTTTTTTAATATTTACAAAATTTAACGACAATGAAGTACTAACACCAAAGTTTAAAACTAAGTAGAAAAAAGACAGTGACTACTTGATTACTAAATCTCAATCCATTATATAGAATGTGAGGTTAACTGATACAAAGTGTAACGAAGTTACTTAAATTGTGTTTAGTTCCGTATATTCCACTGACTCCGCACTGTATTATTTATTAAAATAAAACCAGATTTTGTTGAAACGACGCGCAACTGCTAATTAGTTAAGTAGAGGGGATACGGTTGGGTTAAACGGATCGAAAAGAGAAACATTTTTGGGAAGTCGATCGCCAGCCGTCTAAGAGGTAAACCCGTACGCTCCGAGAAAACCGGTAAGCAAATCGAGATATTAGGAATTTTTCTAAGTCCGAGAATCATAGTTTTGCGCATGTTTCTAGTTAGAAGTGGGAGAACCGATAGCTAGCTAGGGATTTCAGAACCGTTAGCGAGGAGAGTTGATCACCGCCACTTAATAGTGCCATCACGTGCAGTCCTGAGCCGCCTTAAGGAAAACCGGTAAGAAATACTTGATAATTATTTAGATTGGGGAGTCGAAAAGAATTCTAAGTCCGATATTGGAATTCTGCGCAAGTCGTTAGATAGGAGTGGGAGATCCGTTGAATGTATAAATCAGTAGATCATTAGAGAAGTCAGTTAGCTACCAGCCGTTGATAGTGCCGCCACGAATAACTACTGCTCCGTTTTGGTAAGAAAAGCTTTATTATAGATTTGTACAGTTTCAGGTTCTATTCTGCCGGCCGAATTCTTCATATACACAAACGTAAGTCCGTATTCCGAGTAAGATATCTTAGGTGAGGTATTTTTGCCCTTGCTATCCCGCTGATAAGGAAGGCCGAGTGCCGGGTGGGTATCACAGGTACTCCGGGCGTTTAGTCGTTTTCCGTTTTCCCTTGTTATCCCGCTGATAAGGAAGGCGGAGTGCCGGGTGGGTATCACAGGTACTCCGGTAGTTGCGTAATAGTTTTTATGCGTTGGAGACACTAGGTGGGTACCACGAGGGTCTCCGACGGTAGTTATACCTTTATCAGCCCGCTAATAAGGAGGAGGAAGTACTAGGTGGGTATCACGAGTACTTCCCAAATTCCGGAGAAAAATAGAAACCGATCCTAAGATACTTTCCGTATAGATAATATTGCAATCCGGGTTTTCGTAGTCTCAAAGAATAGAACCTAACCTACTATCATAGGAGTTTGGTAACAATTTGTATGTACCCCGCATGTAGAATATCCTCTTGGTAATTAGACTGCCCGCTTTTTGTAAAAACCGCTTTCGCATATCACTCCGCCGTGAATAGCCCCGCATTCATCATTCACCCGAAGCATGGTAGCTTTTGCGTAACTTTCTTTGCACACCTCCACCATCCCCGTTAAACCCCGACCTGTAATGAATTTTGTATATTTATTTGTTGTTGTTAATAATAAATAGAACTTAGGAAATATTGTGTATTTTTATTCCACTGTTCGTATTGAAGTGTGATTGTTATAGCCGTGAAACTTCAGGTATCCGACCCAGCCGGGTAATTAAAGCCTACCCTTCTGGCCGCCACCTAAGTAGGTCAACACCATAAAGACCCCTGGAGTATTTCTTCTTCACTGAAGCTGCCCGAGTAGTGTCCTTCGGCACTTAAAACCGAAGGTGGCGCCCGAGGCAATCCGAAACCTGCATTAAGGTGTCAAAGAAGACGTAGCGACGCGAAAGTACGTCACAAAAGACAGAGTTTTACCGTCTGTAACATAGAGAAATATAATATACTTTTATTTTTCTATGGTCTCTACGTTGATGTATTGCCGTTTTCCAAGGTTTCAGCTGTCAAAACTTTCCGCTTAAATATCGTGGTCAAAATTAAGGCATTTTATTGGTTAAAAAGTAGTGGCGTAAAATTTTCACTTAAATTACTTGACGCATTTTTATTTTAGGTCCTTAATTTAAGTGCCCTTTTCTTTTTTACCTATATATTGACAAACAAACTTATATCTTTTTTTTTGGTTTAATATTTACTCATGTTTGTTTATTTACAAATTGGTGTGAATCTAAAAATAGTGTAAACATCCATGGCCGGGCTATTCAATTTTCCACCCAATCACTTTTTGTCGTCCTCCATTACTTTAACGTTACTCCAATTTGACAACAAACATATTTCAATTATTAACGGCAGCTCGGTACATATATTTTCATCACGCACAGTTGAACTTCGTTTCGACCACGAAAGATTGCTTGATTATTGTTTAGGTTTGTTTTTGATTCGATTTTATGGGATATTGGAATTTCGAAGCACACGAAATTAGGTCACTGTCATCAAATTGATTTAATAGCTGATACAAATTAAGTGCATTTCCCATACATTTTTAAAATCTATTTTAAAGTTATTTTTTTTTAAATGCGTATTTAAAATTAGTTTTAAATGCAATCTTTGGGATCGCCCAAGGTGGTACTTCTACTAGCACTCATTTTAGTACAGAAAAATTTTCCAATTTGTTGAGTTTTTGAAATTATACTGGGAGTTAAATATTCAAAATATGCATTTGTATGATTGTTGTCTACAGAATAGCCAAAAATGAAGAAATTCTTAATTTAATTTTTTTTTTAAATATAAAATTATTTACGATGATATATTATTCTACTACGTCGTGTCTGCAACAGAATTTCTGCTTATTAGGATGGTAACGGGTAACACCTGTCATTCAATATGTAATCTAACCTATTAGAAATTCATCTCGTGAACTGTAATTTGCCGCACAAATCCGTTCATCCGCGTTCGTTCAAAAACAAGAGAACGATGCTACTTACAAAAGATCTCGTTAGATTTCCTTTTCTAGATTAAACCACAAAAAATAGCGAGGTTTTTTTATACGTTTAATCAAATATAGATCTAAAAGTAACGAGAAATAAAATCGGAAAATTAATGTATTTTAAAAATATATTAGTATTTTTCCATTTTGTTATTATAGAAGCAATTTGTCATTGCTCCTAAACTTACATGAACCACTTAATCTATCTTCTGTAGGTTTTACTCTATTTTTTGGCATTTATCAGCAAATTTCACGATTTTAATTTATAATATGCACTTAAAAAATTGTGTTCTGTGATATAGTACTTTTCCCAGTAAATGGTATTGGCTTATTAACTGCAATAAACTATCCGATTTAATCTCATTGTGTGGAAAATCATCAGGTAAAAGATGCAAATGTGCTACAGGGTCAAACTTAAGAAATTTGAATTTTGCATAATATAGGAGATATACAAGTAATTTATTTAAATGTTACAATTCTATTTTATATTTGGTTCAGTGTCGCCATCGCTATTCTCATCTAAATTAATTAAAATTGGCGTAATTGATTTTATAGAAAGGTACGAGTTTTCCAACATTTATAACATGACTAAAAGAACTTTTCCAACTTTCGGTAGGAATGTAATTCATACAGTTCCTAATTAATTCTACCACTTAAACCACTTAAAGTCGGAGAAATATTTTTTTCGATTATGATAGCTTGCATTGTCCATTACTATAACGCTGTTTGGCGGAATGTTGGGTAACAGACAATTTTTAAACCAATCTTCAAAATGCTCTGCTGTCGTATCTTCTTGATAATCAACACAAGAGCCCAATATTTTTGGCAGAAAGCCACATAGCGTTTGGGATCGAACCATTTTCTAATCCTGCGTGTAATATTGTAATTCTCTTTCCTTTAGTTGATGGTGCTTTTGTTTTACACTTATCAGAGGAATCAGACCATCCTTTGGAAGGTGTGTCATACGTGTCAAACCACGTGTCGTCGAGATAGAGTATTGGCCGATTTTCAGACCGGTATTTTCTTATTGACATTATATATATTGAGAACGCCAGTTTATTAAACGTGTGGATTCTATTATTACTTGTTTCCTGTCAATTTTGCGATATTTAAAGCCCTTTGCAGACAGAGCTCGCCAAAGAGTAGTGAGGCCACAGTTGATGTGAGTTTCGTCATTGATGAGCCGCTGTTTCAGACTTTTGACAGTAGGGACACGCTGCTAATCACACATAGTGTGTATTTTTCGCCTTATCAAATCTTTTTCCTAGTCGTCTAGACTTTTTGTGACACCGGAATCTTTACGCTTTTTTCTTGATTCCATCGAATTTTCAACAATTCGTCTAACTGAAGTAAGAAGCACCTACGTCAAATTACTGGTTACTCTTGCTGCAGCACCCTCGTTATATCCTTGAAGTAAGTAACTATACACATTTTTTATAATGATTTTCGCATCACAAGATAAGTGATTCTTCTTTAACGAACCACTGGAAGAAGCACTATTACTTTTTATTCACGTACTGCCACATACTGCCTATTCTGTTGGGGTATAAAATCTTTACTATTAATGTCTGTAATAACAAATAAATGTTATAAAATTATTGCACTCCGTATCACAAGTGAACACTTTCACTGAAATAGAAAGACTAAAATGAACAAGAAGTGTAAGCTGTAATCCTCTACAATCCCTCTCTGAGAAACAAAATTACCTGAATTAGATCCTTTTACATTTATGATGTGCATCTCATATTTTACAATTTAAGGGTCTAATTGGTTTTATTATAATCCTTTAATCAATACCATTTATTATGAGAACTACCATAAGTAGGAACATACTATTTTATTAGTTGTTGTAATCAATTGTTTTGCCGAATGTATATTACACTAAATTTCTACCCTGAATATTATAACCTGAATTTTTCTCTATTTTCATTATAATGTAAGTCTTTTAATACCAAAATATTGTCCTTTTTTAATTAATCTTATTTTCTCTTTTAGAATAATTACCGATTTTTTAGAAATGTTTACTTCTCAAGTGTACTTATCTTTTTTAAATTTCTATTCATATGCCTTTTTTCTACTTTTATAAAGGGAATGAGATAAGTTTATTAAAATAAAGAGTTACGGTTATTCAATTTTTAAAAAACCATTAAATTCAACTTTGCTGTGGATTAAAACTACATGTGACCGAAAAATTTCAAGATTTTTCCGCCATTGATGATAGTCTTTGGGCGAGCTTAATATCTCCGAGAATGGAGGTATTTACTCTTTTAGCCATCCATGGGACCTCTAACATTCTGCGCCATACCCAGAGCTCAAAGGCGTCAATGAGTTTTCGGTAACCGGAGCGGATAGTATAGGTATCGGAGGCATAAATTGAGAAGACTAGCGCGTTAATGAGGAATTTCTTCCTATTTAAAGAGATATTTCGATTTCTCAACCTAACCTAACCTAACCTAATCAAATTTTTAGCAGTATTATCACAGAAAAACAGGCAATTTCTATTCGTCGTATTATTTCGAATTCACACGAGGCACTTCTATAGAGCATCGGGCCTAAAAAGATAAATTTTTCGAACACATCAAAATTACCATCCTTATAGGTTGATGTTGGTTTTCATTAACTCGGTCGATAATTATGCCTTTGTTTTAATCTATATGCTCTTAGATTAAAACAACCAGATAAGTCAAATTATGCAAAACACCTACTTGAACATCCAACCTCACTCTTACACATCCAAATACTACACACTTGTGATAAAAAACAAAATTTAGATTTCCTTGAAGAACTTGAAATAAAAAGACATCTAGCAGATCCACAATTTAAAGTTGTTAATGAACAAATAAATCTTGGAAGTTTTCCACTATTAAACTGTTTACTTTGATTGAGTTTACATTTTATACATAGATAAGACGTAATTGTATAAAGTTATTGTAAAGATCAGCATGATATAGTTTTTTCCTGGGTTTTCTTTATCATAGCACAGTTATACTGATCTTAGAGGGAACTATATCCAGGATAATCCCTTGGGGCTATTAATATCTAGGCTTTAATATTGTTACGTCTTATTTCTTTCATACTTGGTCTAGCCTTATTAACATCAGGTACCTAGCTACAAACAAACAAAATGTAACTAAAATATGTCAATCTGACGATGCTAATTCTTGCGAAACGGCTGTCATTGTGATTTAAAACCTAATTTTTTTAGTTAAACTTGGAAGTTGCGTTAAAACGAAGAGTTTTCTATTATTCTTAGTAAGATGGACTTCCAAAAAGTAAGAGTTAGTACAATAAATTTTATTTTTAGTTCTGTCTCTAAAAAAGGTAAAGGTTAGGTTTGGTTTAGTTTTGTTAGGTATGCTTAGGTTTGGTTTGGTTTAATTAGGGTTGGTTTGGTATGTTTTGGTTTGGTTTGATTAGGTTTGAATGGTTATGTTAGGTTTGGTTTGATTAGGTTATTTTGATTAGGTTTGGTTTGATCATATTTGGTTTGGTTTGGTTTGTTTTCGTGTGGTTTGGTTAGGTTATGTTTGGTTTGGTTAAGTTTGTTTAGGGTTGGTTAGGTTAGGTTAAATTAGGGTAGTGTATTTTAGTTATAAATTGTAAATTTATGAAAAATTAAGAAATAAAATGTAAATTCTTGAAATTACCAAGCACAATTTCATTAATGTTTCAGGAATGGAATGTGTTTTATGGTTGTAATAGACCTTGTAGAAAAACCCACATCATAAACTTTCAAAAGAGGTATGTCTTATCTCGATATTCAAATGGGTCATGTACTATAGTGTAGCCTTTTTTATTAACTGCCTGGTATTGGGAATTTGTTCACTTACACTTTGTCCTTTAACAAACTGCTTGTTGGATTTAATAAAGAAACTCAATCAATATTATCTTACAAACTTATATACAAGAAGCATCTTAAAAAATTAAACAGTTTTTAATTGAAAGCCAGCAAAAAATAATAAAATACTCCACGTAACTACAAAATACAGTAATTGGCAGGACAGTTTACCGGATAAAATTGCCCAATTAAAAAATTATACACACAAAAAGTCAGGAGGCCCCAAGTTTAAGAACGTAAAAGTTATAAATGGAATAATTTCTTGACGAATATGGACGAAAAACAAAGAAAAATCTGGTATTAGTAAAACTTTACAAACACAATGAATAACAACGAACACCATAACGAATTTATTAGGGTGGTTGAGAATAAATTAAATTAAGGAAAAAACTACCATAACAGAAAAATTCGAAATTCAAAGAATAATTGAAAATTAAGACCGCTCCGAGAAACGTCGAAGTATATATTCTATTAAAAACTTGGCAATAAAGTAAAAATACACAATTAGTTCGATGTATTATTCATATCTGGGGGAACAGGAGGACCCGATCAAGACGAGTCAAGCGAAGTGCACTACCTACCTTTTCTGGAAACTTTCCGTCGTATTTTTTAACCTTCTTAATTTGGAGTTAGGTTATAAACAAAATTTTCGGAATATCATGTGGATAGTAGACTTGTTATATTAAGTTTGAAATTAATAACCCTTATACTTTAGAATGAATTGATATTTAAAATACCCCCCAATTCATTAACTGACACATCATTTTTATGTAATCATCAAAATTCTTATGTTACATTCTCAAGTTCCGAAAAGCCGATATTAGGTATGTAAGTAAAGTAATATTAGTAAACAATAAAAATTTTAATTTTTAATCTCCTTCCCTTAAAGTTCCCTATAGTTTTCGTATATGCATCGGGTGAGTAGACATATGTAACTCTCTCTAAAGTGACTAATTTGCAAAGTGTTTACCTTGTAAATATTGACTTTAGTAGTTTTACGGTATAACAAACAGCGACAGTTAACTATAATTTATTACTATTTTGTGTTGATTTTAATGGTAAAATTAAAATAATTAACAAAAACTCATTAGAAATAGTCATTATGATAGAATATTTTTTAAATATTAGATTTTACAACTAATAAAATTTTTTGACGGATCACTAGCCACTCCCGTTTCACATGACATGACAATGATAAGAAAACAATAACATTATCCAATAATTTTGTTTTGTCTATGATCTGTACGTTAATGATTCGACATTCTCTATTGTTTTAGCTGTCATAAAATTTCCAATTAAATATGGTGGCGCCACGAAAAAATTTGCGAAAATGTTTTTAGTTGTCATGATAACTAATCAAACTAAAGGCATTTTATTGGTTAAAATTGTAACAGTATTTGTTAACATTTTTAGCACGTGGTTTACTAAATATCTAGGTAATTAAATTAGTACCACGAGCTCCATCTTTCTGAAAGAATTCTTAATAATAAAATAATGAATACGGTCTCTATAATTATAATTAGAAGTTCAAAGTAGCTACAGTACGAGGTGTACTAATTAGTTGCCATTATCGGGTTCAAGGGTTTTTATTATTATCTACAGTCTCTTTTCTTCTATTGGTTTAATGTCATATACAGAAAGTTGGAATATTATACAGTAAACTTGAACAACTCATCTCTTAAACTTGAAGCATCTTCTAAACTTCTAAAAGATTTCGTGAACTTGAAGATCTCGTAAGTTTACTGTTCACGTATTTTTCTTTTTTATCTCTACTTATATTTATCTATATCGTTACAACTGTATTAGAATAAGTCGGTTGAAAGAACTGTTTGAGGATTATTTTTTTTGTAACTTATTATCAACTTCATTCTTATTATCACCAAGAAAATCTACTTATCTTTTATCGGTTGGTACATTTTTATTTTAATTTTTTTCATGGACAGTTTTTTCTGACATTTTTCTGTCATCTTATGACACTTTATGATACTTTAAATAAGTCAACTTAAAACAACTTTCCTTAGTAGTATCATAAAAAATAAAAAGATTTCAGTGGCGCCCTTATTATTTCTTAGAGAAACAAATATTATACTATAGTCAGAGCTAATGAACTTACTCACCCCTAGCCGAGGTATTTAACTATCATAATTTTTGCTGTAATAAAAAATAAATTTTGTTAATAATTATTGAAATAATTTTTACAATTAATGACGAAATTAAGATTAAGATTAATAGTTGTTTTTTTTGGTATATTGTTATTTATTAAAAGTTAACTAAATATTTTTATAAATTCACTCTCAACATCCTTTCACTTGGCTCCACACCATTTCAATAGGATTTAATTCGCAATGATAAGGTGGTAATCGTAGGACTGCTATATTATGTTCCGTGGCAATGTCGTCTATTTTTCTTAGGTCGTACTGCTCTGTAAACTCGTTTGCAGTAGCCAATAATTCTGTTTTTAAATAATCATCCTCGAAGTAAATCTCTTTTTCCAGTAGCCAGTACTTTATTTGTTCCTTATTCCAAGTTGTCTTTGGAAAAGGTAACTTCGCCGAATGGTATGACGCATTGTCCAACACTACAACATTCTTTGATCCGTTTTTCGGCAAATTAGGGATCAATTGATCTTTAAACCAGGCCTCAAAGCCTTCTGCGTCCATTTCATCGTGGTAATCGTCTGCACCTTTCTTTGCCAGAAAAGTTTTTTCTGCACAATCAAGAAAACCGTCTTTCCAGCCTGCACGAAGAAGAACAAATCTCGGTCCTCGTTGACTTGGAGCCTTCAGTCCTGTTGTCAGTCCTTTGACAAATGCATCTCGGGCATTTTTTATGGTAGTGTCTTTCCATTCAAAATTTACACTGTGGCCCACATTAATCCATGACTCGTCCAGATATATTACGTTATATCCTTCTTCGCGGAACTTCTTCACTGATCTTAAATATTTGTGCCTCCAGGCGATTATATCAGCTCTTTCTATTAGAATCGAGTCTCTTCCTCTCTTTCCATAAACAAACCCCATATCGTTAAGCAAGCGTCTTAGCGTATTTTTAGAAAAGTTTGGTACATTTTTGTCTGAATTTATTTTAGCAAGAACTTATGCCAGTGTTGGTGGAATATTTTCGGAGTAGAATTTATGCACAGCTTTTCGTATTTGCGATTGAATACCTTCATCGTAGGTGATCAGTCTTGAATTCGACTGGCTGCTGTTCCGTCTTCGTTTTTTTGGCGATGTCAATGGTTCAGTAGCGGCTTCGCTTTTCAGATTATACACTGTTCTCACACTAAGGCCAGTCATTTCAGAAATCAGTTCTATTTTCGCTGTCACACTTTTGTCATCTTTTGTATTCAACGTATACGTTAAAATATTCAATAAAAGCCTCTTGGTTTGACGATGAAGATTTTCACCTTGTTTAAATGTTTCAAACGGTGCTGCTAACTGCATGGATGTTGTTTCAATAATACCCTTTCGTTGGGGTGTAAAGTTAGTTCGCCTCCTCGTGGTGCACCCTGGATAACGCTAAATGAACTAACACCCAACCCAAGCCAAGGTGGAAGAGATCGTGCCGAGGGCTGAATGGCACAGGGTTGGAAAACATGTGTGTCACAAACGATTCCTTTGGGGCACCAGGGGACACCCCATAGTATTGTAACGGGTGACAGATGTGTGACGGATGAATGTGACGGATGATTGTGACAGATGCGCGAGAGGAATGCATGTGTTTTGATGTGGCTGCTTGCCATGAAGGGTAGAGTCCGTGAATGAGGAAGAAGGTTTTGACAGGAACTCGACATGATTTATAATTATTTTAGGTTGGTAGTTATTCGTGAACATTCTAGTAATATTTGGATTTTAGTAAATAGTTATTTCTTTCTGAAGTTGTTGAATCATCGCATTCATTTTGGTATCTTCATTGCGTAGTTCGGCTACTAGTTCGGTTACTTGCTGGGATTGCTCACAACGTAGAGTCGATATTTGCTGGGATTGTTCATTTCTTAAGGTCGATATTTGTTGTAAAACATAGCTTGACATCTCGATTTTTCTAGAAATAACTATTTACTAAAATCCAAATATTACTAGAATGTTCACGAATAACTACCAACCTAAAATAATTATAAATCATGTCGAGTTCCTGTCAAAACCTTCTTCCTCATTCACGGACTCTACCCTTCATGGCAAGCAGCCACATCAAAACACATGCATTCCTCTCGCGCATCTGTCACAATCATCCGTCACATTCATCCGTCACACAATTTGAAACACTTGTGAGGACTTTTAACACAATTTATTCACAAATTGTAAGAATACAAGAATTCAGCTGGTTACAAATTACTAACTGTCACTTATTACTATTAAACTTCACGAAAACTGAACGAATACTAACTCACTACCGCGAATGACCCGCTTTATATATCAAAATACTTGACATATCCAAATATTACTAGAATGTTCACGAATAACTACCAACCTAAAATAATTATAAATCATGTCGAGTTCCTGTCAAAACCTTCTTCCTCATTCACGGACTCTACCCTTCATGGCAAGCAGCCACATCAAAACACATGCATTCCTCTCGCGCATCTGTCACAATCATCCGTCACATTCATCCGTCACACATCTGTCACCCGTTACACTGCCCCCTCCTTAGGTTCATTCCTCCCGGAATGTGATAACTCTCCGGAGTAGACTTCAGGGTCATCTTCGGAACTGGTCGAACCCTCTACCCGAAGTTGCTGTACCTCCCCACTGTGGTCACCCTGATATAACGCCAACCTATCATGATGGACTACGACGGGCTTTCCTTTGGGGACTCTAACAATCCGATAGATCACATCATTGATTCTCTTTTTAATCAAATATGGACCTTCCCACTTCTTTTGAAGTTTCGGACACACACCCCGTTTCCGTCGAGGATTATAGAGCCAGACCAATTCCCCAGGTTCATAAGTGTTTCCTGTTGCTCGTGAGTCGTAGTACCTTTTCATCCGGTCACTGGAGAGTTGTAGTTTGTGGCGCACCAGTTCATGAATATTTTCGATCTTCTTCTGAAGATCTCCGACGTATCCTTCACCGGTTGCTATTTCACCAGGCTTGCTCCCATATATCAAATCGCAAGGTAATCTAGTTTCCCTACCAAAGAGGACTTTCGCAGGTGTCTGACCCGTAGATTCGTTGACAGCCGATCGGATAGCCATTAAAAATAGCGGAATATGTTTATCCCAATCTTTCTGATGTTCTGAGACCACTTTCGATAAATAATTTGCAATGGTTCGGTTCATTCGTTCAACCATTCCATCAGACTGTGGATGCATCGCTGTAGTTCTAGTTTTATGGATACCTAATCGTTTGCAGACTTCTTGAAATAGCTTGCTTTCAAAATTTCTTCCCTGATCTGCGTGCAGCTCCAACGGTACCCCAAAACGGCTAATGAACTCGTTGACCAGAATATCGGCCAAGCCAGGGGCTTCTTGGTTGGGAACAGGGTAGGCCTCCACCCATTTAGAAAAATAGTCCACCACAACGAAGATGTATTTATTTCCAGCCTCACTAGTTGGTAGTGGCCCCAACACATCTACGGCGATTCTTTCGAATGGACTTCCGACAAGGTATTGCTGCATCTCTGCTTTAGGTTTACGATTAGGTCCATTGCTAGCAGCACACGTCGTGCATTTGCGGCACCAATCTTTAACATCGTTGGAGCAATTAACCCAATAAAATCTATCCCGGACTTTTTGCAGCGTCTTTGTAATACCTAGGTGTCCTCCAGATATGTCATCATGAAGTTGTTTTAAAATTTCCGGCACCGTACTTCTTGGGACCACAATTTGTTTCTTGATTTCTGAGCCTTCAGGGTTTTCAACTATCCTTTTAAGGAGCCCACCGTCTAAAGTCAAAGAATTCCATTGGGCCCAATATGATTTTAAGACCGGAGAGGACGATGATACCTCTCGCCATAGGGGACGCTGATCCGTTCTTTTCCATTCCAGTATCTTCCTAATAACGGGATCGTTGTTTTGTTCTTCCTTCATTCTGGAGCACAAGTCGTCTGGCACCACTTTTATAAATCATGTCGAGTTCCTGTCAAAACCTTCTTCCTCATTCACGGACTCTACCCTTCATGGCAAGCAGCCACATCAAAACACATGCATTCCTCTCGCGCATCTGTCACAATCATCCGTCACATTCATCCGTCACACATCTGTCACCCGTTACAGTATGATACCCCTTACTGCGGCATGCAGGGCTCTGTCGCAGCGGACTACCCCTTCCCTTGCTACTCGTGGGAACCTTATGGATCCGAAAAAAATAAAAAAAAACAAACCGCCCACCCGTCAAGGGAGGCAATCCGGGGCTTCGGCTCCTACCATACCGCCCACCCGCGAAGGGAGGCGCAGTCCGGCTTTGGCCACCCAAACCACCGGTTTAAGGAAACCGCCCACCCCGACCGCAGGGTCGAGTGGAACCGGTAAACCCAAACAGGTAAGCCCTTCCTTGCAGGCGTATAGGGACCGGAGAGCGGCCTATCGTCTGCTTGAGAAGCTAAAGGACATACCCGAAAAGGAGATGTCAGAAAAGCAACTGGCCTCGAGGGATTGGGCTCAAGAGGTTGTTGCGAAAGCCGCCGCGCGACCCCGAGAAACTGTAGCTGAAACTGCAGCTAATCCAGCAGCTAAGCGACAGCGATCGGGAGAGCAAAGCGATCAAAGCGCAAAGAAGCCCAACATGGGACCCTCGCCCAAAAAAAAAGAGAAATTCACGCAGAAATCTCTGGCTGTCAGATACGAAGAGTGGTCAATAGGGGGACTCCGCAAGGGGGAGTGCTTTCACCCCTACTGTGGACTATTACCCTCAACGGCTTTCTCCAGAGAATGGAAAGGCTAGGAATCAAAATTGTGGCCTACGCTGATGATATTGCGATTATGGTTTCAGGCAGATTTCCAGAGACTTTGTCGGATGTCATACAGGGGGCTCTAAACGAACTCGTGCACTGGTGCAATAAATGCGGCCTAGGGATAAACCCGGGCAAAACGGAGCTAGTTCTCTTCACGAGGAGATACAAAATACCCTCCTTTCGCCTTCCCAATATAGGGGGCCAAGAAATAAAACTCCCCGAACGAGCTAGATATCTAGGACTTATCCTTGACCGAAAGCTGTTATGGAGAGAAAATATAGAGGAAAGGGTGAAAAAGGCGACAGTTGCGCTATACACCTGCAGAAGAACCATTGGCAAACAATGGGGTTGAGACCCAGTATTGTCCATTGGTTATACACGGTGGTCGTAAGACCAACACTCATGTATGGATCATTGGTATGGTGGCCAGCCCTATGTAAGGAGGTCAACCGGAAAAGGGTGGGAAGGGTACAGCGACTAGCTGCCGTTCTCATGACGGGGTGTCTTAGGACAACCCCGACAAAAGCCCTGGAAATGATCCTACATCTGACTCCACTAGACCTATATGGGAAGGAATGCGCGGCCAACGCCGCTCTCAGACTCAATGCAGTCTCACCATGGCCTAAGGTAAACTACGGCCACTCCAAGATTCTGAAGGAATTCAGTCTTATCTTAAACAACACAGACTACACGAAACCCACCCCGATGTTCGACCGCAAGTTCTCGGTGGACATCCCGCCCAAAGAGAAGTGGACGGCGAACCTAGTTAAGCCAAATGGGACGCTCTTCTATACAGATGGCTCAAAACTAGAGGGGAGAGTAGGAAGTGGAGTCTTCTCAGAGTCCCCACCCCTCAACCTATCATTCCGTTTGCCGGACTACTGCAGTGTATTCCAGGCAGAAATGGTAGCTATTAATGAAACAGCAAAATGGGTACTTCAAACCGGATTCGAGTCCAATGAAATATCTATTCTAAGTGACAGCTAAGCTGTCATTAAGTCTCTAAACTCAGTCTACCTGACCTCCAAGGCGGCTATACAATGCCGTAAAGCCTTGGATGAGCTGGCGACTAAAGTAAGAGTCAATGTTGTCTGGGTACCCGGCCACACGGACATAGCAGGCAACTGTAAGGCGGATGAGTTAGCAAGAGCTGGTACGACGCTCACGACTATATCCGCTAATACAAGACCAGGGGCACCTATCGCTGAACGAAGATTGCTCCTCCGGAAAGAAATATTCCGCCAAACCAACCTGAGGTGGCGGGAAGAAACTTCTTGCAACTCGTCAAGACAGATATGGCCAGAGCTTAACCTGCGACGCACAAAAGATATTCTATCTCTCTCCAGGAAATCCATGGGAAACGCGATTGCGGCCATCACTGGACACTGGCTTGGAGGATGCCATGCTGCACGCATGGGAATTCCACAAAGGAATGACTTTTGCAGAAGTTGTCAAGACGAAGAGGAGGAAGAGACGATGGTCCACCTACTCTGTCACTGCCCTGCCCTATCCAGGCAAAGATTTTCTGCTCTGGGACAGCCCTATTTTGACAACTTATCCGATCTTCAGTCGGTTGGTATCAAAAGCATCATGCTGTTCATTGACAGCAGCTACTGGTTCTCACGATAGTGGTGGGGGTGGCAACCACCCCATACGGCATCACAACGGGCCTCTGGCCTAAGTGGGTTCCATCCCGAACCACCGTGTTAACCTAACCTAACCTAATACCCTTTCGTTTATCAGCAGAAACAGATAGTTACCTGCCTATGTTATTACTTACCTGTACATTTACTTACCTCTACATTCCAGGAATATTACATAACGGTTTACGAGATCAATGGATCATATAGGTAAAAATAATTAGTATCTTTGTAATTAAATAATATTTTCACTGGCAATACGATTAGGATTTGTCTGAAAGATTTAGTAGAAACCTAAATAATCCATCAAGTGATCAGGTATATACTGATTACAATCTACATAAATAGATTTGAATTCCATTTTTAATAATATTTATTATATAGAATACATCTGTTTTGCAAAATTCATAATAAAACGTTTCTACGAAAATAAATTGGCTGAGTTAATTGTGGTTCAAGCCGTAACCAAAGCGGCAACAGTGTTGAATATTCGCCAATAAGATTTACATTGGCCTATGCCGGCCACGCTGCATAATAACTGTGACCCGCTCTATAGAAAGCAGTATTATGTAGGCTGTTAAGTGTAGAAAATTATACTTAAAATTAAAAAAAAAGCAATCTGCACGACTAGATTTCAGAAAAGAAAAACTTTTGATATTGGTTTTAAAAATAAACAATACTAAAAAAAATGTGTAACTTTGATTTTGATTACAATTAAACGACATAGATTCAACATTCGCTGGAAAAAACATTTCATTAGTTTTCATGCATTTTATAGTTAATTGAAAAACATTGAAATATAGCTTTTAAACTGCTTTTGCAATTATATTTTATTACGTATTTCACCGGAGGTTTGTAGTGGAACAATAATTTTATTTTAGTTTTTCAACAAACTCTTTTATGTGCTTTAGTTATTCAAAATAAAATCTTTAAAAACGTAATTAAAAATTAACCAAATTATGTTGCTAATTATGCATCATGATGACTTTTGACGAAATGCCTGGCCTCGTGCAAAAATTCATAAAGAGTTTTCCCCGAGTCGAACTCAAGCCACAGATAGTATATACGCTATTACTGTAAAATTAATAAAGCGCTGCTCTACAAAGCTTAGGGTTTTAATTTATTCTACTTCCATTTTTAAATGTAAAAATTATATACAGATGGCGTAACTGCAGAACAAAAAATATATGGATACGTGATTGAGTTTTGTGTTTTATATGACTGCAGTAAAATATGAAATGTTTTAATTGAAATTATCATGTACGTCAGAGAAAAAGAATATGTTTTTGCTTATTTTTACATAGACAAAAACACTACAAACGAAACTAAATTGAAATTGTCTGAACTAATTTTTATATAACAAAAAGAATAGTTTTGCAAAAAAAGATATTACAAATGTATCAATATTTGCCTATAAATTTAAAAGGGAATATTATAATTTTGATAATGTTTAACAGTTTAACTAATTTGTATTAATATATATTTGATGTTGATAAATATTTGTAATTATTTAAATGTTTCTTATACAGGGTGATTGATTAGTGTAAGGAAGCTAAGTAGATCTGTTATAGTAAAATTTACAAAAAAAAGGTTAATAAACAAAAATTTTAGCCAGTTTTAAACTCCACATTTTAAAATTAGTTCAAATGTTACAGGGTGTTCCATAAGATGGTGGCACACCAAACTTATGTTTTTTTTTTAAATGGAACACCCTGTATTTTATTTTAAATTTAGAATCTGCTTAACTTCCACATCACAACAATGTAAAGTTTTAGTATGTTATACCGGGTACAAGCAACGGCTATCCAAAAACTGTATCAAATACAACTGTTAGATTATTGGATTTCATAAAGAAAATCACATAGCCCATGATATGTTATATTTTGATAGATCTGGTAGCTATGGATATGTGTTGTAATTATATAGTTGAAAATAAATATACTTTTGAACTGCAGTCTATAATTTAACTGAAGTTGAATATTTCCATAAACTGTTCCAAACTGCAAGTAATTCAATAGGTTATGGGCCCAGAATATCACTATTGAAGTTCTGAAGGAAATTTCAACACAATTTGACTGAACTGCAAAATAAGTAATATAAATATTATCAACTGACAGAATCATATCTTTGACACTCAAACAAATTGTCAGAATATGTCGGAAAAGTTTGAGCCAGCGAGAATCGTGAAATTCGATGGAAGAAATTATCAGCTCTGGAAATTCAGTGTCTCCATAGCATTGAAGTCGAACGACCTTATGGAAATTGTCAACGGCAAAGAAAGGAAACCTGAAGAAAGTGAAGAAAACAAAGTCCTAGTTAGGAGATGGGATCAAAGAAACAATCAAGACATGGTTTTATTTCTTACTTCCATTTGCGAAGAACAACTTAATCAACTAGTTAATTGTGAAACTGCTACTGAAATGTGGAATAAACTTATCAGCATTCATGAGCAGAAAACAGATATATCCAAACATGTCGTGTATCAAAAGTTTTATGATATACGCATGAATGCCGGAATGAACATTGCTACATTTATTTCCGAAATAGAATCTCTAGTAAAACAATTAGAAGAGATGGGAGAAAAAATATCAGAAGTAGCCAAAATTTCAAAAATTATAAACAGTTTGCCAGCTAAGTATGATATGTTCGTTACGGCATGAGATTCTGTAGACCCATCAAAGCAAACACTGACTGATCTGATTGCTCGCTTGATGAAAGAAGAACAGAGAAACTCCATAAAAGATGAAAGTGAAGCCACTCTTGCTCTACAAGTAGAATCAATGAAATTGAATCCAAGTGCTACACTGACTTCTAGAAAATAGAATATACAGAAGCTGAAACAGAATGTCCAGAGAATGTCCAGACAGAAAACGAAATAAAAGTGGAAAATCACGAGAACAACCAAGTGAAGCTAGAATAAATTCAAGAAATAAATATGCCGAAGCCCTAATCTGTGATTTTTCATTGTTAATAGAAGAATTTCAAGATGACCAAGAAACTTGGTTAGCAGATTCAGGAGAAGGGGTTAATTGTGTTTTCACCCTGAATGGTTCACTTCACTGAAACCAATCGAAAATGATATCGTTGTTCGAGTTGCTGATAATAAAATAATCAAACCCGTGAGCATAGGTGATATCAATATAAAGGCCTATGTTAATGGTGAATGGAAGAAAAAGATCCTTACCGATGTTTTATACATACCAGAATTGCGAAGAAATCTCCTATCAGTCGGAAAAATTACTGCAAAAGGATATACAATGGTAGCTAAGCATGATAAATGTGAATTCTTAAACGAGGTAGGTGAATTATCCTGTATGGGTATAAAACAAGGAAATATGTTCAAAATGATGATTAAAATAAATTCTCATTATGACTGTAACTCGGTCACCGTCAGCAGTTTAAATTTGTGGCACGAGAGACTTGGACATATTAATTTGAAGACTATTAAAGATACCATTTAAAAAGGGGCAGTAGAAGGAGCAAAATTTCATAACGAAGATGATGAAATTGACACATTTTGTGAAGGCTGTCAATTTGGCAAGCAGACCAGAAGATCATTTTCAGAAAATAGTCAACATAGAAAATATAAAATATAATACAGGGTAAGTCAAAATGCTAGTACATTATTTTCTTGGTAATTTTAAATAGAACACCGTGTATTCTATATCACTATCGAAAAGTACTAATGTCATACTTTAAATTTTATAAAGTACTCCCTATACCTAAAGTTAAAGTTATCAGTTTTCTAGATATTTTTATTTTTTCATCAAAGTATTCATTTGGTAGGTAGGTATTTTAACCAATAATTATTTGTGAGTTGGCCCTGATTGCTTTCTCAGAAACTCACAGTTTTACATTATTGTTCAATAATTTAATTTAATTAATTAATTTAATTAAGTTAATGTTTAATTTAGTTAAAATTAATTAATTTAAACTACAAATTTATTATAAAAAAATAAGAAAATAATAGGAAAAATAAGAAAAGGCCTTTTATGGAACAGAAAATAATATGAATTATTCGTTTTTAATTACATAACTTAAATTAATACAAGAATTAAAATATTTTACAAAAATTATCTGACAACTTGTATAGATGTTCTTCGTACCGGGTAACAATGTAGTTGATCCATAACTTTAGTGTGGAGAATTATATCCTGAATCTTGTCAACGCCGTTGTTAATAAAAGTTTGTTAATAAGGTGACAAAATTGTTCATTCCAACGATTTAAGCATACAGCTCAGTGATTGGTGATTGTTATTGTTAAAATTTCATTATTGATGTTGAGTTAAAACACTTAAAATTTTATACATAATTCGAAAATGTCCTCAAATGCACACAGATCACATAGTCTTACAATGCCACTTTTTCTGATAATTTAAACGTATTAACTTAGTCCTTAATTTCAATCGACTGACTGATTATCCTTGACTGCCTAAAATTGACTGATGTCCTTGTTAGACTGATCGTCACGACCTCCAATAAAAGGTCTTTATATATGTTCTAAGCTTCCAGAAAGTTCTTGAATGTTCTAGGTAGCTAATAATTTTCTAGAATATTATTTCTATCTCTGTCTTATCTACAAACAACTAGACATACTCGCAACGTCTAATCCTCAGAAATGTATAGAACAAATATGTCTGTCTTCTTTTATCACATAATATAATTAATGTCTAAAACAGTCTGGTAAGTTTAAGTAAATTGTTTGCCTACAAAAATATGATATTAGTAAAATTACACAATAAAAATTATTTCTAAGTTAAAATTTTATTTAATACAAATACATTAATTAATAGTGCAATATTTAAATAATTCTAGTTTCGTTTTTTTACACTTTCCACATATACAGTGTGGAAATCCGATATCAACTTGAACAAATAATTAAAGAATAAGGATGATACTTTGTACAATCCCGCCAATGTAAAACTAACCATTCACTCCCCCAGCGAAATTTTTCAGAGCTTGTTATTGGTTAGTATTCATGAGAAAATAATAGGTAACAGTATTTCTATGAACTCATATCGTTTTTTCCTAATTTTTTAGATTATACACTTTTTATGAGAAGCGACTTTTTTATATTGTAATTGATTATTTGTACTGAGAAGGGTAACATCAAATTTTATTTTGGTTTTATTATTATTTTCGGAAACGTCATAATTTGAAATATTGAATTCTGTAATAGTTTAAGTGTAGATAAGAAGTGTAGTGATAGTGAGTAAGAAAGTTGGTTGCCGGGGATCGGAAGTTTGACAGTTAGTTGAAGGAGAAATAAAAAAGTCAAGAGTTTTTAAAAGAGAGTTTTTTTGTTGGTGATTTTAAAGAAGAAGTAAAAAGTTATAAAATTACAATTTAATAAAATTTAAAATCAAATAAAACACGTTTTAAATAATAAAAAAATAAAGAAGATAGTTATATTTAAAAAATTATTAAAATACAGAAAGCTGTACCAGTGTGATGATTTTTTGTTGAAAAGAGAGTTTGTAACATTTGATGACTGGAGATTTGAGAAAAGAAAATTAAATAGTTTGTTGTCAATTGAAAAGTAAATGTATGTAAAATTAAAAAAGTAAACAACAAACGGCATAAAATAAAATTTGTATTGGGAAAAATAAAAGTATCGGAAAGTGGACCTTTGGAGAAGTTGATGGTAATCTGGTGTTCGTAGAAGAAGTGAGAAGAATATTGGGAATTAAAGGAAAATAAGCGGTAGTTAAAGTTAGTTCAATTAGATAAGATTGTTAAGTAATTAATTAACACTAGATAGGTAGCAGATAGGGATTAGTTAGATAGGAATTTGTTAAGCATTAGTTGACTTTGGAATTATTTAAAATTCAAAATAATAAAAAAAATTAAAATTAAGTTGATGTTGGAACCCTACCCTATGAATAATTAGTAAATTGAAAATTAAAATTCAAAATTTATTTCTTTATTGAGAATAATCAAATCATCTCAGTACATATAGACAAATATTAATATTAGATATAAGCAGCACCTTCTAGTTTTTATTAAAAAGTGAATTATAACATCATACATCTAATTACTGTTTGTTTTTCTATTCATTGAATGCCAGACATTTTCCGATATTCAGTTGAAAGTCGAGGATATACCAGTATACTACATAAATTTTGCTAGTAATCTGATACTGTATGTGATGAACGCAGTCCAAGCCTGGTCAGCTTCAGTCATATTTTACGAAATATGTAACAATGAAAGCGGTAGAACATGATTTAGGTCACAGCAATATTCCGGTAGCCAACGATCTGGTCCTTTTGAAATATTACCGATCCATAATGCCGGCAAGTGACCGCTTCGGACATATGCTAGCTTACTTATTGACAGTATATCAGTTCGATGATCCTTTCGATCGGGTTTCGTTATACTGGAATTGTGCGTTTAGCATGTACATTATACAGTGCGTCTTTAAAATAATACATAAATTAATTATTGATAAAATAAACAATAGTAATTAAAATTTTTGTTTTCCTTTTTTCTACGGTAAAGATTTCATTATGTCAGGTTCTCCGAATGTCTATTCGGGTAGTGATAAGGTTGATATGAGATTTTACACAGAGGGTGGCATATCTTGGGAAAGCCACAAACAAAGGACAATTAATTCTTATTTTTACTCAATAGTTTCTTCAATTTACTTTTTCCACAAACGTGTTAAAAATTCCATAGAAGCCTTAAAAAATGTCACTTTATGGCAATGAGTGCCTTAAAATGTTTATTGCACTGCTGTCAAAAGTGAATTGTCAGATGTTCAAAAAAAAAGGGCAAAATATTTAAATTTTTTTTATTAACATAAATATTAATAGTACAATTTGTGCAATTTGACAAATTAATTTCTTGCACTGCTGTTTTACCATTTTCCATGGCTAAGGAAGAATGATGCGTAGAAATAATTGAATTTCCAGTCGAAGTTGAGGCCACAATTTCTTCGGATGATTGTTGTTGGATTGATGTTGTTGGTAATGTTCGCTGCTTCGTCAGCAGTTTTTGGGCAATCAAATTCTTATTTTCCAAAGAATCCTCTATGTACCCCTCAGCAACGTTAAAAGATCTCCACCACCCATGACGCTTAATTGTCGTCAAATTTGCGCCAGCATCGGCAAGTAAGGTCGCTGAAGACCGGCGAAAACAGTGTCCTGTATAAAGGTTCGGATTTGGAAGTTCCAAAAATCTTGCTATAGCAGCAGGAATTTTTCCAAACGAAATAATCCAACCAGATTTCTGGTACATTTACCTTTCACGTATTTCAAGAAAAATCGCCTGTGTCCGACATTTTTGCTGGTCGAAGAGCCACATATTTTCGATAAATATTCAAATTAATTTTTTCAATAATAGTAAAACTTCGTGAAACATTGGTTTTAGTATCTGGTATTTTAGTAATTAATAAAGTACCCATATCTTCCACATCTTCAACAGTCAATTGACAAAGTTCCTCCCTGCGGCAAGCACCAAATATTCCCAAAATCACAACTACTTTCATTAGAAGATACTCATCGTCTAATGCAGACTTCAAAAACTGTTCAATTTGGACTTTGGTCCAGGTTTTTTTATTTCTTTGGCCGGTAACCTTCTGCTTGACGCTGTAAATACGCGATAATCTTAAAATATTTGCTGATATCTACGTCGCCATTTATACGTAACATAGATTTGATCATCGAATAATTTGACCACAGAGATGATGCCTTCCTAAATACATTTTAAGTATATTTTCCAGAAACGCCTTTCGCTTCACACCATTTCTGATTATAGGCTATATCGTATTGAACCCTGGATTTTCTCGGCAACAAATCGAGGATTGCTCTATTGGCCGCCACCTCTATGCCTTCAAATGTATCATTTTCATTATTTTCTTCTATTTTAAGAAAACTCTACAACCTTATCTGCGTTTTAAATAAAACTAACAAACGGGTGACATATGCATCAAAACATTTGTAAACAATTATATCAACAATGGTTGCTAAGGTCCGTAATATACGATGCAATTTAAAATTATCTCCTTTGGATGTATTAATGCAGGTTGTTAAAATTTAATTCAAACTGTATAATTATTTTATTTGAACGTTTGTAGAAAAAATATTGTATGATATACGTATTAAAAGTATCTTTTGAGGCACTCATGTGAATTGCAGAATTCGCTTCGCTCTTTTTTTATCTAATTTAATAACATTATTTATCGCCAGCGCGGTGGTCTTGCTATAGGTAATCCTTTATACCCTCTATTAGCTGATCTTTTCTTGGAACATTGGGAAAATTCTCAAATATCTAGTAATTTACTTAATCCTTGCCACCCATTTAAAAAGATTATACATTGGTTTAGATATGTTGATGATGTTCTTGCATTTGTTGATGGGTCAGTTGATGATGCCAATTTAATTTTATCTGAATTAAATAACATTCACCCCTTCCTCAAATTTACTCTGGAAGTTGAACTTAGCGGTAGATGAAATTTTCTAGATTTGTCTCTAATTCCTCAAAACTCAAAATGTCTGCTCTACATTCCTATATACCTAGGTTATTAAATATTCCAATGTCTGATGAATCATATAACGACAAGGTAAAAATACTCAATCAGTTAGCTACTGCAAATGGTTTTCCTGTTAACACAGTTCGGACAGCTATTCGTAAAATACTTAAAACTAAAGAAATTAGCTTATAGCGCAGAACATCACAGCTTGCCAGCTGACACTACCTTTAGATATTTGGGTCGTATTTCTCATAATATTTCTTCTATTCTAGAGGAATATGTACCTAATTTAAAAATAGCATTTAAGTGTCAGAAGACGATAAAATCTTCTCTTTCCACAAATAAAGATAAACTTAATAAATTGTCTAAGATAGGCATTTATAGACTTAATTGTGCTGATTGCTCTGCGTCATACGTGGGTAAAACAACTAGACCCTTAGGTACCCGCATTAAAGAACATCTCTCCAGAACAGATAAATCTCGTTTCGGACATCACATCAAATTCAACAACCATCAGTTTCACCAACCAAAAATAGTAAATTGTTACACAGTATACCAGCTAATAATTTTATGAAAATGAACTTGTTGGAAGATCTGGAAAGATTGAGAGAGCTTAAAGCTAATCCTAGTTACTGTTGCAACACGCAAGTTAATCAAAATACTAAATTCAAACCGTTATTTAAATTTTTCTGGGTCAGTTAGGTTATAATCCAATCATTCTTATTAATTTTTATCAATTTTTAGCTTTGATTTAATTTCATTTTACAATCTATTTTACAACTTTAATCTTATTTTATCGATTGTGTGTTTTAACAGTCACTTCCAATTTCTTTCTTTTATATGTTTTTTATTTGAAGTACTTTAGGTGTAGTTTTAGTCATAATTCCGGTTTGATTTTATTGTTTATACATCCTATTTACGGTGGTTAATTTTAATTTTTACATTGTTCTTGTGTCCACCTTTTTATATAATTTGTTAGTTTTTACTCATTTATTTGTGTTGATGTGTCTGGTTTCTACGATGTTTTGTACGTTTTATACATTTCTTCTTAGTGGTTTTTCTCCTTTTTGACGTAAGTTTTAACAACAATATTCTTACTTTATTTTTCTTACCATTAAAATCTATTTTAGGAGAAACTCTGATGATGGCTTTGTAAGCTGAAAGTGCTTAGTTTCAATATTTACAGTTTACTTAATATAGACTTATTAAAAAACTTTAAAGCTTTTTAAGAATAATAAAAAACTCTTCGTTTTAACAAAACTTCCAATATTTATTTAAAAAATTGCTTTTTTAAACTTAATGACAGCCTTTTCGCTAGACTTATCATCGAAGAGTTTTTTATTATTCTTAATAAGATGGACTTCCAAAAAGTAAGGGTTAGTACAATCAATTTAATTAAAGTTTTTTATTCAAAATACATTTTTTCATTCTCCTACATTGATATTCATCAGTTACAAGCAAGATTACATATTATCTTAATTGTTACTTGAAAACAGTTAATATAGTCTTTCAAAGGAAGTAAAAATGTGTAGTTCTATCTGTTTCACTACCTTTATTACAAATCTTTCCACACAATTAACAATAAAATTTTGTTAACATTTAATTATTACTTAGTAATACTTTTAATGTCTTTCAGGAATTTTCTTTAGCTATTCAATTATATTTTGATGTGGTTATACTAGAGTTACTTTGTAATGGAGAAGCTACAGATTCTAAACAAGTTGGGTAAGTACTACTAACTTATTTCTATTTTATGAACAAGATAGTGTAATTATTTAATGGTTTAAATTTTAATTTTGTGTTTGAATAAGCATTCTCAATCTCTTTTTTGATATTCTTTAATTTAAAATATTTATTATGCATAATTTGGTTACTTTAAGGTACGTTATGAATTAAATCATTAGTTGTAATTTGGTTGAATTTAAATAAAAAAGAAATGTTTTTGTACCCTTAAAAAATATTTTAGTTACAAATGTAATGTCGTTAAATAGAGAATTAAATTCTCCTTCTAATGAGGTGTCGCATTATACCGATTTCTATTTAAAAAAATTAACGATTACGTCACTACACCCACACTGGTGACGTCATCCTTACTCCATGTAGGTTATAAGATGGGTATTTTAAAACAAAAATCGACCTGTTTCGGGATTACCCTCAAAACTCGACTATTCTCGAAATAATGATAATATTCCATAAATTAGCCGTCCACTGTACAGTCGGCTTTAGAATAGCATATACATGTTAAATGTGAATTTCGTTTACCTACCGAAGTTATAAAAACGCCCTTCTTAAACAACATAGGAATGGCAATTTTTAAAACGCCTACAAGGGTCGGTCATATACCTAATAAATAGGTTTTTTTCGCATTTTTACACTGATATAATAAAAAAAGGGATATTTTAATCCCAAACAAACATTTATTATCGAGGGTTCCAAACTAAGTGAAGATGTGGGCGTGGACAACTGTTTAACTGATTTCAAATTTATTATTATTTAAACCGTGTGATTGGTTATACACATAAATAGGCCGTCTATTCAATGTAAGCGATTTGAGTTTGAAAATGTATATGCTATTCTGAAGCCGATAGTACATACATATGATTTATTTGCTATTTGAGTGATTATTTCTAAACTGGACCATTGTATAGTAAGCAAAAGAAATAAAAGTTGAGTAGGTATAGTTAATTAAGGTTTTAATTTATTTCTTTATTTAATCACTGGAGTTCCAGTATATCATAACAATATATTTATTAATATTAAAGCTACATTTTTGCCAACTCATTAAATAAATATAAATGCTTAAGTTTTTTGAAACCAAAATATACACAAATGACTTAATATGATGGACTTTCATTAAATAAGGGTTGATACAATAAATTGATAAAATGTATATATGAACTGTTACAGTGCGCACGCAATATAAATGGTAATTGGAAAATTTAGATATTTATTAAATTTGTTAGTTGTTGTAATAGGGAAACGTGGGGAGGGTTGATACCCGTTTTTTGAAACGCATTTTCCATATGAAAATAATGCATCAAAAATTATGAAATTTGGCATAAGCATAGAATTATACTTCGAAATAATTCTATATGAATATCAAAGCAAATATTCAATATAAAACTTATCAAATCTTTATTTTTTTTATTTTTATCTTTGTAACAAAGCTCCCTATACATGGGAGGTATGATACGGGCATAAGGGAGGATTGATACAACATTCTGAAAATACAGTTTTTATTGCCATTTTTGTAATATCATTTTAATTAACGTTGTCGAACTATGTGAAGTTTATGGGAAAACTCAAATTGCGGTTAACTCGTGCAGTACCTCCTACACTGCACGGATGAGGCAATTTTACAGCATCATCAGCAGGTACCATCGAAACATCTTCAGCGGCTGGGAAAACGAAATGGTAACCGGGTTGCGAACGCCTTATGAAGTTAACAAGGTAGTCCCCATTCGGTTCAATGTCCCGGACCTGCCCAACGTCATATTTATGGGATTTCTTTGTGAGAAATTTCACCAGAATGAAATCATCTTTTGCGATTATGCCATTGGCAAAACTTTTTTCATCTAGGTCTTCTGTGATTTTAGTTTCTATATCGGTTAATTCAGAAGAGCCTGTAGATGAAACCGTTGAGGAACATCAATCAGAATCGTTAGTTAAACACAATTTTTCCTTTTTTATATTGGCGGCTTTGTTACGGATGAGAAAACCCTTTTCTTGGCGAATTATGCATCTTTTTTTTTCCCGTCTTATTGAACAATCTTCTTTTATTTCTTTCATGTTAGGCGTGTCTGTAAGAATTTTTGTTCTGGTAGGTTTTCGTTTACCTTGTGTTTTTCGAGGTGGAGCGCTTGGATACGGACGGACTTGCTCTGGTGTCTTCAAAGATGTAACAGCATTTTTTGGCGGAGTAAAGTGGGTTGCTTCTATATTCGTATCTGACGTGGAAGGTCCAGCAATAGCTTCGTCTTCGTTACCCGGCTCAATGGGGACATGGTTTACAGCTTCAACTCTTATTTGCTATACCAGTATTGGGTCTGTCAGTCACAGAAGCAGAAGCAAAACCAGCATCTGAAAGTATGTTTGGATTGTAGGGACAAATTCCCGTATGTTCAAATCTCTTGGTAATATTTAAAGGAGTGAAAGCCCTTTGATGGGCTCGACCTGCCAGTGTTGGTATGTTTTTCAAATTTAACGTCTGTCCAGGATTATTAACCATGAATGAATCAGACTCCTGATTGAAATATGTTTTGAACGGTCCATACACGGACACATCCAGCTTATGGCTAGTGTGTGGCGGTAGAGTAAGTAGAATTATTCCATTATTCTTGCAAATGTCAAGTCCATTTGGAGACATATCACTGTTATGGTTATCCAAAATGAGCAGAACTTTGTTGTCCAAGGAACGTTTAACAAATTTAATAAAATGCGTGAGATATTTCTTAAAATTCTCCTCAGTCATCCAACCACTGGCATGTGTTACAGCTAAAGAAAATTTTTTCTTGGGAAGATGAAGAAGAGTGGCACCGAATTTCCTGTAGCATTGGCAGCACAACACATAGTGACAGTAGTTCCTCGCTCTGCTGAAGTAACTTTTGCTACTTGTTTCTGCCCCTTCTTCGAGATAATCTTCCGTGGTTTGTGAGATGTTTGAACACCTGTTTAATCGCAGTTGTAAATTGCAGAAGGTTTAAAGCTGTGGTGGACCATTACTTCACGAAGCAATTAGAAAAACTCTCCTACTGTGTGTTTGTTGAATGCGGTGGACCGGCTTAGACTTGTCGCTTCTGGAGTTCCCAAGGATAAATAATTATTACGGGCCATGAACCCTCGCAACCAGTCACGCGAGGCAGCTTTTTTATTTGTCCAAGTTGCAGGTGCGAGTCCATTTGCTAAAGCAAAGGAGTAGGCAAGTTCCCGGGTTTCTTTCATAGTTAGTCATAATTCATGTTTGCGGCTTTAAGCAGATATTCTCCCAGTAACTTTTCCTGTTCCTTATTGAAAATTTGTGAGGTATTGTAATTTGGCTGGAATTATTCAAATTCCCCATTTCTTCTTAATCTTTCCACATATCTTCTCAGAGTCATCTTATCAATTTCGTATGTTTTTGCAGTTGTACGTAATTTACTTCCATTGACAACCTCCCTTACTGCTAGTTTCATCCGATCAGGTGACACGGGAACTCTTTCAGTCTTTCTTGTCCACTTGAAAGGCATTTTCTGTGAAGA
The DNA here is from genome assembly GCA_035357415.1 of Ophraella communa. Classification (NCBI taxonomy): domain Eukaryota; kingdom Metazoa; phylum Arthropoda; class Insecta; order Coleoptera; family Chrysomelidae; genus Ophraella; species Ophraella communa. The sequence goes on from CM068982.1 coordinate 20,054,366, forward strand.
AATACATATCTTTGGGAATTGTTCACATATGAAACAAAACTCGTGAGAGAACGTGGGAGCGTTAATACATGTATCAACCCTCCCGAATTAAAATGTATCAAACCTCCCATGGTTACAAATTTGGAGCAATTAACCGACACATTCCATTAATGAATGCTTTGTTACTTTCGTTGCTAGATTAACATTTGTACAGTAATAATATTTATTATTTAACAGTCATTAAAATGTGTGGTGAGTAAAAAGTGTATCATTTTGTTAGCTAAATGAGTTTAATTACTAGTTAAGTCAAGAATTTATATTTTCTTTTGTGCGACAATTTCACAATTAGGTGCATTTGCACGGTATAACAATAATTTTCTATCATAAAATATAGTACGAAATATGCAATTTTCTATAAAGTGGGTTTACTTGAGGTTGGCACCGGTGTCACTGCCAGCCGGTGGATAAGAAAAGGATCGTTTCTATGGTAACGCAGCATAAACTAGAGATAAAGTAAAATACCTAGAAAACTTTGGATTATTTTTAAATTGTGTTAAAGCAAGTACGTTATAATTATTTTAAAGATAATAAATAATTAAAACAACCCAATCTCAAACATAGAAAAAAATCGAGAGATTTACTGACACAGTAATCATGTCCATCGATCTAAAGGGACTTCAAGGATCAATGAACAGAGTGGTGGAAGTTAGTGAAATATATGACAGTGGATGAATATGAAAAAGACCATATATATTGTTATCTATAAAAATAGTCACATGAAAGGCTAGCTGCTGATAAATAACAGACTCATCCGAAGAGTTAACAGGTATGTCTATTTGGGACCAAATATTAACGAAGAATTAAACCACTCGGTTGAAATAAAATGTTGAATTGAAAAGGATCGAGTCATATTTCTTAAAATGGAAAAATTATTCAAAAGTGAGGACCTGTCTTTAAACACCAAAACGTGGATGCTCAGGTGCTATGTGTTCTCAACTCTTCTATACGGCGTTGAGTCGTGGACATTGTCTGAGTCATCTTGCAAAAAATTAGAAGCCTGTGAATTCCGGCTCTATTGGCGCGTTGTGAGAATTTCTTGGGTGAACCATGTTACTAATGAAGAGGTACTACGTAGAATGAAGAAGGAAAAAGAAATCCTTTAATACGTTAAAAAACGTAAAGTTGAATACCTCAGCCACATCATGAGAAATATTGAGAAATGCCGGCTTTTACATCTTATACTCCAAGGAAACCTTTGAAGTAAGAGGAGTGTGGCTAAATAAATTGTGGGTTAATTCCGTGCATCGGTGAATAAAGCTTGTCTAGCCATTATCCTCGCCAATATCCGTAACGGATAGGTACCAACAGAAGAAGAAAAAGGTGAAAAGAATAATACCAAAATCTAGCATTTAATCAGTCATAAGGTCCATATAAACACTATTGAACTATCATACTTACCTACTATTCACAAAATTTACTAATTCTAACTCTGTTGTGCTGCAGATTACAAATAAATAAGGGTTGTCAAACAAAAAAGAGTATAGTCGCTGTAATCGTAAGCTCTCTCGAGCAAATAAAGTTAAAAAAAATAAAAACTTCATCAATTACTAAAGAATTTTTCCTAAGTTAATGACTTTTAAAAATGCAGTGTGTGCCATATAAAATAAGAATTGAGACACATTTCAAAATAAAAAATATTTACTTTAGTATTTAATAAAGTCTGTTTTGGGTAATGTCTAATTTATTTACCGAAAATATATATTATTGCATGGAAATAAAAAAAGTAAAATTTTAAAGAAAATCTCACATCTCTACTTTTTAACCAATAATTGTCTTAATTTTGACTCGTTACCATGTCAATTTAAAAAATTTACGGATTTTTTTTCGTGAAGCCATAATATTTAAGTGGAAATATTTTGACAGCTAAAACGATATTGAACGCTGAACCCCACAAGGTTAGGTTAGGTTAGGTTAGGTTAGGTTAGGTTAGGTTAGGTTAGGTTAGGTTAGGTTAGGTTAGGTACAGACCACAGACAAATAAAAATATAATTAAGTATATTTCTCTATGGTGCAGAAGCTTAAACAAGTAATTATGAGGCTTTGTGACAGACTTCACATTGGATTAGTTATTATTTTCCAAATTATAGTGTGAAATTTTCTTAACAAATACCATGCAAGCTTAAATTATTCCTGGAAATTTTCTTTTGGACACGAATAGTTTAAGAAAATTGATTAATTGACTTTCAAAATATTCGTTCCCTTAGAAAAATTTCAGAAAATTATTTAAGCTCTTGTGATATTATATTATAAGTTAAAATCATATTATAATATATTAAGATTGATAGCTAAGGTACAGTATAAATAAAATGTAAAACTTACCTCAGTATGCAAATGTGAAAGGATATCAGGATAATTTTCATTAATATTTCAGCTACTTTTCTTTATTGCTTTTAAAGTATTCGGTATAATAATCTTAAATGTAAAACATTCAAATAGATGAAATGTATTTGACAACTTTATCTTGGATAGGATCCTGTAGTATTATTTCATAACAATCATGCAAGTCCCAATTCATATAGCTTTCCCTGGAAGAATCTAAAATAAGAAGAATATAGTTAAAACTATTAGTTTAATTCATATGTTTAATAAACAATTGTGTAATTTAGGTAGTTAAATGTTTAAATATTAGTTATAAGGAGGAAGTACTCACATTGTGACATGTAAACATTTTGTAGTCTTCGATAACAGATATATATTCAGCCAAACCTCATAACCTGAGAAATACCTAAAAACATAAAAACTGTGTAAATAAATGCTATCAGACAAAGGTGAAATCAATGTATAAACTATATACGGACAGAGTAACCCTATTTCATTATCAAAACTCAGGTAGTGGCTACTTGAAAGACTATTTCAACAACAGTTGATAAAAGTTCATGTGAGACAATTTAGTTAGAGAAAATGTATGTAAATTAGTAATTTAAGTTTTTACATTAGTTATAAGTTTGTTAATCTTTGATAATACGAAAAGATCTAATTTAAATAAGTACTTATAATAGTTAATATCTGGTTCATATGATAAATTAAAATAAAAATCTTAATTTTCATTTTTTTAAGTCAAGTTAGTATTTAAAAGTTATAATAGTACTATCTTACGAGATTTATGCATAGATTGATATTCATTTTACGTTATTTGCTCAAATTTATATAAATTCAAGGAGATTGACATGCCCAAAATTAGCATATTTCAAGCATCAATTTTATAGGGAAAAACTTATTAAAAAATAATTTTTATGAATGTAAAAATACAGATTTTTTTATATTATCAAAGAAACAGTCAAAGATGTAAAAAGATTTTATCATTTTATGAAAATTTAGGTTGAATTCTGCAAATCGAAACAATTGATTTCCAATTTTATGTCATTAATGTCATAATTAGGGAAAAGGTATAAAAAGGCCGTGCATTTTATTTTTCACTCTCTTATTGCTCTCTGACTACGTTAATTGGTAATTAATTGGTACAATAACCTCATTGTTAATCAAAAGTTGAGTTTAATTAAATTATTTAACAAAAATATTATCAGCAAAGTAATTAAATAGTATCGAAGTACTTACCAAAAAGTTTGATTGATTAAAAAAAATCCAGATTCTAGTAAGATTTATAAGATTCGTTTCATCGCTGTTGGATATTCAGCTGAGCGGACATTTTGAAAAGCAGATGTTCTGGGAATCATGTAACTAGCACGGAACCAACAGCATTGACATCATTTCCAACGGAGAAGACAGTTATACAAGGTACGTGCTTTAAAAACTATTTATTTGTGTACGCATGAGTATATAAAAGGTGTTAAAGATAAATTCCTGCATGTAATAAATAATTGAAAAAAATTATTAGTTTTATGTAGAAATAGTATAAAATAATTCCTTAATTATAATTGAATGTTTTATAAAGTATTCAAATTGAGTTTTCTTGAATCCTACCCAAGATAAAGAGTCGGGTTTTAAAGTACATAAAATTTCCACTGAGCTAGCAAATATTTATTAGGGCGTTCAACAATAAAAAAAATTAAATCATACAACGATTAATAATTCAAACATCTCATTTTTCAAATATACAATATAAAACAATATAAAAAACTATAAATAAATAAATCAACAAAATCAAACCATCACAATATAGTTTAAGAGAATCTTTTTTTAATTGATTTAATTATTTAATTATTTTAGTTGTGAACATCATGCAATTTATTGGTTATGGGTGTTAATCGAAACTAATATGTGTGAAATAGTTATATCGATTTAAAATGAGGGCAACTCCGCACCTGTCCGTCGTCAGCGTAACTACAGAAGTTGATTTCGACGGGTCAGCAACAGCACCTCAAATTGATGGTCCAGTTGGTCATTGCAAAGTATGAAACCACCGATTAGCCACCAAACTGGATCTGTTCATTCCGATATATATGTCATTAATTGACGTGGCTGCATCGCAAAACTGCCGGTCGACGATCGAGGACGTGCACAACGAATTCCAGGTTAATGAATTATGCACAGAATTCGACGTACTATTTGACCGTTGTGCTAATCATTATTATTATTTCGCGAAACAAACATAAAAAAAAATAAAATTTATTTTTTTAAATAATTTTATCATTTCTATAATTCGTTAATATTTAAAAAATCATCTTTTTTGTTATAAGACAATTTTGAAACAGGTGTTATTAATCAACAATACAAAAATAAGCAAGAAACTTGATACATAGTGCGTCCATAAAGTAACGCATAAATTCGATATTGGCTAAATGAACAATAAAATTAGAAATTCCCAAAAAAAGTTGGTCGATTTTTGATTTCAATTTAACATTGTTTCAAATCATAATCTAATATACAGGGTGAACCACTTTCGCGTAATGACGCCATCGCCATTTTTTTCATATGAAAACCCCCTTTTTTTTTCAATTTCCAAATTGCCTTTGTTGAGCTGATTCCAAAAATGTATAATATGTTGTTTTAAATTGGTACAGAGTGGGCAAAAATGCAAAAATTTACTTACAAAGTAATGAAAATAACGAATAAACGTAGGTAATAAACACATTAAATGAAATTACGTATTGTTATACAACTACCTTGATAAACTCAAGAACATCCAGCATTATTCTTAATAACTGCATCTTACAGCTTTTATTAGTGATCCAAGCCCCTAGACTATAAAATTTTTTTGTTTGACATTATTTTTACCATTCTTTTTATTTGACGAAGTTGTCAAAAACATTGAAGCACAGTTTCGTATTTTTAACGCTTTAGAGAATGTACGTTCGTGAACTTTTTTTACAAAATGTCTTTAACCGAAAGTGACAGGATTGAAATATTAATAATGATGGATATTAGCGATAAGATGCAGACTCAACAAGAGGTGTGCCGATTATTCCATGAGATGCACCCAGATCGTGAACCTATTTTACAATCTAAAGTAAGTAGAATAGAGCGAAAATACAGAGAATTAAGACATGTGAGGGATGCAGCAAAGCAAGGTATGCCAAAAATTGATGAAAATATTCAACAAGACATAATTTTGTCGGCTGTAGAAAATCCACACTATACACTGCGAGGATTAGGGATTTTGGTATTGGAAAGTCTTTAGTATCAGACATTTCCAAAAAGGTAAAATACCATCCTTATAAAGTACGTCTCATCCATGAATTTGCTGAAGACGACTTTGACCAAAGAACTGAAACTGAATTTCATTGATAACGTTTTATTTTCGAACGAGGCAACGTTTAATTTGAACAGTCATGTTAACCGGCAAAACACCCGTTATTGGTCTGATGAAAATCCACACTGGATGCAAGAGTACCATAAGCAAAAATCACAAAGAACTGACGTATGGGCTGGTATTGTGAGAAATACAATTATTGGTCAATATTTAAAAAAAAACTTAACAGGAGCATTATAGCAGGAGCAGAATCTGGTTTCAACAGGATGGCCACATTTCGCAGTAGCTTTGCGCGATTTTTTAAACACAACTTTTCCACAAAGGTGGATAGGAAGAAGGGGACCAGTAAAATGGCCTGCTAAATCTTCTGATCTGAGCCCATTAGACTTCTTTTTATGGGGTTATTTAAAGTCTACTTAAACAGACCTGGAAATATCCCTCAACTACAAGACCGAATCATACAAGAGCATAACACCCGCTATGCTACGGAATGTTAGAGACGAAAGTAATGCCCGGTTCAGTCTTTGTCTAACGGTCAATGGAGAACAATTTGAACATTTATTGTAAATATTCATTTGTTTGTTGGTTTTTAAAAGTATATCACTTTAATTGCATAACTACATAATGCCATTTTGTTTATTACATTTAGTAACGTATTACTTTCCATAAACAATTTTCATATTTTTTTTGCATTTTTGCCCACCCTGTAAAAATTTGAAGCAACATATTAAACATTTTTGTAATCAGGTCAGCAAAGGCAATTTGGGAATTGAAAATAAAGGGGGGTTCCAATTGAAAAAAATGGTGATGACGTCATTACACGAAAGTGGTTCACCCTATATATTAGATTATGATTTGAAAAAATAGTAAAATGAAATCAAAAATCGACATGTTTTGAAAATTTCTAATTTTATTGTTCATTTATCCAATAATGAATTTATGCGTTACTTTATGGACGCACTGTGTATCAAGTAACCCAGTAAGTTCGCCAGGTTTTTGTATTCAAAAGAGTGTCTTGCTTATTTTTGTATTGTTGATTAATAACACCTGTTTTTCATGTGTATCCTTCATACGTTGGAAAATCGGATATAACAGACATAAGTTAATGTGTAGTTGTTTTCTTTATGAGAAAAAACTCTTACAAGTGTAATGGTCATACTAAAAAAGTATTAGATTCGAAAACTGAATTAATTTTTTTCTCACCTCAGTTTAACAGATGGTATATCTGAGAGACATTTAAAACAATAAAAACAGTAATTACCATCTTTCCTGAAATAATTACGACCTTTAAATGAACAAAGATGTTTCCTTCTTTTGAAACTGCAATTTTTTTCGAGAATATTTGTGTCGAAATTTTAACAATTCTAAAAGAAACGGATAATGGATCCTGCCGAGTCTGTTTTTTTCTAGTATCCTCCTTCGTAGCAAAATTTATTGTACTTACCCTTACTTTGTGAAAGTTCATCCTATTCAGAACAATAAACAACTAAAAGGTTGAATTAATTTTCACTATTTAATCGTAAAATACTTTAAATGTAATGACGGCCGTTTCGCTATAGAAATAGCATCGTCAGATTGAAAATATATTGAAGTTACATTTTGTTTGTTTGTAGCTAGGTACCTGATGTTGATTGGGTAGTATTAAGGCTAGACCAAGAACTTATGGAAGTAATAAGACATAACAATATTAAAGCCTAGATGTTATTAGCCCTAAGGGATTATCCTGGATGTATTTCCCTCTAAGATCAGTATAACTGTGCAATGATATAGAAAAACCAGGTAAAAACTATATCATGCCGATCTATACAATAACTTAATATATTTATGTTATAATTACGTCTTATCTATGTATAAAATGAAGACTCAATAAAAGGAAACAGTTAAATAGTGGTGAACTTTCAGGATTTATTTTTTCATTAACTACTTTATATTGTTGATCTGCTAGATGTCTTTTAATTTCAAGTTCTTTGAGGAAATCTAAGTTTTGTTTTTTGTTACAAATATGTAATATTTGAATGTCATTGGTGTGTATGAGTGAGTGTGGATGTTCAAGAACGTGTTTTGCATAGTTTGACTTATCTGGTTGTTGTAAACTATATACTCTTAAATGTTCATTGAATCTTATTTCAAAATTTCTTTGTTTTTGACCTATATATACAGCATTACAGCATTTTGGACAATTAATTTTGTAAACACCAGATTTTTTTTAATTAGGTAATTTTGTTTTTACGTTTAACAATTTTGTCCCAACATTATTAAGTGATTTGAATGAAATTCATATGTAATACTTTTATAACTTTTAATTTCTTTAGGTTGTTGAGGGAATATTAGTTGTAGTGACATTTTCTGTACTTTCTTGTTAAATAATTTATTTATTAAATGTATTGGATAGCCATTAGATGTAGCTATTTGTTTCATAGTATTAATTTCTTTATCAAAATTATTTTTGTTCATTGGAATAGAAAATGCTCTATGTATCATAGAGTTATAAGCTGCTAATTTATGTGATATAGGATGATTTGAATGATATGGTATGGTTACATCTGTTTGTGTTGGCTTTCTGTATATTGAATAATTTAATGAATTATTAACTTTTTTATTTCTCATATCTAGAAAATTAATTGAATTATTTTCTTTAACTTCTAAGGTGAAATTAATTTTAGGATGTAAGGTATTAATATATTTAAAAAATATATCTAATTGTTGTTCGCTACCTACAAAACCTGCTAACACATCATCAACATATCTATACCAAAATTCAATATTGATGATGTGTTAGCAGGTTTTGTATATAAATTGTGTTATAAATTGTACTGTAACTGTTTTTCACTAGTTTTACCAAAGATTATAATACGTCTTATTGCCATTTGCGTATTAAACGTAAAATGTATGAGACGACATATTGAATTTAAGGTTTTTTGTTTTGTTAAGCTTTTTATATAATAATAAATGTGTTCCTAAATATAGAAAAGATTCGTAGTGCATGCCCGTTTTAATTTTTACAGAAAATGGCTGGTGGAGAACGTGGCAAATATTTGGTCAAATTAGCTCTTCTTAGTGCATCAGACGATTCTAAGAAACAGTATGTAAATAATGCGAGTAATCTAGTAGAAATTGTTGATGCAGGTTTAAATTTTGAAGATGGGACTTATTACATTAATCCAAAAACTAATACTCCAAATATTAATATTAATATTACCTACAATGAATTTGAATCCGATTTAAATAAAGTGTTAGCCTAATCTCTTTTTGAAAATGTACCAGTTACAAACTATGACCAGACAATATTACCTTCAAGTGAATTAAAAGTTGCCAGTGACTCCGACGTTGTTCCAGAATCTGAAAATGAAAGTGAAGACAGTTTGCAAGAGGATTCTGATCAAGACGAAGAACAAGAAAATATTTAAAATGTAGAAAAGCAGGGTGTTGAAAAAGTTATGCAATTATGAAACAAAACTGATATACATACTGCGCCAGGTGTGGGAAAAAGACGTAGAAAGACAGACTCTGATAGTTGAAAAAAAAACGCAAGTAAAATAAAAAGGATGATAGGTGAAACCTATCCTGGATACACCAGAAGTAGAAATGGAGAAGTAAGACAGAACCAGCAGCGTCCAACCAGATCACAACGGTTGAGTTGTATTTCAAAATAATGTTTAAAATCCAATAAGAGGCACTGTCATTTCTTTACAAAAGAACAAATGTATGCACTTTTTACAAAATTTTGGAAACATTCTTGGAAAGAATAAAAGGTTTACGTATGCAGCTTAGTTGACTTCTCTAAAAAACAACGAAGTTATACCAATAATCCTTCAAGCAGATGGGGCTCATTTATTTATCACCTAAAGAAAGATGATGGGAAACGGGAAATTTATTGTGTGTAAGAAAATGTTTTTAGGATGTCTTGGATTAAGAAAAAGATGGTACACCCTTGGGTTAGAAAAAGCGAACTGGGAATTCTAAAAATCACACACAACATGCTTCGTAAAAGAACAATAAAAACAGATTATTTAAAGACATTTTTTGACAGCCTACGTAAACAACCTTCACTTTATTGCAGGAAGAATACTTCTAAAGTGTACCTCGAAGAAAGTTTTACATCCAAAGCTCAACTTTATGATTGTTACAAAGAAAAATGCCAGCAGGACAACGTGCAGCCGTATACAATCTCTACATTTAATAGCATGTTTGACGATATGAAATTATCAATATTTAACCCAAGAAAAGACGAATGCGATACTTGCCATTCATATAAAATTAATCAGATGTCGAAGGAAGAATATAGAAGTCATAATTTGCTATAAACAGAATTTACTGATAGCATGGAACGTATATTTAAAATATTATTTTTAAACGCAATTTTTCATTTCAATTGTTAAGCAGTGCATTTATCGGTACTTACAAATAATTATTATTCCAATCATTTATAACTTATTGATTGTAAAACGAATACGTATTTGTGCAACTCTCTTGGTGCCTTCCTTTACTCTTCTTGTGAGGATTGTGCACATTATTATAAATATTATAGCAGATATTAATATAAACTCTCTATTGTTGATTTATACCTACTACTACAATATTTAATTAAAATGAAGTAAAATAAAGTTTGCAGTATTTGTCGTACCCTCCATCTTTTATAAGGTAATCGTTTATTATTATTTTGAGACCTAACTTTAGCTGTAGATCTCATAGCATCGTTACTATGAAACGCAAAAAAACACTAACTACAGTATAAGCTAGCTAATTGCAAATAACTTTCATAGTCCCTTTAGTTCATACAAACTTTTTAAGTCCAACCAAGATGTTATTGTGTGTTTAGTTAAAGTAACAAATGCTCTCAGTTTTATTTCATAATTTACTAATGTATTCAATTTTTTTAATACCCGGTATGAATTTCTCGTTTTGCTAAACCTCATATCTACAAATTACTTCCGTGATACAAAAATGAAAAAAAGGTAAATCTAGGGAAATATCCATAAGTTATTCAATTCAAATTAAAGAAAGTTATTGTATGTGCGTAATGGAAACAACAAAAAATATGGGTCGAAGCATATGCAATATTAAAAACACTCACAGTAATGGAAGAGGATATACATATACATATTTATAACCTAGACACTTCTGCTTTGAATTGTTGTTTTATTTGTAAGGACGGGGAATAATGGTATAAACTCGAAAATCGTTTTGAAAATCAAGCTACCGTGGACTATATTTTACGTACAAAAAATATTAATGCTTAAGCGAAGCAATATAGAAAATTGATATTCCGTAGAAATTTTTTCTACATTTAATGGTAGAGTCGGTTTAAAAAATTCTCTTCTTATTTTTAGCGTCAACAAATAAATCATAAAATATATCCGTACTATTCATTGTTTTATTAATTTTTTAATACCTAAACAGTTTGAATTGGTATTAAAACTGTATATTTTTTAAATGCAGCAAATCATCCACATCTCCAATGTGACTCTTCTTAAATAAAGAAAAACCAATGTCAATATCACAATTTTTATTTTTATAAAAGTTGAAATACTAAAGCGCTACTAGTTTCGACCTACAATGCGGCCATCATCAGGCCAGACCGTTTGCACTGGTTTCAGAGGTGGCGATCTTAATCTCTTAAAAAGGATACTTGCATGACAGTATATTCCGAAATGACAGGGTGGACATATTTAATGTTATTTAAGTCAATGAACTCGGTAATTAAAAAAAATAGGCGTTATATAATATTATACAAAATTTATAATAATAATAATAATAATAAGAAATACCAAAACCAAAAATATATTGATCATAAAAACAAAATATATACAGTATGATGCTAATGTATGGAATAAATTCATTATTTCAGAAACATACGACATTACGTCTTTAGTGATGGCGTAATGACGTTATCGACGATTTTTTTAAATACAAACCGAGGTCACGTGACAGCTCATGGAATTACAATAAATATTCATTCACTAAAGTAAAATACAGGACCGCCACTGAGAATAAAACAAAATAGTGTTTATTGTTGGTTCCGAAAAAAAGATACATTGATAAAAACAATGCTACATTATAATTTGAAATTAATTATTGTAGTAAGTACTCGGAATTATTTTTACAAAAATATTTAAATCAATATTGTCATTGACACGTCTTTATTCGTCAATGATCTGTGAATCTGTCAAATAATAGATGTCAAATTTTTACTCTTCGAGTTTTTTGCCGACATTGATAACAGCATTTACAAAAGTGAAACTAGCAGAAACAGAATGAATCGAGATTTTAACCATGATTGGTTATGGATACAGAGTGAGGACTCAATGCTAAATACCCCAATCGCGTTTCAATTACTCAATCAACAGTAAGTAAAATTGAAAAAAAATTTAGAGAAACGGGCCATGTTATAGATATTCCCAGAAGTGGTAGAACATCAATATCCGAAGCCAAAAAACTGGAAGTTGTACTGGCGTTTCAAGAAAATCCTTATACCAGTTCTAGGCAGGTCGTACTAGATAAATATGTCCACCAATCAACTGGTCCAGGAGCTATTAGAAGATGGCTTTGATAGAAGAATCGAATTCTGCGAAATCGTTATGGAACAATGTAACAGAGATCCGGGTTTCATACAAAAGGTACTTTTTTCAGATGAAGCGTCTTTCATGCTGAACGGTCACGTAAATCGCCAGACATGTCGATATTGCGCAAGTGAAAATCCACATTGGATGGAAGAGTATAGGACACAATATCCCGAGAAGGTGAATGTTTGGGCCGAAAGTATAAACAATCAAATTGTAGGACCATATTTTTTAAGGAAAACCTAACTGCTGCTAGTTATCTGGAATTTCTTCAAAATTATCTGTTGCCACAGCTGAATCAGCTATTTCCAAATAGAAATAATTTATGGTACCAACAGGATGGGGCTCCCCCACACTGTGGCGTTGAGGTACGAAATTACCTTAATAAGGTTTTCCCAGGAATGGCCACCAAGGTCTCGAGATTTGACTCCGGTAGACCTTTTTTTGTGGGGATATTTAAAGAGCAGAGTATATCAAAATCGACCGAATAATGTAGAAGAGTTGAATGAGCGAATCCGAACGGAAATTACACAAATAACACCTGAAGTCCTAGAAAACGTTAGGAAAGAATTTACTGCTCGCCTTTTTCATTGTATATCATTGCTGAAGGTCGGCAATTTTAATATTTGTTGTAATTTAATTATATTTAAGTAAACATTTATTCTAAAGTTGTATTAATAAACCAACAGTTTTGGTTAACCCTGTAAAAATAAATATTCAAATGATTACAATATAATCAGGTAATAAGGTAATAAGGAGACCTTTTAAATGAGCTGTCACGTGACCTCGGTTTGTATAGTAGTTGAATGCCATTCAAAAATTGAAATTGACGTGTTTTAAGATTTATGTTTATGAAATAATGAATTTATTCCATACATTTGCATCATACTGTATATAAATAAAAAACTTACAAATTTCAAAACATAGAATCAAGGAAAAATTTCACAATATAAAACATTGCGAAAGGTCAGCAATAAAAAATAGGCAAGAAAATAGTATATTAAACAACGCATTTCATATGGCTTTCTATTACGACACGAGTTCAAGTTTAAAAAACGAGAATTAAGAAGGTTGGTAATCAATATTTGAACTAGCTTTAAATCTAACAAAAACAACCAAAAAACGAAGTAAAATCTTCAAAAAACTGTATTTATCAGGTAACTTGTGACTTCGACTAATTTTTTGTAGGTGAATCATCTATACTATTGAAAATACGAATAGACGAACGCTAAAACTATAATATGGATTTCTTTAAGTCAGGTATTTAAAAACATGCTTGGAAAGAGGGAAATCATATTTAATGGGATTCAGCGCAACTAATATTTAAAGAGCCCAATCATAAAAAAACGAAAAATCAAATAAATTATCCAGTTTTTCTTATGATTTATCATTAGAGTTGCTATTAATCGATATAAACTTCAATACACAAAATCAAAAAACTGTGTTGACATAATTCAAAAACGAAAATAATCAACACAAATGGAGTAACACCTAACGCGTTTTATAAACAACATTTCCGAAATAAGCAAAAGGCGGTATGCCAAAGAAAACCGTTCCTGAAGCATGCACTTCACTGGATCCCATCAATAGAGGACTATGACATTCTTAGAATCATACAGTACAATAATTTATTAACTTCACATTTTACCAAGATCTACTGAGAATGGACTTTTTAAAATTTTATAGCAAAAATATTGTATACTTAAACTTTAAAATATTATTGAATGTCTAGTTGTCACCTTTTTCCGAAGTGTCATTTAAAAACTAAAGTCTGCTGGAACGCTACAGAAATGTCGAAATAAAAACCTAAAAAAAGGATAGTGGTTTAATTTCCCCAAAAAATTAACAAAACAAGATGAGGCATAAGTTTCCTTCTTTATGCTCAGTTTCCTGGAATTAAGATAAAGCTTTTTTTAACTTTTGTTACTACCCCTCTTTTTTAAAATCAAGAGATTCTAAAAAGTCACTTTTTATAAACAATAATTACTATGATAAGAAGTGGATATATTATAATGAATAAACCTGTACATGTGCATTGTAAAGTGATTAAAGTAGAGAGTTAAATTTTAACACATTCCATCCTTCTAATTTTTTTTACTGCTTCGGTTTTGATCAAATACTGTATATCCATTTATTTTCTTCGATAATTCAATAATCTTGATGTATTTCAAAATTCCGACAGATTATAGTCTTCAAATACTCACACACCATTATTCAATACGTCTGAAGAGCATAATTGTATATTCAAGGAAGATAATAAATTATTTTTGCAATTTGCATAAAGCAGTAGTTTTATTTTTAACTGTAGCTTTTCTGCAAAATAAATTTTTAACCATCTAACTAAAATTCTAAATAATTACCATACAGTACAAAGAAGTTGGATCGGTATAAGCCATAAAAACAAGGAAAACGTTCGAAGGGTGAAATTTATGGACGTCGAAAATAAATAAAATTTGTTGTTATTTAGTAGACCAGACTTATATTTTATCGTTCGGGAATCCGTATTGATTAGAATAAAGGCAGTTATCGGGATACGTTTTCACTTCTTTTCTTTATCTGAACTAAATCGAAAAACCCATAAAGGAGAAACACCGAGAACAAACCGTATATAAAGAACAATAAACGTTTTTAATCCAAGATTTAAAGTATCTGCAGTAAATAGATAAAAACTGCAAAATACTTTAAATGAAGTTGATACACAAAAATGTATATTACTGATATGTGATTAATTCGCCATAACATTACAGATCAAAGAGTACAAGCATAAAAATTTAAAAAAAATGTCTTAAAACAAGACAGTTAATCTGGCAAAAATATTTTTTCTACGACTGCTATGGAAAATAGTCCTTTTCCCACAATTTACGAAACTACAAAGTGTCACTTTTCCTAAGCCGTGGGAAAAAATCTTTCCCACGGCTTGGGCCACGGTACCATAGAGAAATAATCAACACAATTTTCGATTATAGAATGCTTTGGACTACTGTCATAAAACGTCAAACGTTAAAAAGTACAGAGTACCCAAATGTTAGTGTTATGAAAGTAGAGAGAAGGTGTTTAATTTTAGTTTAATTTTGTGATAAAATATAAAAAAATAAGTAGGTACCTAATTATGGACATCAGCGACAGTAAGTAAGTTTGAAAACACCCCCAGAAATAACAGTAAAAGCTGAAAATGTCACCTTAGAGCTATTGCCAGAAATTTCAAGAAAGAAATATGAAATATATTACTTTGAAATTGTTAAATTATTTATTAATTTGCAGTCGTAGAAAAAGTATAGTGTGCAACTAGTGGGAAAAGCTTAATTTTTCTCACGAGTGTGAGAAACGATATACTATTTCAAAACTTTAAACCGCACGCTAAGATTACTCATTGTTACAAAGTCGTCAAGTTTAGAAGCCAGCTCTGTCTAAAATTTTAAATAGTGGCGAATGCTGCCCCTTTAAAAAACCTTATTCTCTTTTCCGTCTTTCCGTCTTTCCGTCTTTCTAGAAGAGACTAGAAATGAACGTTTGAGAAAGGGTTAGGGGCATGTTTTTGAGGATAGAGCTATCAAAAAAATCGCATAAATATAATAAAATTAGACTTTAACATTGTAGGTTACTTTCGTATTCGTTTGTTACAGGGTTATTGATTATAAATGTCCCAGCCCTTACCATAATTATTAATGCATAACCAAAAAAAAAATTAAAATAAAAGTAGTGTAGTTATAAACTAATTTTATTATAACATTAACAAAGGTACAGTGGCGTGCTAGTTTAGGGGACACAAAAGAATTATTCGCTCTTTTAAATAAGAACGAACCTGTATATTATTGAATTTTTGAAAATATGTTTTTCCTCTGATTTCAAAAATATACCATATCATACCCCTCTCTTACACAGGGGTATCCTTTAAAGGATAAATAAAGTAAACTGAACTAGTTAATAAAAATATTAAAAAGTCAATTAAATTTAATTTGTTTATGCAATAACTATGGTAAGGGCTGGGACATTTATAATGAACAACCCTGTATAAAATATAACTTTAACTATAAGTCAATCTCATGATGCTAGTTTTTAGCGAAACAGCTGTCATTGAATTTTAAAAAGCAATTTTTTGAATAATTAGTGGAAGTTCTATTTTTTATATTCTTATTTACATTGATATTGATCACGATGAAAGAGTTACCAGCATTGAAGACCTAATCTGTATCTAGAAACAGTTCAAATAGACTAAAAATACT
The DNA here is from genome assembly GCA_035357415.1 of Ophraella communa. Lineage (NCBI taxonomy): Eukaryota > Metazoa > Arthropoda > Insecta > Coleoptera > Chrysomelidae > Ophraella > Ophraella communa. The sequence goes on from CM068982.1 coordinate 20,070,838, forward strand.
ATTAATGAATTCTTCCAGGGTTAATGTTGGCGTCAAAAGAAATATGGACGAAATTGATGAAAAAAAATTATATTTAGGAATGAATTACACTTTACTAAAATAAGACTGATTAAGTCTAAATACTACATTTTAGCAGCGTTCATACATTATTTTCGGTTTCTGTGTAATTTGCTATATTATTTACTAATAGCGTGATGTTCCTAGAACAAGAACATTAAAAATAAAACTTTTTAAACAAAACTTTGACTATTTATTTAAAAAATTGCTTTTTTAAAGTCAATGACAGCTGTTTCGCCAAAAACAAGCATCGTCAGACTGACATATTGAAGTAAGATGGACTTCCATAAAGTAAAGATTACCAGAATCAATTTATTAAAATAACTTTTTTTAATTTTGACGTATAAAGTGACACATTTTAAAACTGATTGCCATTACGAAACGTCTTACTTTTTGTAACTAGTTGCATAGAGTAAAATTATGGTGTCAAAAATGTATTTCAAAATTAGTGACAAAAAGAATAATTCTATTTATTAAACTGTTATAATTCAAGTTAAAAACATAAATTTTAAATTAATTAATTATTAAAAATATTGTTAACACAATTATTGCAATTATTCAAATTAATTCTCAACTACATTATTTTTTTCATTGCCCGAACTTGCTGTTATTTAGGAAGCGGCGCACATTGCATTAGAAGTCTCACCAATTATTTCTTGTGCTACAAGTTTTTTTTATTTTTCATGTAATTTTCAACATATCGTCGCCTTAATAAGAAAATTACCTATCTCCACTTTTTGAGGAAACGAGGTTATTCTGCTATCTATTAGAATAACATCAAAGCCATCCTTGGATAAAATCTACTGTGTCAATTGTACCAATTAGTTTTAAAACGCACCATAGAAATATGCCTATATCCGACTTTACAAGTGACATGAAGAAATGTTTTTCTTCTCTCCTGTAAAATGTTTCAAAATGGAAATAGGCAGTTTTCTTATTAAGGCGACGATATCTCTGCGCAACAGAGGTAGATTTCCAAGACCTTCTTCTGAAGCAGTGGCCAGTATATAGAGCAGGATTTGATAGACCAAGAAATTGTGCAATAACTTTTGGCAGACTGCTAAATATTTTAATTCCCACAGGATTTCTGGTACATTTTCCATTCGCATATTTTACATAAAATCTGTTGTATTTAAGAACCTGGGGACGCAACTTAATATATTTTCTTAATATTTCAACAAGATTCGTATTTTCTATGTCTATGGTAATTGCAAACTGCCGTAAGACTTTTGTTTTTGAAGGTGGGATATGAACATGAAAATGGCTTCCTTCGTCTAATATAAAAAAAGAAAAAATGTTAATTCTGCTTTTCTGCATGCTTCTGCCATTCCAATTACCATTGGCCCCTTAGCCATTAAGTATTCTTTGTCGTCAGCTTCCACTAACAATTTGGCAAAATCTTTAATAAAAACTTCTGACTTTTTAGCCCTGTCTCGCCTTTTAATATATGCTACCATGCTATATTTTTAATATCAATATTTCTTATCAAATTGAGTTTAGACCTTAACATTGAGTAAAGTATCAATAAGATGTAAACTTTTAGATCTTTCTTACCCTTAAAATATGCAGGTACAACTTTCTCATCAACATTTTTTGTATGCCAAATTATAAACTGCTTTTGACTTTTTGGGAATTACGGATAATAGAGCATTACCTGCTGCTCTTCAATATCGCTTGGTAGCTCTTCAGAACTTAAATCACTCATTTTTATAAATAAAACTGAACATATATCAATCTCTCTAAAAACCTTTCGTCTAGACTTTTTTACAAAATGTCAAACTGATACTAATATGAAGTAACAGCAATAAAGTAAATTTATGTTTTCCAAATTTTTATCAATTATATTAAATTGGAAGTTTTGTTAAAACGAAGAGTTTTTTATTATCCTTAATTATATTAAATTTTATTTTTTTATTACTTTCTTCAAAATTAGAAAAAATCTGGTATGCAATCCGTTACGAAATGAAATTTTGGGTAGTTTGTGAGTTTTTGCGAAACTCACTACACAAAATAAGCCATTTCGTAACTGATGGCATAAATCTATATAAATATTAAGATCACTAAAGAAGTTTTACATTTTATTTAAAAAATATTAATTTTTAGCTTAATGACAGTTGCTTTGATAAATTATCATGGTCAGATTGACAAATCTTAAATTAAGGTTGGTTATAATAAATTCTAGATTTTTAATAATTTTTAAGACTGGGGCTCTGTTATAAAATTATATTTTAACTTTTGTATGGAATTGCTTTTAGTAAAGCAGATGGTAAAAACGACTTTTTGCATTGCTCCCAGTGTGTACAAAAGGGTATTTCTAGCAAAGATAAGTATCACTATTTCTAAAAATCAATAAATAATGGAAAAGGTATTTCGAACACTCCGGAAATTCTTGATTTTGGATAAAAGCTTTCGACTCTCATTACAATTTTTTATTTACGCCTTCATTTCCATAAGTAGCTTTACAAAACTTCCCGGATTCGACATCACAATTGAAATTACGTTCCTTATTTATTGGAAAAATAGGGAATTTCAGACCGGAGAAAAAGACTCAGATCTTTTTACGATTCCCCATGGACCAATAGCGTTCCGATTTCTGTTATAAAAAACGAAAAATATTTTTAGATATTGTAAACGTAAATGTTCCTATATATATATTAGGGTGTTTAAATATATTTACACACAAAATTTAAGAGGGATGCTTAAAAACAAAAAAAAAAGTTTGTATGGCGTCACATTTCATGCCAATAGGGCATAAAATATATACAAATTGGGATTGGTAAGCGGAGCTAAATAAGCAATAAAATGCTTAAATTATATAATAACAAGATGATGAATGTTAACTTTGTATCAGTCCAACATTAAGAATACAAAATTAACTTCATCGAAATAATTTGTTAACTTGTTTATTTGTTAATTTTTAATGTTATTTATAAGTATTTTTTGTATAAGTATGAATAAGGAATTAAATGTTAAACCAAATTTGAAAACTGTAAGAAATCTCGTGTAAAAATATAGTATTTTGAGAATCATCTTTAATTACTTCCGAATCAATATAATTTTTCTAGGAATTAGCTACACTGGTTCTTCGAGCCATATTTTTGAAATTAATATCTTTTTTAAATGTTTAATAGTTAAAAAACTAAATTTGAGATTATTACTTTTAAGTATGTTTTGTAATCTTTAATGGCAGGATTATTTTTAATTTGTTATTCCCAATTACTAGTTCTATAAGTTCAAAATCTTGCAATGTTTCTTTCATTGCAAAAATATTCCAATAAGAAATCAACAGCAACTGCTGCTTTAAACATTTACGAAGCCTAAGCAAATTTTTAGAATAAGAATAATTACAAAGTTTCACGATATTCAGTTATAAATAATAGTCACTTTGATGATTTTTCATAAAAAAATAGCAACTTACGGCCAATTACTTGAAGAATCTGGAAATATTTAGAAAATTAAAATAGTTTCCCAAATATTCAAGTTAATCTTAATGTTAAATTTTAACCTTTGTTTGAGCATTTTTAAAATAGTTAAGTTATTATCTATCATTTGTTTATTTGTTGTTTTGTCCCCTTTTTTTGTTCAGTTAATTGTAAAATTTGTCCCTGATAAGGGACTAGCAGATTATTTCTATGTATCAGCTACACATGTCTGTTGCGTCACTCAAAAATCGCTTCACACTATTTGAAGCCTTTAATCACCATGAAAGATAGTTTGCAGATCATGAACAGCTACATGTGGAACATGTTAAAGAAAGGTTTATTGCTTTACCATAAATATGACCACTTTTGCTAATTTATCGGAACCACCTTTCATTACAGCTTTTAATTATGACATTTTAAAAAGATCAACATACTTTATCAACAGGATAAACACAATTAACACAAGCAATATTCCGCTATGTGTGCGTATAGTGACGTCACACGCTGTTCTGTTGAGTTATTTCAGTACTGGATAAAGCTATTGGTCTAAAATATTTGTCAATATATAACAGGTCCTGATCTAAATACAAATAAAGTTTACATTGTTAACTTTACTGAACGAAGCTATATTATCCAAATAATGTCTTGAGGAAGTTGTAGGACCGACACTAGAAATATACAAAAATTTTAAAATATTTGAATTCAAATTAATAAAATAGTATATTAAACAACGCATTTCATATGGAATTCTGTTATGACACGAGTTCAAGTTTAAAAAACGAATCGCGAAGCGATGAGTTTTTTAAAGAACGAGTGTCACAACGGCCATATGAAATAAGTTGTTTATAATATTTTTTATATTTTGCTATTTTATCATTTTTTAAATTAATTTATTATTTTTACGTAATACCGAAAATTTTGATTTTAAAAAGTATGTCGGTAGCACTGTGTTATTTATAACATTTGACAGATCTTGACAGTTTTGACATTTAAATTATGAAATGTTAATGTTTTAAAATATTTTAAATTTACTAATACACCAATAATAATAATATATTATATAAGTAAAAAATGATATTCATATTCACAAATACTTTCTTAAAGAACAATATAAAATTAATAAATTGCTATTAGCCACAAATGTCATTGTCAATAGTCTTGTCATTAGATACTTCACTCATGTCGCCAACCATTTAAAACAAAAATTTGCGTGCGCAAAAGTTACATTACGATACGCAAATGCGTTTTATAATGAAGATTTTTATAAGTGCAAAATATAAAAAGATATTTATTTTTGGGTTAATTTCATATGGATCATAGTTTATCAAGCCAAATACTGCTTAAAAATCATTCATAAGGTTATGTAAAATAATTAAAATGCCCCCAAACCTAGACAGTCAGCATGTAGTGAGAAATTTTAATAAATATGATTTTTTATACATAAATTTATATTTATATTAACAAAGGACTCTTACTCTTTTTTAAATTATTTTACAATTAGCTTAATTTATTTAGCTTTAAACAGTTTTAATCACATCTTCCAGTATATAATGCATAGCTTCTGGATTATCCGAAGGTACCTAAAATATTCATTGAATTTATGAGACTTTATTTGTAAAAATAAAAGTACTTACTTAAATGCAATAAGCAAAAGAACAAAATTAATTTTGTATTCTGTTAAATAAATCAAAATAATGCATAGTAAAAAAATGTATGACAATAATATTTTTTCTCGTATATTAAAGAACGGTCACAGTAACAGAAGGTTTATAGGAGGTTAGGATTGCTTAAACAACTAAAAAACATTTAAAAAAATATTAAAACTAATTTATTATTAATTAGCTTACCATATGACCGGCTCTATTTATCCAGTATAGAGCTAAATTACCATATTTTTTTACGTAACCTTCAGTAAATTTACCTATAGTAAATGGAACTCTTTTTACTTTATTCCAATGTTTCTTATCTTTAAAATTAAGGTTATTTATCCATTTAATAGTACCTAAAATCAAAACGAAAATGAATTCCTCAGAATAGTACTATATAATATTTATTTACAACTATTGGCTAGGAACCTTCACTGGATTTGCTATTCTTTTTGGAGACATGCACATCCATTCTATTTTTTCTAAATCTCCCAATGTTAAAGTGCAATGTTCTAGCACTTTACATTTTTCCCTCTTGAAAATTTATTAATTGTATGGAAGGCAATGGAGGACAATGTAACATTTAATTTTTAAACGCATATTTAATGTTTTTGATTGTAAAAAGAATGTGATATTTTCATACACCGTTTTAAAAAGGCTTTCAAGACTTTAAAAATGAATTACCACTCAACTACTCTTCCCTATTTAATTTCGTTATACGTTTAAGTCTCAAATATGCTTCAAAAGATGTCCACCAAAAGAAAAGCATCCAACGTGTTTCGGGAAATTGTTTCAATCACTATTGTATAAGAAACATTGGGAAACGCTTGTCTGGAATGAAACACTCTGTATATTATTTTTATAAAAGCAAAATATAAAAAAATAAACAAACATTTTATTTAATATTACTGTATCCAATAAATAACAATTACAATCTTTAGGATCAAAGATTTGCAAAGTACTTTTCTAAACGTATACACTCAATATCTTACCACCCAGATAGCACAAACGTTCTCAGAATATTACAATAAGTTGCGAAAATTAAATATTCTGAACGAATATTCTAATGACATTTTTAAAAATTATTCTCAGAATGTTCTACAATAATATTATTAAAAAATGTATGAATAATATTCCTAGAATATAATAATAACATAAAATAATATCTTTATAGTTAAAATTATATCCACAGAAGATTCAAAGTAAATATTCTAATGACATTCTTAAAACTTCTTAGAATGTTCTCCAATAATATTATTAAAACATTTTATATAACAATAAGATGAAATATTTTTATGTTTAAAAGAATATCTAAAGAAAATTCCAATCAGAATTTTTTAAAACGTGAATAGAATGTGGAGGTTAATCCACTTAGAATGTCCATAGAACGTTCCAATAATATATAAAGTATTATGTGGTAATATTGTAAGAATATTCCTAGCATATTTATTCACAGATTCTGGAAAAATTAAAAACATTGAGAGAATTTGATACACATTCTCATAACATTTGATATTTATTCTGAGAACATTCAATATGTATTACTAAAATATTCTCTCAGAATATTCCAGGAAAGTTAATACAATGTGGAAGTCAGTCCACTTTAAATGTTCATAGAACGTTCCAGTAATATATAAAGTATGTTGTGGTAAGATTATAAGAATATTCAAACGTTCCAGCAGATGCTTCTAGGAGTATTCTAATAATATTCCTGTGCTATTTGGGTACATTACCAGATAAAATGCAGAAAATATTTCTGTAAATGTACTTAGTATCGAACTTATGTAATAAGGCTACCAATTAGTTAATTTAATTTAAGTAATTATTTTTAGAAAATCATTTAGTTTTCTATAAAATTTGTTTCTATATGGTGTATCATAAGTGTTGAACAATAAGTTTAATATCTGCGCGGCAATCCCGTACGCAATTGCGAAAGCCGGCCCTCTTTTACCACAAAAAGTATCCTTACAAGTAGAGCACGAAGAGATAACCAGCCTCACACCAATAAGGCAACTTAGTTCATTCCCAAAAAATTATCCTATCTGCAGTTGTTTCATTTTGCATTTTACAGGAAGGTTAACAAGTCACCTGGAAACATTTGGGAGGGTGTAGGGCGAACCACTTAAATCGAGTGACCTAGTCAAGAGATTTATCTTGGCTTTCGGTATGGGTACATCTTTACAAGCAGTCTACGAGAAATTCTTTCTATTTCTACATCGAGATCTATACCAGAATGAATGTTATCCTTAAAATTGTTCCAAAGTATTTCTGCTTCTTTTTTTGTGATATTCACTAAAACACTATAAATATTTTTAATTGTAATTCTGCTTTGTAGGTTTAAAAAATTTCCACAGGATTTTCTGCACATTAGTTTAATAACAAGTAATTAGATGACACTCTCTGTGATCGTTGATAATTTTGATTGGGTCAGTTCAAGACAAAACGTTTGCCTTTTTGACATTGGGCTATACAGCAGAATATTGGTGAATTTTGAATTAAGGTGTGCAGTGCAGGTGGGTTCCGAAGAGCCAATTTGGGTCTCTTAGTTCTCGGATGTTCGTCTTGATCGTAGTTTAGCGCCCTCCTCGAGATTAGATTTATGTGGTTAGTGAATTCAATAATCTTCTCTGCCGATGCGTAAGTGGTAGTATGTTTTGTACAGTATGAATTTGTGTAGTACATTCAGTTTACTGTCTTTGTAGATGAAGGGCCAAAGAACAAATTTTTTTGAAGCATTCCTTTTTCTGACTATATGTTCAATATGTGAGTGCCATGTCAGCTTTCTGTCAAATACCCAAATATTTAACTTCTTTTTCCCATTCTCCATTCAAATCTTTCAACATAAAATTGACATTTGGTCGATCGCGTTTTTTGTTAAAATTAATTACCTAATTGAGATTTTTCCGCTTCCATTTTTTCGTCCATTTTATATAGGCATCGATCGTTTTTTGGAGAATTTTCAAGAGCCTGATAAAATCGCGGTATCATTCGCAAATGTAAATACTTTGGTAAATCCGGGAAGGTCTGCCATGTACAAATTTTATAGAATTGGAGAAAGAAACGAACCTTGAAGAACTCCAGCTTCGATTCTCCTTATCGGTGAAATGGAAGATTTGACTTGTACTTAAAAGATTTGTAAATTGATGAAAAAATTTATTAGTTTTAGCAATCCCGAGTAAAAATTGACTAAATTTTATTTGTAAATTAGCCCTTCATGCCAAACTTTGTCAAAGGCTTTTTCTATATCAACAAAGAGCGTTACATGTTCGTTTTGCTGTTCAATGTTCAAGGGTACATTTAGTCAATCTTAGAGCCTATTGTTCACAGAAGTGTTCAGCTCTTAAACCAAATTGGAAGTCTGGGATGGTAAGTTTTTCGTCATTCTTATCTATGATTCTTTCACAGATTATTCTCTCGAGAATATGAACTCTGATAAGTCTATGGTTTTGAGGGCATAGCGAATTTTTCCCGGATTTTCCTATTAAAATTACGATTAGTAAATAGTCAATAAATATATTATTTAAACTTCTCTCGCAATTGCATAAATCGTTGAAACTTTGATGAACTTTAAGAAGACTACTATTTACCAAGCCATAGCCAGTAAGGATGCCTAGAAACATGCTATGTATTTTTCTATTTGCCTAGACATAAAGAATAAAATCTACAAATAAAACTTTGGGCAATTATTATATATGTATGTCTCTTTAACTAACGCCGACCATTTATGTCCCAATTTTTAAATCTGTTACTTTCTTGAAAAAATTGGTCAACTGCAAAAATAATAACTTTTTGAAAAAACTTAATTGAGTATTTTATAAATTATTAATGTCAAAAACACATTACTAAAAGGAATTATTTTATAATTTAATACTCACCTGGAGTATCAACGATCAAATCTAGTTGACCGTTATAGATAGCGATAGTTAAGTTTGTAGAATTTAGAAGTTCTTCGACAATATGCGTTACGGGTTTCATCAGCTCTTCACATTGATTCTTGAAAACTGATCTATTTTCCTTCCAGTCAACCGAGAGATTTAAAGCCAATTTTACTTTATTCATTATTTTAAATACTTTCGTTTTGTTTATTTGGCTTTCTAAAAACGTAATAATGGTTTTAACTTTTAAGTTCTAGACAAATGAAAAATACCTTTATTGAGTACATTATAAAAGTCTACACCAGCCGTCAGGGACTCAATAAGTTTTTCAGTTTTTGCCCACTTTTTATAAGCTTCACGATAATTTTCTTTGCTAACCAATTTTTTTATCTCCAAAGCTGCTTTCATAACTTTATCAAAACCATCATAATCTACGAAACCCTGAAATAAAATAATTGGGACAGTAATCAAAATGCTACATGCACAAAAGTTTTTAAGAATTAATTGAAGTTATCTATACTTCTTTAGACGCATTACAAAAAATGATGAGAGTAAAATTTCAAGATGCATCTCTGTAACTTAAAAGTACAAGGTTGAAGTTGCTCTTTAAATCGAACAAAATCAAAATCATTAAGTATCGCAAAATAAAAATGAAATTTCTATTAGTAGCGGCTGTAAATGGTTTTCATTATTATAATATTTATATACATGTTTCTTGTTTCAACATTCACAACAAGAATTTTAGCTTTATATAAGTGCAAATTATATATGTGACAATAAAAAATAGTATAATAGTAATTATACACCAAGGTAGAAATGTGAGAAGCGAAGCTTCGTGGTCTTTAATGAATCCGAGGCAATAATAATACACTGTTCTACCGTAGCTCATTTAGCATTTTTTACTACTGGCATCCTATTTTTTAGAAATTAGTTTGTAAAACTAATAAAAAAATTGGACGGGTCACTAGTCACTCCCTTTTCAAATGACACTCATGACATTTGTGCACAATGAATTCCAACCATTTTTTTTTATTTGATAATAAGTATTGTGTTCTTTAAATATCTATCAAAATACATGAATAATTTAATTGATTTTCATTTTTGGATAAGTAGGTGGACTATTAAATGAGTAATAATTTTTTTTATTTCGTCTTTGCATCAATTAACTTCACATTACGTCAAATGGATTAATATTTAGATTGAATCAAGTAGACTCTGTATTTTTTTATTTAGTAACAACTTTACTTCCTCAACAAAAGTCAATAAAGTTAGGTTCCAGAGCTAGTAGTGAAAAAACATTATATACTTTTTAGGTGCTCCAATATAATCGAAGTTTTTGTACGGATTATTAGAAGAATGAGAATCCAGTCAACGCACGGTATAAAAAGATGAGAAATGACAAATTAACTACATGTTTTGTTGGAGGAAAACGAAATCTAGCAATCTTTCTCATGAACTCATATTGGACTGTCTTAGGTCATATAATAGGACAACTTAGCACCAAGGTACTTTTGAACTACCATAAATTTGATCCCTAATACGCCTACACTCCTGGAGAATTAAAGCAGCTAATTAAAGGGCAAATTAGTCATTTTGTAGGAAGTATAGAGTCAGATGTACTTTTTTTTCCTTATTACTCATTATCCCTTTGTAACCTAGCACCCACATCAGGGCAACGTTATTGTTTCTTGCCAGTTTTTAAGGGATTGTTTTCATTTTCAGACAGGCTTTGACTCATAACGCTATAAAAACTATTGTTCTGACGAATTTATTTATCATAAATAATCAAATAATACGGAACCAATTATTCAGAAATTCCACGAATTCGTCAGAACAAGTTAAAATTTCAAATAGATTTGATATTTATATGCGAACTGTTGAAATTTGAATACATGGATTGCGAAAAATGTATTAGTTTCATTATCAAGTGAGCCTTGAAATTAAAAGAATTCTGTACTGTCAAAAGTTTCACAAGAAAATTATTTAAAATTATTCAAAAATACAGAAATACTAGTGATGACTCAAAACTCGATTTCGACTAATGTTAAAATTGGGTAGTGTATTCAAGAAGTCTGGGTCGTTTGTATTCAATAGCTGCCAGAATATAACTGTAGATATATATCTAAATAATTAAAAATTGGAAGTACCTAGATGTCAGACTTTCAGAGGTAGAAAAAGTATAGTACAAAACTCGTGTTGTAATAATGCATTTTAAGGCCTCGTGTCAATTATTGCACGAGCTTAGTGAGTGCCATATTTTCGAATATTTTTTTTAGGTGAAAATATTAGTTTGAAATTGTGCTTCTTAGTGGTTTCCACGTCTTGAAATAGATATTTTATCATTGTGTATATTTTGTTTGGACTACGTAGGAATTCTTACCACATTTTTTGGTATATTATGTGGTACACTTGCAGTTTGGACTAAAATGAAAATGCTCTCAGGATTCCCTATCAAATAATCACACGCATCTGCTATAATGGTACCCTAAGAGATGCCGATCATATTTAAAATGAACCACAGATCTGCATCAGCAGATGTGTAGTTCATTTACCATCGATGCTATCGGTTGAAGAATCTCATTTTACAAAAACTCAAATAAATGTTACATCTAATCAATTTAAATTTAAATATTTACAGATTTTTATTTACATGGCCAATTCTCTATAACATTTATTTTATTTCTGATTTGTACTCTTACCATATTTAGTAGATAAACAGGCCAAGTCATGACATAATCTATTGGGGATATCCAGGAATCTCCTAGACCTATTCCTTTAAAATTAATAGCAACACCCTCATTTTGTATAACCTAAAAATGATGGTTTAATATGTTATTTGGAAACATTTTTAGATTGACCTTATTTAGACTTAGAGCTATTTCTACAGCCATTTTTCCTCCATATGATTCAGAAAATATATACAACGGAACTTTCTTGAACTCAGGCATATTTTTATAAAATAATTTTAAAAATTTTACGAAATCCCGTGCAATTTCTTGATTAGTGGTGGTATAAGCCGTTTCGTCATCGACGTAACTAAAACCTAACAATATATACTCAAAGCATACATTTATATATATACCAGATGTCTCACCTGTTCCAACGGGGTTGTCAACAAATAAAATATTGGCAGACTGAATCCAACTGTGATTTCTGTAATTCAAATCAATATTTAACGGGCCAAGTTCTAAAAAGTTACCGTATGCAGTAGAAGATGCTCCCGGTCCTCCTTGCAACCAAATTATTAATGGTTTATCTGTTGGTGTTTGTACATTCGCTGTTGTATAATAAAGCCACCAAAACATATGAGCATTGTCCCTGACTGCTAAAAAACCCCAATCTTGATTCCCAGGTCCAAACCCTTGCTTGGCTAAAATCAACAGTATAATTAAATTAAATAATTAATGCTCCATAATGTTTAAACAGACTGGTTAACTGATACTTTGTGTTAATTTTTTGGTGGATAAATAAATAAAATTCACTATTCAAATTATAACTATGTTTATTATCGAAATAAACTTAGTGAAATATTTACAATTCATTTTTTTGATATCCGTCATATACAAACTAATGTCATCGTTGTCATGTTTTTTGTTTATTAAATACATAACATTTCCTTCCTCGTTTAAATAGAACGTTGTTTTCATAGATAAGAGATATATATGGTTGTTTTCTGGAGTAGCTCTGAGGTCGGTGTAGCTGATGTAGCTGATGAAGCTGGTATAGCTGTTGCTGGTACTAGTGCTTCAAAGAATTGAACACGTCGTAGCACTGGTGGAGATTCAGCAAGTTCGTTTTCATGGGATTTTGATACAGTCGTTACTTTCGGAAACAACTTTATTTGATCAATGTGGTGTTTGATCCTTCATACCTAAAGGTACTCGTACATTTCAGCCTTTTTCCTGCAAGTCTATTTTGAATTGCTAGCAAATTTTGACCATGCCTTCGTACATTGCCGCAACTTTTGAGAGTGTTGTCAGTTTCTGAATATTTAAGGTTACGTTACCTTTAATTTAAAACATGAATTTTCATACAAATACAAACTGTAAGTTTACACGAACTTCGGAATAAACATATAGATATTATCATAAAATACTTCAATGTTTATTATGCTTATAGGACAACAGGATAGAATCAGCTGACGTAAACTGATATTTCTACCAACAGAGATTTTGGGTTGTTCGATCAAAATTCCCTAAAAACAGGAGAGATTGCGCGGATTTGACCTTGAATAAATAGAAATGGTTCTATACTTTTGTGCGCCTTTTTGTTGCAGTCAAAAGTCTGAAACTAGACGTTTCACGCAAATGATCAAGGTCAGGGACGCTTTTGTAGTTCGTTGTGACCACCTGTAGAGGTCTCTGATAAGTATGTATCACAGAACAACAGGATTTCAGTGATTAAACAGAAGAAGAATAGGTTTTGTGAGGAAGAAGTTGTTTTTTGTTGTCATTTTAATTTGAAACGTGTTAATAGTGTGTTATTTTTATTAGTGTTCTTCGATAGTTTGTTAGTTATAAATATATTTATATATATATATATATATATAATTTTTTATCCAGTGTTATTTCATTGTCCAACTTCGTTTACAAATATGTCGTGTAGGAAATGCTGCATTTCAAAGTGTTCAGCATCAGCATTGCTACACAAATTTCCAAATCCTGGAAAATTTCAAGAACAATACAGAAAATGGGTGCAGTCTATCAATGATGGGGATATCAATGAAATGGATCCAGTAATGGTGTATCGTACTAAAAGTGTTTGCTACTGTTAATTTAATCCTTCATCTAAGCAGTTTTAATAAGTTTACCTACTATTTTATTTTCAGATGAAACCAATCTGTTTTATCCAGAGGAGCCGTCAACTTCTTCAGTTCTTTGAAAGGTCTGTTTTGTGAAAGTAATGCTGACAATCATATTACTGAAACTACAGAATATGAAGATGTAACTCTTGATCACAGTAGCAGTCTATCTGGAAAGTTGAATGAGTTGTCCACTAGTTATGTAGCTGGCTTCATTTTGAAAAAAATCAGAAAGAATATAACTTGTTCAAATTGTATAAGCACAATGTTTTCAACCAATTACGAATCTGATGCAAATAGACTCTATTAGAGAGTATGGTGGTGGCTGGGCTAGAAAGCTTTGTTATCCAACACCTTTATTTGTTTCCTGTTTTTAGAAAATTTATAAAATTATACACTTTTGTTTGGACAGAAAACCACATTCAAGAATGTTGGTTTACCTAATCAAACAAATTGTTGATGCACAAGTTAATTTTGAATTTTTAACATGTAATGAACATAAAATAAGTGTAATTGATATGATTCTGAAAATTACAATTAGAACCATATTGCACAATTTCTGTAAAAGTGTAAATAAAATCATACAAGGAAAATCCATACCCTATTCTGGTACTAATTCAATTAAAACTCGGGCATAAAAAATCTATTTAAAAAGAATTAAAAAAAAAATCTGTAAAAGTTACTACATGTAATAAATAGTTTAGGTGTTTGATATTATATTATTGTTTTATTTAATTAACCTGTCTTATTTATTGTGCCAAACTTTGTAACATTACAATAATTTACTCTCATATGCAAATAAACTTTTACTACCACCTTGAAAAATTCATTATTGCACACACACCATTGGTGTAAAAAAAAGAAACCTATAAATCAATTACCCTTATACCAAACTGATATTTTTTGCACGCGATTTTCTTCTATTGAAGATGCTAACCTTATTAGTGAAACGCGGATTGAGTGCAAAAAATATCAGTTTGGTGTAAGGGTAAATGATCTAGAAAGTTTTAATGGTTGAGCTGTTGCGTTTAAGTTTTCCGCTTTTTTGTTTACTTCTGACTGTTGCGACCTCTACAGGTGGTCACAACGAACTACAAAAGCATCTCCGACTATTACTATTTCCGTGAAGCGTCTATAGAGTAAGTGGTTTGAGGTCTGAAACGCATGCGCAGTTGTTTCACAAAAAAAGCTAGCAATAGAATTGCGAGCAAAAGGCTGAAATGTACGAGTACCTTAATCTCATGGTGGAGGTCTCCAATCCGTGCTGCAATTGTACCAGGAAACCATCTGTTTTGAAGTTATTTTAGAAGAGGATTGTTTTACATCAAAGGGTCGGATGTAGAGTCCATCCTAACTCAGAAACTCTAATGCGAACATCGTCAGGTCTCACCAGGTTGAGACGTGTTCAAATTTCGCGTCCCAAGAAAAGTTGAGCTGGAGATTGGCCAGTGGTGAAGTGAGGAGTCTTGCGGAATTGTCGAAGAAACTCGTTCAGGTTCATCTGCAAAGATTTCTTCGTAGTGTTCATAGTGTAGAGGGCATCCTTAACGGTTTGGGCGTATCGTTTTGCTTGACCATTAGTTTAAGGATTGAATGGCGCTGTAAGTTTGTGGTTATATATATCAATGGTATATGGTATATGATTATTCTATATTCTAGCGGTAATGATTTAGAAAAGCTACTTTTAATAATAATTAATAACTAAACGGTTGAACTAAACTTCCACTATTTATTCGCAAAATACGTTTTTAAATGCAATCACAGCTGTTTCGCTAAAAACTAGCATCGTCAGATTGACATATTGAAGATTGAAATTACATTTTGTTTATTCTTTGGGAAATGGAAAAAGATACACTGGACGCAATTAAAATTAATTTAAATAATCATGTGGATTTATACTTGTTTTACATATGTACCATGGAAAACAAATATGACTGCATGCATTTATACATTATTAATAATAGATTAAATAATTATTATATGTTATTTCAGAAAAGAATTAGAATAAAAAGCTATATTGCTTTTTAAAAATTATTCATACTTCATTTAACTTTTTAATTGAACTTACTGTAGCTAAAATCCTTGATTTATTTTAGAACTTTTATTAGAATGAGTTATAGTTTTAAATATATATTCAATAATGCATTATTATTGTTGTAAAACCATACAAAAATATTTCACATAACGGCTAAAAACATACCTGTTGTTAATCTAAACAGAAGGAAGATAAATAGTTCTCCCAACATGTTTAATGAACTACTTTTAATGGGTAAATATTACCACATATGGATATTTTTATCTATCGCAGATTTGATAAACCCAACTGAACGTTTCATAACATAATATGTGTTGTATACAGGAATTGAAAAATTATTTAAAAAAAATCAGTAGCAATTTATAATGTTATAAAAAATTTAAAATAATTATGTACTAGTTTTTTGCATTAGTGGTGTCTTTAAAATTCGAAACCCTAGTAGATTGCAGTTTCTACGTAAACATAGAAGTAAATAGTCTACAAAAAAACGGATAAACAATTTCCTAATTCACATGTCGTGTGGACCAAAGAAAATCCTCACTCAGGTCCTCACTTTTCTTATGGTTAAATTGATTGTACTAACCCTTACTTTTTGGAAGTCCATCTTATTAAGAATAATAAAAAACTCTTCGGTTTAACAAACTTCCACTATTTATTTAGAAAACTGCTTTTTTAAAACTCAATGACAGCCGTTTCGCTAGACAACTAGCATCGTCAGATTGACATATTGAAGTTACTATTTGTTTGTATGTAGCTAGGTACCTGATGTTTATTAGGCAGTTATAAGGCTAGACCAAGTATGGAAGTAATAAGACATAACAGTATTAAAGCCTAGATGTTATTAGCCCTAAGGGATTTATCCCGGATGTATTTCCCTCTAAGATCAGTATAACACACAAACCAATTCAATGAAGTGTTTTAAAAAAGCAGTTTTTTAAATAAATAGTGGAAGTTTGTTAAAACGAAGAGTTTTTTATTATTCTTAATTTCTTATGGTTGTTTAAGAGAGCAGGTCTATTCCCAGTACGATTCCTAAAGCTTGGCGAAACCAGTAAATAACATCTAAAAATTCTTCTTTATCAGGCCATTCTGAATTAGAAGTAAATGCTCTACACCACATTGATGGCAAATTGGTTTTCATAAATCCATTTTTTTCGGTCAAGTTTGTTTTTGTACTCATTTTTCCAATTTAATATTACATATGTAATAACCTAAATTAACTAAAAAAAGAGGCAGCGGTGGAAGGGTCCCACAAAAGAGGAAGCTCAGGATTAGATGGGGGAGAAAATGATGAGAAAGTGGGAAGGCTATGAAGGTGCATGAAAAAGGGCGATTGGGAGTAGGAGTGAATGGATAGACCGAGAGTTTGGGGAGGTTAACTACTTTTTGACCCAAGTGCTCACTGGGCATGGGTCAAGAGTGGGGTATATACACAATATTGGGAAGAGAGATACTGGAATATGCGCGAGGTGTGAGGTGGAGGATGATGAGGGTCATGTGTTTAGATGTTGGAAGAACAAGGAGGATTTAGAGAAGTTGGAGAGGAGACTCGGGGTAGCAGTGTATTGGGGGAACGTGGTGGAGATAATGTTAATAGAGGAGAAAGAATGGGTGAAGGTTAGCGAAGTTGTGGAGAAAATGGTTAGTAGAAGGGAATGTTCTGATGGCGAATAGTATGAATGGGTGAAGGGTGTGTGAGGGATCGCCGCCCGTCTTGAAGTATGCTAGGGTAGTGATTCCGAGGCGGGGGAAACGGCGAGTTTAGAGGTGGGTTGGGTTGGTAGGCATCCTCTCGAGGGTGAGTCCAACACTGTTGGGTCCTGGATAAGGGCCCATCGAACATGAGTTTCCCATCTCAGCCCTAAAAAAAGGAATTTAATTTAATTTTTAATGACTTGCATTTACAGTACCCATAATTTAATATCTTAGAATAAGTGATTTATTTTAAGACAAAATATATCAAGATTTTTATTTTTATTTTTTTCATATAATAAATGCTAACAGTGTTATAAGATGAAATGTTATATTTATTTATGATTGAGATTGGTTTTGCCCCAAAAAGTTCCGTTTATAGTGACCTTTGCAATGATTAAGTTGAATTGGTTTATTACATACCTACTCTAGATAAATAACAGAATAATGTGAATATACTATATTGGCTAAACAATTTTGTTTAGTACACTTAAAAATAGTGAAACTGCTAATAAAAGTTATTAAATCGTTAAATGTTGTAAACAAGACCCTAAATCAGTAGCGGTATTAAAACATTTATTCTAATCATTATATTATAATCTTCTTAGGCGGATAAGTAGTCATAATATGATATTTAGAATATTTTGTTTTTTGATTTTAACAAGAATAATTGTGGTCGTTAGGGGTGATAAGGGATTAAGGTAACCCTATGTGTATAATTGTGAAAACAGGTATGCGTTATTAGTCTATAAATTGAGGATTTGTTTATATCCTAATAAGAATATCGGTACTCGTTAGTCTTGGTGCTTTATACTATGATCTATATTTTTATTATTTTACTTCAAGAACATTTTTGGTAGTGAAAATGGCGTCAAGTTCGAGTTTTGTTCCAGTACCGGTGGCTCATTTAAAACGCAGTGCGTTTTCTCAAAGAGAAAAAGTTATCAAGATGCATCAGCAACTGTTCGTGATGTGGTGACTAGGATCTCCAATATGACCGGTGTTAGTTAATGAAGTATCTATCGATTTTTAAGTGAGAGAAAACAGGGAAATGTTAGTGAACCAAAAAAATACGAAGGGGAAAAACTCTATTATGGTCGATAACTATAATAGAGGTATCATTAGAAGTCCAATCTTTGTACTTAAATAAAGAGATTCCGACTTTGGACAAAGTAATGACTGTTATAGTAGAAGTAGATAGTATTCCCAAATTTTGACGAAATACGTTATGGAAGTATAAGTCGCATAAAAAATGAAAACTTTTAAATTAGAGAGAAGAAATTATTTGCTGGAGAACACAATACCTAAGAAGTATTAAAAAATTTCGGAGCGAAGAAAGATCTATCTTTTATTTAGATGAAACATGGTTGAATAAAGGACACACGGTTTCTAAAGAATGGATGAACACCAATATTTCAAATTCCCGTCAGGCATTTTTGGAGGGATATTCAACAGGATTAAATGCTCCTCGAGGAAAAGGTCGCAGACTAATAATCGCACACATTGGCAGTGGACATGGTTTTGTAGAAAATGGGTTATTAGACTTTATATCAAAGTCAACCAAAGATAACCACGAGGAAATGACCTCTGATGTTTTTAAATATTATTTTTCCTAGCTATTGGACTTTTTGCCAAGTGCTGCAGTGGTTGTCTTGGATAACGCCAGTTATTATAGAATTAATATGGGCACAGATAAAGGTGAGGTGACAAGAAACAATGCAACTTTTAAATTGAATGACATAATAAAACTTTTGATAAATTCTTTTGAAAACGCAACACGGGAAAATTGGCCAAGACCATAAATCATGTGAAGAAGGAAGAAGAACGTTTGTGGAGTGTTGATATCAATATTGAAGAACTGTTCGAACCGATTGTAATTCCTATCGGACCAGGCAAGGAATCTGACTCATCGCCGGATTAATACGACGAAATGGAAGACGACAATTAAAGGAGTAAGTGTTTTCTGCATTAATTTATATTTAATTCCTACTTTTTAATATGTAGCATATTTTTATTTTACTTTTAATTTTTATTTTAATATGAATAATGCTTTAAAAAAACTTCCCGTCTACGGTCATGGGATCTATTCAGCTACCTGATGTGACAATATTATCTAGGGTTTCTATTGTGTTTGGGTTAGTTAATCCCTAATTACAGGATGGACTCTTTGAAAAATAACAACCAAGACTATGTTTCATTCAATAGAAATGTATACTACTTTTAGTTATTTTTCATGAATCACCCTTGCTTGAGCTTTGAAGGATTTGCATTTAAAATTAATTCACTGTACTGCCAACTTCAAACAAATGAACTATAATTGGATATATTGGGCACACTAGAAAAAACTAAACATCTAATCTCTCTTTGTATTGTATAATTCTTGTTGTTTTTTTAATTGGTTATGTATCTGCTTTTACCTACTAAAATAAATTAATATAAACAATATTTTCTTGTTTCATTTATGTTTTACTTGAAACCAACATTAAAAGATAAAGGAGCTTCTGAGTGCCTTACATCGAGATTTGTCTGGTATAAGCTACACTAATATTCACGGTAGTGTAAAATTCTACTTATTCAAATTTCCCTCCCTTTTGATTATTTTAATGTCCCGCCATGTACATTAGCGCGTGCGGCGGACGGGCTCAGTACTACTATCAGTAATCGGTACAGTAGTTAGCCTGCTAGGGGGAGTGTGCTGTGATCTAAATATTAATATACGGCATTTAACAAATCGGCATAAAAATGTGTAGAGGGTTCCTTTTCGAAAATCTACTTTGAATTATTTTTATTTTGGTACTATTTTTCCAGTTCTTATTTATACGTTTATCATAACTATATATTTTTTTTCTTGTTGTTCGTTAGTAGTTACTGTTATTTTCTGTTTATTGTTGGTGTTTATGGTTAGTTTATTACAAAAGGTAAAAATATTGAAGTTCACAAGATTTGATTTATTTTAAACCCACAACAGTATACAAAAAACGTTTTTAACAAATAAAAAGTATTTAACAGTTAAAAACCATATTAAAATAAAATAAACATTTAGTCCCTATTATCAAAAAGGCTTATCTCTAGCAATTCACATATAAGCATAGTAACAAAGTTACTCCTACAACTTAAATCGAAAAATTATAACGATGGGTATAAATCTGCCCAAGGGCATGTACTTACATGAACAGAGTTTCTCGACATGCATATTCCAGTAAAATTATGCGCGATATGTTAACAAGTTAGGTTATTAATTTAGTGAAATGTTATTTATAAAGAACATTACATACAACTTGCAGTAACTTTATTAACAAATCTGGTGGATGATAATAGCTATTAAGAGATTAAAGTGCTTCATTGTTTTTGTTAATGTTAATTACTGCTGCAGTCGTCAGCTGCAAATAAGGTAGTTGATTAATAAAAATTGTTATAAAATCTTGATGTTAAAGATGCATCTACAAAAATTATTAAAAAATAAAACCATAATAGTTGTTTAATATACAATATTTGGGAGATGCTGAAATACAAATAATAAACAAAGAGGTATTTAAAAAAGATATGCAAGAAAGAAGGACACTTGTTAATCTACAATGACATGTATATAATGTACAATTGCATACCTAATGTGTGACATTAATTTTTATATGAAGTTCTGTAAACTTGGAAACTATTACTATTTACTTGCTGAATACATATATGTAATTTTTATAAATATATTAATTTGTAACGTATAGCATATAAACATAATAAATATAATAATAAAGTTTCTCCAATGTGTTTATAAAATTAATAATTCTTCTGTTACAATAAAGGTAGAATATATTTCTTGTAATTGTAATTTTACTGTAGTATGATATAATATAGGATATTTATATCTATCGTAAAAGAAGACAAAAGAAAGAAATAAACAGCTGCATATGAACCCCACACGCACCTTTGACCATTACTGGAGGGATCGTTGATGTTAGACACACACTCTTTACCTACAAGGACACCGACTCATTTTAGCTATAGTACCTATACTATTGACGCAGTGTTGTCAAGCGTTGAAAATATTCTACACTATAGTGTATTTTGTCTTTACAAGTAAAATAAATACGATGTAAGATCGACAAAAAGTTCCCCTGTATAACCTTTACTAAATATTTATTTATAAATAATTTTGTATAAGTTGTTGTTTTTTATCGTGAAGAAAAAATGCCACAAAACTTTATCACTTTCTTTAACTACAACATTTTTTAATAATTGTCAGTTTCGTATATGTCACGAAAAGGATAATTTGTTTAAATTCGTCTAAAAATGCCCGGCAATAAAATTTCAGGTTTTGTTAGAGATCTGGACTATATTTTACAAATGGTAAGTATAATTTTTCATTATTTGATAAGAAAGTAAATGTGAAAACGAAAAAAATTAAGGGTTCATGAACCGTCTACGACGATTTTCTTAAGTACAATTTTCGTTTGAAAAAAAGTACATTTTTTTCGAAAAAGATTAATATGTTGGAAAATTTTCAAATTTTTTATCCAAATCTATATATTCTATATATAAAAAGGTATAATTTCACCAGATTTGGTGAAATTTGAATGATTTTTGTGAAAATGAAAAATAAAAAACGAAAAATTAGAAAAAAAAAAGTTTTTTCCAGTTTTCATATGAAATTTGAGGTTATATCAAAAAATGTTTAATATAAAAGTTGTTCATTTTTATATTATTTATAACTTTGCTTCTGAATATTTTTCGATCCGAAGTCAATTTTGTCCGGAAATCGCAAATGTATGATTTTTCACCCCCTTTCACCCCCCCAAAACTACCCTCCCGGTGCACTACTTATAATCGAATTTTTTTTGTGATCTTTTTAACCATTTTTACCATTTTCAGCCGTCAAACCTTGGATAACAATTTTTTTATTGCAAAAGTGCAATAAGCCTGCACTAATAGAATAATCACTCTATATTAATAAAACTGGTCAAATCATAAGATTTCTTAGCAATCCTAGGACGTCTATTATTAGAATAGTGCAATAGGAGGTGTGAATATAGTAGACCAGGTAGTGGGCATCATCGAGTTATAGACGAAAAAGAGAAAAAATATTTAACCAATTTTGTTTGAAGCAATCGGAATATTAAAGTCACAGTGAAGAACGCACTTCAGAAGAACGTTCGGAGATTTATTTCCAGGTAATTCGACGAAGGCTGGCCGGTGCCAACTTACGATCAAGAAGACCTTTAAGATTGTCGAGGATTACCAGAGCACATGAACAGGCTTTTACCTCAATGGAAAAATGTCCTTTTTTCGGATAAGTCTGGATTTGGATTGACAAGTAACCGTCATCGTGCAAGGGTATGGAGAGAGTCATGACGTGCAGCATGTTTAGCCCATCCGCAAGAAGTGGTTTCGTACCAAGGGGGGACAGTTATGTTTTCTGGGGTACATTATTCATGGTTATCACACTCCACTGATTCACATATCTAAAACGCTGGAAAATGTTACAGGGTCAATTGTTCTGCCTCGTAGAAAAATTTTATGTTTATAGAGGACAACGTCCGTACACATCGCAGTAAAAGGGATCCAAAATGTGCTGGCCAATGACCAGCAATGCCTATATTAAGGTTAAGAAGCTTATTTAGACCAAACCTGCCCATAAGATGGATACCCAGAGATGGTCCCAAGGAATATTATTGTTATTTTTTTATAATTTCATTTTTTTGTTAAATTAGCAATTTTGATAAATTGATTTTTGGCAACAAATTTGGTATTTACATTTATTACTACTCAAAACTTAAACCCATAAAAAAATTTCTAAATAGGCTGGTATAAATAAAAAACATTTAATGATATTCATCATTATAAAAAAAATATTTTTTTTTAAAGAAATTAAAGTGGTCCAAGTTTTTTGATGCTCTGTAAAGTAATTTAACTTTAGTGCATTTCTTGTTAAAAAAAATTATAGGTACCTAACATATTTTAAAATAAAAATATACCTATAATAGCAAACTTACCTACCTCGTTGGAATATACACGGAACCTGTCGAAAGTCATAACTTCTCAAATGGTGGCAATAGGGAAAATTCTAGGTCCTACTCCTCTCCGTCATTGATCAGACAATAGACCCAAAAAGACTTAGTGGTATAATATTCAAATTAAAGTAACAAATTCAACAAATTATGCTGATCAGTCCATTCCAATCAAACCAAAAGTCAAACTATTTTTGCAACAGCTATCGTTACCGATTTATTATGTACTTACAATTTGGAAGTGTTATAAGCTACAACAACTTGTATTTTAATAAAAATAACAAATATAACGCAAAAACACCTTTAGGTCTGTTATTGGGGTATCTTAGGTATAGAATTTCTCCTTCCATAGAATTAAACGTAGAAGAAATAGTACGCCTCCATGAGGGAAAAAAGTGAAACAATCCACAAATCTACGTAAAAGAAAAGTTACTTTTAACGATAGAAAGATGGCAGAATTTAAATGACGTAACATAAAGAACAAAATTTCTTATTCCTAACCTAACCATTTTCGTAATATAGAATGGATAGTCTGCTAACATAAAAATGTGAACTATGACCATACCCAGTTTTAATGCGGCCATGGTTCTTTCATAAATTACATTTTAAGATTAGGAAAATCTGTAAATGACCTATGCATCTATTGTGAGGACACATATATACCTGATCATAAGATATTTGTCTCAGAATTATAAGTAAACATAGAGGTGCCACAACAACACAATAACAAACAGTTTGTAGTCAGTAGCAATGAAGAGATGGAAAATAAAATTGACATCTAGAGGTGTAGGTAAACACAGCTGTACAGTGGCGTGTAATTGAGTATTACCGTAATATATAAATGTTAATTAAATAATTTACACACATTAAAATAATGCAAGAAACACAAATACGCATATTTTGTTAAGGAATTTATATCTACACTTATGGCATGGCACCATACTTTTAACATATTTTTATCGGAAGGAAATCTAAAATGATGTATGTATTTCATTATTAACTTGATTTTCTTATTTGTAATAAATTTTAATTGAAATTGCTAATTGTACGCCAATGAAGTGTATAACTTACCGGTGATAGGTTAGATTATCATTTTGCGAAGTACCAAAAATTATACATGTTTTTCGGGTTTTCATCATTTTTAATTTTGAAAATAAAAACACTTTATAAAATTCACTTAAATACAAAAAAATTCAGGAAAATCGAACAAAGCGCTAATCACCTCCAGACAATAATAAACAAAGGCACTGATGCCAAATTTTTGGTGTGGGTATTTGATACAATTAGTGCAGAGCATTTTTATAAGTATTATTGAAAGTTAAGAAAGTGAATATTAAAATTTATTATAGAATATTTTCTCTGACTAAATATCTCCACTTAAAAGTAAAATAAAATTGTTGTAAATTATATTCTTACGTTTTTGTTTCCTACTGTGTACTTACAAAACACAACGTCTGGCAAACAAATCTGTCTCGACGACAAGTAGTACGGGATATGCCTACTCTATGTTTACTTATTACTCTGAGATATTTGTATGTAATAGATAAAAAAAGTAAGTAGAAAAATAGCTTTTCTAACAATTTTGCAATAAATAAACAAAAGGAAACAGCCTTATCCAATGATATATCGATCAGAGAGTTTCAGATATATACTCATGCTTCTCAGAGAAAAGAAGATGAAGGAACTTTAGTCAGAGTAGCTCCCGATACTATCGGCTGAAACAGCGGCCAGTGCCAATGAAAATGGTATAGACGGTATGGAAGTACTGGCATGAATTGATCGTCAATAGTCAAAACGGAATGGCGGGTATGAAACTGGCCCAATAATTTACACATTGGTAAATCCAAGCCGTGTAGTATAGGATTTTCAGAAGTACCAATTTTTAACAAAATCATCATGCTACGCCTAATGGATACAGTTCTATGCACAACAGTTTTTGGACTTGTAATCCGTCATTTGAGTGTTTGGAGTCGTCGTGAATAAAGTTTAAAGTGCGCCTCTCTGTCAGTCCAATTGTTTTCATATGCTCAGTCAGTAGTTCTATCACAATTCGTAAGTCCTGTTTGCAGCTCTTAAGAATTGCAAAAAATGTTAATTACTAAATTATGGTTATAGAATTCTGTGACATTGACTTTCGGTTTTTCATTTGATTAAAATCATTTTAAAAAATCATTATAGGTTGTGAAAATCGTACAATAATAAACATCAGAATAGAAAGAAATCTTTGTGGCTGCTGTTATTATTAGGTAATTTAATAGATGAAAGGAGTAAAGATGTAGAGCAGTGGAATCTTACAATAGATTTTTGTGAAGTAAATCCTTCAATGTTTAAAAACAATCTTATAAATTTCGATGGAGACGTATCTAGACTCTGCCAGTTTAAAGACAATTGTCGTATCTCTTAGATGTCTTCTTTTCAATCCTTAGCATTTTTCTTCGATCATTTTTTCTGTCTTTTATATAAAATTGGCAAATACCAAATCCATTTCACAAAAAAGCACAAAATACAACAAACAACGCAAGAACAAAATAAGCAATAATAGCTTAAAATAATGATATTAGCATTTAGGATGTCGAAATGACTGGTAGTTGGGTTGAAAACCGAAAAGTTCCAAAATCTATATTGTTTTCAGATTCAATAGTACATATTTCTCTATATACGAACTTGCCCGAAGGTTTTAGGAAAAAGTCATAGAGAGTTACATTTTACGATAGAAATAAATCTCTTTCTTTGCTTTTTCTTTTCTATTTCTATCTCTATCGAGTTACAGCATACGCAGGCAGTTTCTTTTTATTTTTTTTTTCCGATTTATTTGACAATAAAGCTGATTTAAGTTAAATAGTGCAATAGATAAATTTTTGTTCTAAAAAGTCATATTATTTAACAACTTGTACTAGTACGCATATTCAAAAGAAAATGAACCCCGTATTTATGTACCTTAAGGAATATTCAATGAAATTTGCCAAAACTAGTAAATGTGTAAATCTGACTACGTTGTTTCGCTAGCGAAGACCGTCGGACGAAGATGACAATTGGGAATTTCACTCGCGTGAAACGGAGATGGTAAATCTGAGTAGGGCCCCGAGGGCCATAGGTCACGCTGCCGTCGTCCACCCGCACACCTTTGCAGTTCTCACGCAAGACAGCGGACGTCAGGTGCTTGGCTCGCAGCAAGCGACATTTGTTTCGCTTTTCGAAAGATGGAAGACTGGAGGATAAAATACAGCTTAAGTATTGTAAAAAGAAATATTTACAAATTGTTTCTTTCGTATCTTCTTCCAAAGCCGATAAGAATTAGACACAGAACATTAACTATCTTGTGAATATTTTAGCTTTTGTTTTGTGAAGTTTTTGCCGGTATTGATGATGAAAGGCGGGCTTTGGTGAAAAAATATAAAATCTTTTAATATGTTAATAAGCTTTATCACGTTCTTTATCGATGTAGAAATTCCATAATTGAACATTTTTTATTCCTTAATCTATCTGGTAATTATTTATAAGGGATTTTCGAATTCATAAATGTGTATAGTTTTTACCGGTAATGGTGATAAAAAGAGACTTTGTCAACAATAAATAAAATATCTTAAAACGTTAATAAGCTTAAGGATTAAGGTAGAAATACCACCAGGAGCCATTTTTAAATTTTTGAGTATGGTTTTTATAATTATTTATCAATGATTTTCCAATTTAATATTGCTATTAAAGATATTGTTACAACATATTAATTTAATTTACCACATGTTTAATCCCATAGAGACACAATAAATCTTTAAGGTCGCAGTAAAAGGGTAGTTGCACGACCACTCATCTAGAATCTAACCTGACCCCATAGTTTTATATCGAGTTTGGCATTACCTATAAATATTTAAATTTTTAAAAATGTAATAATTATAAACAATCGTTACTTTTAAATAATAAAGATACAATTAAATGTAATAATCAAAAAACCAAAATAAATGAAAATAAAAGAGCCAAAGACTTTCTGTAATGGAAAGAAATTTAATTTTTTAGCTACTTTAGTATCAAGAAACGAAATTACTATTTTGTAATTTAATAGTTACCTATTCCAGTGGACAAAACTAACTTTAATAAATAAATTAATATCATAAAACAATTCATTTGATAAATAAATTAATTAATAAGAAGCAACTGAAAGTGTCACTACAACTAATATTTCCTAAACAAAGTAAAGAAATTAAAAGTTATTAAAATATTACAGATTGTGAAAATTTCCAATACAATTTCAAAAATATCTTCGGCAACATCAACATTAATATCATTTAAAAACACAAAATAGTATTGGTACAAAATTGTTAAATTTAAAAACAAAATTACCCAAATAAAAAGAAAACTGGTGTTTACAAAATTAATTGTCCAAAATGTAATGCTGTAAATATATGGGTCAAACACAGATAAATTTTTAAGTAAGTTTCAATGAACACATAAGAGCATATAGCATATACTACACATTTGTGATAGAAAACAAAATTTAGATTTCCTTGAAGAACTTGAAATAAAAAGACATCTAGCAGATCAACAATTTAAAGTAGTTAATGAACAAAGTAATCTTGGAAGTTCTCCACTATTAAACTGTTTACTTTAACTGAGTCTTCAATTTTTATGCATAGATAAGACAAATGTAACACAAATAGATTAAGTTATTGTAAAGATAAGCATAATATTGGGAAATACATCCGAAAGAATCCAAATTATTTATTATTTATATCTAATGATTTTTAAATTAGTTTTGATTGACTTGATTGACTTACCATTCAATAGACTTTCTTCCTTTTGGTTTTCAATTTATGGTCCAGATAAATGTATTCTTTCAATTTTTTTTAAGCCAGCTACATTTGCTATTACTATGTTGCTTCACTAATTAGCTATTAAAGCTAGACACTTGTATCAGATCCTGGAGCCTTTACCTTCCAAATATGTACAGTTAAACCAGTGCCAAGTAACTAGTTTGTCATTTAACGAGGTTTCTCAGACCAAGTATTCAGAACCAACCAGAACTCTTTAGATCCATCTGTTAACATTCTTACACTATTTAAACTCTTACCAAGGCTTTTTTTAAACTGCAGGAGATATTTTACCCCCCTTAAATTATAAATACAGTTAGTTTCAGCGGTAATTGGTAAACTAATAACATCTAGGCTTTAATATTGTTATGTCTCATTATTTCCATACTTGGTCTAGTCTTAACACTACTTAATCAACATCAGGTAGTTACCTTGTAAAAGATAAAATGTAACTTATAGCAATCTGACGATGCTCATTGTAACTAAACAGCTGTAAATGTAATTTAAAAGCTATTTTTTTCTATTTTTTTGTTGAGTTCTAACGAAAAGTTAGAGTAAGGGTTAGTACAATAAATTTATTTAAATATTTAAATAAAATTGACTTAGGAAAAAGCAAAATAAGGATAAATTCAACATTAATACTGCCTATCACATTATGTTTCATTTTTTGATCATTTTTAGATAGATGATTTGAAATTTATGGTACTAACCCTTACTATGTGAAAGTTCATCTTATTCAGAACAATAAACAACTAAAAGGTTGAATTAACTTCCACTATTTATTCTTTAAATGTAATGACAGCCGTTTCGCTATCGAAATAGCATCGTCAAATTGACATATTGAAGTTACATTTTGTTTGTTTGTAACTAGGTACTTGATGTTGATAAGTAGTTAAGGCTAGACCAAGTAAGGAAGTAATAAGACATAACAATATTAAAGCCTAGATGTTATTAGCCCTAAGGAATTATCCTGGATGTATTTCCCTCTAAGATCAGTATAACTGTGCAATGATATAGAAAAACCAGGAAAAAACTATATCCTGCTGATCTTTACAATAACTTAATATATTTGTGTTATAATTACGTCCTATCTATGTATAAAATGAAGACTCAATCAAAGTAAACAGTTTAATAGTGGTGAACTTCCATGTATAAATAAAATAAAACAAAATTTGAGAAAATAAGAAATTGTTCTACAATTTATTGTACCAATCTTTATTTTAAAACAAAACGTATGAAATTATTTTTTAAAATTGCTGTCTTTGACTAAAAGTTTTTGAATAAAATAGTGTGAGTTTGTTACAAAGTTGTTTATTTAGTTTTCTTAATAGAAGTTATCCCTTTAATATTTGCATACATAAACAATAAATGTCATGTTTAATTAAATGAAATACTTGACGTTTTCCGCTGTTTTCTTGAAAAATAATAAGGGATATTACAATATTTCGCTTGGCGGCTTTCATTTTGCGACTTAATCAGTTTGTTGGACTTCAAAGAAATATATCTGAATTTTCCCTAAGGAAAAAGTAAACATGGCTGACTGCGAACACAGCTACTTTAATTATCTTACTTTTATTTGGCTGGAAAGTCTGACCTACGTAATGAAAGTTTTATTGTGCCAGTTGTACGAAATGCAATGAGCAAATAAAGAAAAATTGCAGAGGTGCGGAAAAATGTAATTTAAACAAAATTAAATTTAAACTAGCTCGGGAATTTTAGTCGATATCGAACTCGATCTACTTGATTAGTTACTCCAACATGAGCACTTTTTACTACTCAACGTAACTACGTTATCTGCTTCAGTAGTAGAACATTCATGTAAGAGATACCAATTGGGTAGAAAACTCAAAGTCGCGTATCCGATAATAATCAACTTTCTACGCCTATAACAAATGGAAAGCACAGGCATAATCGATAATTTTTTAACCAAATCCTTTATCATACTAGTAAAAATATTTTCACTCATTTTTGGATCCTAATTATTAAAAAAAAAAAATTCTGATAGTAAAATAAATGAGTTTTTCGTTTTACTTTTTTAAGATATCCACAAATTTATTAATGATGAAAAGCATTCAATCTGAAACACCAATATCTAATATAAATCCACAGTGACATTTTCTATTATTGTATCTGCAAATATCGTTGTAAATTCTAGGATGCTGCTTTTTAATAGGGTGTTGATGGGGATCAAATGCCAGGTCCGTACCAAACTATGACATCTTGGTGATGTTTTTCCGCTCATCCTCCTGGTCATTTTTCTATATTTTCCAATATAAAACTGACTTCACTCTTCACCCTCACCACAGTTCCCATATCACGGATTTGGGACTGTCATTTTTACCTTATTTAGATGACTTCTCCATTACTACAGACGAGTAATACAACTAACAACTATTCTCTCTATTCCATTCTGCACAAAGCATCTGCGCAAGGCGATCTCATCATTCTCTTGGTCTAAATATGTCTCTATATTCCTTCCCAGGGCTTGCGGTGTTCTTTTTTCGCCCTTCTTGCAAGGGCTTCGGAAGTCGGTTGTGGGACTATAAAAGGACTATTGTGCTGACTAAAAATATTGTACTACCAGTTGCCATTGCATCTCATATAGCGGAGGGAGGTTTAGCGCTACTTCCACAGATGTCTTAATTTTTCCTACGATTCTAACAATATAATAGTTTATCATTCTTGTAAATGAAACCATTACTATCCCTATCAGGTGCATTAGCTTTTCATAATTTGCAATACTCTCTGCATGTATATGCTCATGTGTTTCCCAATGAATGGAATACCTACAAAACGCCATCTTATGGACATCCCCATATTGTTTTCACTTCGTTTACAGTCTCGCATTGCGGTGCTGGTACTCTTCTACTGGTGAGCATTTTTTTTTCTTCACCTAGCCATAGTTCTCTTGGCTCCCCTTAATACCAACTTTAACACCATCGATTGAGTAGTCGTGTTATGAAAAGCTCTTTGTAAATTAAGAAAAGAAGACAATCCCGTCCAGAACTACATACAGGTGCAAAATTTTTTAGGTTGATAAACGTTGTGTTTTACTAGTAATGAAAGGTCTGTTAGCACTAGATACATCGTTTTAGTACTTATCAATCATTTTATTCATGGTCTTCAGGAGAAGTGTCAAAATGATAAAGTCTATAAGCCTTAGGCACCGTGTACGATAACCTTTTTGGCTTCAGAATTAATGCTACTCTGGAGGTAGTTGGTATTTTCCCACTAGCTAAGTTTGACCCAATAATGGTCAAAAAATCCACGGTACTGTTACATTCCTGCTACATGATGAAAACCATCGGTATCAACTGCAATATATGATTTAAAAATTTTTAAATACCATTTTTATCTGTGATCGCAGATCCTGTACATGTCCAATCGTTTATGTTTGACCAAGCTTAAAGCTCTCTTTTGGCTTCTTTTTGAACTGAAAATGGGTGCTGAGCACACCTTACAGCCTTGTTAAGATATTCTCATCTTTTTTACTTCTTTTTTTCGGATTTAACCTCTTTTTGGAGCCTTCTTTTATGTCAGAATTAAGGAGGTTATTATCCATAGGTTCCAGATCGTTTACTCTTAATTTCTTTATTGGAATCACTGGGGGTCACTTATCTTTTGAACTTTTTGTTCGTTTATTATATTTGGGCCAAAATATAAATGCATGATATATAAATGCAGTAAGACAACTTTACAGAGGAACGAAAAGCAGGGTAACAATAGGAAAAAATATATCAGAGGAATTTTTAGTAAATAAAGAACTGCGTAAAGGTTGCTGTCTCTCCCCTACTCTGTTCAAAATATATGTATCGAAAAAGCAATATTAATCTGGAAGAAGAAAAATAGCTCAATGGGACTAAAGATTAAAGATGGAGATTATGTACATAGTTTATTTTTTGCCGATGATAAAATCATTTTGGCAAAAGACGAAGAAGATGCAAACTATATGCTTCGGAAATTAATAGAAAAATTGAAGAATTAGATTTGTGGGGGCTAGAAATACATTTATAAAAAACAAAATAAATGGCAGTTGATGCAAATGGCCACGATTTAATAAAATATAAAGGAACCATAGAACAAATAAAAGATTATAAATATCTTGGAGTCACACTAACAGCAGATGGACGAGATACTCAGGATATTCAAAACAAAATCAGGAAAAGTAAAAATATTATATTAAAACAATTGCACCCCGTAATCTAGAATGATAATTTCTCAAGAAAAACCAAGAAATATATTTTCAGTACATTCGTGGAAAGTAGGCTCATTACTAACTAATATGACAGACAACAATTAGAGGCTACCGAGATGATGTTTTGGAGGAGAGCATGTAAGAAAACAATTTTAGATCGAATACCATATCAACAAATAAAAGAACATGGAAATAAAAGAAACCAAATCGAAAAGAAACAATTAATTTGGTACGGACATATAAGGAGAATGGGTGCAAACAGGATTCCAGAAAGAATATGGGAATGGAAGCCAGAACAAACAAGAAAAAAAAAGAAGACCTAGGAAGAGTTGGAAGTCAGAAATAAGAGGGGCAGTAAAAAAAAGGATCTTAGTGTAAACAGACACTGCAGATAGGAAACAGTGGATATTAAGATGCGGTAAACGGCCTCCGTAGCTGTCTACAAGTCGCTTATATATATATATATATATGGGCGATTGTTTCCAAGAAAGGGTACTGAGTTTTTAAATGCCTTCCTCCTCAATAAACGATTTAGGTAGGTAATGGAAAGGTACTTCTGTTTGTCCTCTAGTTCTCCTATCTTAGAGTCCCACAGAGCGGATACTCGAACTCTAAGAGGCCAGTTCTCCAGATCCAGTCGTTTATGTGGGAAGAAGATCATTATGGACTGGCTCAGATCGATGTCAGTACTAACAGAGCTGCTGTCAGGGAGCCAACTGGGACTACGGCCCAGGTCTGCTGAGATTAGGGAAACAGAAATCCAGATGCTGTCATTAGCTAATTAGTTCAGTAAAAGACGTTGCTACTGACCTTCCCAAATGGTTTTAAAAATCTCATGTAATCCTGAGAGTGAAATAGGTCCACATTTCCATATGTGTACTTCAGGAGTACCTCCCCCCATGCTTTTAACTGTTTCAATTTTACTTGACATCTAAAACTTTATTTTGTTTTATTGCCTTTTTGCAAAATTTATATTTATATTTTTGTATCGTTGCAACTACTTTTTTTATAGTCTTAAGGATGTCGAAATAAAACGACGAAACGTCGGCCAAGATTTGATTGGTTTCTTTATATGCCCTTCCTCATACCCGTGGGTTCTTCCAATAAACCTTAACTACAGAGCAAAAAAAGGTACACATTTCTTAAATACTTAGTTAAATTTTTTTTCATGTTTCTTGCTGCATTTTAAGGTAAAATTCCTATTAGGGCCCAATTAACTATCACAATAAAGGAGACACAAATCTAATTAACAGCAATTATTTGATAATGTAGCAAATTGCTTAATTTGTTATCAATATCGTTTATCAAAGTTATTATTACATAAAAGATATTATTTCGGCGTCTGATATAGACTAAGATATAATGAGATCCTATTACTTCCATTATCTGAGATTCGTTCCTATCCATTCATCATCCGGCTGTTGGGACAGTAGCCATATCCGTTTGATAATATTCAACCTCTAAATGCCTCGAATCTGTTTCCAAAACATTCACTATTTCCTTTCGTAAAGTTCCATTAAAGGATTATAAAGTTCACTTCAACTTTTGACAGATTTCATCAGGGTAGGTACAGATTGGGACCATGCTGTACGCAGTCGATTCCCCCTTTCTGTTTGTCAAAATTAATATTAGCGGATCATCGGACTCGTTTCCCCTCTTTGATCGCTTAATGTTTTAATCCTGTTACTGTCAAGTTCATCCCTCGGCATTGTTGTGTTATATCAAGCGAACTGGTCACTTTTATGTTCAAATAATAACAGCGAAATAACATTAAAATTGTATTGTAATAACAAAATTTTCTTCATCAAACAAGTATGGTAAAATAATTTATCGATATACAGTGTGAAAACCATTTATGGAATAAAATTATTTGTGGGGTTAGTTAGAAGATTATAAAAAACTTTGAAATTAAAATGTGAGCCTTTTAAACATAAGTTTAAATATACAGGGTGATACACGCAAGTCTGACATGATCTATATGATTAATGGAATACCCTGTATGTTTTTATGATTTTAAAAGCTTCTTAATAATACGATCTCAACGAACTATAGGGTCTGTTATGAATTGTACAGGGTGAAATTTTGAAATTATTTATAATTTTGTTCAAGATGGTAAATATGTAAAATACTTGACTCCTACAAAAGTCGTCCCGAACTTTGTTTAAAGTTTAAGGTAAAATATCCCATATTTCTGTAGCTATCCTTTCTTTGAGGTCTGCAATGCTAGTTGGCTGTGATGCATATACTTTGTTCTTGAGATAACCCCACAGAAACAATCTAAGGGCGTAAGGTCTGGCGATCTAGCTGACCACTCGATACCTCTTCGTCCAATCCATATATTGGGGAAAATTTAATTCAAGTAACTTTTTACAATTAAAGCATAATGGGGTGTTGCTCTGTCCTGCTGGAACCAGATATTTTGATCCGGTAGGTTCGGATCTATTTCGTTGGGATATAAGTTGGCCAACTCAGGAACAACTTCGTCTCTAATTATGCTTAAATATTTTTCGGCTGTCAAATTTTCATCTACAAAAATAGGACCAATAATATGATCAGCTATGACACCTGCCCAAACGTTTAACTTTTGAGGATACTGAGAATGTGTCTCACGTATTCAATGAGGATTCTTCTCTGACCAATATCTACATTTATGTCTGTTTACTTCCCCGTTCAATGTGAGTGTTGATTCATCGGAGAATAGAATTGTACAACAACTATTTCATTTTAACTAAGAACAATAAAAAAACTGAACGGTTAAACTAAACTTCCACTATCAAAATCAGATAAGGGTAACTCAACAGTAATTTTAAAAAAAGAAGATTATAAATCTAAAGTGAATGATTTCATAATGTCAAGTAATGTCAAAATTCTAAAAAACGATCCTACTCAAAAATTTTCTAACCAAATAAGAGAACATGTAAATCATTCAAATTACCAATTTAATGATTTCGATAAAAAATACCTAGTAAATAAAAATCCTCAATGTCCAGAATTATATGGAACAATTAAATTACATAAAGAGTCAAAACCAATTAGACCTGTAGTTTCGTATGTTAACACTCCTAATACTAAAGTAGCTAAAAAATTAAATAGTATTCTAAACAATTATGGTTATACATCTAAATATTCAGTACAAAATTCATTAGATTTGATCAAAAAATTAAATAAATGTAATTTACAAAATAACACTAAATTAGTATCGTTTGACGTAACTAATATGTTCTCAAAAATACCTCCTAAAGAATGTATAGTTCTAGTTAAAAAGCTATTAGATGAAAGAAATATCCATCCAGGTATAATATCAGACATAATTGATCTATTTGATGTATGCATTAGTCAAAATTATTTTACTTTTGATAACAAAGTTTATATTCAAAATGAGGGTCTTTCCATGGGAAGTCCTATTTCTCCAATTTTAGCAAATATATTTATGGATGATTTAGAAAACAAAATCTTTAATTCTAGTTATAAAAACAATATTGTATTTTGGTATAGATATGTTGATGATGTGTTAGCAGGTTTTGTAGGTCGCGAGCGGCAGTTAGATATATTTTTTAATTATATTAATACCTTGCATCCTAAAATTAATTTTACTTTAAAAGTTGAAGAAAACAATTCAATTAAATTTCTAGATTTAAGAATTGAAAAAGTTAATAATTCATTAAATTATTCAATATACAGAAAACCTACACAAACAGATGTAACCATACCATATAATTCAAATCATCCACTATCACATAAATTAGCAGCTTATAATTCCATGATGCATAGAGCATTTTCAATTCCAATGAACGAAAATAATTTTAATAAAAAAATTGAGATTATGAAACAAATAGCTACATCTAATGGCTATCCAATACATATGATAAATAAATTAATTAATAAAAAAGAACAAAAAGTGTCACTAGAACTAATATTTCCAAAACAAACTAAAGAAATTAAAAGCTATAAAAGTATTACAAATTGTGGAAATATTTCCAATGCAATTTTAAAAATAATATCTTCGGCAACATCATCATTAATATCATTTAAAACACAAAATAATATTGGAACAAAATTGTTAAATGTGAAAACAAAATTACCAAAATTAAAAAAATCAGGTGTTTACAAAATTAATTGTCCAAAATGTAATGCAAAGAAATTTTGAAGTAAGATTTAATGAACACTTAAGAGCATATAGATTACAACAACCAGATAAGTCGAACTATGCAAAACACCTACTGGAACATCCAAACTCACTTATACAAACCAATGACATTCATATACTACACATTTGTGATAAAAAACAAAATTTAGATTTTCTAAAAGAACTTGAAATTAAAAGATATCTAGCAGATCAACAGTTTAAAGTAGTTAATGAACAAATAAATCTTGGAAGTTCTCCACTATTAAACTGTTTACTTTGATTGAGTATTCATTTTATACATAGATAAGACATTATTATAACACAAATATATTAAGTTATTGTAAAGATCAGCATGATATAGTTTTTTCCTGGTTTTTCTATATCATTGCACAGTTATACTGATCTTAGAGGGAAATACATCCAGGATAATCCCTTAGGGCTATTAACATCTAGGCTTTAATATTGTTATGTCTTATTACTTCCTTACTTGGTCTAGCCTTAACTACTTAGCAACATCAAGTACCTAGTTACAAACAAACAAAAATGTAATTTCAATATGTCAATCTGATGATGCTAGTTATAGCGAAACAGCTGTAATTGAATGTTAAAGCGAATTTTTCGAATAAATAAAGGAAGTTTAGTTTAACCGTTCAGTTTTTTATTGTTCTTAGTAAGATGAACTTTCACAAAGTAAAGGTTAACACAATCAATTTCAACACAATCAATTTTATTTCATTTTTATTCATATAAGAAGAAGAAAACATATCTCAAGTCATACAAAAAGAATTGGCTAGCTAACAATGCGTCACCGTCGTATACTTAACTCGTCCTGTTATTTCTACCCAGTAATGTCCACCAAAACACCAGCATATTTATATAATAATATCAGATTTAGAACAGACATACATAATATTAACATTCGACATAAAAATAGATTACAAATCCCAATGCATCACTCAAGTGTGTTCCATGGATCTTTCTCTTATCAAATAGTAAAGCTGTTCAACTGGTTTTCCGAAAAATATTACAATAGTATAAGTAAAGCAACCTTTAAAAAAATATTAAAACATGACTTGTTTCATGGTATTATAATTCCCCCAGTTTAAGTAAACTTCAAATTATATTTCCTGGAGCATTGAATTCATAAATGTTAAAATTTAAATATTTTCATCGCAATACTGTTATTGTTATTATTGTTATTGTTTAATTGATATTTAGTTTAGTTTTGTCTATACTGTAATATTAATTTGTAAAATTTTTGCTTTATTGACGTTTACTAGACTGAATTATGAATGCTTAAGTTCCTAATAGAAGTGAGCAGAAAAAAAATCTTCTCACTACCTTTTGAGGTACCATCTTAAGATAATGGGTAATAATAATAATAATAGCTTTATTGTCCAACAGTTACAACCATTTACAGGACAATTTAAAAGAAAAAAAAATCACTAAATAATGTCTAAGATTACTTAATAACACAATAATAAACTCAAATTCTTAAAAATATTCATAACAAGCCTTAATATAATTACTTAAATTACTGTTGTATATATCAACAAATTTAGATATTATACTATTATAATTACTACACATGACATAAATTGGTGATTTTAATAGCAGATTTGTACGAGCTTGGCAGACTCTAAAGGTAAGTGTATTGTGACTCCAATGCAATGGAACATGAAAATTTATTTGCTTTAGTATGTGTGGACAATCTATAAAATTGTTCAGTAATTTGAACAAAAATATTAACGACGCGTAGTCTCTTCTAATTTTAAGAGAAACAAGATCAACGCCACTATATAAATCTTTATTACTAATGCCGCGGGGAGGATATGAACCATTCATTTTAAATAAAAGTAATTTAGAAAACTTCCTTTGGACTCTTTCAATATTAATCGAATGGATATCATAAAAAGGTGACCATATAACACTAGCATATTCCAGCTTGGATCTAACATAAGCATAATATAATAATTTTAATGCTTTAATGTTTTTAAAAGATCTACAATTGCGCACAATAAAACCATAAGATTGGAATGCTTCTGAAACCTTAAGCGATATATGTTTTGAAAATGATAACTTGTTATCAAATAAAATTCCCAGATCCTTAGTTTCACTAGCACGGACTATATCAACTCCAAGTATATTACACGGATAAATCAACACATTTTGCCCTTTGCTGTAAGTTACTATTTTACATTTTGAAACATTAAGATTTAACCTATTTTCTTCACACCACTTATGTACAGTGGCTAATTGATTTTGATGATTTACACAGTCGTTAACTGTTTCAATTTCGGTATAAATCTTGAAGTCATCTGCAAAACATAAGCGTTCTGTTGTAATAATTTCACATAAATCATTGATAAAGATAAGAAATAGTATTGGACCTAAGTTCGAACCTTGGGGTACTCCGGATGTCGCAGTATATTTATCTGATTTAAATCCATTATAAAAGACATACTGCGTTCGGTCTGTTAAATATGATTTAAGGAATTTAACTGCGTCGTTAACATAAACAATTTAATAGGAATGCTTTTCCAATATTGGATTGGTTAATAATTTAATATTTTAATACTTAAAATTATCGAATATTAATAATAAAGAAATATATATTGGACAAAATTTTTATTTCTGGATAAGTTCTGTATAATTAATTATGGTGGTAAAGCGTAATTGCTACAACTGTTTTGATCACCAGATCCATTACACTTATTAGTTTCTGGGGTGGGAAATGGCTCTATCTTTCAAATATATGCTTTCAAATGACATCGTTCGGCGCAACGCATATTGAATACGAACATTAGATTCTGGCTTTTAAGGTATTATACTATAATAGTATATTCTGTAACGAGATTAGAATAAAAATCCGGTGCGAGTGAAAAGTTCCGAGAGCGAGCCGAAAGCGAGCGTGAGAAACCACGAGCATAACGAATTTTCATTCTCACCGAGCAGCAGACTATACTTTCATCACGATCAAAGATTTTAAATATATATTTTAAATTGGAAACGAACAAAAAAATAATTTATATTACAGAATTCAATTACAATAATTATAGGTAAACACTCAATAATTCAACAAACATTCTATTTTGTATTAATTGTTATATTTGTACAGTCTGCCACTTGAGGAGACTTCCAATGATCTGTGTATTCTTGAGGCATCTCAAAATTTAAAAAAGTGGCAATTTGTTTGGGCATATTACCAATTTTATTGATACAAATTACCTGTTTCATGCACTTTTCTCTTTGGAAATTGACAAAAAGAATATCAGAAAGGATGTCTCGTTGTCTAAAATGGTAATATATTTTCACTATGTTGTAGAATTCTCTAGATCTTTTATTTTCAAAACCTTCAGGTTGTAAAGCTCATTTCTGCGACAAGCTCCCATGACACCCTTGACAAAAACGATCTTTAAAAAAAATTATGTAAAAGAATAATAATAGGTATAATTAAACGTACAATATGTAATTTGCTCAGATTTACTCAGTTCGTTAAAATCGATAGAACAACTTTATGCAAGAAATCCGTTAGTTCAACAAGTCCAACAACTGTTACATCAGCTCTCCCTCCTGAAAGTGGAAATTATCCTAGTATATTATGTTCCTCCACACGTTGGAATCCCTGGAAATGATAGTGCAGATAAATCAGCACATTAAGCAGCAAGTTCCTTAGACATCCAGACTTCTGATATACGCATCCATAGTGATATCGAAAATTTCCTCAAGAAGCTGATCAGAAAAAAGAGACAAACGGACTAGAGTAATGAGCCATCCATACTTAAAATATCCAAACCTGAAGCCTATGGTTTACTACCTTTACCATCAAAGCGACAACATCAAATTAAAATTTCAAGATTAAGACTAGGACACACCCGATTAACAAAACAATATCTGCTGACCAAAGAAGAGCCCACCAAATGTGACAGATGCGATACAGACCTAACTGTTAAACACATTTTAATAGAATGTCCAAAATATCAAGAAGAAAGGAAAAGGAATAATATACCAAACCAAATAAGAAACGCCACCGGAGATTCAGAACAAATCCAAAGGACACTCCAATATCTTAAAGACATTAATGTTTATCATAAAATCTAATGTGACAAAGTTTTTGTATAAACAAACTGTAAACAATCATAGCAACAACATCACACATATCTAATTATAGTTATACACTAGGATTGTAACTGCTAATGACCCCTAGCGGTCGAAGCAATAGCCAAATAACAAAAAAACATACCATTTTTAATATTTTCTGTCCACGCGAAATGATAACAAGAGAAAAACACTTTTTATCCTGGACTAGCTAGAATTAACTTTTTTATCGCAAAGATGCATTTAAAACGACTATTGAATTAAAAAAAAAAAATATTAAATAAAAAAAAAATATCAAATAAAAAAAAATTAAATAAAAAAAATTTTTCTTTACGTTGGTTTGAACCCGTAATTTCTTGTCTACTAAGGCAATGCTCTACCAAAGGGGCCGTCAAGCCCTTAATTTAACGGTTGATAAACATTATATCAGAAGCATCCTCTTCCACGCAAACTAGGACTTCGGATAAAAGTATAATAGAGAGATTTTAAGCCACTAATTTTAGTGGCTGTTTTAGACTACTTTATGGTTATTTTTATTAACGGTAACGATTACTTCGACAAAATAAAAGTGAGATATTAAGCCACTAGAAATAACGTTAAAATTTAATGAATGTTACTTAACCTAACCTGTTAAATTTGTGTTTGTTTTATTTTTTATCACAAAAAACAAAATTAAGAAAAATGTGAAACAACTAATCTAATAGTAATGTATTCTTTAAGTTAATTCTGTCGTCTTACCGTAGACAACTTCATAATATTTTCGGTTTCAGATTTAATTTATTTTCTAGCTTCAGCCCAAAAGTTATAAATTTAAAGTATGCTTTTCTTTTAACCACTTTGTTTAAAAAAAATACTAATTCGTGAATATTTGCAGTAAAACTAATCTCTCCTAATGCTTTTAAATTATTCTAATACACGTAATAAAACATGTAAATTGAAAGTGCTCTAACACTTGGACGAAATAATGCAACAAGTGACAACGTACTTTTGTTGCTAAATACATATTGTCTTGAGCATTTTTAAAAACCATTGGATATTTTCAGCTGTAAGGAACTTCGATTCTTTGGCTGAGTATGTATCAAAACAACGTTTTAAGAATGCCCTGTTTTTTATAGTATTTTCCACATTGTTCAAGTTTTCCATTGTTCTGCTAATTCACCAAAAAATTAATTTGTTTTCTTTGTTTGTTTCCAATCCATAAAACGTTTGTTAATACTTTTCATATTCAGGTTTTGATTTTTGTAGTAATAAATTATCCAATATATTTTTCACATTGTTTGTAATTTTAGGTTGTGTATTTTCAAACTCTAACTCTAAATCACTGGAAAAATTCATTATATTTTGAAATCGAAACTGACAACAATAATTTTGACAGTTAATCTTGAACTACACATGACAATCATCTGCGTTAAGGGTAATGCTATTATTTCTAATTAGTGTCAGAGAATGTAAATACATTTAAATTTAATGGGGACAGAAATGTTGCAGATTATTTTTTCAATCTCAAGAGAGGGAGTTCCAGCATTCTGTAATCAAATTTGATTTCAGAATTGGCAAATTCTGTGATGATCGTGGAGAAACTAATTTATGAATGCTCTTGTAAACATTTAAAACTAAGTTACAAATGTGTACAACTTGATATTTATTTATATTTTTTCAAATATCTGTGTAGGTGCTATGAAGTTATTTAATGAATGAAATATAAAAAAAATACAAAAAATAAAACAGATAATTTGTTTTTATTTCAATATTAACATTATCACTTATAATATCACAAGAGCTTAAATTATTTCCGGAAATTTGTGTGGGGGCACGAATATATTGAAAATTAATTAATTCATTTTCTTAAAATATTCTTGCCCCAAAGAAATTTTTCTGGA
Organism: Ophraella communa; assembly: GCA_035357415.1. Classification (NCBI taxonomy): domain Eukaryota; kingdom Metazoa; phylum Arthropoda; class Insecta; order Coleoptera; family Chrysomelidae; genus Ophraella; species Ophraella communa. The sequence continues at coordinate 20,113,466 of CM068982.1, forward strand.
ATAATTTTAGCTTGAGTGGTATTCGGTAAGAAAATTTCATACCATAATCTGACATCTGTCACAAAGCTTAATAATATTATTATATTTTTATTTGTCTATGGTCTGTACGTTGAGGTTTCAGCGTTCTCTATATGGTTTCAGCTGTCAAAAAATTTGCACTTAAATATTGGGCGCCATGAAAAAAATTCCAAAATTTTTTTAGTTTCCATGGTAACTGAACAGAATGAATGCATCTTATTGGTTAAAAAGTAGTGGCGTGAAATTTTCTCTAGAAAACTGTTTTGATGTCATAAATAACATAATGAATTTAAAAAAAAATGATGTTAGAGTTGAAAAAATTATTTGGGTATGTCTAGTACTACTTTTAGACACAACTCTTTAATAACCATTCATATTTGTAAGATGGACTTATCTTTTTCAAATAAAGCTAGACAAAAGGTCTGTTCAAGAAACAGTCAAACTTGACATCAAACAGTTTGAAACGTGCGCAAGGAACTAATATTCAATACTATTTACTCACTGGCACGTTTCAAACGGTTTGATAACAAGTTTAACTGCTGCTCGAACGGAATTAATAATTGTAAAGGGGAAATATTACCTATACTTAGCATTCCTATTTAAATATATTTGAATCTTTGAGTCACAATATTTTCACTATTGGCTTGTTTAAAGTTCTAAATATACAGATGTACTGGAAAAAATACATTCATTTTTGATTAACATAATTTTTGTTGTTATACAAACACTTTCGTATGGAAATACTAAGATAGTATGGAGTATGGAGATACTAAACATAATTTAGTAAGGAAGTTTTTTTAATTTGCTTATCGTAAAGAAATATGGAGCAATTTTATTTATTTAAAAATTTCTATGAAAAATTACAGATTTGAAACTTTTCTAAATTGGGATAAAACTAAGGTTTAAGAAATAAATGTTAACTAAAGTTTACTCTTAATAATTTTCTATACAGGATGGTCCAGAATTATGTACATTAATTTCTAGAGCTGATAGAACATCACAAAATAAGGGTACTTCTTCATGTATACTTTTTTTCAAAACCGAATAATAAGGGAGATTTAGCCCTTTAAAGGGGTTAATTAAAAATCATATTATTTTAAATAACAACCAAGCAGTTTTGATTACAAAGTTTAAACTTGAGAATCAATTATAAGTCTAGTAAACCAGCTTACTCTGTATTATTAAAGATTAATTAATACAGATTAATTAATAAAGATTAATTAAACCTAAAAATTGTTTAGTTTTAATTTTGTTTTAAAAATGCTTTAGTTCTAGAGACTATAAAAAATAATTTGGTTTTATGTAATACTAAGTTTATTAGGTTTTAATGTGGTGGTGGTGGTCATGACACTTTAATTTTCATGTATTTAAAAAATATTCTTACTGATGTAAATATTAAAACTTTTCATTAATTATATTTGATATTAAGATTATTTTGTCACTCAAGTGTAAATAATAAAACTGTTTTTTAATTTATAATCTGTAATAAAAGCGTTTTAAAATGCATTGGTTTTTGCAACCAGGCGTCACCACTAGAAATATCCTATTAGAAAATAGTAAACAAAGGCTATTATTTTACTGTAATTATACTAGAATGCCCTGTTTGTAGCAATAGGTCGCAATAATAATGAAAATCACTCATCAAGGATTTATCAATAAAAACTGTGCATAAAGGCTTCAAATATAAAACAAATTCTTCTGTATGTTCAAGACACTTTACCTGAGTAGATTTTTATAAAAATAGTTATTATACATATCATAAACTATTTTAACGTCATCGGTTTCATTTTGTTCTTGCGGTAATACGAAGTTCAAATATCGGTCAAAACTCTCAAGCTTGGAATAGGTAAATAAAACATTGCTGTTAAGGTTATGTTTAGGGGCATGACAATCATAACATTTATTAGCACTACTTACAAATGCACAATTGCAAAAGCAATATATCTTAAAATGTTAATTATTTGACTAGCTTTTTTATTACAATTGATCAGAAAAATAACAAGAAAATTAGTAGTATATTGTACCTTTTAACCATATCCGCTTTTCGTCATTTTAAAGAACCTCCCCTCTTTTTTAACTTCTCTTTCACACTTTTACTGTCCATGTTTCAAAGATGTCACAAAAATACAATGCAAGTACTTGTTTCTTATAAAATTTTAAAAATTACGAAATAAAAAATTTGAATGCTAGTAAATAAACTTTTGTTGAGTCGAGCTATAGGGGAGCCCTCTACAATTAGCTTTGCGTTTTCTTCCCCATTATAAAACTATCTTATAACCGATTGCTATTAGTTAAGTGCATTTGGTTTTGGCTAAGGGTTGAATTTAAATTTGATAATAATAAAACGAAAACAATTTCCTCCCCTATTATATTATAATGATTATGACATTTTGATAAAAAACATCAATCAGTGGTGTATAATTTGTGCGTTTTTATGAAATATTTAATGAAGTATAATAAATTATTTAAAAAGCTGCAAAAATTAGACTGGAATATTTTAAAATAAAGCGTACTTCATTTAAAATTAGAAAAAAAAGCAAATTTTTAAACTAAAGAACCAAAACTATAGGTAATACCACAAATTCAAATTTTAGGTTATGTTGTTTCTACCAAAGGGCATTTGTAAAATCCACATTAAGGCCTACCAGTTTTATTCTTATAGTTTCTAAAAAGTAAATTTAATTTATTTCGGAGGCCATTTTTTTAATAAAAATTTGCTGCGATTATATTGAAGGTACATGATTAAGACCAACTTAAAGGGTTATTTCAATCTCTACCAAATTGTAAGGGACAGAAAGATCCGCTAAAACGAATTTTTTTATTATTTTTTAACGTTTAAAAAAAAATTTTTTATAAGTATTTTTAACAAAAATTTTAAAAATGGTCGGTCGCGTAAGTTTTGGAGTCTATTTTATTAATATTTATCAGAAACCTGTAATTCCCAAGCTATTTTCAACTCAAATTTTTCTTTTCACATTTCAAATTTCTTTATTTTCAATACGTATTTACATTAATAATAATATTCTATCGATCATTTTTATTTAACATATCTATAGGTAGTTGTTAAGTTTATATTTATTTGGTTTATATTAAGATAATTCTAGTTTTTTAAGATAAAACGGTTTTATTAAGGTTTTATTCATAGCTTTTATTTTTGTTAGAATTTGCAACATGAATTATTTATTTTTTGCATTCCTAATTCCTTTCTTGTTTTAGCTTTAGTTTTTATGCATTAAATACATCATTAATAAGATTATATATAACCAATAACGCATAACCAAGGATTAAAATATTTGTTTGGTTTTAAAATGATGTTAGGCAATTAGGTTAATGTAAAATTAAAAGATTCTTAAAGTTTGCCCCATAAAGATTAGCCGCCGCTGCATTATGCTTAGTATTTGTCGTCGAACAAACCGTGTTTATTTTAAAGAGTACACCAATTTGAATTGGTGCAAGGGTTGGAAGCTATTTACAGGATGGATTAAAGGATCAACTGATGGCCGGCGCTTATCAAGTTTGGGAATAGGCTCAGCAGGGCTGACCTCTTTCTGTGAAATTTCTGTTAAACCCCAGATGTGAACAGCTTAAAGTCAGAAATTACCATACTAAATACTCTGCTTTATTTACTTTATTACGTTTGGTTGCTTTTTTACTAAAACCTTTCAATGGCCCTAAATTAAAAAAGTTAAGTTCTTACAGGGTATACTTAAATTTTAAAGCAAAAATTTCACAGTTTAGGCAGTTTTAATAAAGGTATTGGTAAAATAAACATAAACATTTTCAGATAATATAGAAGTTAACCCAAAATCATTATTATATAAATATATTAAATATTATACGGGTAAAATAATATGAAAACAACTAAAACCCAAAAATAAATATTCTTCTTTATATTCTTTTTTAAATTGTTTGTAACTTTCCTTAATTTCTTGTCATTTTTGAAATAAAAAGTTAGGTTTTTGAGAGTTTTATATGCAGAGTATCATTTAGATTAAGTAAAACTGCATCCTAATTTCATTATTATTCATGTTAACTTAATCTTAATTGTTTTTATTATTAGCAACACTTAATTGATACATAACTTAATTAATAATTACCTGTGTTATTTATACTTTATTAATACAGATTACGACGGAATATAATATACTTTTATTGTACTGAAAATTAACCAGATTATTTAGTAAACTTTTATCATTGACGTTAATTTATATTTTAAAACATACATACAGACTGCATAAAACAAAACAAAATATGCTGTCTGCATTCTCAACAACTGTAACGTTATATTGCAAAACATCATGACGGAAAACCATATAGTTGTGGAGCTTTGACGACTCGTCCAGGTCGCGATGATTGAATGGACTTATTATTTTCTTCATGTTCGTTAAAAATGACTTTTCCCTTCATCTTTTCTCTCTTCTTACCCACCATTTAACTCGACTTTCATCTCGGACCTCACATGTAGCTTTTCTCAAGGATTCGACCAATGGACCAGGTTATTCTTTTGGTATTATCAGCTCCTACAATCTTTTTCTGAGCACTTTCAAAGAATATGATCATTCATGCAATTATTCTTACAATTTTCGAAAACTTTAAAAAATAGTTTAGATTTTCTGTAGTCATAATATTTTCTAAATAAGTTGAAACTGATAAAAAAAACTGAATTGTTTTCAAGTTCCTAAAAAGCTTTTACTTCAGAATAAAAATAAGTTTCTAGAGGCCAATGATCTTAGCCACTTTCGGTTTTCAATCAAATCTTCGAATTGCGTTTTTTGGGACTCTAGAATTTATCTTTTGATAAATCGTTCATCTAGAGCGCTTTATTTTCAAGCTGTGAGATGCCTCTTGACTATCTGATTCTGCCACTTTTTATTAATTTCATCTTTTTGAATATCCTTCGACACAATTCTCGTTCTTTCTTCAAAAAAAGTTGTTTAGCAAAGATATAGAGAAATAATAAATCAACTTGGGAGGTCAAACTTTGTATTAATTTTTATTTTTCTCTTTTTAGAAAGATTTACAAAGATCTTAAAATTGGGTATATTGAATTATTTTTGGATTTATTAAGATTTCATGTTTTTTAAAGAAAATATTTTGGTACATGTAAAAATAAACATTAATTAATATTGGACAAGTATTATGTTTTTTCCTAAATAAACTCAAGAAAAATTGACGTTGATTTTAAAAAATCTCCCCAATTATAAAAAGATCCCTAGAAAACAATTTGAAGATAAATAACGTAAAGCACAAATATTTGTTTAAATAAAATAAAGGATGAGATATAATTTTGACTGAATTATATATAATAAATAAAGTAGAATATCAAATATACATAATATTTTGACTGGTTTATATATAATAAATGAAGTAGAATATTAAATATACAGAATATTTTAATTTTTTTTGTTTTTTAACATGTAAATATTAAAACTCAAAACCCAACGTCCGAGTGTTTCGAACATTTGTTTCTTGCTATATTCGTTCCGATAACCAACATTAACCGATTTCTCTGCAGATTTTCAATAAAAAAATAACATTTCATAACTCTTCATTATGAAGGCTATTCGTATATAGCTGATGGAGATGAACTAATGAAAACACGTTTTATTTTTTTTTTTAATTTGTGGATTAGCAAACCAAAAAAATACCATTTATTAACGGAGATGCATGTAATGTTAAATTTATATATTGCTCGATGTAAATACAGTTCTTCCTCATCAATTATCCCATTTCGAAATGAAGGACGCCATTTGAAAACCTTACTAATCAAACAAACAATTAGTCAAAGTGATAAAGTAAACATTTCTTCGCCCTTATAACACTGGCGTCCATTCCAACCCTTCCATGAAGGGTCCAAACCCTTATACGTTATCTGTCAGGCGTACAATTTCGAATGGTTGTAGATGATAGTATTATTAATACATATGTATTATAGACTTACCTTATTAATTAATTACAGTTGAAGCGAAAATAAAAATCATTGGACATTGTTTTTTTAATGGACAAAGAATAAATGTATGGGTATTTGCAATATGGAAATAAATGAAATTATTTTAAAATATTCATAAAATAAAGGTTTATATTGTTTTAAACTAATGACTTACTTAAACTCAATATTTTCTTTAGTTATTTTTCCTATGATAGTTATATCAAATACTAATTACTTCTTGTTGCATCTTTATAATAAATATTTATTTTTTCGCTATTAGTTATCGTTGTGAACTTTGTTATAGTATATACCGGGTATCCGAATAAGAACGGCTCTCGGCCATATATCAGTAACCATTGATAGTACAGCTTCGGGAAAAAAAATTTTGTGATAAAAATGGCCTCGAGAAACACCTGGAAATAATTTACAGACTCGTAGGTCTACCGCTAGAGGGCGTAATTTAATACTAAGAATTAAGAAATCAAAATTTTACAAAAATTGCCTTATTAAAGGGCATTTTTAATGCGATAATCAAATTCTACGAACAATTCTGCGTATTTTTGGTTTCAAAAGTTTTAGTCTATCTTTTCAAGTATAAGGTGGGGGAGAGTGGGAACATTATTTTAGAAAAAGGTCTGTAAGTCCGGTCCTGTTTAACCGATCTTTGCAAACTTGATCTTGTTGATAACAGCTTTCTTCCACCAATATTATAGTTATCATTTCCAAACAACCTAATAAGTGACGTGCCCGCTAAAGGGCGAAACTTTTTTTCTTTTTTTAATCTAGTTCTCTTTGAAAAATATTAAATAGAAGTATGCAATTTTAACCATGAATTATAAAATTAGACCAAATTAGCAACAAAATGGTGAAAACCGCATGTGAATATCTTTTTCCTATCCCGAGATATCTTAAGAAACATGTAAATTTAAAGTATTTTCCTTTGAATATTAGAGTACTCTGGTTATACTGAACGGCATTTAATAATTTTGGACTTCCTAAAATTGAATGTTCTTGTCCTCTTTATGATGTTTTTAAATAGGTTCGTTCCAACAAACAATCAGGGATGCGTTTCGGATTGTTTTCAAATTTGTTTCTACGCATGCGCGCATTTGATGAAATTTGAAACTAGTCCACAACTGTTCTGTTGGAACACTATAGTACTAGTTTGACATTTAACACATGACAGTGCAACAAGTGGAAAATATTTTCCCATTCCAAAATTTTCGGGCGAACACCAATTTCCTAAATTATTTAGGTACTCGAGAACGTGACTGGATTCGTCTTCACTGTGGAATGCACCAATACTTTCGTCTAATAAATCGCTGTTGCCAATATTTTTATCCGAGCCACTGTAACTCTTATTTATATTAAATAGATCTCCTCACGATATAAATATATAATACGCGAAAAAGGTTAAAAGTTGAATTAAATGGACAAACACGTGGTTTCGAATAATCAAATGTCCTTTCCGCATGCGTCTGATTTATAGTTCCTAATAAATTCACAAACTTTTATGACAGTTTTCAAACCGTTTGCATGTAACGTTGGAACAGCTTACTATCAGTCACCAAACTGTCAGAGATTGTTGTTGGAACGCTAAAATGCATATACGCATGCGCATAACAATCTCTGATAGTTTCGGACTCTTGTTGGAACGAACCTAATATTTCAATATCACTGTTACTGTCACCGGTAAACGCCTGTAAGGTAGTTGAAATGGAAAAAAATATAAAAATAGTAGTGGGCCATGGAAAACAAAGCATGCAGACATGTGTCAAATTATTAAACAAAGTAAAGTAAAATTATTAAATGCCGTTCAGTATAACCAGGGTATTCTAATATTCAAAGGAAAATACTTAAAATTTACTTAAGATATCTCGGGATAGAAAAAAGATATTCACATGCCGTTTTCACCATTTTGTTGCTAATTTGGTCTAATTTTATAATTCATGGTTAAAATTGCATGCTTCTATTTAATATTTTTCAAAGAGAACTAGATTAAAAAAAGAAAAAAAGTTTCGCCCTTTAGCGGGCACGTCACTTATTAGGTTGTTTGGAAATGATAACTATAATATTGGTGGAAGAAAGCTGTTATCAACAAGATCAAGTTTGCAAAGATCGGTTAAACAGGACCGGACTTACAGACCTTTTTCTAAAATAATGTTCCCACTCTCCCCCACCTTATATTTGAAAAGATAGACTAGAACTTTTGAAACCAAAAATACGCAGAATTGTTCGTAGAATTTGATTATCGCATTTAAAATGCCCTTTAATAAGGCAATTTTTGTAAAATTTTGATTTCTTAATTCTTAGTATTAAATTACCCCCTTTAGCGGTAGACCTACGAGTCTGTAAATAATTTCCAGGTGTTTCTCGAGGCCATTTTTATCATAAAATATTTTTTCCCGAAGCTGTACTATCAATGGTTACTGATATATGGCCGAGAGCCGTTCTTATTCGGACACCCGGTACAAAAAGTACGAGGAGTAATGAACCCTAATTAAGTATGCAAAACCTTTACACCATGAAATTTATGATAAATCTCTTACTTTAAATTACATTTCTTCCGTAAATCTAAAAACCAGGTAGATCGACCCCGTATTTGTTTCAGTTGTAGCAAAGTTTAGGGTTTCTTCATTGTTAAAGGATTAGCAGATAAGCAATAACGCAATGCAGTGGTGTGTATTTTGGGAAAAAAATACGTTTTAAATTATGATATAATAAATAATGAAAGAAATAATTATTGGAATACATTTATTACTTACATTTTATTCTATATCCGACTAGGAAGAGGAAGAATCGTTGTTGATATTGATATTAATATTAATAGGATCGATTAAATCATCACAAATATTGTCAATTTTCCACATATTTGCGTCTACTTTGATAACATGCTCGATACAGTTTGTCCAATTTTCCTTACTAACATGACTTACAGCACTCTCAAACAATTTCACAACATCGTTTATTTTAAAAGTAGTATTTTTTTTCCAATTTCCCCCTTTACCTGAGCCCATATTAATTCTATGGGATTAAGTTCACAATGATAAAGGGGAAGTCGAAGAACTGATATACCACGAGAAGAAGCCATTTCTTCTACAATGTAGGTTTTGTATTTATTCTTGTTCATTTTTGCAATTCTGTAAAGTTCTTTCCTTAGTGGATCTTTTGGATACTTAATATTTTTCGAAATAAACCACTCCAAAGCTCTGCTTTACGCCAACGACTTGCGGGCAATGCTTCTCGTAACCGTAAATGGTAACTTGCGTTGTCCATAACAATAACAGCCCTTTTTGGAATCAGATCCAACATTTGAACAAACCATTCCTCGAAGACATCCCCATTCTTATCTTCGTAATAGTCCCCCGTGCGTTTTGAAATAAAAGTTAATAATCCACCATCAACAAAACCTTCAGAACATTCAACATGGACAATGATAAGTCTTTTTCCTTTTCCAGATGGTGGCTGCAAACCTAACGACAAACCTTCCACGAATGCCTGCCTTCCGCTTTTAATGTATTCATCTTGCCAAGATTTGGAAACTGTATATCCAGCATTTATCCATGTTTCGTCTAAGTAGAAGATTTTTAAATTTGGGGGTTGAAGAGTTCCATTCTTGCTTTCTTTTAGTAATCTATAAATTGTTGATTTAGCAACACACAACATAGCAGCCGTTAATTCCACAATATCATCAACACTTGCACTTGGATCCTTGTTTTTCAATGATATATAACAATTCAATATCAGAGTTTTTCATTTAAAGATAATGGACCTGTTTTTGGTCGTTTAGATGGTCCTTGGCTTATCGACATTGTTTGGTACTTGCACAATTAACATTCAACAAATGTTTTAAATATATTCCAACTGTTTATAATATTATGAAAACCATACAACTTCATACAACTTTACTTAAAGAACTAATACTAAGTACTGATTAAATGTACCTACTTTCTTTTAAAATAATATTCCCGATAATGTTTCTGGGTTGTTTGGAAAATCCCTCTCAATAATCGAATAATTTGTAAATAGGTGTAATCGTATTAAGCCGATTACAGTAGGCCACTTGCGATTTAAAATTTCTGAGAAAAATTCCCCAAACACTACATATAGGAGTAATAAAAATAAAACATATTCATTTTGCTTCTTTGAATTTAATAAAAATTGTAACGATAAGTGTAGCGTCGTTTCTTTGTCCTGTTCTTTCTTTGTTTAGCAGAAACGATAGTTCTCATTTTCCGATTTGCGCATTATATTTGACACCTGCGGTCACAATGAAACCTGTGGTGATAATGGATGTTTTATATGTTAAAAGCTACATTGACTTTTCTTTGATTATGTGGTATAAATTACTCTAGTTATTAATTTAAAAAATACAGATAACAATGGTTACCAGTATTATAATGAGGAATGTTTGACATATTAAATAAAACACAACAACATAAATACAATATTTATAAGTTTTCGCATAGCAACATTCAAATAACAAAACTGTACCTATGTAACTCAAATAACTAAAATGGTAGGATAAATGTTCTTTGTGACTTTAGAGATAACATGGACAGGGTTTTTCCATAATACTGATCACCAAACTACTGAATCAGCTCATCTCATGAACAAACACTTTATTTATAAAAAAATATATTATATTTTCATGATATACTCTAATCAAACAAAACTGAAAAGGGTTCGTTAGCCGACGTAGTCGGAAGGTAGTGAGGTCCTATACAGGAGGCTACCCAGCTATAGTTTTAGAGGCGAAGGGAATGTACCTTTTTTCTTATATTTCTTTTTTTTTAAACATAATTATAATGGCAGATTCCTCCCCTCGAGGTTAGAAAATGTTAGTACCTACGTACCTTTTTAAACCCAGGAAAATAAAATAAAGAACACACAGCACGCTTAAAAAATACATAAATTTTACTTACAACTTATTATAAAAAATTTTTGGCATCGGACTAAAAACAATCAAAATAGTTTATATTTAGTCACATTTTAAAAACTATCCAATCAACGCTTGATTAGACTGATAATATCCCTTGGGAAATTATCACTAGGTAGGGTTTACGCTAAGTACACTTTTAAGAACTATTTCGCCTAATTTTTATCTTTTAAGAAGGAAAAATTAAATCGGAGGTTATATGTTAATAAATACTTTATAATATAATAAGAAATTGATTTATTTAAAAAAAAAATCGCAATTAAAATTCTATGTTTTTTCACATTTCATAATTGAAGAATAACTAAGTCGAACGGTAAACCTGGCTTAGCGTCATGATGTTGCGTCAAATGTCAAAGTTTTGACAAGTTGGAATTTAAACATGTCGCTATTTGGCGAATTAAATCTCGAAAACATCAACAAATTAATGTAAAATGTCAAAGTTTCTTAAGAAAATATCCCTACGGCGTCGGGATCTTACCAAACAATGTGCTTTCGTAAACTAATAAAATAATTTGGTGATTATCACTGTCCTTGAGATATTACTACTGATAACAAAATATGCATGAGTTCATAAAAGAAAATGGCGAACATGAATATTGTTAACGAACAAGTCAATATAAGTAGAGGCATTAAAAAAATAAGACAACATACATTGAAAGTTCAAATATTAGACAATAATAACAAAAATATTCAATTTACCTGAAATTCAAGAACTAAACATTGATTTTTTGTTTATAAACAAAGTTTTGTGCGTCTTATCATATTCATCGACTGACATTCCAACCCCTAATAATCGCTTCATCTTCTTTTATTTTCTTATGACCCAACCCTACCTACTACTACCCCACCTCGTTACCATGTATAAATTATGTATTTTGTACTGTAAGCGGACTTTTACAATAAATAACGGTTTTAAGCCTAAGTAGTGGCATATTTAAGTTAGATACGGAAAGATAGGGTGTTAAGAAAATAAAAATTAGTTATAAACTACTACAAGTACAATAATAAATATTATTTTATTGAAAACTAAAATTAAAAAAATAATTTTTTGACTACCAAAGGCGTCATTCCGACTACCTATTTCTAATTTTCGTTTAGCAACTTTCAAACATAGTTTATGTAGGAAATAAGGAAAATAGAAGTAACTCCTATTTACATCAAATGTTCAGACATATTACATCTAAAATTGAGTAGATTTACTATATCGATTTTACGGTTATGCACATACACCCTTACAAAGCATGTGCATTCGCGTGGAGCCGTGTTTAATGGAGCCATAAGTTGGCCACAACAGAGAGCTGCTTTTGATTGTCTATTATGTTATGCTAGTCACAAATTTATACAACGGATATCTTACTCTAATAATGTGTAAGATATTGAATAATTCTTATAAAAATAAAAAACCAGTTACTTATTTGTCTATTTTTAATTATTACTCGTATTTGACATAGGCAAGTATTCACTAGTGAGATATTCATTTTGTTTCAAGATCATTTAAAAAAGGTTTGACAAAATTCCTTAATTTTTTAATTTATGCAACATCTGCTCAGCAAATATTTAATGGTAATTGGTTTATTAGATTTAAAGGAAATGTACTAAACCAAAAATTATACAAATTATAAAAATGAAAAAATATTTTTTAAAAAAAATTGTCCTTGTCATAATGTACAGGGTGATTCATTACTAATTGAAAATAATTTAATACTAGAATCCTGACTTCAAATTATGAAGATTTAACCCAAAACACCTAAATAAAATGTAGCTGCTTACTTAGTTATAGGGTGTTTTGTTTAAAAATTTAAAAACTATTTGGGTTCATTACTTTAAGACTGTTTTACTTATTCATTTCATATTTGGCATAAAATGTAGACACTATACACCCTACAAAATTATTTTAAACAAACGTTTCTAGCTACCACCATAGGCGTACGATAGGGGCAAGTGACAGGTTAATCGTTCCCAAATTCTACGCCACTGGCGGAATAGAAACTTTAGCACAATTTGTCGATTCTCCAATACTTTTTATGTAAATAAAGTACTCTTTCTTCATAACGATAAAGTCAATATTTCTCGAGATATTTTAAGTTAAACATGAAGCTGCCCAATTTTAATGTGTGATAACTGTTTGTAATGTTTTCGACCAGTGAATTGCATCCTCAAATTCAAATTCAAAAATTTGCCGCGTAAACGACTGGTGACGTCACTACTCATATGTGTCATTGAAAGAGCCATCATTTTATTGTAAACAGTGTATCTGCGAGATTGTGCGAAGTTTTTTATTTATATTTATTCATCTCTTTTTTTTATTTTTTGTTGATTTTTATAAAAATAACTCAGTTAGACATTTTTTAATGCAAAAAGCACAAAATAAGTATTTACGCTGTTGCTTTTACATTTCGAAATTCAGTTGCATTGAAACCATGAAAATGTCTAAGGATGGTAAATTGTTTGACAATGCTTACACAAACCTTCCTGACGACATTTTATGATTGCATAACACAAATAAAACCAATAATTCACAATAAAATCAAAAATAAAAGTCCAACTCTCTCAATTACCATACATTAAATGTAAACAAACTGTCATCGATATGAGTTTTGACGTCACGACCAATGAAGGTGCGTTTCGACTTCTATTTGAATTTATCGATTTTAACTTACTGTCAATTAGATATATAAAAAATAACCAGAATTGTTGCGTTGTAATGAGTTTAGGATTAAATATTTATAATTTACTATTTGTTTAAAAAGGAATTTCATTGATTTATTTCTAATGAAAATACCCAATTATCGCCGTAACCAATCATCATTAAAATTGCAGTCCGGTGAGTCTCAGTTAAATATTTTATTATTACTTCACAAAATATTAGTTTTTTATTAAGAAATTACAACTGCGATATTTAAATATCAACAAATCAACAATAGACAGACATTATTTAGGTGCCTAATGACAATACTATTGACAATGTCATTTGTGGCTAATAGCAATTTATTAATTTTATATTGTTTTTTAAGAAAGTATTTGTGAATATGAATAACTTGTTTTTTTTATATAATATATTATTATTGGTGTATTATTCATTAAAATATTTTAACACATACTTTTTAAAATAAAAATTTTATAAACAACTTATTTCATATATCTGTTGTGACAATTGTGTTTTAAAAAACTCATCGATTTCTGATTTGTTTTTTAAACTTGAACTCGTGTTATAACAGAAAGAAATGAAATGCGTTTTTTAATGTACTATTGTAGGTCCCTCTTTATTTATTAGTGTCCCATTTGTAGTTGATTGATTAGAACGTGTTCTGTAGAAAAAATTCTTGAAAAATTTGTTCATGAAATAACAGTTCATCAACTTTTGTGGATCAAATGAGAGAAGTAAAAATTTTAAATAAGGTTTTGTATATGTCTACCAATTAAAAAATTGTATATTCTCTGTGCAATGTATTTGTACTTGATGAGTGTTATATCAGGAAATAAAAGCAGTTTTAGGGCTCTTCGTAGACCGAATGCTTCCTAGGTATATCTTTAACGTTTTCAACCTAAGCTACCTAATAATAAAGATTGTAAAATCCGTTTTCCTATGGGAGGAGTAAACTTTATTTGGTACACGGATAGCTACAAAAACCGTTGTGGGTACGGGAGCTTGGGTATGCGACACATAGGCAAGGGCAGAAGTCCAGACTATATTACAGGCAAAAATTGCTTCTACACAATGTTACGCTACAGAAGTGATTACCTGAAAGGTTAAGTCTATTCCATTTTAGCAGTCAAACGGTTTTAGGTGCATTTAGTTCGCTATAGCTTCTTTGAAAGTGTCTCTTAAATGGTGAGAAGGTACACCTATACTGACACAGGTCACAGTATAATGGTAAACCTGTTCTTCGGACAATGTAGGGGTAATAGGCACTTGAGTCTTATAGGCGAGACAGTGATAAATGTATGCAGGCTCTATCTTGAAGACTTGACAAAACTTAAAAAAGGAAATCTAGCCTATATCAACGGGCAACTATTTAAGGTAATAAACTTTAAAAAAAGAGCAAATCACGTTGAGGGGCTCTAAAATACAAAGGGTAGCAACAGCAAAGATCGCAGTGTGCAGCCGACCCAATATATAATCTACAATCTGCAAGGATGAATAAATTTAAATTGCATTAAGTCGAGCAAATGTAGTTCACAGAAGTATCTTCAATAAACCTGTTGAGCTTCATCAGAACTATAGGGCTAAGAAAACGAGTGTAATCTAGGGGTGAGCCATAATAGTCTTTCTGGTCACAGTGAAAGGGACATTAATTGACCATTTACATGAAACCTAACTAATCCTAACTATTACATTGTTACTAAATTAAATGTATATATTTTTTTTATTTCATGTTGTATCTAGTAGTAATAGTAATGTAGAGTGATTTTTATAATAGGTGGTATTAAAGTTTAAACTTCATGGGATGTTTATAGAAGTTACATTGCTGTTAGTGAAGATTAGTAATTAAAGATATTAAAACCTTATCCTGAAATATCTTTAGATTTTCTCGAGCATTCTAGAACGGTCATTGGTTTTGAGGTTAAAGTGCAGCTGTGAAAGCTATATGAAAATCAAATTCAATAATTCATTTTTAGTAAAACTAATATCTAATGTATTTATTAAACGTCCGCCAATCCAAAGTAATTGTAAATTCTACCCTACAATAATTTCATATTCTAACTTAGAACTAATTTTTTTTAATCTTTTTCATACACGGATATAAAAGCGGATATAAAACATAGCAAGCGCATGCAGAATTTAAAGTTTATAAATATACACAGTTTTCATTTTTTTTCTCCCATTTCACAAAATTATTCATTTTGTGAAATTAAAATTGTCTATACAAACTTTTAAATAATATTTTGTTTTAAATATGATAAATGGCGATTTTACTGATATAAATAATCTAATTTTTGATTTAATGTGAAACAAGTATTTTATTTTTTTTCTTATCATACCCGATATAAACTAAACTGAAATCTTTCTTTATTCAGTTTTTCAAGAATTTTGTACTTAGTTATTTCTTAATCCTACTCTTGAGATTAATTTTTTTGTTATATATTTTTGACCCAATAAAATCTTCTGCATTATGTATTTGATAATATCTATTTTAAAATTGTAATCAATCACTGATTTCTGTACTGATTTCATTTATCTAAACGGTACTCGAAAAAGTATCCATTAACTGGTAGAAAATTTAATAATTCTAACAGTGGATATTAAACCTGTCATCAAAATGTTGAAATTTTTATTGATATGTGTTTTAGTTTCCTTTGTTGCAGGTATGTTTAATTTTCACATCATAGATGTTTAAGTCTTTAATTATTTTACTAATTTAATATTCATATTCAAAGATTTATATACTTATATCAGTGATACCAAAAGTGACATTGTAGTCATGGGTTCAGCCAACAGTTCAAAACTCTTTACAGAACACTATCAGTTGTTCAAGAAGGTTCGAAATCTTGCTGGATCGGTTTTTCTTGGGGTAGTAGAATCATTGTGGATTTTAGGGATTCTATCACTTGTATTAAGAATAACATTTTTTTATGTAACTTTTGTTATTATTGATTGGTTAATTTTAAAGTGTGTTGTTTTGTTTAGGATTCCTTGTAGGTATAGGATATCTGTTGGTATTCTTGAAACTTTTTTTAACATTTGACATAAATAATAGCCATATTTTAATGTTGGGACATTTTAATATTGCTAACTTAGTTGTTTAGGATTCCTTGTAGGTATAGGATATCTGTTAGTATTCTTAAAACTTTTTTTTAACATTTGACATAAATAATAGCCATATTTTAATGTTGGGGAATTTTAATATTGCTAACTTAGTTCATCTCAATATTTATTATCTTATTATTAATCGTTTTATAATTTTCTATAATTTAACAATATAAAAAATGCATCAAATCTTTTGTTGTACGAGTTATTGTGCAAATTGCAGACCCAGATATGCAGAAATGGCTTATTGAACATATAACATTAAATTTATTGTACTAACCCTTACTCTCTGGAAGCCCATCTTACTAATAATAATATAAAATTAAATGTTTAGTTTAGTATTACTCTTATTAATAATATTATCAAAAAGACAGAAATTAAAGTTGGCAAGAAATTTAAAACGCACTTATACAGGAAAGGAGGTACATTTTTTTTGGTAAAATGAAGCATTTACAGGCAAATCAGAATAACTTAAAATTTGCCAAGAAAGGTATCAAATGTCAGATTAATAAATTTGGTTACTGGGAGTTGGGCCAAAACGCTGTAAAAATTGGCCAAATTATTTTTTTGCCAAATAATTAATAAATATGTAATATCTCGAGCAATATTAAATAAATTTTAGTAAAAATAAATACCGGGAGTTTTTTGGGTCTCTGGTTATGATTTTATTGTCAAAAATTTCTGAAATGCTCCGTAAACATTAAAAACTATCTTTTTTTAGATTTTTTTTCGAAATCAAAGCTAATATGTATTATTAAATAAATATAATTTTTTGCACAGCGGGCCCAGGATTAATTTTGATGCACATAAAATTTCAATTTACAACAATTAATTTATGAAGATTTTTCATAACAATAACATAGATAGATCCGATGTATTAACTATACAAATTTAATATAATTGTTAAAAAAAGAATTTTTGGTAATAACTTTTTCTGGGCTAACTATATTGAGATCTAGGGGAGAAGGGGGTACAAACCTCTGCTAAGACAATAAATCCCTTATCTTTTTGTTAATTTTTTTTAAAACACAAGATTTTATGTTTATGTAATGAAGAATAATAAAAACTCTTGTTTTAACTCAACTTACAAGTTTAATTGAAAAAATTAGGTTTAAAATTACAATTACAGCTGTTTCGCTAAGAGTTTTTTATTATTCTTCATAAGATGGACTTCCAAAAGGTAAGGGTTAGTACAATAAATTTAATTGAATCAATATTTGTTCATGTATTAATATTTTAATCAAGACTTATTTCATACTTGGATAGTAGTAAAACTGACAATTTCAACATGGCGGCTCTTATCACTTTCACTCCATTGTTTAAGGACAAAAGGTCTACTGGTCCTTTTTAGCCCAAATAAAGCAGTGATACAATACAGTAATACAAGCTCATTGATTGTACTAACCCTTACCTTTTGGAAGTGCATCTTATTAAGAATAATAAAAAACTCTTCTTTTTAACAAAACTTCCACCATTTTTCTTTAATTGCTTTTTTAACCTCAATGACAGCCGTTTCGGTGATTAGCGTTGTCGGATTGACATTTATTTAAAAAAGCAATTTTTTAAATAAATAGTGGAAGTTTTGTTAAAACGAAGAGCTTTTTATTATTTTTAATATAAGCCCGATTTCAATTAATGAACATATTCCGAAAGACTCCAAAAGAATGGTGCCTAAACCACTATTCGTTTAAATTTAACTTCCATGTTTTATTTAAACTTTCGTTTAGTTGTTTATTATTCATAGAAAGATGGTTTTCTACAGAGTAAGGGTTGGTACAATAAATTTTATTCCAAAAGAAACATCTATTTAAAACATTTGTGTGTCTTATTATTTATAAAAATAATTATTATTAGCAATATTAGTACCAAATAGTTTTCTTTGGCTTTAGTAACTACATCAAGTGTTCTATGACTGAAATGGTTATCAAATACAAAAATAGTTTTTCGGTCGTCACTGTCTATCCATCCTGAAGTATTAGCATACCCAATTGACCCTACAATACAACTTCGCATCAACAATTCTCTGGATTTTTATTGTCCAGTTTGCCCTAAAAAATTGACATAAAAAAATCGGAATATTTTCTATTTTGCCCTAAACATTTTTTCTGATTATTTTAAAACGGTTTTTGCTGGTCTCAAAATTTTATCAATTTTGACATCTTGCAAAATAAAAGTATTTAATTTTTTTGTCAAAGTAATACTTTTTCAGATATTTAGGCCAGAAAAATACGGTTTCTTAATTTTTCATTAATGGTACAAAATTAAAAAAGTGGCTTTATTAGTAAACTAAAATACTTCATATTAGTAATAAATAAATTTTTTTGGATCACTACCAGATTTTGAGTAAAATGCAAAAAAACTTAAAAATTGTAAAAATCATACTTTTCCATGAGCTATTACTAGGAAGGGGTTCATTTATATAAAAAGCTATATTTCATGTTTTCATAATAAAAACGATAATTTATTTATTAATTAGTTAAGTTTTTTTTCTACCCCCTTCCTATGAAGTTTCAGCCACCTTTTCCCCAACCCTTTCCGCCAGTATTAAAAGTTCTTTATTTCGGTACTGGGTTCCTTCCTTCAAGTTATTTTCAGTATAATGCTATTTGCCTGTAATGACTGCTTCGAGACTTTACGCTACTTTCCTGTTTTTACTGGTTACGATAATATTCCATGTTTTTTTATTCCGGGCTATTTTTATTAATTTTGAATTTTTTTGTATCAACCTTTACAATGGGAGGGTCCATCTTACTAAGAACATTAAAAAATAAAACTCTTTAACAATACTTACACTTTTATTTTAAAACTTAATGATAGCTGTTTTGCTAGAACGAGCATCATTAGATTGACATATTGACATTTTGTTTGTTTGTAGCTACCTTATCCAGGATAATCTCTTAGGGATAATAACGTCTAGGCTTTATAATTGTCATCTCTTATTACTTTCATACTTGGTTTTGTCTTAATATTTGTAATAAAATTACGCAAATACCATTTATCTTGGCTTTATTCAACTAAATAATTAAACGATAGAAAAGATAAGTGATGACAAGAAATTGAATAGTTATGTCAACAGATCTAGTTACCATAGTTACATAGACCATAGTGCACTATGGAATAAGATCCCTAATTAAAGTCTTCCATAGTATAGGTGCCGACATATATCTATGGACTGCGCTGTGGCCTCGATGAGTTTCCGGTATGCTCAGGGGCATCACCACAGCCACCAGGCTCAGACGTTGGGACAGAAGGAGGTTCGAGAACTTCTTCGACTTTTCTATTATCTTCACCTTTGGAAACGTCGGGCTCCGATTCGGGCAGTGGCGCAAGGTGTCTATTGTTAATAGTGTCCTCCCTCCCGTTAGATCTTCTTATGTACGAGTAGGCCGGATTAGCTTGGATCAGCTCTACTTCTTCCACTAACAGGTCACTGTTCAAGGTTCTACGAAAGTTTCTTAAAGGGATCGGTCCAGGAACGAGCCAAGAGGGCAGAAAGAGGGCAGAGATTCTCCATTAGGACCGCATGTAGTGCCGTTTTCAAGACAGTTTCCCACTTTTCTATCGGCATTTCTCTAGATTTCAAGCTTAGTTGGACGGTGCGCCAGAGCGTAACATTGAGCCTTTCCCCCTGCCCGTTCCCTTGGGGGTTGTAGGGGGTGGTGCTTGATGAGGCTATTCCAGCTAAGGTTAGAAATGTCTGGACTTCACTGGCACTATCGCTATGGATGTATAGAGGTTGTCCGAAGGTGTAAAAAAATTCTTTAAGGCATCTTATTACTGTACTAGCTGTCATGTCCCTGCATGGGTAGGCGAAGGGAAAGCGACTGTACTCATTAATCACAGTGAGCAAATATTTATTTTCCGTGTTCGAGGCAAGGGGACCTTTCAAATCGATGTTCAGTCGTTCAAAGGGCGTGGTAGCTTTTATTAAATACCCTGTACCTTTCATGAATCGTGGCTTTATTTCTGCACATACTCGGCATAAAGATGTCATAGATATAATGTCGCTGATGGAGTAAGGTAAGTTTTTAGCACGCATCCTAGCGACACCAGGATGGCAAAGTAATTCGTGCAGCTCACGTAATTTGTTGGTATTCATGTTAGTGCACACTGTGGAGAGTGCATCAGCTGCAGTATTTTGTGAGCCGGGTCGATAAGCTATGTCGTACTTAAAGCAAAAAAACTCCAAGCGCCAAAGCTGTATTTTATCGTTCTTTATCTTCGAGGTATGTTTTTGATCCAGCATTTTTGCAAAGCTTTCACAATTGCATAGGCTTCCTTCTCTATTGATGGGTGGTTTAGCTCAGAACTATTGAGGGTTCTTGAGACGGGACGACCCTTTTGTGATACCGTCGCCGCGATAGCATAGTCAGAGGCATCTGTTTCTACCGTAAGTCATCTTTATCAATAGTTACGAGTGTAGCCTTTTGTATCTCAATTTTTAAGTTTTCAAAATTTTGTTTCACTTTTTTATTAAGGGGAAAACTTACATCGATAAGAATGCGTATCTTTTCTGATATACCTTACGTAGTGAGCAAATAGGCCTAGAATGCGTTTTAATTCAGAAAAGTTCTTTGGGACATACAATTCGACGAGGGGTTTTAACCTTTCTGGGTCTGGTTTTATGCAATTATTGGAGACAGTACAGCCTAGTAGGTTTATTAAGTTCTTTCGCTAAGTGTGAGCTTATATTTCTTCGCTGCATCCATGAACTTACTTAAGTTGTGGTCATGTTCTTCCATTATTATTCCACAAGCTGTTACGTCATCAAGATATGTGTAGGTACCATGTAGCTGTTCTTTATTAATAATGTACTTCAGGGTACGTTGGACACCGTTCGTAACACCAAATGGGATCCTAGCGAATTGGAACAGTTTCCTTTAAGCCTCGAAGGCTGTATAGATCTTTTCCCTTTTCAGGATCGGGTGGTACGCGCTCTTCAGATATTACTGGCTGAAGACGTTATTTTTAGCTACTTCAGATGAGATATGTTCAATGCGAAATAAGGGATAAGCGTCCAAGTGGGTAAATTTATTGATTGTTTGGGAATAGTCGACAACAGACGCTCTCTTCTATGACTCCGTTTTCTAGAAGTTTGGTGATTTCTTGTTCGATAAATTCTTCGTCTTCTTAGTATAGATGTCGGACATATGTCTATGGACGTACTATACACGTCAATATTACTTAATCAACATCAAGTTGATACAAACATCTAACTTCAATATGTCAATCACGAGGCTCGTGGTAGTGAAACAGGACAGGGATTCTGTATCCTATCGCTTTCGACATGTAGAAGCGTTATCTCGCGAAAAGGGTATTCTGTGTACCTCTCGACAATACTTCGGCCCTATTCGGCTTTTATCAACATGATATGTAGAAATTCTGGGGAGTTTTTAAATTTCTTCAGACATTTTAGGGATTTTGATTTGCAATTTAATATTTATGTTCTATTTCTATGGTTTATTGGTTTAGCATATTATTATTATTTTGTAGATTGCTAAGTTGGTTTTGAGATGTTTGTTGTTATTTTTCTGGTTTTTATTTAATTATTTGTACTTGCGTTGGCTATTGGATAAAGATAATAGGAGTTAAGCTTAACGTACTTAAGTCCTTTCTCAATAAAAAAATGCTTATTTTTTTGTTTGGTGGCTTTATTATATGGTCTTACATTGATTTCTATAAAAATCGTTTGTCACAAAATATTTCTCCGCTAAATAGTTAAATAAACAATAAAAAAATCTTTTTTGTATTTTTTCATATACTTCAAGTTAATTTTTTAAATAACATAATCATTCAAAGAGAAGAATTTCTAGACGATATTCGGGCTTTCAATGTTATGAGGCAAATAAGAGATGAAACAAACCCTTTTGAATTAAGGGATGATCTATTTAAAAAGTCTTTTAGATCAACAAAAGAAATGGCTCAATATATCCTTCATATTATTGTTGAAGATATAGTTTTATAGCAAGACTTGCCCACAAAGCGTTTCCTTCACCTTTTCCTTGGGCCCCATTAAAGTTGTTGGTTATAAGGCTGTGATTATTTTCAACAGCATTTAAAAAGGCTTCCCAATGCTGGTTTGCCACTCTCATATTAATCAATAAAATCAAAATTTATTTTTAAAAGTATACAAATACAACAATGAATAACAATACGGACACAGAACACAACAAATAAAAAATATTTTGTCACAAATAGGTTATGTTTTATTGAAGCGATACCTCAAAACGTATCGCCTTCAAGCGACATGACTTGTGCTTAAAGTCGTATAGAAATGTGTACACGGAATACCGTTTGTTTGAAACGACATGTCGCTATCGAAAGCGATAGGATACAGAATCCCTGTCCAGCTTTCATTGAGTTTTAAAAAGCAATTGAGGTTAAGTGAAAAGTTTTAATTTTTAATTTTCTTGGTTTTCTTACTATTATTTCGTTTCAGGAAAGCCAGGTTTTGGCCCAACAGACCAGGAATGGGGTTACTCAAATGTCAGATCGGGTAGCTATATATTTTGGTGGTTGCATTACACTACTGCAAAGGTTTCTAACCCAACAGAAAGGCCTTTAATTATATGGTTACAGGGAGGTCCTGGTGCCTCTTCCACTGGATATGGAAACTTTGAAGAGCTAGGCCCTTTAGATCTAAATTTGAAATGGCGAAATACTACATGGGTTCAATGGGCAAACGTATTATTCGTGGATAATCCAGTTGGTAGTGGTGGGTAACATCATCCTTTTTAAAAAACCGTATCGTATTTTGCAATTAAATTTATATGTTAATAAATAGTAAATAAATTATGTTAAAAATATACTTTGCTTTTAAGGATTTAGTTACGTAATTGATAATGGCAAGTATGTGACTAATAATACACAAATTGCTACGGACTTCCTTGCTTTCATGAAAGATTTTTATAAAAAATTGCCGCAATTTGAAGGAGTTCCATTGTACATATTTTGCGAGTCATATGGTGGAAAGATGACGCCGGAAATAGCCTTATTTATTTATAAAGTAAGAAATCATATTATAGGGTTATTACAGAATTATATTTTTGTGGTTTTAGGCACAAAAAAATGGAGAGATACCTTCAAATCTTAAAGGAGTGGGCTTAGGAGATGGATGGGTATCTCCTGTTGATTCCATATTGACTTATGCTCCTTATTTATTGAATTTGGTTAGTACAATTGTATAAAATACTCACAAACATTCGCAGAACGATGTAAATAATTATTTACCATATAAATTTTACTATTTTTCGCACGCTAAATGCATACAAGTATGCGTAATAAGAGTGATTGGAACAAACTAGATAAACTGTCATTTTGTGAATTTTACCAGTGTGTTTAGAAAAATTGTTAAATTGGCTTTAAATTTCAATTTAATAATGTCTAAAGATAGTCTAACATTTACATGTCCATTCAACCTCAATATTTTTACAGTATTATTCTAATATTCTTGTTCCTATCTGAAATTGCTTAGGTTGTCCAACGATATATCAATTACGAGGGCATTTGTATATTCTTTGACTTGGCATGAATCATAATAAAAATAAGCTTTATTGTCGAAAAATTTCAAAATTTGTGGACAAAGCTGTTTAAGAAAAACATAGAACAAACAAGTAATAAAACAAGTTATAAAACATACAAACAAATAAAACACAATATAAACAGTGCTAAAGGTCAATTAAAAAAAATAAATGCATACATTATACAATGAGAAAAATTAATAATAAATTATATAAAAAATATAAAATTTAAGATTTTAACTTAGAACGACTCATTAATCAAGTTTGTTAGAAGATCTAATACACCTTCCGGCAGATTTGCGAACATTTTGAGGGTAAGCTCATCCACTCCAGATGCAGATTTGCTTTTAATTTCTCGAATTGTACTACAAAGCTCTTCTGTTACTACAGGTGAAAAAAAAGAAACTCATTAACATTCGGTAAATAGGAAATGGATGGATGTTTATTTAATGGTTCTGGCAGCTTGAGATGTAGTGGTTTTCTTAACGACTAAGAAGTGGTTTGGATTTAGGCTTCTGTGACCTCAACATCAGCTTAAAATGGTTTGATGGATTAAAGGACCTTCCAAAAGATGCTTTAAACTTAGCGGTAACTTGACTGTAACTTAGCGGGTTGTGTCTTCCAACAACCAAAAGAAGTGCACAAGATGAGATACTAGAACGCTTTCCCAACTCTTCAAATCGGCATGTTGGTCCAGAAATGATATAAAATTATCCTACTCGTCTATATATAGTCTCGCTCAAGACGGAAATCGTGTTTGTGTCATTTGTCAGAAGGGATACGTTCATCACATTCAATTACAAGCGGGATGCGCGTTTTTTGTTTGGCCTCGTTCAAACGGCTTCATAGTTATGTGTCTATAGGGGGTGTCTCGTGTACAGTAGCGTTAACAGTGATTCGAGGTCGGTTTTAACGTTAATAATAGCGGTATCGTTTACGGTCTGATAATAGTGCAAGGTGACATAAACTGCGGTCTATATGTTGAAATTATTAACATAATTTTCCAATTCATTTTGCAATACGTTCTTTTGTATTACATTTTGATGATTTTATTCAGTTCTTTTCTTTGAGTAGTCGTTTCTTCACTTCTTATTACTTTAATTACATTTAAAGCATCGCTTTCTTTCATATCAATATTCAGCTTTCCACTTATACTTTTTACTTTATTTCCTATGTCTTCTGCTTAAAGTATCATTGAAATATGTTTTAAATGTTTAGTATAAAGTGTAATAATATTAAGCGTTGAGCGTCAATTTGTGATATGATGTAAATGTTGAGAGTGAATTTATAAAAATATTTAGTTAACTTAATAAATAACAATATACCAAAAACAATGTAATTTACAATAAAACAACTATTAATCTTAATTTCGTCTTTAATTAGTTGTAAAAGATATTTCAACAATTAACAAAATTTATAAATGTTTATCACAGCAAAAAATATGATAGTTAAATACCTCGGCTAGGGGTGAGTGAGTTCATTAGCTCTGACTCTATATAGTATAATATTTGTTTCTCTAAGAAATAAGGGCGCCACTGAAATCTTTTTATTTTTTTATGATACTACTGAGGAAAGTTGTTTTAAGTTGAGTTATTTAAATAAGTATCATAAGGTGACAGAAAGATGTCATAAAACTGTCTGTGAACAAAAACCGATAACATATAAATAGATTTCCTTGGTGCTAATAAGAATGAAGTTAATAATTAGTTACAAAAAAAAATAATCCTCAAACAGTTCTTTCAAACGACTTATTCTAATACAGTTGTAACGATATAGATAAATATCAATTTAGATAAAAAAGAAAAATACGTGAACAGTAAACTTGATATGTAACAATAAAACTTTTAATAGCAGTTGACGATCCTTCGCCGTACCTTGGGGTCGCTACGGCACTGTCTAGGTGGTTTAAAATGTCTATAGATGATCTAGAGTTGAGGGATGATCAAGTTGTTCAGGTTTAATCACTGCCCAAGTTGTAGAGATGATCCAGTTAAAAATGTTCGAGTTGAAGAGATGTTCAATTTTAAGAGATGTTCAAGTTCACGAGATGTTCAAGTTTAGAAGATGTTCAAGTTTGTAAGATGTTCAAGTTTAAGAGATCTTCAAGTTTCCAGAATGCTTCAAGTTTACTCTAGAATATTCCAACTTTCTGAAAATTACCAGTGTCAAACACGTGTTACATTTACTTTTTCTGGCACAAAAAGTACAAATCAGCATAGTCCGAAATCTACAGTTAGATGATAACGTATTACAATAGATTACAAAAGATACATTCTTACATTAAACTTTCTTTGTAACAACCTTACGTATTAATAAAAAAAAATTCCAGAAATGTACTTTCACTAGCCACTTTATAAAAAATTATCATTATTACTTTTAAATTACCATAAGAAGATTCTTTGAATAATAAAGAAATATGTTGAAATTTCTCATCTGATATAATAAAATATAATATACCTTTTGATGTTTTATAAATATGTTAACAAAAAGGCATTTTAAAGTTGGAAAAAAACAAACCTGTATATGACAACAAACCAATAGAAGAAATGAGACTGGAGATAATAATTAAAACCCTTGAAACCGATAATGGCAACTCATTAGCTCGTAGCGTAGCTACTTTGAACTTCCAACTATAGAGACCGTATTCATTATTTTATTATTAAGAGTTCTTTCGGAAAAATGGAGCTCGCGGTACATATTTAGGATACCAGGTGCTTAAAATGTTAACAGATACTGTTACAAAAGTAGTGTAGTCAAAATAGAAAAAAAAAAATAAAAATGTTAAATGACGCACAAAAAAGGTATTCTTATGTTAAAGATATGGTTTATTGCTATAATATAATTTAATTTCACTAATTAATTAATTTACCTAAGACTAATATAGTTCCATAAAAAAATATCCAAAAGAATAAACTTCGTTTATAATAACGTAAGTAATTAAGAATTTGAATATAAGAGGAAGATTTTATTGTTGAATTTATTCATAATTTCGAACAGCCAGATAGCTCTAAAAGCACTAAATTTTAGCCGGGTTAATTCAAAGCTGAAGAGGCTCAGCTCGTTTGGATTCATACAGCTTGAGCATATCGGCAAGTCATGCCAAAATTGATCTTGGACATTGTTAAGAAGTGCAGACTGGATGGTTAATTATAACCCTTAGGGGTGAGCCACAATAGGCCCGAGTCACATTGAACCTAACCTAAAAATATTTTATCACACCAAAATTGACAATTCGATATGTAGTTTCTTTTAGCCAATTTCATAATTACTGTAAGTTAACTACTAATTTGGTTTTACGTATATTATTTTTAGGGAATTATTGATAAAGATGGTTACAATTCGGTTATGAAAGTAGCTTATCAAATTCAAATGGCTATAGAAACAGAAGATTTTGAGAGAGCTTTCGATTTATGGGGTACTGTAACAGGAGTAGTAGAAGAGGCAAGTTATAACGTTGACTTTTACAACGTGCTATTAAGACACTCTCCTTTTATTAACAAAGTAGGATTAAGTAAGTAAATATTATAATGAAATTTATTAAGTTTTCAACAAATTAAACTAACTACGTTTTCTCTTTTAATATTCTATATTCTTTGTTACAGATCGTTCACCTTTAGGAGACCAGATTGAAAATATAATGAATGGTAAAGTAGCTGCTGCTTTAAATTTAACCTCATATTGGCAGGATGAAAATAATTTGGTGTTTAATGCACTAGGATACGATTTTATGAAACCTGTTATTCACATTGTAGAAGAATTATTAAACTCTACCGATTTAACTGTAGCTGTTTATAATGGCCAATTAGATTTAATTGTGGATACACCAGGTATACATAATATATTATACAATTTTTATTTAAACGTTTACTTCAAAATCATCAAAGGGTTGTAGTTCTGAAATTTACTAACCCTTACTCTGCAAGGTTTGAACCACTAAAAAAAGAAAAGAAATGTTTTGTTAAGCCTAAAGTTTCATATTGTAGGTTAATTTTGATAATAGATAAAGAACCGGTTGCATAAACGCTTATTAAACCTATGCTAGCTAACATTCTGTTAACATTTGACAATAGTATGTGCAGTAATAGCGCGTGCGCGGGCGTTTCAAATTTATTGATTTTAAGTTGACGGTGCTGTGTTGTCGGCATAAATAATTTTTCCTAGAAAATGACTAGTTAGATTTTAGTTTAGTCATTTTAACTATAATAACACTAACCTAATTTTAAATTCACTAAATATTAAAATATTTGGTAATTTGTAATATGGATTTAATGACAAAATCAAAACCAATATACCGATAAAATAGCTTAAAATATCTTTTTCAATATCAATATGTCAAGGATCTACTTAATTCACAAAACATAAGTAACGAAGTGGGTTTAAATTCCAAACCATATACAATTTTTGTCTTTCTAAAGTCTAGTCTACTTATTCACTCCAAGAAAACCTAACCTAACCTAGCCAATGAATCAATTTTTACATCTCTCGTCGATTAATCAAATTAATCTTAAAAACTCAAATAGCCGCATACGCTTTACGGAGATGTCACCTAAAATACACATTTATCAATTTAAAATAAAGTTATCACGTTGCTAACAGAGGTTTGACAAACTTTTATGCAACCGGCCCAATGTTTTATTGGCATTTGTACATACACCCGTCTTTCAATTATGATTGATCTGTCAAGTTCAGTGTTTTCAACGACGTAACCATTACCAATATCAAAGCAAAGTTTGACGTTTCTCAAGAAAATTATTGTAGCTGTATTGACCTATCAATTTGTTCGTAATAAAGTTCACAAAATACCACTCATTTTGGAATTTATCTTATAAGTCTTTTTTAACTTAACTCAACTGAGTTGTTGAAGCAAGTGGACTTACTACAAATTATGGTTATCCAAACATGACAGAATTGATACCCATAGTATGAAACTATATAAATAATTTTGTTTGTTTAGTTTTCGTCAAAACAAACTTTGCTTGACAGCCGACAAAAGCAAACATAAGACCCGGAAAATATGCGGACTAAAAGAAACGTTATCCCAATCAGCCAATTACGAGCCATTGTTAACGATTGTACATTAGTAATTGTGAATATAATCGATATTATATGACCGAATTATTTTACCAATATATTGTTTTGGGAAATTTTCCATATTAACTAGGGTCGAACATTTTGGCAAATTCTAATAATGTGAGTCCAAAGTTAATTTTTATTTTTGCACAGATTACCCTTATGGTATCGATATCTGATTATCGATTCAAAATATCGATTTTTACTACGAAAATACAACTACACCGACATGGACACATCCAACTAGGGCTCATATTTGTTTCTGTTAATTATATATCATATTAGAAATACATTTTTTAAATGCCATGTATGTGTCATGTAAGTTCCTGTTCCCATAAAGAAAAGTAATACAAAATTGTTGAACATTTTAAAATAGTTCTATATTTTGACTTTTACTTTTACAGTTATTTGATAGAGATTAATTGTAAATTTTAAGAAGCAGGTGTTTGCTTTAAGATATTTTAAAACTTGGATTCTTCTAAGGTTTTTTTTATTAATTTCTAGGAACTACAAATTGGATTAATAAAATGAATTACAAAGAGAAATTCTTATGGGAATCAGTTAGAAGAACAGCTTTTAGTATTAACGGATACATCGAAGGTTATGTAAAGAAATTTAACAAATTCGCCTTTTATTGGGTAAATAATGCTGGACACATGGTAAGATAATTTTGATGTATTAAGAGCTTAGAACAAAAAGAAACAGGAAGGAGTCTGTCATATATTAACTTTAAGAAAAATTTGCGACGGAAGTCGGCCATCTTGAAGCTCCTTGTATGACTCATTGTTTATGTTTACAGTATGCTGCCAAAGCAATATTTGCATATAAATGTCAAAAATTAGCGCATAGACGTATCATTCGGTTTTTATAAACACAAAATGATTTACAACACTAAATGTATTCACATACTTGATTGGTTGGAATTTAATAAAAATAAAGACCCTAATATAAATTTAATTTTTTTACGGTACGGCATTGGAAACGGAAATTAAAATTAACAATTGGCCGCCATATGCAAGCTCCTTTCTGGACTCAAGGTCATTTTGCATATACTCCTTCCTGTTTCTTTTTGTTCTAAGATTAAGAGACTACATCAGTGCTTCAACGAGACGGGAAACGCGTTCCCTGATTGCAGCTTTAAATTTGAATAAATTAAGATACATATTATATACAGGTTGTGGCTGATAAACGGCCTACTAGAAATACCTAAAAATCTATTTAGTGAAAATTTATACAGGATGTGGTCTATAACTTCGTTTTTTTAATGGAACTCACATTGAATTATTTAGTGTTAGAAATATTTTCTTTGTTTTAAACTTTTTTATTTAATATTTCCCTATACCTATTGTGAATTTATATAAACCAACTTTAATATTTTGGTCACAAAATGTATTTTATAAAGGTTATTTACACCTTTCATATTGTAAGTTAAACTATGATCAATTAAAATTATGCATTCAAAGAAAAAAGGCTGTAGCCTGTTAATTCAATAAAAATGTCCTGTATAAACTTTCAAATATTTATGAACTCTTTAAATTAGATTTTTTGTAGCTCTTAATATTGATTCTCCATCTATTTCGTTAAAAACTTAAAGTAGGTCATTAGTGGAAACACGTTCAATGAGCACCTTATTTTTTACATATCTCCAAATATAATAATCTAACAGTGGATATTGTTGGGTTCTTGGTGGCCAAAGAGATGGGCCTTTGTTATCCATTCATCTGTAGCTAAATATTATTTTAAACAATGTGCCTATTCCTCGAATATTATGTATGAACAGGTTCACCATCTTGTTTAAACCAAGCTGCGTTAGCATCATTATTAGGTATGTATGTATGTATGAATGAGTTAGGGGTGATGATTACACTGCGACCCATAGGATCTATTGTGTCTCCCCTTACTTGCCATGTTCTGATGTTTTCTCAGATTTATAGCAGCTCTTCGAGTCCTATTTTCCTGAGGAAGTTTAGGACATCGTCGGGCTTCAAATCAGGTAGATCCCCTTCCTCTATTTCATGTGCTCCTAGGTATCTAGCCCTAGAATTTTGCAAGGCAGGACATTCTGAGAGTATATGTATTGAGGTTTCATCCTCTTCCTCACAGAATCTGCACTTTGCTTCATCTGCTAACCCTAGTTTCTTCATGTGGCTTCTTAACCGGCAATGCCCGCTTAATATTCCCGTTAAAATACGGAGCCTTTTTTTACTGCCACTGAATTTGATTTCCAGGCACCATGACGTTTTAATGTATTAATATCACCACCGGTATCAACTAATTCGGTTGCAGATGTTATTCGAAAACGATGCCCTGTATATAAATTCGGATCAGGCAGATTTAAATATGTTGCTATTTGCTTCCCTAAATTACCAAATTTATTAATACCAATGTTTTGAATCGTGCACTTTCCATTAATTTAAATAACGAAAATAGATGGGGTGGGGCAAATTTTCGGTGGTAGATTCATATATTTTTTACTAATTTCGTAGTATTTTCCTGTAATTTTAAATGTTCGTTGTACTTTGGTGTTAGTTTCTACCACATTAACAATTAAGATTCCATTCATATCTTTGATATTTTTACATTTTAGTTCATGTAACTCATGCCTTCGACAGGCTCCCATTATTCCAAAAATCATTGCTTCGCCACGGGTTAAACTACCAAATTTTCTCGAAATTAATGAAATGAGTCCAATGAAAAATGTGATTATGACAAAATTTTTAAAAATGTAATGTTACGTGATTACTTACTTTTAAAATAAAAACCGTTCATCGGGTGCTTCGTCGATAAACGTTTTTATTTGTTCAGGTGAAAATATTTTTAACTTATCCTTCGGACTTTCGCTTTAATAAAGCTTGTTGTTTTTTATATTTAGATATGTCTATATTATGGTTAATATTTACCAACGATTTTATTATTGAATAATGTGTCCATGTACTAGATGATTTCATAGTTTCCATCAATTCTTGAAAATAAGCAATCAAAACATTTTCGGAAAATGTCGAAACATTATTATTTGTACTTCTCCAGTCCATAAACCTATGATATAATTTTTCGTACACTTTCTTAAATTTCTGAGATAAAATATTTTGGACAGTAAACAACCGGTGGACATTATATATTTGGACTTTTTCAAAGCATTTGATCGCGTTCCGACTAAACGTCTACTGTTTAAACTCGAACATAACGGAGTTAGAGGCAACCTGCTTAATTGGATTGAAGCTTTCTTGACTAATCGGAAGTTTTGTGTTCGTATTGGAGACTCCTTCTCCTCAATGTTTGATGTGTTTAGTGGGGTGCCACAAGGATCGGTTTTAGGACCTGTTCTCTTTCTAGTGTACGCAGCAGATCTGCCACTTAGCGTCGAAAGCAACATTTCCGTCTTTGCCGATGATACAAAATTATATGCCAACCCTATATCTGAACATGACAGACTCCAAGCTGATTTGCACAGAGTATCAAAATGGGTGGATGTCTGGCTTTTACCTTTAAATGCATCAAAGTGCTCAGTGCTCCACCTAGGTAAAAATAATCCACGAAATAGGTATGTACTCTCTAACACAAACTTGGAAACTGTTTCTCAGCAGAGAGATTTGGGAATACTTGTCACAGAAACTTTATCGTGGTCCGAACACATTCAGTATATTTGCAGTAAAGCTAAAAGTTCACTTTACCTTCTCTCTAAGTCATTTTGCAAAATTTCTCCTCAAAATTTTGCGAATATTTTTAATACCTATGTGAGACCAACTTTGGAGTTTGCTGGTCCTGTGTGGAATACGGACTGGGCACGGGATTCCTCTCGTCTTGAATCGGTACAAAGGTGGGCAACTAGGATTCCATACGGGATACGTCGTCCGTCCTATGAAGAACGTTTAAGATCGGTTGACTGTCCGACATTCGAGGATAGAAGGCTTCGCGGCGATTTAATAATAGTCTACAGAGCAATAAATAATAAATTTGGTTGTGATTCATCACACATTTTTCCATTAAATACTGATCCAAGGCTCCGAGGACATTGCTTTAAATTAAAAAAACAACAATTTCACACAAAGTGCCGCGAGGGTTTTCTGTCAAATCGAGTGTTTGACAGTTGGAACTCTCTTCCACCAAACGTTGTCAGCGCTTTGAGTGTTAACTCTTTCAAAAACAACTATGATGCCTATAAATTAACTATGCTCAACTGATCTCTTTGTATTTATAAATGTGTTTTCGTGTTGTGTTCTTATCGGTTATAATTGCACAAGTGCATAAAAGTTTTGCAAGAAAGCGTGTTGTCTGGGAGTTGCGCAAGATTTTTTTCATGTTTTGGCGAAAGAGCCCGACTCCGAAGGAGGAGGGCTCTTTTACAAAATATGGGGGGGACGGAGTGCAATTTTTATGGATGACGCGCTTGAATGTAAAATTATCTGGTCATTTTTGTGCACGAGTGTAATTCAATGGAATATTTCACGAATAAACATTTTTTCACTTTTTGAAGTATATCTGACATTTATCAGTATTGTCAGTCAGTGTTGTTGTTATTGGTGTCATGACGACGGGATGTTTTCGCAGTGCAATTATCGCTCCGGAGTGCAATTACCGCTGTAATTTTTCGATAATTACATTCCTCTTATGACATATATTATACATGAGGAAAATATTCATCTAGTTTTCTATTGTACTTTTGTGGAAAATATGTTGTTTTATTTTGCTGTATTATCTATGTACTATAAGGTTATTTCATTTGTTTCGATATATGTTTTTTTTTATAGGAGCTATATAGGTCCTAGACCTCGGCTTCTTTAATCTTCTATAATAATAATAATAATAATAATGCATTTTCTGCTTTCTCCGATGTATGTAATTCTTCTATATCAGACATTTTGATAATATAATTATTAATTTTTAAAGTTTAGCTCAAGGATATTAGAGCTCTTGGTTTAGCTGTTTAGGAAAATTTAATGAATTTTTAATATAGGTTAGAACTGTCAAACACTTTTTGAGAGACTACTTGATACCTACTTAAATGTAAAATATAGGTGGTATGGGGTCAATTGTTCAGTATCTTAATGAAAACCATTATAACACTAGTGTTATGATATATATCATTATAAAACGGAATATGGGCATATAACTGTATTATTATAGTACGGGCGTAGAAAAATATACTATTTCACAACACAAACATCGTTAAACGAAAAGGACACTCAAAATTTTATGTTCCATGGAAGCTGACGATTTTTGTTACTCCAGAAGTGACTGTTATTGCGGTTACAAGTACCTTTTAGTAAACTTAGACTCTCATCACACCAAATTTTTTTTTGTAAAATCTTGGCATTTTATTAAAATAAATAATAATAACCAGCTGATGTATACAAATAAGTAGTACAATGTTGTTTTTTTTTTTTTAAATTTTGTGAGTTGTTCTAGTCGATACCTGTAACATCTGCTTATATTCCCGTAAGGATGATCTTCGACGTCTATTTGTAGCTCTTTATTATCGACGTGGATCTTTGGCTTATTTTTTAACTTAGAATCTGCCCAAACTGGGAACAGTTGATCAACAAACGTTTTATAGGTTTTTGATTGGATCGAGGCTTCTCAGGATATCTCTCAGCAAAAACACTGCAAGTTTTGCATATTATTTTGTTACACTAATCGTAAATTATAATTAAATTTAAAAATAATCATTAATACTACACATAAACAATAACTGGCATTTGTCATTTTTATTTTGTTGACAAAAATGTGTAAAATTAATTTATTTGATAACTGCAAGAGATAGGTATAGGAAATACAAATATAGATTAGTAGTAAATAAGAAAAACGTAAATGAAATTGATTGTGTTAACCTTTACTTTTTGAAAGTTCATCTTACTAAGAACAATAAATCACTGAACGGTTAAACTAAACTTCCACTATTTATTCGAAAAATTAGCTTTAAAATTTAATAACAGCTGTTTCGCTAATAACTAGCATCGTCAGATTGACATATTGAAATTACATTTTGTTTGTTCCTAACCTAGGTACTTGATGTTGATAAGTAGTTAAGGCTAGAACAAGTAAGGAAGTAATAAGACATAACAATATTAAAGCCTAGATGTTATTAGCCCTAAGGGATTATCCTGGATGTATTTCCCTCTAAGATCAGTATAACTGTGCAATGATATAGAAAAACCAGGAAAAAACTCTATCATGCTGATCTTTACAATAATTTAATATATTTATGTTACAATAATGTCTTATCTATGTATAAAATGAAGACTCAATCAAAGTAAATAGTTTAATAATGAAGAACTTCCAAGATTTATTTGTTCATTAACTACTTTAAACTGTTGATCTGCTAGATGTCTTTTAATTTCAAGTTCTAGAAAATCTAAATTTTGTTTTTTATCACAAATGTGTAGTATATGAATGTCATTGGTATGTATAAGTGAGTTTGGATGGGTCAGTAGGTGTTTTGCATAGTTCGACTTATCTGGTTGTTGTAATCTATATGCTCTTAAGTGTTCATTAAATCTTACTTCAAAATTTCTTTGTGTTTGACCTATGTATACTGCATTACATTTTGGACAATTAATTTTGTGAACACCAGATTTTTTTTTAATTTTGGTAATTTTGTTTTTACATTTAACAATTTTGTTCCAATATTATTTTGTGTTTTAAATGATATTAATGCTGATGTTGCCGAAGATATTATTTTTAAAATTGCATTGGAAATATTTCCACAATATATAATACTTTTATAGCTTTTTAGCTTTTTTTATAGCAAACAACAATTGCGTCATGCGTTTTTTATTTTAAACCAAAAATCAGTACCTATATTTTTGCTTATCACAATTTTGCAAAAAAACTACGTTTATTATGTAGACTAATGTTAAAATTGAAGTTTAGTTATAATGTATTATGTTTTTACTGATTTACATTAACAATTTATGGTTTTAAGTGCTCCCAATACTTTTCCCAAGAAAGTCTAGAAAGTATCCGGAATTTTTTATTTTTCCTAATTTTAATATATTTTCTTTTCGTAACATTCTAAGACAAAAATGCGTCAAGAAGATTGTGCCGATAGTAGGCAATGGATAAAATCGATGACAACAGTATCAATCAAATATTGTTGATTGTAAACAGATGTGATCTTTGTAAAATAATGTCGCAAGTAGAAAAAAGAAAAATGGTGGAATATTTGTATAGAAGGAATGTTCGAAACTTTAAAAAACAAGTGTAATTGACTGAACTCGGAAAAAGTGCAGTGTATGAGACAATTAAGAGGACATAAACTGTTACAGATATAAGACATAGACCAGTTTCGGGAAAACCGTGTAAGATTCGCGGAAACAATTTAAATGCTTTAGTGAATTTAGGACGACAAAATCCGCGCCTAGGGTTTCGAAAACTGGCCAACAGATTTGGAAATCAACGAAGAATAAATGTTTGTCCAGAAACTGTCCACATGGCACTGAAAATACAAAGCTACATATCAAGGAAACCAAAAAAGATCCCTGCAATAACACCTCTACAAAAGCAACGAAGAATGGAGTTTTGTCAACGTTTTCAAGGAGATAATTTCAGCAATATTTTTATATCTGACGAGAATTGTTTCCAGATTGGTGCAAATCATCTTAAAATCCTGTCAAGAGAAAATGTTACCGCTTTGATGGCACTGTTAATAGTGCAAAGTTTTGGTATATTTTAAATGGTTTTCTTTTTGAAACAGCTCATTTTTTATATCCAGAGGAGTGGCGTTTTCAGCAGGATAATGCAGGATGCCGTACTTCTGCCTTTACTCAAGCTTGGATGCAAGAACACCAACTGACAACAATTCCATGGCCAGCAGCTTCACCAGATCTTAGTCCCATTAATAAGATATGGAGATTAATGAAGATTGAAATGGAACGAGCAGCCCCACGAAATAAAGAAGATTTGATTCGTTCGGTTTTACAGGCCTGGACCACCATTACCGAGCAGTATGGCAGTGACCTAGTTTCTGGTGCACCTGGACGTTTACTTAAGTGTTTAGAATTAAATGGAGGTTGTATAAGTAAATGAGATGAATTGTTTGTGGTTATTTTATAATTCAAATAATAAAAATATATACTGCAAAATTATAATTTTGCATTCTTCTTTCCGAATATTTTCTAGACGGACTACAGAAAAACGATGCGACTGCTATAACTTGAATTAATAATGAGGGGTTAATGAAGACTTTTAAAAACCTGAAAAATAATAATATGGTATAATTAAAGTTATTTTATATTTATATTTTTAGGTACCTGCTGATAACCCATCTGCAATGGAATATATATTAAGAGATGTTACTAACAATTTTGAAGTATAAATAATGTCGAAAAATATAACAACAACAACAACAACGTTTATTACAAAAATGTGTACTAATAAAATCTTAAAACATTTTTATAATGTAAAATAAAATTTCTCAGACATATCAATTTTTTGTTTTGTTTTGGGTGACAATCCCAGGTTTACTTCCCAATCTTCAAATGCATCTTTTTACCATGACAAAAGAATACATCTCGTCTAATGAATTTATCATTTTGATTACGTTTATAATTTCGAGCCATGAGCAATCTTTCAATCTGACAACAAAAAATGAAGAAATGTTATCTTAGAATAGGGACAAAGTGGGCTATGTGTAGGTTACGACTGTTTTAATGTTGTTACAGTTGATATATTGCTGTTATCTTTTATTCATCCTGAATAACATAATCACTGCAGTGTGCGCCTTTAACTAATTTTCTTAAGTATACTGCAAGAAACATTATTCAAATTACGATTCTTTCACAAGGCACAATATGTTACAGAGAAAAAAAAAGATGATTAAACTGACTCCATTTTTAGAACGTGTAACTCTAATGGGATATTTGTCTCCAAAGTGAATTTATTATCGTACTACCCAGGCTCTTAAATATACAGTGTTTGCCGAAATAAACATTGGGCATCTGAAATAAATAAAGTATATAGGTGAAGAAAAACCAAAGGAAATGTCACAGATTTTTATTTAGTAATTAAACAAATTTAACTAACAGCAACTGGTTTAATGGAGGCCATTCTTATAATAAAAAGTAATTGACAAATACATACTTTGAATTAATGGTCAGTAGAACAAAATCTAAAATGCTTACATGTTATATGTCAGGTAGAATAATTAATTGTATAAATCAAGAGGGTGTTACTTTAGAAAAAGAAGAATTAAATATATTAACCGATTGATAAAAAATTAATGTAATATTTTATTAAAAGTAAAAAAAGAGATTTTAATAGGAAATTGGAAGAAATATATGATGTTAATTAATACTTAAATAACACCATTAGCTCACATCATAAATAATTGTGAAGAACACGGCTAATTTTGAAAAACTTTAAAGAATTTTGTAGTAATCCCAATTTATAAATCTGGTGGTCGTAGTGAAGTAGTATTGCAAACTTTGTCAGTATGTTAAAATAGATTGCTATAGAAGTGAAGAAATAATATATGGGGTTCCACAAGGAACTGCTTTGGGACTTACTTACTAATTACTTAGTCTTTGACAGTTACTTTGAAAATTAATTTTAAATTAAATACAGATTTCCAGAAGGCTGGAAATGCAAATTTATTTTAAACATAAGAATGGACTGAAACATTGAAATAAAATAGAATAAAAATATTAAACAAGTTAAAATATATATTTTAATGTAATTTTGAACAACTGAGATCATCTTATTACCACCATTATATCAGAATATCAGAAGAAATAACCTTAAATAGTTGTTTATAACTTGATAAGGACAATTTCCGATACTTTTAGTTTTCTTCGTTTAATATTTACAGAAGACGAAGATAACAATATATCCAATATTTTATTGCGATATTGTTTGTTTGACAACTGCACTTTCTTATAAAACAATACAGCTCTAAAATAACTAAATTGTAATTGTGAGATTAAAATCCATGATGTACAACGCTTTTTATTTTAATTTTACTGTATGTTTAGTTTTCTTATTGACAATGCGCTCCTTAAGCAATTGCTTTATGTCTAATATAATCGTTTTTGTCAATAATCTTCTATAATATAAAAATGAATCGCTGAATGTGTTGGTAAGCGCATAACTCAAGAACGCCTGGACCAATTTGGCCAATTCTTTTTTTTAATATTCGTCGAAAATCAAGGATGGTTTTGACGGCGAGAAAATATAAAATAATTGCCGGAAAAACTCTAAGAACAATCCTTTTCGTTGGTTTAGTTTTAGTTAGTTAGTTAAATATTTTTTTAACTAATACGTCAATTTGTGCTTTATTGCTATTGTATAAAGTTCACTGTTGTCTAAGCAATGTAGGTGAGTTCCCAACATCAAAGCAGTGTGCGTTGAAGCACAGAATATAATAATGTAATGTCGCTAGTGATGAGCAAATGCAAGACCAAGACCACGACCGGGTTAGTCTTGGTCTTGGTCTTGGCCTTGCATACAAGTCTTGGTCTTGGTCTTGGTCTTGCAGTCAAATAAGCAATCTTGGTCTTGGTCTTGTTCTTGCAGGGTCCAGTCTTGGTCTTGGTCTAGGTCTTGCACTTTTTTTAGATTTGCTGGGGTCCATTTTTACGAAAAAAAGGAAAAATAGTTTTTAAAATCATTACAAGTAAAGAAAGATTAAATGAAAGGAATAGTATTTTTCACTATAAAAATTTTGTTTTCTTTATATTACATTGTAGCGATAAATCAAGGATGAAATAGTTATTATAACTAGCCCGGAAATGTTAATAATATATAGAATCAGACGTGAAAATCTAACATTTTATAATTTTATTTATGAGTTTGGAAATATAAATGAATATTAAAG
Source organism: Ophraella communa (assembly GCA_035357415.1). Taxonomy (NCBI): domain Eukaryota; kingdom Metazoa; phylum Arthropoda; class Insecta; order Coleoptera; family Chrysomelidae; genus Ophraella; species Ophraella communa. Next base: position 20,153,501 of record CM068982.1, read on the forward strand.
TCACTGAATTTTGCGTCTCTCTATAAAAAATTATTCTTTGCAGGCCTATTAGCTGGGATTTGAAATAAACTAAAACTATGTTTGGTGTTGATGAATAAAAACAATAGGTAGAATACATTACCAATAATAGAGCTGATGTCAATATTTTAGAAAGATATATTTTAACAACTAAATACTAAGTTTTCACAACTGTTAGAAAAAAGTACATACTATATGTATAAATATTACAAAATATTTTTTCCTTTTGATTCAAATAATGAAAAACAAAAATAGGACATAGATATAGGTAAAAACTATTTTAGTTTCGTTGCCCAACAATTGATACACAGTAACCAGACAAAAAATCACGTGCCATTTTTGCCAAGACAAATTTTTTCATCATATATGTTTAAAGGTGACGACATACGACATATTAAGATTTCGTAGACGCCTTCAGTTTTCCGTTTCTTAAAAATCTTACTTTTTTCTGACCTTTTCGTTTCTTCTTCCGATGAAGGCTTGTCTTCCAAAAATATTATCACTGCCAAGTCCAAATCATCCATTTTTTGCTTTTAACACAGAAACAATCTAATTATTGTCAAATAATGAAACTAAACACAAGATATAAAACAAACTATAAACACACAAAACGAAAGCAAATACAAAAATGGATTTAGGCGGTCAATAACGTTAAACTCTTACTTTACATCTGTGCTCACCGATAGCGGCCGTCTTGAACAATCGTCAAATTACGGCCGCTTTATTACGGCACCGCTATCCCAGGAAACCAAAGCTTTAGAGTTTAAAATAATCCATGGCTGCTTTATTTTTCGGTTTATATATTTAAAAGACGCAAGACTGCAAGACTCTTGCAGGCTTGGTCTTGGTTTTGTGTATATCTTGCAATGCTAAGTCTTGGTCTTGCATAAGTCTTGCACTACTCGGTCTTGGTCTAGATCTTGCAGCCTGAAGTTGGTCTTGGTCTTGCATTTTCTGCAAGACCAAGACCAAGACCAGTCTCGCTCATCACTAAATGTCGCGTTCTGAAACTCAACAAAAGTGATATCGCGGACCCAACTAAATTGAACACTCACAAAATGTAATAGATCATTAGTTATTTGGTTGGCATCGGGATATTATTTCTTTTGTTTTACTTTAAAATGTATATTTTCCTGTCATTACATCAGACAAACGTCAAATTAAAAAAAAAACGTTGTCGATTTGAAGTGTTGTTTTTCTTGGATTTTCTGTTACGTACTCTACTGAGTATATCGTGTTTAATTACCCATGATCACTAATTATCGCATGTGTCACAATAATATAGATATGCCTCCTGTGAGACGAGGAAATTTAGGTAGAAGAACCCAAAATGCTACAAACCAAGATAATTACCGATCTAAGCATACTGCATAAGAACGTGACGACCGAAAGGAACGTGAAAGAATATTATACAGCGTGTCCACGGAAGGGGTATCCTATTGGTGAAAAATGTTTAAATATTAATTTTAATAAAAAACGTCATTCTTGATAAAAAGTTTTGCTTGTTCTGAAACCCCATAAAATATAATAAAATTCAAGTTTATCAAAATCCTTCTGATTTTATAGCCAGTTTTATGTATGAAAACCGTATGAATTTTTGCACTAAGTTTGAAAATAATAATGTATTAATCTAGTGAGTGACGTTTACGTGTCCCAAGTAACTGTCAACTTTTATAAACAATTTTCAAATTGTCATTCTTTAAAAAATATTTGACAACACAACAATGTTTACTATTCAACAAAGAGTATATCTTATTAGAGGCCGTGGATTCTGAGTAGACCTGTGACGTCAACCGGCGCAGTACACAAATTTGTGTTTGAAAATTGTCCTATTAACTATACTAATAATTGCAGCCCTTACTGATTCATTCTGGTCAGTCCGCCGTTTACGTCGTATTGTCTCTCTCTAATGCACCGCTGCCATTTAGTTGTGCGCAACTATTTACGACGTCACGGGTCTACTCAGAATCCATGGCCTCTAAGTGTTATGGTATTGGGGAAGTTTCGTACCAGTATGCAATTGCAAAATGTCACGAAAAATATACAGATGAATGCATTACGCGGTGCGGATTAAAAATATTAAATAAGAAGTTTGATGAAAAAGGATCTTTTCAAGACAAAAAAAATTAAAAAAGAGGTTCGTTGAGGAGGATGATGCAGCTATTGCACTAGCTATGCATTCGTTTAAGGAAAATCCCAAGTTTAGTCTACGAAAAAGAGCAGTTGGTTTTTGCAAGAGTCACTTACAGAAAATATTTAAGCAAAACAAAATTTATCCATTCAAATCGAAATTCATTCATACCTTACAAGATTATGTTTATGCCACAAGGTTGGACTTTTGTGCGATGATTGGTGAAAAACTGATGAAGCAATGTTTACAACAAACAAAGTCGTTTCTTCCCAAAATTGTCGATATTGGGCTAATGAAAACCCGAGCTACAGGATTAACTGCAACAGTCAATTTGCTAAGAAAGTTAATGTTTGGTGTGCGGTTTTACCGGATCGAATAATCGGACCGTATTTTCTGGAAGATACATTAAATCAGGAGGTATATTTGTACTTGCTTGACAACTTCTTAATACCTGAATTAGAAAATATTCTCTTGGAGCAAAGGTCTAAGATGTACTTTCAACATGATGGATGTTCGTCACATTCGACTTTGCTAATTAGAGGATGACTGGATGAATATTTTCCTGGGCGATGGATTGGACGTTATGGATCAATAATTTTTCCGCCCCGATCCCCTGATTTAACTATTTCAGATTTTTTTATGGAGCTACTTAAAACAAGTCTGTCGGGTCCGCTAGTACAGTATATTTGTCACATTTTCTATAAGTGATTATCAAATTTAAGTTATTAAAAAATTCAATTTTTACTTTTATGACATAAGAACCATTTAGCATAATAAGTTGGTTTATTATTTTTTTTAGCAAACTGTAGAAGAAAAACATGTTCACTAACAAAAATATGTTGACATAAAATTCCAGTCTTCAGTAACATCGTCATACACCGCCTGAAACACCCAACTGTGTCTATAGGTCCAGGTCCGGACCTCCTGGTGTAACACCGAACATTGACAGCATGTGGGACTCGATTATCGCTCCCATAAATACGACGGAGTTATGGGAGACATGCATGCCACAGTGTTGACTATAGACAACACACTAATTCATTCATATTGCGAATGTTATTGCCATATGAAAATATTTTATTGATGTATTTATTACCTGTAGCAGAGGTGGACTAAGAATAAACATATAGAATTAAGAAATAAAAAAGCCGTGTTAAAGAAAATATTTCATAAAAATGATAAAATGTTCATTTTATACCTTTTTGATTTCTCCCTTTATCGATTTAAATGCTACCCATACAAAAGCAGAATTGTCCCTTGTTTACAATTTTAGCTTTTTATTCTCAATATCAAATACTCTCTGTTATCAAAATCACTGCCCTGGGTTGTACTGCTAGTTAATAAAACTGAACGTCACAAGTGCCTCACTTAAAAAATGTAGAAGGCTTAGATTTTACTTTTATTTTCCATAATTTTATAAAATATAATGAAATACTTTTTTTTTAAATATATAAAAAGTTAATTTTATACCATAAATTTTATACATTTTATCTTATATGTTCTTATATTTATTGTTTATTTTTTATCTGTTGGTTCGTTTGTAAATGTTTGTAATTTTATATTTTATGTTTTAATTGTGGTCCTTATAATAATTTTTTATTTTAATATTTACACTAAGCTTGATGATGGCCTCAATGTTAGGCCGAAACTAGTAGCGAGTATTGTTTTTCCATCAACAATAAAATTCTGTGACATAGACTTTGGGTTTTTCATTTGGTTTCCCATTAATCACATTTGAGATATGGATGGTTTACTTCGTTTAATAAAATGCTGTTTCAAACATTTGGTTTTATATAAAAGGTTTTTGAGATCTGTAGTTGTTTAGGAGACAATTTAAAAACATAATATCTATTCCATTCATCTAGAAATTTTCTGAGCAATCACAAGCCAAAAACAGCTGGTATTACGGTGAGAATTTCGCACCTCTATTTTTTAGATGCCTTAATTCTTCTAGTTAACTTGACTAAAATAATTCCGGAAATATTTTTGTGGCATCTTGATATCAGTGGAAATTTTTTGACAGCTAAAATTATAGAGAACGTACAGACCATAGCCAAATAAAAAAAACTAATTCTCTATAGTACAGACGTTTAAACTTCACAAAAAGTATCGCACAATTTGAAAAATTGAATTATGGTATAAAATAAAATATCACAGAATATTTTAATATGAGTCTATGGTATCCTTTAGATGTATAAAAGCCCAAAATATTCAGTTTAAATCGCCTTTTTGATGAATAACAAAAAATTAATACATTTTGATAAATCCTTTTTGTATTATTTACATTTTAGAATTTCTTGTGTGCAGTACGTTTGTTTAATTATTCATTTGGAAGTGTCTAGAAACATTTTGAGAATCAACCAATCCAGCGTTTCTAGAGTTTTAAGAAGGTTTAGAAAAACTAGAAGTTATAATAGAAGACCAGTTCCAGGACGTTCCAGGTGTACTAATGTGGCATTGTGTTTAAAGGTGGATATATGGAAGCCAGTAAATTTTTTTCCAGGATTTTAAGATGACCACCCCAATCACCAGGATTTAATTTTTGTGTCTGCTGCAGTTCTAAGGCACCAGCTGCCTCTCTTAGAATGCCATATTTTAGCCATGGAAAACCCAACATTTTCTATAGCCAGCCATTGCAACGTTTATTGTTGAGTTTTCAGGCACCACGGAAGTAAAGCATAGGTTGTAAATCGTGTGTCATGGCCAGAGGACCATTGTTGGTTTCAAAACCAAAGTATTTCCAAATGTCCTGCGGGAAGCTCAGCTCTCAACTAAGACTAATTGTTCCTTAGATATTTTATACTAACTAAAGCGCACAGAGAGTATCTGCGTCACTAGGTGAACGTTATTAAAATTGTTTCTCCTGGATTGACCTGCTGGCACCATTTTCTTACCATGTTTGGGGCATTTGCATTAAGCTTGATATAACTTTATCATGTTTGCACCTTATGGTAACCACCAGGTCATCTGCATAACTGTAAATAGTAAAATCAGAGTCCTGCAGCTTTGATAGAAAGTCATTGTAACTCAAGGACCACGGCAGGGACTTTGGGGTATCCTTAAGAATACCTTTTTGCTGCGGCCCATAGTCACAGATTCTTCTTCCATATGTCGATACGTTTTATATGAGAAACATCATTTTTATCTGCAGCAACGATGTAGAGCACCATTGCTTAGGTAAATAATTTTTATTTATGGTAAAGAAGAATAGAGTTTGTTGAGAATATCATAGGCACCCGGAAATAAATATACACTTGCCAACTTGTAGTAAAATTTAAAGAAACTGGTATAATCGTTAATAAAAAAAAGGATAATCATGGTCGAAGTAATAAAATTCAAAGTACTTGCACAAGTTGTAATGAATTCTACTTTATCATCTTCTATAAAACTCATGTCTTACAAAAATTTGGTGACAATGACCCCGATAAAATTAAAATTGTGACTGATGTAATTACCATAGAACCTCTGTTCGTCAAAAATATATTACTTTGAGTGCATTTTTTATTTAAATGGGCACGTACGCCCTGATATTCTGCAGATTATAAAAGTATTCTACACATTTTGTAACAATAATATCTAGTAGGTAATTAAAGTATTTCATAAAGTATTTTGTAATGAGAGTCGTTTAGACTCACGCCCATTTCCTATGGCGCCCATGACAAAGGAAGTAACTCAATACTTTTATAACATTCATGTTTTCGTTGGTCGCTCATCGTTTTATTCTAAATAGCCGAAAGGCAGATTAGCCCTCTCTTTCAACATGAAAGGGTCGCTAGGTAACGCCCGTTAGCGAATTAATTTAAGAACAAGCACGATAATATGCACAAAATTAGCTACAGTTAGGGTAATATTTGTCCCTGCAATGTCCTTTCGGCATACAAGGAAAAATTCATATATATGTTTGTGCACATCCCCTAGGGTATCGTACTTAATTAACGTTACCGGTTATCATCGTATTAATTGAATTGTTAAGCAAATAGTATTTTATTTGGGTAGTATGGTTTGGTTTCTATTAAATGTTGCAATGTACAGTGCTAGCCGAAATTCCCCCGCGTATCTTTGGAACGGTAATTATACTTATAATAGTGAAATTTGAAGGGATTGTCAGAATAGGTGACGTAATAGTCGTAGATGACGTCAGACAGCCACTGTAACGAATAATTTTGAGTGAAACGTTATGATTAATGATATCTCGTTTGACAGGTGTTGAATAGCTAGATAAGTTATTCCTTCTCCGCTGTGTGACATCTAAGCATACGCAGTCCCAAATTACTTACCGAATCACGCAAATATCGTTAAATATTATAAAAAAATTGTACCTATAGACACCGAGGTCATCAGCTCTAAAATTTTAATAGTTAAGAAGCAATTTTCTTATTCAGCATTCTATGTAGAATTAGTTGGAATCTGCGTCCAAATTAAGAAGGCAAGATTATTTTCAAAATTCAAAACCAGAATAATTCTTTGATACTGCTGAATCTATTAAAGCTATTTACGAAGCCTGTGTCTGTGAGAAATAATGAAGAAATAAGCAATATTATATATCCCACTGCAAAAATATAAGCTTAAGCTTAAACTCGCTTAAAGTTAAAAAAACATATACCTACCATATTTATTCACTCTACCAATAGAAACACATAACACAACATAACAGCACTGGAAGAATTGCTGTAATAAAGGATATGAGGATAAATTTTTTTTCATTGTAAGCTCAAAATTATTTGGGGTAAACTTAGAACCTCTTAATAAGCTTAGTTGTTTTAAAAATATTCCCTTGCTATGAGTCTTTCTGCAGAAACCTCAATGTCAAAAATATTTGTTCAGAGAAACTAGATATCTCGCTATCGCCCCAAGCCTGTCTACTTAGCTAAGGAAGTTAAAGAGAATATTTTTTGTTTTGTCAAAAGATTAGACATCTTTTAGGAAAAAAGGATTTTGGAAGATAAATTAATTTTTCAGGGTTTTACAATGCATTATACATTTTGACACAAATAAGATTTGCAGAACTTCTCTTATCAACAGATAGGTGGATTTTGATGGTAGCATCACATCTAGGCTTTTTTGGTAAGTAAGACAAATAATGCCTGTAGATCTCAATCTAGGACACCTCTAATATTTTAATATTAAAATGTTGCCCTATTTGATTATATGTATTTATAAAAAAATTTATATTTGAATCCCTATGAAAAGGATAATTAATGTTTAGAATTCTACATTTGGCCCCGGTATAAAATGAAAATGAATTTAAATATTACAATATATTTTTCTTTAGACAAATAAATTCTATGTTTAAGATGGTTACATTACTAATAATTTAAATGTTAAACAAAACATTCAACTGGTTGTAAATAAAGTATCCAGTGAAACAAGTTCACATATTTGAGGCGCCTATAATATCACCATTTTTAATTGCTTATAACCCATTTTTATATTATGTAAATTTTTTATTTTTGAAACAGCTGGATCACCATCAGACAAAATATTATTTTACGTGATGTACAGCATTATTTAATAATATTTTGTAAATGAAATAGGATCAAAATAAAATTAAATTATTTGTTTTTAAATTTTGTTACACAATTTCGATTGAAGGCAAAAATATTTTGCAAAACTAAGCTGAAATTTTTATTGAAATGATTTGTTTCCGATAAGAACAAGATTTGGTTTTGTACAGAAATAATAATTCAATAGGTTACTTCAAGATCGTAATTAAACAATTTTTTAATTAATAATAATAATAATAATAATTTTTTTCTAACGAAAGATTTCGCTTTATTTTACCATTACTTCGGTGATGATCCTCAATATAAAAGGCTTCATAGCAAATTCATAAATTCAAATCGAATATATGCTTTAGTGCCGGAAAAAACTAGAAAAAAAGGTATGCAAATAAAAAAAGTTACCAAAAAATGGCTAGAACCATTAGCATTAGCTTTTAAATAAAGTTTATAGGTACTTAAACCCCAAGAAGAAACTAAATTTTAAAGATGATGCTTTAAATTTTCCCGGAACTTACTACAAGAAGTAGTACACAAAAGTATTTACTACAATTTGAAGAGACTATTATTTAAATCAAATACAGGGTAAGTCAAAATACTAGTAAATTATTGGGATTGGGATGTATAAGTAATAAGGGCGCCTATATATTTCGATTAAGCAAACAAACTACACAAAAACTAAGGTGAGAAAGATAGAAACACATTGTAATTACTTTAATTAAACAACACATTAAGAAGCTACTTAAAACAAAAGACCGACCACGCTGGACTTTAGGTTTCTGTACTGTCTAGAAGGGCGCTTCAGCTTCTTCGTAGAGAATTAGGTATGAAAGTTTCTGGATGTTTATTTAATGGTTCTGGCAGCTTGAGATGTAGTGGTTTTCTTAACGACTCAGAATTGGTTTAGATTTAGGCTTATGTGGCCTCAACATCAGCTTTAAATGGTTTGATGGTTTGAAGGACTATCTCCACAAAGGGACCTTCCAAAGGATGCTTTCAACTTATCGGTAACTTGGCTCTAACTTAGCGGGTTGTGTCTTCCAACAACCAAAAGGGAAGTTCACAAGATGAGATACTAGAACGCCTTCCCAACTCTTCAAATCGGCATGTTAGTCCAGAAAGAATATAAAATTATCTTACTCGTGTATATATAGTATATATAGAAGATCAGGTTGTAGGTTGTAGTGAAAATGATGACATAATGAGCACTTCGCCGAAGATATTAGAAAAAGCTCAAGCTGCCACATAAAATTTGTTACCGCGAAAATCCAAGAAATATACGAAATTATTGATTGGCGACATAAGTACAGCGTAAAATCATTTTCGGAGAATGTGTTCCTTGTGTACTTTGAAGAATTATCAAAAACTATAAAACTGTATTCACTATGGGCCATTTATTTGATGCTAAGAACTACACTAAACATTAATAATAACATTAACATATCAAATTATACAAAACTGATTACCCTACTGAAACGACGATCGGATGGATTTAAAAGTAAAAAATCGAAATATCCTGTCTACAGAACAAAACGTATCTGAAAGATGCTCCAGACGATAAGCATTTGTTGTCAAAGGTAAAGAATTAAAATATTGCGTAATTATTATCACATCATAATGGGTTTTCAGGTTATCCTCATTATTGGATTAAGCGGGGCTTGCCGTAAACAAGAACTTAAAAATGGAAGACATTCAGGATACAGAAAAATCTTTTGCAATTAATATTCCAGATTCTAAAACTAAAACAAGACCTTCATTTGTAGTACCAGATACGTTTTATACCATATGTCAAATGTATATGAGTTTACGCCCCCCGGGAGTCGAACTTCCTTTATTTGTTAATAACAGAAATAGAAAATGTACAAAACATATTGTGGGTATAAACACAATCAGTAGGACATCACGTAAAGATCGGCAGCCACTATATTAGTTGATGCAGGAGGTGATATGCTATCATTAAAGCGACTAGGTAGCTCGCAATCTTCTACAGTGGCGGAAGGCATATAAAAATTTAAAATACAACGCTTGACAAATATCGGAAGCGATAACCAATAATAATTATCACTTGTCATCTTCTGACGTGACAGTGATAGATAACCGTTGGGACCAACAACTTAAAATAATTGTTTTATTGTTATTAATGCTAATTTTTAGCAAAACAGCATTTAAAAACTTGCGAATAAATAGTGGAAGTTTAGTTCAACCCTTTAGTTATTTATTGTTCTTAGAAAGTTTTTACCTTTATTTCATAGAAGTATAGTACGTTATACGAGTTGTAAACTTTTTTACTTCGTGCGTAATGGGTTACTTACAACTCTAGTTACATAATATAGTATTGTAGAACTGGGAAAACTCGCCAACTTAAGGTAGCTGCCTTAATCTCAGAACGACAAAAAATAGACCAAATGTAGCCCTAGCACTGTGAGGCGAGCCACCCTCCTAGAATTAGGGGTACATATATCTGTAACTCAACAAGGAACAATAATTATATTGATTGTTGTTCAATCTTAATGCCTTTTCGCAATAAAATTATTCATAAAAAATACTTAATGAAATACTCTTTAATGATAGTCGACTTTGAAAATGCACACAGTTACATTATTCTTCTTAGTATTAAAACCATTTCACGTATATCATCTTTAATAACTCTAATCTCCAATTTACTAAATATTAAGTTTAATACCACACTGCCATAAAATTTAAATTTTTTAATTATAAGTTAAGCTGTATAATAGAAACGACATGTATTTTTTTACCACCTGGTAACCCTTGGGACATTTATAATTCCTGCAAAAATAATTATGAAAACATGCCAGCTCTTTTAAACCTATTATTTCTCCGGGGCTTCCAGAGTTTTCCGAAAAAGACGCGATTACAGCTCGACTTCAGATTTATCGACTGGAACATTAAACCTAAGAAAAATAAATTATTACTTTAAGAATGAAAAGAGTAACTGATATTTATAAGAAAAATGGGTACTATAAATATTTGATTGTGCTAAAATGTTTCTTTTTAGATACAGAAAGAATTTAGGAATAAATAACTCGATGGAATGTAGGTAAATGTTTTCTGAAAATAAATAACCAAACCCATTTATTTTTAACAATAAGGTATATGGGTATGTATTTAAATAAAAAATATTCTATTTTTTTATTTTTTTTGTACTTAAAGTTATTTCAATAAAAATCGTCTCATAATTTAATTCAATAAGTGGTATCGGTAATCTTGAAAGCACCTATTCTAAATTTGTCAAATATTACTTTCTTAAATCAATTAAAGTACCAAAAGTACTGCCAAAGATATTATCTTCGGCTTGACAGAGAGGAAAATCCTTATGTATTAGAATGATATCCCAGGACTAATCCATTCGAAGGCTTTTATTTTCAAACCCTCGAAAAATATAACTAAGCAGATTCTGGAGTGGGATAGGAAAGACCTACGCATTCTTATAGGACTGCTTACGGGACAATGTTGTCTAAGACACCACCTAAAGAAAATAGCTCTGAGTCAGACTGCCATTTCTGCAGTGTGGAAGACGAGACTGCAGAACACATATTATGTTCTTGCTTCGCCCTGGAAATTACTATGTACCGCATTCTTGGTTTTCCAAAATTGTAGCCTAACGATTGTAGCCTCCTTGCGTAGACAACCATTGTCTACGCAAGGAGGATTGGCTTGTATGGCGATTTATAACCTTAGTGGTGAGCAACAATAGACCCAACGGTGGTCGCAGTGGAGGGGTGGTTGAGCGCCCCACTCACATTGAACCTAACCTAAACCATATCATTTAGATAACTTATGAGAATAACGCTTGCAATTAGATCGGTCACGCCTGATATGTTAATAAAAGTTAGAAGACATTTTTATTTGGCATAAGGGCTGCCAATACGTTCCCGGTGAGCATATTTAACATCTACTTCATTGACATTTATATTATACAGGGTGTTTCATTAAGAATTATCCATATAGTAACTGGAGAACCCTCAGCACTAAATATGAAGATTTAGACCAAAACACTTATATAAAATATTCCTCCTAACCGAGATATAGGGTGTTTTATTTTAACTATTCTAAATGATTGTATCCCATATTTTTGACATCTTCCAATATTTTTTGTTCATACTTGGCAAAAAGTTTACACATATTAGGTTACTTTAAACAGTGGTAAATGATATTTTTTCTCGATTACCAGAGGCGTGCGGTAGGGTTGGATACTTTCTTTTATCCCCCTACAATTTACACCACTGTCGTAATAATTGTTTCTGCATGTCACTTTCTACGTAAATATCATCCTCTTGTCTCAATATTATAGAGTGAGTAGTTTTCGAGTTATTTGCATTTAAAGGTAATGTTTAAAATATCCATTTTTGTTTTATTGCTTATTTAACATGAGTTTCCTTAATAATCTAACCACCTTGACAACAAAATTTGTTAATTCTAATCGTAAATTCACATGAGTCTATTTCACTGAATAAATAAAATTTATTAGTTTCAAATGATTTTTTCATATTAATATTTATCAAAATTTCAGTTTTAAATTTATAACAAAATAGAACCATGATTTTCATTACGAAATAACATGATAATACATAAAATAAACGTACTGAAACAATTATTTATTTAGACTACTGTAAAAAAAATTCTAGTTAGTTAACATTATAGTAAATTTTCGAAGTGGCCTCCATTGACTTCAATACATTTATTAATGCTTTTGGAAAAATTTCTCCCAACCTTTAGAAAAATGTCGGGTTGATTAAATTATTAAGGAACTATTGGAATAAAATGGATATTTTAAACATTACCTTTAAATGCAAATAACTCGAAAACTACTCACTCTATAATTTACGTAGAAAGTGACATGCAGAAACAATTATTACGACAGTGGTGTAAATTGTAGGGGGATAAAAGAAAGTATCCAACCCTACCGCACGCCTCTGGTAATCGAGAAAAAATATCTTTTGCCACTGTTTAAAGTAACCTAATATGTATAAACTCTTTGTCAAGTATGAACAGAAAATATATTTGAAGGTGTCAAAAATATGGGATATAATCATTTAGAATAGTTAAAATAAAACACCCTATATCTCGGTTAGGAGAAATATTTTACTTAAGTGTTTTGGCTTAAATCTTCATATTTAGTGCTAAGGTTTCTTCAGTTACTATATGGATAATTCTTAATGAAACACCCTGTATACGTTCTTAACAGTTAAATATTACATACTTATCAGATATTTAATTTTTTTTAAGTTAATTTTTGCAATAAATTTAAAAGCAACAACATTTTTGGATAGAGAATGAAGTATACAGAATTGTAAAGGGTTTTTTTATTATATTTTGACCCCCACTTATCTTCAATTCAATATTTCACTCCCATTATTTTGTAGTACATATAATTACGGTATTATCTGCAAAGCTATTTATTTGACTACATTGTGTAATCCATAAAAAAAATCTGTATATGTATAACAAAAAAAGAAAGGTTCCAAATATTTTCAATATCTGTTTAGCTCATTTACTCTTTATATATTATATATAGGGAAATATAGAAGTCGAAAAAAATGAGGTTCCGACGTAATTACTCGAAGGTGTAGTTTGCACGTTATTATATAATTTGAATAAATAGTAAATTTAATAGAAAAACTTTACATTTTGGTTTAATGTCTTAGTATGTCAATATAGCAAATTTTACTTTAATAATAGCTGACACAGAGTATTTATTAATTTCTATAATTAAATATTAAATAATAACATTGGTTTACATGTTTTACCTATCCAGTTTTGTTGACGCTCAGTGTATATTATAAAGGGCTTTTGGCTTTTGGTTATATTATAGTATTTCTATAATTAAACATCTCCAACAGTTTTCATAATTCCAAACAACAAACTCTCTTAGTTTGTGACAGAACACATTCAAGACACATCACACGTTTTCCATCTTACGCAACCTCAACAGATTACTTACATAACTTCCCACTTAGAATTCCTCACTAATTTTACGACAACACAGCAATGCATATCAGTTACATCGGGACTAAGCCCGTCCGATTGGAGCTGTTGACAACCGATTCAAATGGAGACAATTATCAACAGTATTTGGGGCTCCCGCGAGAGGCTTTACAGTCTCCCTCGAACAACGAAAGTTCATATCGCAGATCTAAGATTGCGCCTCCAGCTCAAATCCCTTACTGCAATTCTACAACAGATAAATTGTTACGGGGTGAATAGAATGCAAAATAGGGAAGGTCTAGCAAGCTTTTCAAATTATTGTTGTAGATATGTAAGTCGCGTTGTCTGGCTGTTTCTATCTTATTAATTTTATATCGTTTTGTATAATTATTTGCTTCTATTATTTGTTTGAAAAAAGTATATTATTTGAATATTTACATGACTATTTGTTAGTAAAATTCTGTATGATAATAATTAAATAAAAACCTAAAAATTAAAAAAAATATATGAAATTGATTATTGTAACCTTTACTTTGTGGAAGTCGATCTTACTAAGGATATTAAAAATAGAACTTTTTAAACAAATCTTCGACTATTTATTAGAAAAATTGCTTTTTAAAACTCAGTGACAAAAACTAGCATTGTCAGATTGACAAATTGAAGTTTAAAAAAGCAATTTTTTAAATAAATAGTGAAAGATTTGTTTAAAAAGTTCTATTTTTAATGGTCTTAGTAAATAAAATATATGTTAAAAGTTTTATTATTTTTCTCATTAAATTGTCGACCCCTTAATGAAAACTACTGGGGAGGTTCCTTTTTCCTGCTTGTTGCAGCTATTTTGTTAATTGTTTATGACATTTGTTAATAACTTAAGTAATAACTTTTTCAATACAAGTCGTTTCGGTGTAGAATCGCTAGAAAGTAGATATATAACGAAAATTAATAGAAATGTGTAGTTAAACACGATTAAAACAATAATTAATATCGTTTTTCCACGATCGGGAATAGAAATCAGTTTCTATCACATTAAAGTTAAAAAGAGAAGTAGTGGATTTATTACCGAAGTAGTATAATGCTTCTAAGGGAGAGACGGAGATAGAAAGAAAGGCGGAGAAGATGTGTAGGATGATTGTGGGGAAGATAGAACGATGCGGGTTGGACAATGAGATTGCTCGTAAAAAGACAAAGCAAGACGAGGGAAGTTAGGGTGATGGTAAAGGAGAAGAAAATTTGCATGAAGGAGTCGGTGAAGTATCTAGGTGTGTAGTTGGATAGCCAACTATCCTTCAAGCACCATTTGTTGAAGGCAGCAAAAAAGGCGAGAGTACGAGCAGCATGGTTGGGGAGATTGATGTATTATGTGAAAGGGCCGGGATAATGGAAGAGGAGAGTTATTGGTAGGACTATTGAGCAGAGTATGCTGTACGAAATGGTAAAAGAGCGGGGATCTATGAAAGGATAAGGCCACTACAGCAGGTGCAAGGGGGATTTTGTTGCGAGTGGTACAGGGGTACAGGACAGTGGGTGCAATAGCAGCAGCTGTACTGTCAAGGTCATACCATTTGCACCTAATGGCTAAGGCCAAAGAGGCAACGTTGGAAGGGTGCCACGAAAGAGGATGAGTGAGGAAATGGTGAGAAGGTGGGAGGGATATGAAGGTGCATTAAAAATGGCGATTAGGAGTAGGAGTGGGTGGATGGACCGAGAGTTTGGGGAGGTGAACTACTTCTTGACACACATGCTCACTGGGCATGGGCCAATATCTACATGAAATATGGACTGGAATATACGTGAAGTGTGAGGTAAAGGATAATGAGGGTCATGTGTTTAGATGATTTAAAAACAAGGAGGATTTAGTGAAGGCTCGGGGTAGCAGTGTATTGGGAGAACATGGTGGGGATAATGTTGAGAGGAGAGAAAGAATTGGTGGAGGTAGCGAAGCTGTGGAGAAAATGGTAAGGAGAAGGGAATGTTCTGATGGCGAGTAGTATGAATGGGGGAAGAGTGTGTGAGGGACCACCGCCCATTTTGAAGTATGTTAGGGTAGTAATTCCGAGACGTGGGTAACGAAGAGCTTTTGGGGTGGGTTTGGTTGTTAGGCATCCTCTCGAGAGTGAGTCCAACACTATTGCATTCTGGATAAGGACCCATCGAGCATGAGTTTCCCATCTCAGCCCAAAAAAAGGGCGTTTGTATTAAGGAGAACGTTTTTCATATATAACATTGAACTAATTTATTAACAATTAAAATAATTGTTGAATTTGAACTATTTTTGAAATGGATTTTCAAAGGAATAATACTTTATATACAGTAGGTAAATGTAAATACATTTACAAGTTTTGTAATTCCACTAGAGGTGGTACCTACTACAACATGATTAGCAATTTTCAATGGATTTCAATGGATTTCTCGAAATAACCTTCAGTGACTAGAGTTGATTTCCAATCAGCACGACGCTTTTTTGTCATAATATCCACACCAGCATCTGCCAGTAATGTCGCTGAAAATCTTCGCACCAGTATCATCAGTATAACATGCAGCATCAGGTAACTTTAAACCTGCGTTACTTACACAGCCAGTACTATTGTCATTTTTTGACGTATTGGATTATATAAAAATGATTTGTACTTAAAACATATCTGATTGCTTGTTAAACGACAATATTGGAGTTTGATCATTGTTATACTTACAGAGAGGTTGTTTGTAGAAATAGGGTTCTTGACCAAGGGACCATATTTGGTATTAAGAAAGGTAATATTTGAAATATATTGATGTTACTACATAATGGCTGTAATTTTTTTAAAATTAAAGCAGGACCGCTGTAACTTTTCGACGTTGATGTTAAGAGTAGTTGTCGTCGAAGGTCAAGGGGTACATTTCCTGATTTGCATTAGAGCTTTTCGACGAAAAGCTCTAAGGTTTACAGTATAAATAAATCGAACTTAATAGAATATTTCAATTAATGTACCTTTCTCTCTGCGCCCTATTGATGGTGCGATGGGGTTTTCAACAAATCCTTTCTGTATAAGCATATTTCTTTAATTTTTTTGTACATGCTGTAGCCAATTAAAGAATGTATAATTAAGAAATTTTTCTATAAAGAATGCTATATTACAGTAGAAAAAATTGACTTTTACTCTGATGTCACTAACAACGAACAGTAGTAAAAACAAACTTTATAAATCTCAACCACTTCCACTGATAGTATAAACATAAGCAATGATTTACGTTCTTTTCAACTATGACCTTCGAATGTTGGAAACAGATAGCACCAAAAACGGTTATATTAAAAAAGAATTTATTTCGACCTCTTATGACAACTGTCATTATTTTGATACATCCAGTTTTATTCAAAGCGTTTTATCATTTGCATTCAAATACATTCAATAAAATCGGTTTTTTTTAACCTCTTATTTGTTATTTTTATTTTACGGCAAGTACAAAATTTAACAGAATAAAAAACAATGAAAATATTTACGCACACGACAAAGTAACAGTAGCCATTTTTGACTGCGACTCAATTTGTTAGATTTGTAGGTATGACGTAAAGGTAAAGGTCAATTTTTTCCATTGTATTTAGTTATCTAGTTTACCTGTGTTGGTTTCTATGAGTTTATTGAGTTTCCAGCAGTTTATAAATAGTAGATATTAGGAAGATGGGTATTAATGAGTTTGGAGAACTAGACATTTTTTTTATTGGAAAAATTCGCGATATGTAGATGGAATACATAGAGTGTCCACGTTCAATTCTAAATCTGAAAAAAATGAGTTTCTTTATGAAAATTCTTGGGACAGATGAAAGGTATATAGTACGAGGCTTGCAGAAGATTAAATGAAATATACAAAAAATTATCTAGTTCAGGGGCCCTATTCTTGAAATCGTAGGAATCGATTCTCAGGAGAAGTTGACGTCATTTTCTTTCGATTTTGCAATAGGACTATTCTTGAAATATTTCATAGGAATAGATTCTCCACAAATACCGAGAATTGATTCCTCATGTCATTTAGTGAAGACTCGGGTGGAGAAAATTGAAATTCTCCTGAGAATTTGAGTTGTCATCCGTCAATAGTGCCTGTTTTGCATTTTGTAATAGTTTGTTTATAATCTATTTGTTGATACTGAATATATTATTTTTTTGTGTTGTGGTTAATAGAGTTAAAATGAATAATTTTGTTCTTCAAGCTGTTGTCTTTAATAAAATAAATTGAAAACGCTAATATTAGACAGAGACGATTGACGTACCGAAATACTTATGAAACGTTTAGGAAACATTTTCGTCTATCTAAAGAAGCGTTTGACGATCTAATGGACCATATTGAGCCTCTCCTCCTACCACCAAGCAGAGTTGGTGCATTGACTAAAAGAGAAAATGTTTTGGTCGCTCTCAGTTTTTTTGGAACTGGTAGCTATCAGGCTGTTGTAGGCAGTATTGTCCATTGTACTGGAATTAGCCAGGCTTCAGTAAGCAGATGTATTGAAGAGGTGGTTCAAGCACTTAACAATTCAAATGTGTTCAATCATTGGGTTAAATTTCCCAGTACCATACAAGAGCTGCAAAATAATAGAAGAGCATTTTTTGATAAATTTCGAATACCTGGAATAGTAGGTGTTATTGACTGTACCCACGTTTGGGTCACCTACAGGTGACACATACAGGTGACCCAAACTATCCAGAACATGTATACATAAACAGAAAAATAATACTTCCTTGAATGTTCAATTAGTGTGTGATGATAACCTAAGGATTATGAATGTGAGCTCAAGGTTTTCAGGAAGCACTCACGATGCTCACATTTTTAATAATTCTGCAGTGCATCATGCAATGATCAATTTTAGTCGAGAGCGTCAAGGATTTTTCATAATCGGAGACAGTGGGTATGCTCTTAGACTATGGCTTCAAATTCCAGTTCCAGATGCTCTTCCCGAAACTCCATTTATTAGCAATACAATAAACCAAACAGCAAAATACTAACAAAAGGTATAGGTTATATTCACGAACTATAAAAATGTCAAAAAAGTCAATTCTGCCAACTTAATAAAAGAAATGATAATACAAAATCCGAATATTTGATTGGTTATGTAATTGAAATACTTGAATTTAGTTCAGACATACGTCACTTTTCCTAATTCTCTAGAAATTGAATCCCACACATTCAAGAATAGGACTGGCAGTTCTCAATAGAATTTTTTTTGGAGAATCAGTTCTCTGGAGAATCGATTTCTACGATTTCAAGAATAGGGCCCCAGGTAGGTAAATAACTATTGATATTTTAAATGTTCTGAAATTCTTAATTCTGGAATAAGCTGGATATCCCTACCTAGTACGTTAGAGAATATATTTGAAACGACTTTTTCGGTATTTAAATAAACGACTGTTCAAATATTTTGCTACCAAGCTAAGCAAGACCGTTTCTGAATTCCAAAAAATAATTTTTTGACTTTGACTTTTTTTGTTTGGAAAAACTGGTTTTTGTAGTTTATCTTAAAACTCGTACTCTGTGCATAATAATATCTTAAATATGGTTATATTTAAAAATATGAAAGTTTAAGTGAAATTGATTGTTAACTCTAAGCGAAGGTAATTTTTAAAACTCTCTCAAGACGGGAAAAACAGAGCTGTGCAATTTAGCATAGGTACATTATTCATGTTGTATATGTCTAGACACTAAAATTCAAGACACTTTAAACGAATAAAGCCATTCTTCACCTTGAGTTGTCTTAAAAGCGTCACCCAGCGCTACACTTTATCATTGTTTTGCCAATAAAAACAAGAGTTTTTAATAAAAGCAAAATATTTTATTTCTTTCTTTTATTTATATCCATATTTAATATTTAGAATAGAATATTTTTGTTCCTTAATATCTTAGATATTATTCAACCGCTTGAATCAGACAACGGTTCTGAGAAAGAAATTCATTAAAAAATTGTTGTTAACCCATTAGCAGAATCTATGTTCACCATCAAGTTTGATAAATGATCCTTTGTAGTGTTTAAATTTGTCTTCGTCAGGTGACTTATATCGAAAGATGCTAATGTACAAAGAACTGATTATAAAGCCAAAGAGTATAGGTTTTAAATAACTGTTTGTGGTTTCTTAGAGATATGTTCGCCTAATTGATTGTTTCTTATTGTCAAATGACACGTGTAATCATTTTACCTAGGTGTTTTATTTTAATTTGTTTAATTATTATTGTTACATTTTGAACTATTTATTAAAAATGACACCTAATTAAATTTATTCTTGATATATTTAATACATTTACATATTTGTGTACAGGGTGTCCAGAGAATGAGAGGTACAAACTGGGGAAAGCGTAGGCGTAACAAAATATTTTTGTTCTTATAACCCCTACATTAACTTTTAGAAAATTAAATAATTTTGTTAATTTAATTATTGAATTTTTTATGTATAATTATTCTTAAATAAGAAACTAATAAAAAGTTTAAAGGAAACGCTATGTTGATCCCTCAAATATTTACTTTAAAAAACTGGTGTTCCAACTAATTTTAGTTATACAATATCATTATCAGGCTGTAAAAATAACATGAAATGGAAAAAAGACTACAAAATCATTATAACATGTCCTAAAACAAATTTAAATACTAATGTAAAATATTTTTACAAAATTTTTTAAAGAAGGAATACACAATAATTAGAGCTGTGCAACATTTCACAAATTAAAAAAAACAATCAAAAACAATGTTTTAAAAACGAAGTGAAGTAATTTAATAAAATAATGTTATAGTCAAGAAATCAGAACATCCAAATTTTTTGGTATCCAAAATTAATGTAAAATTATTTTACACAACATTCAACAAATCAAAAACTATTACACAGTTTAATAAAGTAATGCAGTGAGTCAATAGTAGAATATTGTCAATATTATGAGTAAAAAAGTAATTATAGCTTACCAAATTTTCATTGCAAGATCAAAATTGAAATATTTAAGTTAATAAATTAATAAGTAAGAAATACATGGGTGCAAGAAAAGTATTTTTAAACAAGCTTTTCTGGAATATGTGATCAGGACACGAAATAGTTGGTAGAAAAATCTTGAAATCAAAGAAAACCGGTTTGATCTTCAAATAAGAATAGTTTATGAAATTTATTGTACTAACTCTTACTATGTGAAAGTTTATCTTATTAAGAACATTAAACAACTATAAGGTTGAATTACACTTTTACTATTTATCGTGAAATATGAAATAAATAAACATCTAGCAGATCAACAATATAAAGTAGTTAATGAAAAAATAAATCTTGGAAGTTCACCACTATTAAACTGTTTACTTTGATTGAGTCTTCATTTTATACATAGATAAGACGTAATTGTAATACAAATATATTTAGTTATTATAAAGATCAGCATGATATAGTTTTTTCCTGGTTTTTATATATCATTGCACAGTTATACTGATCTTAGAGGGAAATATATCCAGGATAATCCCTTAGGGCTAATAACATCTAGGCTTTAATATTGTTATGTCTTATTACTTCCATACTTGGTCTAGCCTTGATACTACCTAATCAACATCAGGTACCTAGCTACAAACAAACAAAATTTAACTTCAATATGTTAATCTGATGATGCTAATTCTATAGCGAAACGGCCGTCAGTGCATTTCATATTTTGCGAATAAATAGTAAAAGTTTAATTTAACCTTTTAGTTGTTTACTTTTCTTAAGAATAATTTAAATGCCAAAAGAGGAAATGCAAAAAAATTGGACTGGATGAAAATGGTAAGGTCAATTAGAAAACCCCAAATGAAGAATTCCGTTTTATAGGTAAATATACAGTAATAGTACTAGTACCTACAACTCTACGAAAATGGATGGATGGTATTTCCAAAGATGTAAACTGCTAGGCATTATCAGAAACAATACAGACGCATAATCGTGCTATTGTTTTGAAAATTATACCACTGAAGTTGAAAACTTGTCTCATTTCCCAAAATATAAACTGCTGGGTATTGTCAGAGACAACACAGAAGGGTATTCCTGCAAATATAGGTAACTCGGAGGATGTCGATTTAGTTTTAATACTGTTGTTTTGCGTATGAGTAGCTTCGAATAATTTAATATGTGCATCTACAACAATTATGAAATTATGACCGGGAAAAGGATCAGCAAAATCAACATAAAAACGAAACTAAGCTTCTTTTGGATATTCCCAGTGGTGGAATCTCTTTGGTTATTTTTAACCAAACAACAACTTTTGCAGGATTTGGTAATCCCTGTCGATTCCACGCCACCAAACTTAATTTCTAGCAATGGCTTTTGTTTTAACAATATGCAGGATACCCTTACGTAAACATTTGGGAATGACAATTTTATTATTGTATAGTGTATTGTACACTTTTCTTCCAATAATAATTCATGTAATGAACTTTTATTAGGTACCTTTACCAGATTTAATATTATCATAAAGGTGTCTTCAATTTACATATTTTAATTATTCTTTTTTAATTTTTTCTCTTTTAAATTAAACAAAATTTATTTGTTTGAGAAAAAATGTTCCATTAACGTCTACTTCAGCATTTCGTTTTGGCTGGTGTATTTTCATCCATCAATATAATTTGTCTACCAGAGCGCAGTTTTGAAAAAATTTTCTTATATCCCATATGACCTTAGCTGCTTTTTTATCCAGCTGACTGTAATTTTTTTCTGCATTTCCAAAGAATCTCGAAGCGAATTACACCAGTCTTTAATAATGATTCATTCATTTCTTCTTGAGGTTATAAGGAAATACCTTATTTTGAATTAAATTGCCTGTTAATTTCTAAAAAGTACTTGAGTTGAAAGTTGCTCTTATTGAGGTGGTCGATTTTGCAAGGCCTTATTAAAATAAACAATAAAGTTATAGATTTTGTTAAGTTTCCAAATCGTAATTTGAAATGTTTTGTGTTTAAAATTATCTTAAGAATGTTTATTGAACTCGAAAATATTCTCAAGTTAAATTTAATTGTAATTGTAATGTTTACTTTCAACTTACATTTTTAGTAATTTTTTATATTTCGTGAAAAAAACACTTGATTTTCGCATTCATTACAATGTCCTGGGCTTCTTATAAACTTTTTTATGAAAATCGGGGAGTTCGCCAAATTCTACATATTTACCAATAGCTAACGTTATTGAAGTTTTCAACTAACTAACATCTGTCAAAACATGACATACGACATTTTAAATACAGAGTAAACCCACTTTGTGTTTGAGATGAAATTTCAAAAATCCTTTCCTAGCACATATCTACACCAGGAAAGTTATCTACCCTACAAAGATGGTATCTCTACCATTAGCCATTTGTGCTCTATTCGTATGGCAACAGTCAGTCTTACCTATATGTATAGATAAACAGTATTAAAAAATGAAACGGTATCCCCTGAAGAGATAATCTTTAAATGTGGGGTAATATATTATGATTTCAATAGTATTAAAAAAACCCATAATAAAAAATAGGACAAGTATCAGATAAGGAAAAATTATCCAACAGAAAGTAAAGGCGATCGACCAAGTGGATACTTAAGACCATCTCTTTCGTTTGGCAAATAAAAGAGAAGACAGGTTTTGACATTATTGTGTCATTATCAGTAAGAGGTAGGTACTTCTTCTCATTCCGCAGAGCAGGATGCAAAATTATTACTAGTTATATTTTGTCTTACCAACGAGGGAATCGATGTATTACCAAAGCCATCACGATCCCTCGATCTAAACCCCATCGAGCATATATGAGATAATATGCTTCAAGAAATAATTACTCCACATACGGGCGTCTGATAGCCGAATTCGGTAACATACCCTAACAAGACAATTTTATGTTGGTTATGCAAAATTGATCTATGTCCGTAATAAATCAGTTAACTTCATTCAATCGTCCAGTAGTTAAAAAATATTTACCAACTTTGCAAGTGTAAACAAGCACACAAGAGAATTTGATTTAGGTTTATCATATTCATCACTGAGTATAGTTGAAATATTGATTTTGCAGTTATTTATCTCTTCTATAAAGCAGGTGCATTCGTGTAAGGGTATATTTAACTAAGCATTCACTGGCAATAGCCTCTAGTTGTAATTATAATTACCATAGTAAATAATGATTTTAATATTATTCCTAAAATTAGTTGGCGAGTTCAAATATCATTAATGTATCACCAATTTGAATATAGTCTAAACAAAGCACTAAATAATAAAGCAGCATTATTATTAATTTGAAATGGGATTATTGTGATGAAAAATTACTCCATTAAATTAATCAGATTACTGGTATATACTTTATTCATAATTGTTCATTTCAAATATTTAAAGCACATTTGTTGAATATGTCTTATTTTACTAATATTATTCTCTGCATCTAGTTTATAAATATTTTAAATTAACTATTAAATTTTAAACATATTTGCATATTTCATTAATGTATAGCAAAATTACGTTTATAATATTTTTAAAATTCCTCTACACGAAATAGTTTAAACTTTTTATTTTCTTTTCCGTTTTATAGTAATTTTTATTTAATTTTACCAGATAAAACAGGTTTGTTCAAAATTAACCTACAACCGTTTTTTTATGAAATATATAAATTTATGGCACAAATAAGAATCAAAAGCATAAGTATATTTGTAAAATAGTATATTAAACAACGCATTTCATATGGAATTCTGTTATGACACGAGTTCAAGTTTAAAAAACGAATCGCGAAGCAATGAGTTTTTTAAAGAACGAGTGTCACAACAGCAATATGAAATAAGTTGTATATAATATTTTTTATATTGTGCCATTTTATCATTTTTTAAATTAATTTATTATTTTTTTGTAAATACAAAAATTTTTATTTTAAAAAGTATGTCGGTAGCACTGTGTAATTTATAACATTTGACAGTTTTGACATTTAAATTATAAAATGTTAATGTTTTCAAATATTTTAAAATGAATAATACACCAATAATAATACATTATATAAGTAAAAGATGATATTCATATTCACAAATACTTTTTTAAAGAACAATATAAAATTAATAAATTGCTATTAACCCACAAATGTCATTGTCAATAGTCTTGTCATTAGATACTTCACTGATGTCGTCAACAAAAATTTGCGTGCGTAAAAGTTACATTACGATACGCAAATGCGTTTTATAATAAAGATTTTTATAAGTGCAAAATATAAAAACAATATTTACAAAACCGATACACAGAGCACAAAACGAAAAAAGAGAAATATTTCTTTTTGTTTCATAGTTACACTGCTTGAAATTCATATTATGTAGGTTGTATTATTAAAGGTAATTTTTTATTTACGTCCTTTTTCAAAGTATTCTGTTGCCCATGGAAACCGATCTAGTTTCTGCTGGGCTTTGGTTTCTGTGGATAGGATAGAAATAAAATACAAAAATTAATTGGTAAATAGTTTCGTTCGTAAGAAAAGATACTCCGAACAGACTATATATACACTCCACCATCGTTGACATTCAAGCGTCAGTCGGCATTGTACTACAGACACGTAAACATGACAACCATTATTGTTGCTCCCGCCAATTGTGAATTGCAAAATGTTATTCGTGTTCTATAGGCTGAAGGCCAATACCGATTAAGCAACTCAACGGCTTCTACAACCATTTCGATGGGACAATTTCGATCATCCGCTATACAGTCCAGACTTAGCACCCGGTGACTTTTTTTCCTGAACTGAATACGTGACTTGGTAAATGTAGTAATCTTTTAGGTGTTAAAATTATTGTTTTTGGATTATCTACAGGGTGTTTCAAAAAAAGGTAACACCGTCTCTAGGATAGGTAAAAAACTGAAAAATAATTGGGGTTTGCTTAGTAAAATTTTTTTCTAACGCCATCCGTTTTCAAGATAAAGGGCGTTGAAGAAAATAAAAAATTACACATTTCTTACGATTTTGCCGAAACTACTGGCACCATTGCAATGAAATTTTATACGAATATGTTTTGGAAGCTGATATATCCCATGAATTTGTTTTTATAACTAACTCTCATAGAGGGCGCTAGTTACACGATTCATACAACGTATTATTCAACATAACTTTTTTTAGGGTAGAATTATTAGTCAAAACTCCAAGTGAACATAAACATCGTTTAATTCTACACCAAAAAGGTACTCTTGGTAAAACTCGATATTATGTACCGTTTTAGGAATATTTTGATTTAAAAATTATGAAGTAACAATCGCTCCTGGTATAAACTACTTTTACATGGCAAACTTAGAGAAAAGCGAACTTTATCATTAGTTTATACCAGGACCGATTATTACTTCATAATTTTCAAATCAAAATATTCCGAAAACGGTACATAATATCGAGTTTTAGCAAGAGTACATTTTTGGTGTAGAATTAAACGATGTTTATGTTCACTTGGAGTTTTGACTAATAATTCTACCCTTAAAAAAGTTATGTTGAATAATACGTTGTATGAATCGTGCCCTCTATGAGAGTTAGTTATAAAAACAAATTCATGGGATATATCAGCTTTCAAAAC
Organism: Ophraella communa; assembly: GCA_035357415.1. Taxonomy (NCBI): domain Eukaryota; kingdom Metazoa; phylum Arthropoda; class Insecta; order Coleoptera; family Chrysomelidae; genus Ophraella; species Ophraella communa. Next base: position 20,179,590 of record CM068982.1, read on the forward strand.
ATATTCGTATAAAATTTCATTGCAATGGTGCCAGTAGTTTCGGCAAAATCGTAAGAAATGTGTAATTTTTTATTTTCTTCAACGCCCTTTATCTTGAAAACGGATGGCGTTGGAAAAAAATTTTACTAAGCATACCCCAATTATTTTTCAGTTTTTTTCCTATCCTAGAGACGGTGTTACCTTTTTTTGAAACACCCTGTATAGCTTATAGGAGGTAGAAAAAATGGCCCACAATAATTTGGACCTACATCGCATAATTGAATGTACTTACAATTGATTATGTTCTTATCATTAAAAATTTTCTTTTTCAGGCTAACAGTCTTATTCTTAGACAAATTGAACATTAAATAGAAAGCAAATTGATCAGAGAGAAGAGGTTCACACACTTCAGAAACTATGTTTTTATTCTCAATATTGGTCATTATCTTATCCAAACAAGGCCGAATAGTATGAATAACATGTCTGATACCATACTTGCTAAAAGTGTTCCGTTTCTAGCGTTAGTGTTGTCACTATTAGGGTCCATATTCAAATACCTATCATTACAAGGGTTTTAATAACGAATTAAAAAGTCAATAACATCATAAATTTAATCAATAAAAATTTTTCCATGAGAAAATCTGTACACAACTAATACAGCTCATTTATAATATTTTATTAAGGCTGCGCAAAATTTAGCTTCGACCTAGAATACAGAGCGACATCACCATGAAAAATTCTAGATTTTCGATAGGAGCTGGAAATTAATTTTGTAATTTTTCAGTTTCAATTGATGTAAATTAGATAAATCAAGCCAACGTTCAGAAAAAACAATTTTAAAAGAGTTTTCATTAATAATATAAAAAGACCTCAAATTTTTTTAAAATATTCGTGTCCGAAAGAAAATTTTCCGAAATAATTTAAGCTGGTTTCCGTAAGAAAGTTTTACAGCATAATTTAGAAAAATAATATTAATCCAATCTGATATCTGTTATGAAACTCTTGTTTGTTTGGTCACAATAATTACAAAAGAGCTACTATAAGTTTGACAAAGAATACCAATCAATTCTCTTTGTTCCGTCCTCGTGCTGGCAACTCTCTATCATTACTCAGGTTAGGGTGTGCTTACGATTGTAATCAGTGGCGTGCTATTTGTTAAAAATGGGAATATCTCTGTCTAGTAATATTAAGTTATTTTTATTGGAATATATTTTTGAGTAGTTTATACTCAGTTTTTCACTTAAATAATTATCGTTAATGTTATTTGCACAAATAAAATATATTTTCATTTTTAAACTATTAATAAAATTTCTTCTACTAACCCTTACTACGTGAAAGTCCATCTTATTAAGAACGATGCTAATTCTATAGCGAAACGGCCGTCATTGCATTTCATTTTTTACGAATAAATAGTGAAAGTTTAATTTAACCTTTTAGTGGTTCACCGTTCTTAATCTTTATTAATAGATATTAAATAGCCAAAGCAAAAGAAAAAAAAAATATTATACTCAGGGTTTCGTGATTCCTTGATTTCTTGATTGGATTAAAATTGAGTGGATGTATAAAATAGTTGACGGATATACAGGATATTTTAGAAAGGTGAACTAGTTTTATAGATTATAATAATAATAATAATAATAATAATAATAATAATAATAATAATAATAATAATAATAATAATAATAATAATAATAATAATAATAATAATTTTTAACCACAAAGATAATCTGGAGAAAAAGAGGTAAATTTGTATTTTTAAGTGTGTATATATTTCAATAATTTAAAATTTCATAGCTAAGCGCTTTCAACCAATATTTAATTTGACGTAAGTTACTTAATTTATATATAAACCAAATTCATATAATTTATACACATATTTTCCAATTTAGATATAGCTCTGAAGATGGCCTATTTTATGGTTGAAAGAGCTTAGCTATGAAATTTTAAATTATTGAAATATATACACACTTAAAAATACAAATTTACCTCTTTTTCTCCACTCCAGTCCTTTACAAAGATAATCTTGGTAAAAATGAACATATTCCATGGTATTATTTTAATTTATTATCACCATAAGACTAGCTAAATAATCGACGGTTGTACCAAATTTGTTCTTATTAAATACTTAGAAACAAGTTACATTCAGGTTAAAATATAGGTAAGTATCACGTACTTATTATACAGTATGATGCAAATGCATGGAATAAATTCATTATTTCAGAAACAGACGACTTTAAAAAAAGATCTTGAGACACGTCAATTTTAATTTTTGAATGTCCATCAACTACTATAGATGTGTTGGACATTAAGTCATTAGTGATGGTGCAATGACGTACTCGACGATTTTGTAAAATACAAACCGAGGTTACGTGACAGCTCATTTCAAAGGTCTTCTTATCGTCTTTGCAACAATGTAATCATTTAAATATTTATTTCTACAGGGTTAAACATAACTGTTGGTTTATTAATACAATTAACTTAAAATAAATATTTACTTAAATACAATTAAATTACAACAAATGTTCAAATTGCCGACCTTCAGCCATGATACAATGAGAAAGGCGAGTAGTAAACTGTTTCCTAACATTTTAGAAGACTTTAGGTGTTATTTGTGCAATTTCCGTTCGGATTTGCTCCTTCATCTCTTGTACATTATTCGGTCGATTTTAAACATCCCCACTAAAAAAGTCTAACGGAGTCAAATCTGAAGACCTTTTCTACCTATCCACCGTCCTGGGAAAACGTTATTAAGGTAATTTCGTACCTCAACGCCATAGTGTGGGGGAGCCCCATCCTGTTGATGCCATAAATTATTTCTATTTGGAAATAGCTAATACAGCTGTGGCAACAAATAATTTTGAAGAAATTCCAGATAACTAGCAGCAGTTAGGTTTCCTCAAAAAAATATGGCCCTACAATTTGATTGTTTATAGTGCCGGCCCAAACATTCACCTTCTCGGGATATTGTGTCCTATACTCTTCCATCCAATGTGGATTTTCACTTGCCCAATATAGACATGTCTGACGATTTACGTGACCGTTCAGCATAAAAGACGATTCATCTGAAAAAAGTACCTTTTGTATGAAACCCGGATCTCGGTTACATTGTTCCATAACGATTTCGCAGAATTCGATTGTTCTATCAAAATCACCTTCTAATAGCTCCTGGCCCAGATGTACTTTGCATGGATGCCACTTCTCCTTTTTTAGCACTCTTACAACAGTTGATTGGTGGACATTATTATCTAGTGCGATCTGTATTAGTGTAGTTTAGTTCAGTGAATGAATATTTAATGTAATTCCATGTTCCTTAACAAAGTTCATAATCTTGGTTAACCCTGTAGAAATTAGTATATTACATAACAAGTGTGGAAAGTGTAACATTTTGTACGAGTTAAAGTTTAGCACGAGCCGCGTAGTGGCAAGTGCGGAAACGTAACGAGTGCAAGAAATACACTTTCCATCGAGTTATGTACACTATTTTTCCTACGACCACGTAAAAAATCCTTCAACAAAAGTATTTTTTAAAGTATAAAGTCAATTAAACAATATCACACACACTGAAAAGATTATCAACACACGTACTGAAAAGTATATCAACACACGTACTGAAAAGTATATCAACACATGTATTGAAAAGTAAAAAATCCTTCAAAATAATTTATTTTTATTTTTAACAAGATGACATGAACTAAAAGAATAATTATAAAATATTTATTATGACTAAAAAACAAAACAGTAGAACACAACAGTAGAACTATAATCTCGACTATAATAGAATTAGGTAGGTACTTAATAAGAACTAAACGAAGAACTGAATTAATAATTATTAATAATTTTAAATTGTAGAGGTTATTAATAATTTTATTTTTTTTCTGGGATGTTATAAAAATTAAATGTAAAAGTGTTATTATAACATCCACTGAATTGGAGTGGATTTTGTAATACTGCATTATTTTCAGTAGAATCCCTAATGTATGTATTACTCTCGGTATTACTGGTATTTTGCAGATTTGTATTAATTTCTTGATGAAGAGGTTCAGTGTACAAACTTGCATTATGGCTGGGTTGTGTAGGTTCAGTATGCTGCACAGTTTGTTCACAATTTTTTTTAGTATTACATTCAATGTTTTGTTCTATGTAACTATTAGTAATTTTTGCATTTGATGTACTCGTGCTGCTAATAGATTGCATTATTCTATTAGCAGTTATAAGCCTATTGGTAGCAGAGTCATCTATATATTGCTCAGCCACCGAAGAAGACTTCCACCCCCCATGGCGTTTTAATGTAGCAAGATTTGCTCCTGCATCTACCAAAATTGTTGCTGATGAACGTCTTAATGTATGGCCAGTGTATTGCTCCGGATTTTTAAGATTTAAAAACTTTGCCACTTCTCAGAATTTTATTTATACCCACTACTTGTTGGGTGCATTTTTGATTTTGGTAGTTGAGAAAAAACCTTAATTGATTTGTTACTGGCCTAAGATTAGCATATTTTTTAAAAATAGCATAAAGCTGTCCAGTAATTGTGAGTTTTCTGGACACTTGGTTTTTCGTGTTTTCTATTTTTATCACAGCAGCTGTACCCAAATCCTCTATATCATTAACGGTCAACTGTGTGAGCTCCTGCTTTCTGCATGCTCCAGATAATCCCAGGATAAGTACAACCTTTAATAATTAAATATATTGAACGCTGAATGAAATAATAGACATTATTAAACTACATTACCTTTGAAAATAAATACTTTTCATCCGGAGCTGTTTCCATAAAATTAATTATTTCCTGTTGTGATAAAGACTTTGGCTTTTTTAGGCTTATAGCCATCGTTTTTTCTCTTTAAGAATGCTTTTAATTTTAGGTACTCTGAAATATCAACATTATGTTGAATAAATAGAGTAGTCTTCAACATTGAGTATTGTGTCCACAAAGTGGAACTTTGCACTTTTGATGATAATTCATCCATATATGCCAATAATACATTCTCGGAAAACGAACTTTTAATTTGTTTTCTCTGCCTCCACTTAATAAATTGATCGTAGGCATATTCATACCTTATTTTGGATTTAGCAGGCAACAATTTAAGAGACGTTTTCTGAGCAGCTTCTGTTATTTCAGGAGGGGTACATTCAAAATCACTTGAATCCATTTTTGATAACACAATACAATTTTACAAAATGAATTTTGTGCGTTTGACAATTAATATTACGGCCTACTTAATCTAATTTTAAAACTTTTAGCTTACCTGTTGGGTTCAGTAAAATCACAGAATACTATTCTATGGTAAAATCCAATCAGCCTTGGAACTTCACTATCTGGAGAACAAATTTTCTTTCAAATGCATAACCCAGTAATCTTTTTAACACTTTATAATGTCAACTGAGTTTTCTTGTAAACGTAGTATGTATTTGAACACAAATCACAACAAAGTTCAAATATTTTCAAAGTAATGTAATAATAATAGACACAAAGATAATTGTAAACAGAAACACAAACATAACTTCAAAAATCCACATTCGACACATGCAGGGAACATAAACACAATATAAAAAAGAAGAATAAACTGTTCTTCTTTCTAAAAGTGTTTTTATAAAAATAATAATACTGAATAAAAATATGTTTATTTTTTAAAAATTTAAAAACCTATAAGAAACTTTATTCTTACTTTATACAGAAAAAATTGTATTGGCAATTACAATACAATATTTGACACAAGGAAGATTTAAACAAAATTAAATGGTCCTTGCTTTGACATTCATGTGTTTTTATTATTGATAAATTTGACGTAAATGTCACAGATCATAGAACTATATGTTTTTACTTTTCAATACGTATGTTGATATTTACTTTTCAATACGTGTATTGATATTTACTTTTCAATACGTGTATTGATATTAGCTACTTTCTTAAGTACAAATAAGTGTGCAATCTAGCACTTTCATATGTGGTCGTAGGAAAAAATATTTAAATGATTACATTGTTGCAAAGGCGATAAGGAGACCTTTCAAATGAGCTGTCACGTGACCTCGGTTTGTATTTAAAAAATTGTCGATGACGTCATTACGCCATCACCAATGACGTAATGTCCAATACATATATAGCAGTTGATAGCCATTTAAAAATTAAAATTGACGTGCCTTAAGATTTTTTTAAAAAGTCTTCTGTTTCCGAAATAATGAATTTATTCCATACATTAGCACCATACTGTATTTTTATTTGACGGTCTGCACGTTGATATTTCAGCGTTCCCTATATTTTCAGCTGTCAAAAAAATTTCACTTACAATCCTTGAAATATATTTAGGTGTCATGATAACTAGTCAAAATTAAGGGATTAAATTGGTTAACAATAGTGAAGGTGTATTTTTTTTTTTAAATATCCAAATCAACGACTTTATTAAAAATGCTTTGAACGTGGAGGTGCAACATGGAAAATTTAATTTCATTGTATATAATATTTTTAACAGATGAATATCCTTTTAACTATCATAGGGTAATTTCTCCAACAACGCGCTGATGTATATTGATTGTTTTTTGGTAAAAAAACCTATTTATAAGTAAAGTTGTTTTGACCAATCACAATTACTTGCAAAAAATTGGAAAATTTCAAGAACGTACGTTCGGAAAACGAATTCCGCTGCCTAGAATTTTTATGAGCTGTTTGCACTGTTTCACCTGACACCCGACTTTGTCAAATTAAAGAACGCAGAATGGGGAAATTTTTGAATGTTGTGTGAATAAATTTTAAGAGAGTAATAAGGTGAAATCTGGAATTGTAAGGCGAAAGTCTCTGTGAATTTAAATTGACTTCATTTACACCAATGCAGAAGGAAAAGGTTTTTAGTACCAAGAATTTATTTTAATTTTGCAGCTTGAAGAGAATAAAATTTATTATCGATTAAAAAAATATTTTTAATCAACTAAACGATTAACATTTTTATTACATTTCAATATTTTTTAGATCTTATATTAAACCTTATAAAAAATATTCACAGTTATTTCCTTTGAAATATTTCAATCATTTTACATCAAGCACATTTTGATATCATCTTTATACATTTTACTCGGTGTTGGATCACGTATGTGATATTTGAACACTGTTGTCACAAAGGAATTCCACGAAAATCATTTAATGTCAGCATACCGTCTACGTACCCTACATAAACGGAAAAAATGTAATAAAGCATCAAATATAAAAAAAATGGTTGGTTTATATTTTAGATGCGAACATAAATCGCTGCCTAAAGGTAAAAACTAAATAACATAAATTTTTCATAAATAACATTAGAATCCTTTAATTTTTACCCAACAACAACAATCAAAATAAATTTTTTATATTTTGCACTTATAAAAATCTTCATTATAAAACGCATTTGCGTATCGTAATGTAACTTTTACGCACGCAAATTTTTGTTTTAAATGGTTGGCGGCCTGAGTGAAATATCTAATGACAAGACTATTGACAATGACATTTGTGGCTAATACCAATTTATGAATTTTATATTGTTCTTTAAGAAAGTATTTGTGACTATGAATGTAATATTTTACTAATATATTATATTATTATAGTTGTATTATTCATTTTAAAACATTAACATTAACACGTTTTCTACAAACGTGTTAAAAATGCCATTTTTAGCACTCCATAGAAGCCTTAAAAATGTCATGACATAAAGGATTTATGGCACTGCTGTCAAAAGGGAATTGTCTGATTTTGAAAGCAAACGTCAAAATATATAGATTTTATTTATTAACATTAATATTAATAGTACAATTTGTGCAATTACTTTATTTGAACGTTTTTAGAAAAATATTGTATGATATACGTGTTAAAAGTACCTTTTAAGGCACTCATGCGTGCCTTAAAAATGTACTTTTAACACTTATATCATAAATAACTATTAACGTGCAGATTAAAGCACGCAATGGAGTGTTTATTTTTAACCGAAATATTTAAAAAATGTAATCTGCATCTCATTATATGCATTATGAAATTCAATAAATGTTAGAAGAGCTTAATATTGTAACAGGTTTCCATTAGTAAAACTAAGCTTTATTACTAAAAGATTAAAGTTTGTTTGAAGATTACCCACATTACGTAAAAGCTTTCCTCCTAGCTTTGTTCATTACATCAGATTCACATAGGATAGAAATAAATAGAAATAGAAAGCCCATTTATTGTTGAAAATCACTAATCTGTAAATCAATATGTGCTGTTACTTGGCTCTTACACATAATTCAAAATTCACTTGTACTAAGGATATATTAAACGGTCTAAGTTCGGTTTTGCAAATAATCTAGATAATTAAGAATGGTAACGATTTTTATTTTTAAAATATTAGGTCTGTTCCAACCAAGCAAAGAACCGTTCTAAAATAGTAATTTTTGTGCGCAGTGGTGTACTGAGTTGCGCAGTGCACTAATTTGGTCTCGTGAGTGGTAATATTACCGTTCTAGAACGGTTCTTTGCTTGGTTGGAACAAACCTATTATTAGTATGAGACTATTAAATTTTGAAAAGTGAATTTTATCGCCCTCTACTCGTCGGTAACTATATTAAACTTAACAGAAAATTTTGACGATTAACAAATTAATGTTTCTATTTTTATTTTTATGAATAGTTGTTTTTTTCTGGTTTCTGGTTTTTGTATCGGTAAAAAAAGTAAAGGTGAACTTGATTTTAACTAGGTTCGATTTTTGTTGAAAGACATTTTTGCTCGACTTTGGTTTAACGATCAGGAAGTATTAATATAATTTTTAAAATTATTACCCAATTGGGGATCTCAACTTTCTGTTTCGTTTGTGATATTTGTGTGCTAGTAGATTTCCAATATTATTGGTGTTATTTTTGGAGAAAAAGCCAATCACAGCCCATTACGGGGATTTTATAAACCTTATGGACAAAAAAAATTCCAGAAGTTCAACGGATTTATTAAACCTGAGAAAAAAAAAGGAATAAAAGTTAACGGAGTCCTAATACCAAGCATCAGATACGCAGATGACACGGTACTTATATCAGACTCGGATATCGATTTACAATATATCTTAGACCAACTGAATGAAATATGTCAGGAATTCGGAATGAAGATCAACTAGAAAAATACAAAAGTAATGGTGATCCAGAAAAATCAAAACATTCCCCTACCCATAGCAATAAACAACAGAATGCTTGAACAGGTGACAAAGTTCAAATACCTAGGGTACTGGATTAACAACAAACTTGACCCTGAACAAGAAATAACAGCAAGGATTGCTCAAGCGAGAAGTAGCTTTATGAAAATACCGAGGCTGCTCACTGACACACATATCAGTTTACAATTGAGACTGAAACTTGTTAAATGCTATATATGGTCGGTATTACTCTATGGCGCGGAAGCTTGGACACTCAAAACATCTAGTATGAATAAAGTGGAGGCCTTTGAGATGTGGGGTTATCGCCGAATTCTAAAAATTCCCTGGACAACACGAATAACAAATGAAGCAGTCCTGCAAAGGTTGAAAAAGGAAAGAGAACTCCTAACATTAATAAAAACCAGGAAAACCAGTTACTTTGGTCATCTGCTAAGACAAGGAAAATATATCCCACAATTGATAATAAAAGGTAAAATAGAGGGAAGGCGCGGCATTGGAAGAAAAAAGTTGCCCTGGATGAGAAACATCAGAAGATGGACGGGACTAGGGTTCGAAGAACTCATCAGAACAGCAGAAGATAGAGACAGTTTTGCCATGGTAATCGCTAACCTCCATTGATGGAGATGGCACTCGAAGAAGAAGAAGAGAAATAAAACCCCTAGTAGAAGGTTAGTAATTTTAATTATTTATTTATTGTGTTGGGATTATAATTCAAATATTAAATAAATTTATTATGGGCAATCGCTAACAAGTCATGTTAAAAAAAAAGTTACTATAAGGACATTTTTATCTTTTTTTCATTGAAATTGATGAACCAGACAATAAGGAGTACAAGTTTATTTTCATAGAATTAACTTCGTTTTTGTAGTAAACATTATTTTTGTTTGTAATTTGGTTAAAGTGTTATTGGGATTATAAAACCTGGACTAAATGTATTAATTATGTTAAGAGATAAATGGAAGTTAATTTCGTTTCTTTTAATTTCAAGGGTTTTTTTATGCCTGGAATTTTGCATTGAAACAATCTCATATACCGGAGAGACAGACAAATTATAGTTTCCGTCCGAAATCCCATTTGAAGTAGTCTAATATACAGGAGGAATAGTAATTTGTCGAACATTGAGGGACAACGAAGTCATCGTTTCACGCAAGTACACTAAACAATTTGTAAACTTGCGGAGAAAAAAACATATACTTAAGTGGTTTTTTTTGGTTTGTTTTTTTAATTTAAATATTTTATATGTAGTTAAATTATTATTGATCATGTTTTAATCATTATTTATAAACAAAAAAATGGAGATGTAGTTCATTGGTGGATTTTCTTTTGTTTTGATTTTAAATATTTTTTTTGTACGGATATCCTACGCCACTCTTGAGCTTAAGTTTAGGTTCGGGTGCTTTATATTACCATAAAAAAATTTATATAAACAATTTATGTTGTTACCTTAATCTTTACTCTCTAATACAATAAATTAAGGGTATTATTTTCTAGAGTATATTTTGTTATTCTATTTAGGTAAATATTGCAAAAAAGCAAGAAATTAAGGTATAATGCTTTATTTTTTTACAGTAATCATTTTTTTTGGTCAATATAAATTTTATTTTTTTTAGCGTTTACTTGACTACCATATATACCTTCTTTGCTCATTAACATATAATTTCATCAAAAAAACATAACTTTTCATGATTATATTATGTTTTTTTCCTTACATCAGTTATGAATAATGAAAAAAATCATGTGGTGCCCATTCAAGTGAAAGATCTTGTTTGAACCACCCCATCTCCACTGTAAAAGTTGGCTATAATTATCCATGGCAGAGAGGGTATAGGGCAATTAATAATTTATTGTATCTGCTTCGTAAGATATTTTTATTATCTTATATATTATCTTATATAATTATTTTCACCTAATTTAAACTTATCAAATTTATTGTACTAATCCTTACTTTTTGGAAGTCCATCATACTAAGAATAATAAAAACTCTAGCGTTAATACTACCTAATCAACATCAGATACCTAGCTGCAAACAAACAAAATGTAATTTCAATATGCCAATCTGACGATGCTAATTCTAGCAAAACGGCTGTCATTGTGATTAAAAACCTATTTTTTAATTAAAAGTGGAAGCTGTGTTAAAACAAAGAGTTTCTTAAACTTATCGTTAATGTTTTCCATACAAAACTTGTATTTTTATGTAATAAATCGTACAGTGGATACTTTATGGGTTGGTCTTTTTATTTTACAAAAATTGATCACTTTTGGCCAATGTAGCATCCTCTTAATTATTTTATTCTTACTCGGTAAGATTTGATTTCAAAAACAATTTTTTTAATCCAAGAAATAAATTTCTATAAGGTGCAGTCAATAAAAAAACTGAAAAAGTGGAAAATTGTTTCCACCTGCACCCAGGGTAAGGAAACAACAGTTTCTATACCAAGCTTGACCGCTTTCTATCAAAAAAACAACTACTTCCTGGGCTATATGCCCCAACGGACATTGAATTACATTCCAATAGAAAACGGGATGGCGACCTACTTCGTAGATACTTGCAACCATCTCCATCGATTTGCAAGTTAACAGGAAGAACACTACTCGTAGACCGGTTTCGACATTATTGTGTCTCATCAGTACGATGAGACAAAATGAGAAAACATATTTCCAGGAAAGAGGGCAACCAACGCTATACTGCAATCATTCAAGATACATTTTGGTACTAATTTCGACGTGATTTCCTGTTCCATGTTCTGTGTCATTTCATTTATCTTGTCATACGTTCTATGATTTTTCCAATCTTTGTGTATCTATCGCCATTTTTAGTAATCTCACGTGCAGAAGATAGTTTTTCTCTACCTCAGTGTGGTGTAATTTGGTTATTAAGTTTTTTGTCGTTCTGCTTGATATGGACAATGTTCGACAAATACTTTTCCGATATGTTTTGTGACTATTTTTCAATTTTATTGATATTTCTTGTTCAAATTCGGTTTTCCTTACTTCCAAGGATTACCTTTGATCACATTGATTCTCAACTCTCTGTTACATTGGTTTCAGAGAACTTGATAAAGTTAGTCGTGGCTGTGGGAACCTGTTTTAAATGGGTTCATAAACAAAATTTGAATTCCTTTGTTGAACCAAATTATTTCCCTTATCGGGTATTTTGGTACTTGAGGTACTTCAACCTCCTCAAATATTTTCTGTATGTCAAATATTTAAAAGTCATTGAGCCCATGGCTCCCCCTTATGTTTTCTCGTTCTTATAATTCCCAGTTTTCAATGTCCAAATATTGTTTTATTTTCTTGTCCTTATTTTTTTTTTTCTTATAACATAGTACCACAGCTCTTGCTTGGTCTTTAACCATTTATTTACGTATATATGCATAACTTTGCTACAATTTCATTGTCAAACTTTACTGCTGTCTTGCAATCTTCAAGGAGCATACTTACCTTTTATTTGTAAATTTCATATTATAGGTAAGGAATTGTTATTAACCTTTATATTAGTTTGTAATGTGTTTTTCTTTGTAGCCTGATGATGGCCGTATTGTAGGCCGAAACTAGTTGCCTTACATTTTCAACTTTTATACTATTAAGTAATAAATACTGTGACATTGACATTGGTTTTTCCTTTCTTCAAATTTAATTTAATTTAAATAATGTATTAAATCATTCCAATCGTTCTCTGCATGATATTTATTTGTTAGTAGTATGTTTATGGCTAAACAATATCAGAAATAACTGGGAGAGTTTTCATAGTCAAAGGTATCCTACGGAAATGTTGTTAATAATGCGGACTTCATTATAGAGACCCCTACAACCATATCTATGATCGAAACATTTCTATAAACGGGCAAATTACTTCATAGTGAAAATGGGACAACAACAATGTCTGATATTATTTTGGTCTCTGCTTAATCGATAACAATGCTAAATTAATTGCTGAGTATTTATTGAGAACTGTTTGTTAAATTTGGTACCAGTCCTGATCATGGGATAAATAAAATACGACTAAATAAACAAATAATGTTTTCAATTAAGCTTTTAACATTTTCCACGATAAATCATAGTAATTGTGATAATGAAAATAAACTAAAGTATCGTAGCAGGAAGGACATCATCAGAATAAAAAAACAATCTTTATTGTCACTGATATTAGAATAGATGGGTCATTAAATATTATTCAACATGGAAACATTTATGCCATGTATCATATTTCTCGGCGGGGTATAAAAGAACTGTCAAATTTTTATCACCCAACTGAATCATACCAGGGCTTTAATATAATTTGATATTGGCAATTGTGCTCGTAAATGATTCAAATACTGATAGTGTATTGAAATGAAATAAAAAGAGTGTATAAAAACAAACTTTATCACCAGCCGTAAAACAAGCCGTCACAACATATTTTTTGTGATTTTTCTTACAATTGCACGACCTTGTGTGGTGTTTTCTAGATAGAACAATGTTTAATGCAATAAAAATAATACATTTATGATAACTGCCTTAAGCGTAATGTTTAATTACAGTTATCTGAATTCAAGATAATTTCACAGTTATTTATAAGATGCAGTATTCGCCAAAATACCCAAAGTACCGAATATAAAAAGCTATATTAAGGAATTATTTTTTTTAATACATACAATGCGGCCCATTTTGTTTGAAAGCATCCCTGTAGAATCTGAATTTTGTTAGAACGACTATACAAAGAAAGACCGACGAACAGACATAAACTTACAATTACACAACTTTATTTAAAGATTGACAGTTTTCGAATTACTAAAAATGACAATGACATTTATTAACAACATGAATTTTTACACGTAATCTAAGCAACCTAATTCGCATATGGAACTTTTAAAACGTTCTAACACTCCCCCTCGAGTAGGTTGCTCATCATCATTCCAGTTAGCTCTACGAAATGTAGATCTTTTTCTTTAGGCAAACTTTTCGTTAGAAAATCAGCTGCTTGGTTTTCGGTGGATACATGTTGCAATTGAAACTCTTTTTCTTTTCATAAGTTGATCTCAGCCAAGAATCTTTTCAGAAAAATAGCTTTCTTGGAACACTCAGACAAAGCCATGTACTCAGCTTCGAGCGTAGACAACGCAACGGTCCGCTGCTTACGAGAATCCCAGGAGATTGGTCCGCCATTGAGCATAAAAAAGTAACCGGTGTAAGTGAATGGACTGGGAAAGTGTGACGTCTAAATTTGTGTTCTATGCTGCTGAACTGGGAAATGTCAGCGAAATGATTCCAAACGGCAACATTATAAATCTCCAGAAATAACTTTTGTTTGAGTTATTTTGTTATTATTATACTTTGAAATATAACAAAAGTATCATAATTAATTACATATAAGCAAAATCTTTCCAAATTCGATTTTTAAAGTACCATTTTTGTAAGTATTCTTAAAATTTATGATAATGCACAACTTTGCAGGTTATGTTATAGTATTTTTAAGGAAATTGTTCGTCTATCTACTTTAGTGATATGTAAATCATATGAATGAACACTTACCAATGAAAAAACAGTAATTAACTCCCAAAAATCAAAAAAATACAAAAATTAACACTTATAAAACATACCATAAAAAAAGTTGTTTGGAATCAGTTGGTTTGACGCTTACGTCACTACTTTCCCAGTCCATTACTTACCGTCGAGTTGCTAGTAAATGTCACCTACTGACGTAAAATCTGTCACGGTAAACAGTCACAAATGATTAATCCTGCAAAAATTATTATTACTTTGATCAAAGTGTATTGCTAGTTATTTCAGAGTTGTTAATCTATATTTTAATCTATATTTTTATCACTTCCGCACAATTTTACATTACTTTCGGAACCTATAACTCCAGAATGGGTTAAGTTCTCAGCTTCAAATTTTTACTGTGTAATATGTTTTAGTCCTAGTTTCTGTTTACCATTTCGTCATTTTTAAAATTTGTCTACAATTTACGTAAAAAATTAATTAGTATACAAAATTTTCCAAATTTATGCTCTAATAACTTGGTCGTTTATATACATTAAAAAGAAATTTGATATTTTATATTTGTAATGGTTCTGAATCCACTTATATTTAAGAAAAAATGTACTGCCTAATCGTCTTTTCGTCTTTTTTGGAAAATAAAAATTAACATAAAGGGCCTTCAAAATAGAAACTAAGCTATGAAAGTTTGTGATAAAATACTGTTTTTGATACAAAATATAAAACAGTTGAGAAATACGGATTTTACAGAGGTGCTTCCAAACAAAATGGGTACACTGTATGTATAATGGCGAAAACATAAAAAAAAATTGCTAGCTATATGCAAACAAAAGTTCGTAATTTATCAAAGCCTACAGAAATCTAAATAGCACGTAGCACTTAAGCACTAATTTAATCTACATTGTCACCATCGTCATTTTCTAGTTAAAAATATTCAGCAAATAACTTTTTTCGTGAATATAGAAATATTTCTGAGTACTTTAAACCAGCTTTAAAATATCTTAATATGTGTTCGTAACAAATTCATAGGATTTGTCTTTTAATAAATGCTTAAATAAAATAAAAACATTTGGAATAAGCACACTGGCTCTTATCTAATTTAATTTTAATTTAAAACTTAACTATTTATCTACCGACACTCGTAACAGATAAATATAAACGACAGTTAAATTAATTATTGAAAATCACGACAAGTGACGGCCAAAGAATTCGGTTAAGCTTTTGTTTCTATTAATTTTATTACTTGACCGAGAGAAACATCCTGCTGTGGTTATCTAAGCCGTAAGTCATAGACGGCTTAGTATTGTCTCAACATTAAAAAAATATAAAAATTATATTTTCTCGGGTCATAAAAACGCCTTATTAAAAATATGTGTTATAATTATTTTAGTGCATTATAAATTTCTGTATTATATAAACAGAAACCCTGATCTGCAGCCAATCGCAATTTAAAGGTCGTTAAGAATCTTTAATTATTTCTCCCGAAGTATTAAGGTTAAAGTAAAAATTTAATAGCAGTGGAAAAAAAGAAATTTAACTTGTATAAAAAGGTTGATTCTTACATAGCAGCGCCGCAGCAGCGCTTTGCAGCTCCGCCGCGATACAAAAAACCATGAAGAAAATTTCCACCAAAGCTGTGCAGCAATAGCAGTAGCAGTGAGCTTTTATTTAGTTCCTTTCACTATTTCATTCCAGATGTTTTCGTTCCTAATTAAATTATTACTGCAATAATTATTACAGATAGAAGATTTTTGGCCTATCAATGACTAATAAAATGAATCTCTTGATTTTGCCTTTCATTTTCTGTCAAACCTTCTACGTTTACCATCAATATCTAACTAACCAAAGACAAAATCAAAATATTGTTTAGTCAGCTGTATCCTTTACCTACGACTTTTATTTTTGTAAATATTGTACATTTTGTTTTATATGCTTTTCCAAGGGATTTTAACGATATATAGGGGTCGTATAGTGACACACTGAAATGGGTCATTCTCAAAGAGAGGTTGATGCAATTATTGGGGTCAACCAAAGTGATGTATCGAGAACCTACCGGCGGCATTTAGAACTTGGAAATCTGGAAAATCGTCCAAGAGCATTAAAAACCCGATTCAAGATCGATTTATTATTACTTCTACCCTGTATCTACACTTTCACGCACTTGGCCAAGTCGGTGACACCGGATCCTACCCCACCTATAGTATTTTAGCCAGTATGGTATCACCGAACCTGTTGTGCTCATGGGAAATATTTTGTTGTCAGTTCCCACTGCATTTCAGTCTGTACTGTCTAAACGCTGCCTTGCTCGCTTCGGATAAAGATTTCTAGTAAAGAAAGGTTTAACAATACTTCTTTTTCATGGTTACTGTGATTCCCAAGCGCCTTTTGTAGGGTTTTCACAGTCTACTGGACTTTGTGTTACCACACGACTTTTCCGTACACTACCATTGGCCTTACCACTGCGGTATACAGTCATAGTCACCATGTGTATCCCACAGCCTGCTCCTGAGTATGGTCTAAATAGAGCCTGCGGCATACACCAGATGACGACTCCAGGGGTAGTCCCATCTTAACGCTAAGTACTTGAACTACTTGAGTTGGAATCTTAACAGTATTAACCTGTCTCTTTCTTGTGAATAGCACCATCACTGGTTTAAGAATATTCACTACACCAGATTGGCTGAGAAATGCTCATATGTTTTGCAATTTTCCGTCATTTGGTCCGGTTAAAAGTACATTCCACACTAGGCTCCGCAGAATCGCTGAAAGAACGCCACCTTGTGAACATCCTCATAAAGTTGTAAACTTTTTTTACAATCCTGCATAGGGTCTTTCATACTTCATACAATGGTGCTTTTAGCTGTTCTGATTGAGCAATTAAAAAATCCTTAAGAAACAAATCTTAGAACAGCAGCAATAAAGTGGATAAAACATTTTAAAACGTCTACCTTAAATCACAAGTGAGTTTTTGTGATGCCATTTAAAAATTGCTAATACTTACCCACCAATTTGGGTTACGATACACAAAAAAATGGAACACAATAATAAAAAGACTTCGAATTAATAACACCAGTTATGCAATAAACTTTTCGATAATTATAAACAAAATGGTGAACGCAAAGTAATGCAGATAACATAGTTCCGAATATAAGAGACATTAAAGACCAAATAATTTATCAATTACATGAACGTTGGAATGTTTTTCATCACATAAGTCATAATAAATTTTCTTCTTTATGTTTTTATCTCCTAAATAAAAATATATGGGCTCCATCTATGCTATCGGAACGTGTGGGTAGATAGAACCGCGTCAACTGTCACGAACTGCTTGATCCAACATTAAGACAAAACGCTACATGAATCGATGTTCTACTGTTGATTGAATGACACGGCTAATGTCTTTTGTTTTTGTTCATGGTCGTCATGTTCAGCACGTAGGAGGAAGTCGGATAGGTGTTGATTTACCATCAAATAAATAGTTAGGTTAAGTAGGTATGTTTGTTTTTTTAAACTCTCATAAATTATAGTTATATTCATATGTATTTGAATAAATTTTTAGATTACTGACCAAATATGGTTAAGTAATAAGAGCGATCGTAGCAACGTCTTTGCTTCTAATATTTAGTACTTTTGTAGTTGATCCAATGGAATTTGTTAGTAGGTGTAAGATTAATTGTTTTAACACTTACAAATTAGTTAAGATACTGTGAAGAAATCAAAGAAATATTTTTAGCGGTTTGTTAACAAACAATAAACAAATTACTATTTTAATGATTGGATTTACTAGGATTATTAAATTGCAACCCATCCTCGGTCAGATTGGTAGTAAACAAGATTATAATCACTTATCTGACATTCCGCAAAGTTGGTGTTGTTTATAAACGTTCTTCTTCTTCCGGTACCATCACCGTTTAACGATTGGTTGTCATGTTGGCTATAATGCTAACGAAAATTGTTCTATTGACAGCGTCTCGGAAAAGCTAAACTTTAAACTTCCCATAGCACTGCCTCAAATGGTTTAGCCACGATGTTCTTCGTCTTCCTAGGCCCCGCTTTCCTGATATTTTTCCCTATTCTATAATAAGGTGTGGCATTTCATATTTTTCCAAATATATTATAATATACTAAGTAACATAAAAATCCAAACACAGTGTGTGAAAATGATTTTATTTTAAAAAATAAGGTGAATTTATTTATTTTGTCGAAATAAACAATTTAGTTGAAGATTCCGATTTTTATACTGCTTTTTTTGAAATCCACTAACAATCCAAAAATTAATATTGTAGCCGTAGTAAGGATCCAAATTTTGCTGATTTTAATTCTTGACATTCTTTACGATTGGTTACGATGCCTAGGGTAACGAGGCTTGTACGAATTCATCTGAGTTTGATAGGGATCGTATAGTGGGCCTACGGGAAGCTGGATTTTCTTTTCGGGAAATTGCAGTTAGAGTGCAAAGAAGTGTAGACAACCTGGTTAGATGTTGTCAGGCATGGCTTCGAGAAGGTCGTACACAAAGAGGAAGGGGCTCTAGACGCCCCCGTAGAACAACAGACCGTAAAGATCACCACCTAAGATTATTGGCCTTAGGGGACCGTTTCTCCACTACCAGGTCCATTACAAATGAATGGTTTGCAGAACACGGAAGATCTATTGGCATGCGAAGTGTTTACCGACGAATAATACGTTTTGGTCTGTTTTCATACCGACCACACTGGGTCCTCCCTTTAACTCCAGAACACTGACGTAATCGTCTTGAGTGGTGCAGAGAATGGTCACTCTGGGATCAGGAATGGAACAGTATTGCCTTTAGTGACGAGTCTCGATTTTGTCAAGGCAAATAGTCGAGCGATGGTTCGAAGACGACGTGGTGAAAGGAAAAATCCACGGTTTTTTGTTGAAAGGCATGTTCATCAAACTGTTGGAGTTATGGTTTGGGGTGCTATAGCTTATGGTTCGAGATCACCTTTAATCTTCATCAGCGGTAACATGAACGCGCAGCGTTATATCCAAGAAGTTTTAGAACCCCATCTTTTACTCTACCTTTACAAATCCAACTTTCCAACAAGATAATGCCCGATCACATGTCGCAAAAGTCACAATAGACTTCTTTCAACATAATGATGTCACATTGTTACCTTGGCTACCAAGAACTCCCGACTTATCCCCAACTGAGCACGTGCGGGATATGATGGGTAGGAGATTGCTCAATTAGCAACGACCTTCTCAGACTCTAGAAGAACCAACGAAAGGAGTTGGTGGTTGCCTGGAATGAGATACCACAGGAGGACATTGACCACCTGATCAGTAGCATGTATAGGCGCGTTGGAGAATGCGTAAAACATCGTGGTGGATCCACACATTATTAAAGGTAAAAGGGCTTTAAAGCAATGCAATCATTGTGAAATTTTTATTATTTACTTAATATGCTTCAATAAGTACTTATACAAAATTTTATAAAAATAAAATCATTTAAACTGGGCGTTCGGATTTTTATGTCACTTGGTATATGAACAAAATCTTCTAGTTTTCGCCGTTTGATAAATTTGACTTTTTTCAGATCTTTTTCCATGCTATTGTTGCTGACTTGCATTACTTCCATGAGTGACTATGCCTTCATGCCATAAAAGAGAACTGGAACACATAGCACCGTAACATTTTCCTTCTTTATTTTAAAGTTAGATCGTGTCTGGCTAGCTCGTTTTTAATTTTTTAAAGGTGGCTCTGGCTTTCTCCATTCTGGTTTTTATCTAGATACTGGGGACCCCTTGATTATTGACGTTTTTACCCAGATAAAGCAATTTTTGCACTCTTTCCAGAGAGGCGTCCTCGATCATTCCCTCTAGTATAACGCGTTTTACTGATGACCATATATTTTGTTTTACTGATATTGAATTAAAAGCCAAACTGTATACAGGTGTCAGTGGACTTAATAATTGGATTTTGTAGATCTTCATAGTTGTTGATTACAATTAGTGGATTATCGGCGTGTCTTATATTATCAGCATTAACTTCATTAACTCCCTAGCATGGTCAAGAGCTTCAATGAATATCTCTTCCGAATTCAGATCTTTCATTATTCAATAGCTCTGTAATATATTCCCTCCATCTGTCAAGTTGTTGGGCTACATCTCTTATTTTGTTTCCATTTTTATCTTTCAGATATTGAGTTGGGCTCAGTCTATTACTGTCACTAACATGTTTAATCTTCTTATGTAGATTAAAGAAATTGAAAAGCATGAGAGACAGAATGCAGCCCTGCCGCACTCCTCTTTTTATATTGACTTCCTCCGATAACTGATGCTCCTCTCGTATTTCAGCTGCCTGTGCAAGTACAAATTGGCAACCACTCGAATATTTTTGCCATCTATTCCAGTCGTCTTTAAAATTTGAATCGTTTTAGAACTGCGCACCTTGTCAAACGCTTTGTTAGTCAATTGAATCATGATTGACGTCGCACATCAAGACCAAATAATGCCTCTCTATCTGTAGCTGTGATTATGAAAGGATTGGTCGCCCCACTTCACTTAGGCCCCATATGGCCCATTATGCGTCCTTCTGAGTTTAAGCCTACTTATCAGCTCGTCAACCAGCCTACCTGTTTAAAGTAGGTGATAATGTCGCCAGTAGGCGAGGTTGCCTCTAGTTCCGAAGCCTTTCCCGGACTGTTCCCGACCATTTCCTATATCTTCTTATATGTTTTGTAATGAATCACTCGCAGAAAGATTTTAAATAAGTGGCTTATTAAACTAATTGTTCGATGGTCATTACATCTAGTAGCTCTGGTCTTCTTTAGGATCATGAAAAAAGTGGAATTTAGCCAATCGGACGATAATATGCCGTTATCGTAGTTAGAGTTAAACAATTTTGTAAAAGATGGTACTTATCGTCTAGTAACTTTAAAATGTCCATGCTCACTATAGAAATCAATCAACTGAAGCCATCTTCCTGGACATCAGCAAAGCCTTCGACCGAGTATGGCACGATGGACAGATATATAAGATAAGAGAAGCAGGATACACCAGAGAACTGTCGAGACTACTACTCAACTATCTGAAAAATAGAAGATTGAGGATAAGAATAGGA
This sequence comes from Ophraella communa, assembly GCA_035357415.1. NCBI lineage: Eukaryota > Metazoa > Arthropoda > Insecta > Coleoptera > Chrysomelidae > Ophraella > Ophraella communa. The sequence goes on from CM068982.1 coordinate 20,201,262, forward strand.
AACACAAAATCCGAAGTAGGAGCAACAGAATTCGGAGTACCACAAGGAGTAGTCCTCTCACCGGTGCTATACAACACATACATGGCAGACATTCCAAAGACAATGATGGTTCTACACACAGATGACACGGCTATCGTTACAAGAAGCACTCAACCAAGGATGGTGACAAGAAGACTCCAAGAGGCTATGGACCAAATAGACGAATGATGTACAACATGGAAAATCCAAATAAACCCAGAAAAAACCCAAGTAGCCTATTTTAGTAAAAGAAGGAAAAAACCAGAAGATAACATTAATATAGGAGGAGAAGAGATCCAATGGAAAAACAAGGCCAAATACCTAGGAGTGATACTGGACAAAGAACTAACATTCAAACAACATGTGGAAAACATGACAAAAAAGGCGAAACAAGCAAGAGGAAGATTAGCCTGACTAAGAAGAAAATCCAAACTAGCACTGAAGACAAAGATACATCTAATAAATGCAATTATTATTCCGATCATGTTGTACGCCTCCGTAGCCTGAAGATACAACCCAAACCTACAAACAGAAGATACAAGCACAGCAGATCATCAGCTTAAGGCATGCAGCAGACGCCTCAAGGTACATAAGAAATACACAACTATACAGGGAACTAGACCAGAAGAAGACAGAAGAAATCATGAAAGCCAGAGCCGGAGAAGATTCGAAGAACTCAGGACACACCCTAACACAGCACTTAGGCAATTAACAAACTACACTGCAGAAGACTACAAGGGACATCGAAGACCAAGGAAACAACTGGGCAACTAAAAAGCAAGAACATCTGTCAAGAAGCAGACAGAAGAGAAACCACCTTTACCCATCCCTAGGAAGACGGGCAGGTTCTTGAGTAGGGACAGCTATAACCCAGCAAACATTTTTGTGATGTTACCTTCAGTTTACATGAAAGTAAAGTCATATAGAAGTTAAAGAATATTTTAACAACTGTTATATATATTTTATGTTAAATATGCCATAAAATATTTACGAAAAATGTATCCTTAAAGAATTATCGATCTAGATAAATAATTATTTTATTTAGGAGGAAGGTGATTGTAAAACTTTCTGTTTATATAACGGTGAGTAGTTTTATATTTTATATATATAATTATGCGAGATTTTTGTAATTTATCGAATCGCCAAAAACGAGTTCTAAATAATTTAGATGCAAAATTTTTCAGATGTTTCTAATTCTGACAATGAAATATTATATTGCTATAATTTATAATATATTTTTTGATTAAAGAAAGTGTGTCTAGAAATGAAGATGCTCTTAGAAAACCTCAATAATGAATTAAATATAAATAAAATGTCTGAGGATAAACGGAAGCATTTCCAGGATATATTGCCTTTAAATTCAATAGAAGATTTAAAAAAAATTGATTTTACACTGACTTAGTGAAGATTCAAGCCAAGCTTTTGTGAGTATAATTTATTTAATAAAAGTATATAATATTTTTAAACTATAAAATATGTTAAAATTTGTGTCCCAAACCTATATTTATAAAATCTTGCCTGCAAAGAATATAATTTAAAAAAATTGTTGAAAATTGAGATTTTTTAGAAACATATAGCATTTTATGCTTTTCTTTAGTGTGTATTAATAACATCGATAGGAGGCAGAGATGTCAAAGATCACCTTTACAGTTGCCTGTCTCACATCTACACCAATACATTGGCAACAGAATGTTCCTGGCATGAAAAGAAGGGAAACTTTTCTATAAAATCATTGATCAGATACTAAATTATTATTGGTAAGTTTTTTGTTCTATATTTATGTAGCACATCATTTCTAAAATATGCCTTTTCTATTTTGTTATTTTATTCTCTAGACACCGTGACTAACCTAAGCCCTTTTCTGGTACTTATTTTTTATTCATTTTTTTTCCTTTAATATGAAAGATTATTGAGATTTTTTCCTAAATTTCAAAATAACAAAAATTTAAGTTTGTTCATTATAACTTTGAATATACATCTTCTTAAAATGGAAACGAAATATGAATGAATTAATGACATTTTATTATAAGGATGTTTGTAAAAAGGTAAAACAGACGAACTTTGTTTTGCCTTATATTTTTGTACAAGAGACTATATATTAGTATAATATTTTATTAATTAAATATAAATAATTTACCCAAATGTTCAAATACAACAAATACATTATTGGAAAAACTTTTCTTGTCAATATTTAATTGTTGCTGATATTGCAAACTTAATTTTAATTATCTTTTATATATTACAGAGAGTACACTGGAAAAATATGGAAGTGAGCAGCGGCTAAAGAGGATGGCCTAGTCCAAACTATATCCTATGTCCAAGTATGGTTGTGTCAGAGCTTTGTTTTGTTTTAGAATTTTGTTTTGTTTTGTTTTAATGATGTTAAAATACATGATTTTAAGAAAACATTCATTTTTTGGAAGACCTTATTTTTATGTTACCTAAAGATGTTAAATTTACTAAAGCATTGTTACATATATTTTACTTTAAAATTGTATGTATTCCTTTATATAAATATTTGATGTAAAATTTATGTAACAATTAGGTATAAAAAGTGATTTCATGTTCATTGAATATATGATTTTATGTTTTACTTTAATATTACATAACAAGGAACAATTTTATATCACATTTACCAAAATGTTACACAAAATGTTTTCTGGGAACAAGTGGATCCACTCTCTAAGGTCATCTTTAGTCGCAGTCCATCGGCTAAGGATGCAACTTTCTAGAGGCAGCTAAGAACATACACTCGAGAGCGTCAAGAAAACGAAGACCAGCGAATAGAGCGAATGCATCCTGAGGGATGCATTCTGGGAGGGTTAGAGTGCGTGTGTGAGATCCAGTTCAGTCACTTTTCCATTTTTTGCGAGTTTTATTGCTTGTTCTACTTCGCTTTTGGTAATTGATGGGCCTGATGTAGCATTGATATCACATTCATTATTCATTATTCAATAGCTCTGTAATATAGTCTCTTATTTTGTTTCCATTTTTATCTTCCAGATATTGAGTTGGGCACACTCGATTACTGCCACTAACATATTTTATCTTCTTATGTAGATTAAAGATATCATGCTTCGCCTCATAGTCTTCAATCTTCTTACATTCTTTAGAATGCCATTCTGCTTTTCTTTTCCCTATTTTGCGTCTTATTTCGGAGTCTATTTTCTTATATTAAAAACGTTATACTAAGCAATTCCTATCAATTACACTTGACTGTTATTTTATGTGTTATAAGAAAATAATTTGTAGTGTGTAATAAACAATTTGCCATCGTGGAGTTATGTTAGCATACTTTGGGCCATGATACAGTACCTTGAGTGAATATTAACTCTTTTATTATAAAAATTTGGACAACTCCTTCAAGTCAAAAACATTTGAGAAATCTTTTACGTGGTTTTATTCTTCTGCACGACACTGCTCAGCTTCGACTTTCAAAAGTAAGAAATAAAAAAAAAGAATTTATTATATTATTATGTTTATTTTGTGTAAAAAATTACATATGAGTTCTAGAATATGTTTATGTTTAAACGATAGCAGAGAAGAAGTATGAACTGGTAACTGAATATTATTATCTGTCAGTGTTTTATAAAACACAATTTCTTGCTTAGGATTGCAGCATTTAAAAATTATCACAAATAAAAATATTGTCACATTAACATAAAGCTAATGAAATTAAGTGAACCTTGGCAAGGTGTACAATAAACCTACCATGATTGCATTTCAAACTAGATATGGTTGGCAATGTATTTGAATATGGGTGGGATATCTTTAGACAAGATAGGGTGTAGAAGGTAATATTAGTTATTGGATCTACTAGAAAGGTCATTTTTGTTGCCATCTTAGTTTTATTAAATATTTAATAGCTTAATACTTCAGATGGTTTTGAATTTTGAGTTCTTTACCTGCAGGTAGTTATATAACTAGGGGTAGGGGTTAACTTCACAATTCCTAAACAAATTCTAAGGCATCTATACTGTATACGATCCCCACGTGTTATTTGTTTAATGTCCTTAATAAATTGAACAATAAATTAAAATACACATCAAACATTTATTGAAAAGCTGATTTTTTATTGTATTTCGACAAATTGATAAATATTCTATTATGCCTTTAAAAAATCAGCAGAAATATTAATGATTATTTTTATTACAAATTGTATTTTTATTGTATGTTAATTGAAAATATATATAAGTAACTAACAAATGTATTATAATTAACTAAAATAACAACTAAAAACTAAAAGCTGCCAGTCCACTACTGTAGCAAATCAGATATATTTAAAGGTAATAAACAACGTTGGGTGGAGTTGTTATGTCAATTTATGTGGTACAAATAATAGAATACAACATATTCAATATGTTATTAACTCATTACTAACAATAGATATATCAATACAACCTAACTTTGATTGGTGATATGTAGTAATGCATGAACTTAACAAAAAAACGATAAATCATTAAGCTAACTATTGGTATGTCAGTACCAGTTAATAAGTTAAATTCACGCCCATTTAAACAATCATAAAAATAGTCAGAGATAAACAAACACGATTAGAAAATTAATTCAAATGAAATACTTCTAAGAGAAATATAAATAGTATTAAAGCATGATGAATTAACCAAACAAAAGATATTTAAGAAAGTTATTTCACTTAGTCAGTATTATGTTATTTATAAGCAGCTCCAAAGTTTTTAAACAAAGTTTTAATTAAAATTTTTTAACATAATATTAAAAAAGTACCTACAAAGAGATACACTAGTTGCTACAAATTTAAGATAACCAATAAAGATTTTTATGCTCACATAAAATTAACACTAAAATAAATTAAGAATAATAAAAAACTCTTCGTTTTGAACGCAACTTCCAAGTTTATTTAAAAAAATATGTTTAAATTACAATGACGGCCGTTTCGCTGATTAGCAACGTCATTGTAATTTAAAACATATTTTTTCAAATAAACTTGGAAGTAGCGTTCAAAACGAAGAGTTTATTATTATTCTTAATAAGATGGACTTCCAAAAACTAAGGGTTAGTACAATAAATTTAATAAAATAAATTTTTATGTACCTTAAAGAATCCCGATTTCCTTATAGTTCCTCTATTTGGATTTGACTTTTGACTTTACATACCATTCTTCATCCTATTGTGCACCCATTGGCGAGCGCAGTTGGTGAAATCTTTCGCTTATTGCAAGATAATGCCCGTCCACATACTGCACATACTGAGACCAACTGGTTGGAAAGCGAGGGAATTAAAGTTTTACCATGTTCAGCACAATTTTCGTACCTTAATCCTATTGAGCATGCATCGGAGTTTCTTCAACTGAGAGGAAGTACATAGAGTTATAAGACGAAATTAAAAAGTTGTGGAACCTAGACAAAGTAATTATCGTGCCAATCGTCACATCAACCACAGGAATCATCTCGAGGGAGCTACACAGAAGCGTGGAGATGCTGGGACTGCACAAAAACATTTATCTTCTCCTACAGAAAGCAGTCATCATGAACACCACAAGGATTGTCAGAAGATTCTTAATTCAAGAATAGTAAGAAGGGAGTGCTTGGATAATACTCGTACCCCATTTGTCAACTAAGGAAACTTGAGATACAGGAAAGAAATAATAATAATAATAATAATAATTATTTATTGCTTAAATTAAATACAATCAAATAGCAAGAGTTTGGTTACAATAATTGGAAAAAAACATAATATAAATTAAAATTAAAAAAAGGACATACCTATAATAAAGGAAAAAAAGAAACAAAATGTGCAAGTAAGAAAAAGTAAAATAATTAAGCAAAAACAAAATTTGATTCACTCGTTAATAATAAAAGAACGTAGTTTCAATAATCCTATGAAAAAAAGCGACACAGCTTTAAGTGTTTTAGGAGAAAGCCTATTTAGCAAAGCAACAAAATCATCAAATGTGCGCAAATTATCAAGTGGTGGTGTCCTGATACTATTGTATAGACTATACTTCATAACGATGTGTGCCAGTGTTTCGTGCTGCAATGAGTTTCAAAGTAGTTTATTTAATTAAAATTAAAAATCAAAAAATAATGGGCATAAATAATGAAAATGATAATTATTATAGAAAAATCAAATAATGCAAAGTAACAAAATAAAAAATTTAAACGATAAATTTAACATTTTAGTATCTGGTATTGCCACCTCTGGTGGCAATACCTATAATACCTATAATAACATATCTCATTCTCCGTGGAAGGCTTCTTATCAGGTCACTTATGTAATCCAAATCCAAATTTTCCCATTCTTCTATTAAAACAGGTAGTCCCAAACATGTTTAATTGGTTTTAGGTCTTGACTAATTGCTGGCCATTCTAAAACTTGGATACCAACCTCTTGAAGGTATTCCATTGTTATTCTGGCAGCGTTGTCGTGCATTAGTATAAAATTATCTTCAATGATTGAAACAAATTGCACTACATTTTCCTCAATTAACCTCCCTTATATGCCGATCAGCTGTCAGTGATCCCCTACGAAACACAATTAATTCCGTGTAGTCCTCAAAAGATATGCCTCCCATTACCATGATCGAATCACCTCCATAATTTCTGGCTGCTCTTATGTTACACTGAGCAAATCGCTCACCTGCGCGTTTATAAACTGGGATACGTCTAAAGGATCCAAAAAGTGAAAATCTTGATTCATCTGTAGAAAGAATATTAGCCCAATCGTTAAAATCCCATATAACATGTTCTCTTGCGAACCTTAAACGTGCTACACGGTGTGCTCTGGTTAACAATGGAGCAGTAACAGACATTCTGAGTCTGATTCCGAAATTCCTTAATCTGTTTTTAACCGTATTGACAGAAAATTTTGGAGTTACCTGGCGAGTTCGCAAAGTCTGAATTCTTAAATAACGACCATCTTCAGGATTAGACACCTCGGACGTCCTGGAACTGGTTTTCTAGACTCTAGAAACGCTGTATCGGTTGATTCCCATGACTTCAGGAACATATTGCTGAGTACGTCCATCTTCAACTAAAGCCACGATTTGAGCTGCTTGTTCTGTAGTTAAATTACTCAGGTTCACTTAAAATGTTTCTAAACACTTCCAAATAAAAAATTAAACAAACGTACTGCACACAAGAAAAAGTTTAAAATGTAAATAATACAAATTGGATTTATCAAAATTTATTCATTTTTTTGTTTTTCAACAAAAAGGCGATTTAAACTGTGAATATTTTGGGCTTTTATATATCTAAAGGATACCATATACTCATATTAAAATATTCTGAAAAATGTGATATTTTATTTTACACTATAATTCAATTTTTCTCTTCAGAACTTTCAGTAATTTTCAACTTAGTTGTGATAATTTACAATAATTTCCGGTTTCGCAAAGATAATATTAATTTTTTATAAATAAAATATTAGAAATAAGTCTATCTGTGGAGAAAAATTAATTTTTTTTTATGTTAATCCTAAGAACAAAAATTTAAAATAATTAAAGTTTAGTAAAATCATTTGTTAGATTAGTCATAAAAAAGTAACTCATGTTTTCAATTTGAGATATTTGCATGATGTACGGCTCTCATTTTTGCGGTAGTTAAAATTTATGGAAACATTATGCGCAATATATAACACCTGCTTTATCGGCTGTATTACCGAATTATACGATCTAGATGCTCGCTTTCTCAATTTTCCGGGAAAAAAGAGTAAGGATAATTTGTCTCAACATAAAAACAGTTAGTCAATTTCAAATTACCTTATATTTTTTGTGTAACAGGAAAATTTGCTCCAACAATATTCGCAATGGTTTGGCAAGAAGAAAATTGAGATTGTAAATTAAATTCCGCATTATACATGTTATGCATTTACATTTTATTTTGAGGAAAACATAAGCTATATTACTGATTTAAATATCCCGAAATTAAAGAGTCTTCTTAATGTTAAATTTATATTTTGATATACATAGTCCATTTGTGAAACAATTCTCTAATATTCTCTACATATTACCAGCTTTGGCTTTTGTATAAACTATATTTGCCCTGATTAATAGTGACATGTCAAGTTTTCTATCCAAAATATTTAGAAGAACGATTACTGACATTTTTCGCCACATAACTTTTTTTGAATGTTTCCAATGGAGTACAAAAGAAATTCAAACAATTGACCACCACCGAGGCGGGAGCTATCTCCGTTTACTTGTCATCTGCACTTTCCAAATAACAAATGAAGTTTATTTTTATGATAACTCTATACGCCAAACCTTCTTCGATCTAAATGACAATGCTTGTGTCATTAGTGCCCGCTGTGTCAGCCAAATGAGCCCTTTTTTACTTCATCCATTTTATTTTTATTCATCATCGGACTTAACAGTGATATTAAAAAATTATTTTTCATTGATAAAACGATTATTGTTAGAAAATAACCAACTTTTTTATGGATAATTGTTTTCTAAATTAATTTTGACCAAAACTAAAACCAAACATAAAATCGACCTGAACAGGTTTTGTAAAAATAAGTTTATTGTCTTTTAAATTAATTATTACTGTAAAAAATTCACAAAATGAAATTGATGGTGGTGACCTTTACTTTGTGGAAGTCCATCTTACTAAGAACAATAAATAACTGAACGTTTGAACTAAACTTTCACTATTTATTCGCAAAAAATATGAAATGCAATTACAGCTGTTTCGCTAAAAACTAGCATCGTCAGATTGACATATTGAAGTTATATTTTGTTTGTTTGTAGCGTGTGTGAAACGTATTTTTCGAATAAATAGTGGAAGTTTAGTTCAACCCTTCAGTTATTTATTGTTCTTAGTAATTCACAAAATAGCATAATATATTGTTAAAATAGGTAGTGATAACTGTAACAACCATAACTATGGGAACCATATAATGCAATTTAAGTGGAAGATGTGATTCACTACAAAGCTGTTAATAATGCATGGGGGCAAATCCAAATAAAAACAAGTAAATCCATTTTATTGTCAACGGTAATGTACTGCAAAAAACGGAAGCTTCAATATTTTATTGCGTATGGTTTATCAATAATATTAATATTAACTACGTTATGTACAGCAACTTCTATTTCTATGGACACTTTTTTCGTAAAAAATTAACGCTTAAAAATGAGCAACTTAGTTTTGAAATACACTGCTCAACAATTGAAGTGGATATTTTTTAAATTTTAGAAAATTGCCTACAAAAATAATATTTTAAATATACGTTTCATGCTATCAGTAAACTCTGTTTATAGCAAATTGTTATTGTCGTTATTTTTTCGATTTCAGAATAATAACATTTTAGTTGCGTAGAAGTGCTTGTAGTGACTTTAACATTGTTACTGTAGTCCATAAATATGTTCACCTGAAGAAAAACCCGCTACGGCGATTATAAACAGTGCAACTCTATTAGTACGTTGGATACAAGAAGGCTTAAGTCAAGAAGAAGTTGCTACACGGCTAAATTTGTCCCAAAGTGTTGTCAGTCGTGCATGGAAACTAGGTCTGCAGCGTACAGGCATGAAGGAGGACGAGAACGAGCTACAACTCCTGCTCAAGACCGCTTTATAGTTGTAAATTCAAGAAGAAACCGAACATTTACTGCTTCGAGAATTAACAGCTTCTTTAGGCATGCTACCGGAAGAGTGATATCTAGTAAAACTATCAGAAGAAGCTTGCTTGCATGTAATTTAAGAGCCAGAAGGTGTAGTTCACATCCACGGTTGTGGATCAATGTGCATGCAGATTTTGGTGGGCGAGAGAACACAAAATGCTCTGGTTAAACTAATGGTAAAATCACCAAGTTAAGGAACATTTTTGTTCAGGGAGAGTAGTGGTGAAGGTATCAGTTATAAATTAGAATGTAGACATTGAAGAAACAAACAAAAATTTAAAGAAAGATGAAAGAAAGAACAAAAGGAAAAACCTTAGGTTACTCATAAGTATTTCGTAGAAAGAAAAATTGGGGGGTTGATGTAACCCTTATTGGGTGGGATTTTTTCCACGTTACATTATTTAACCTTGCTAATTGTAACTCCCTTAGCCTGATGATGGCCTTTATTGTGGACCGAAACTAGTAGCCTTATACCTTTTTAATAAAAGTTTGTGACATTGACTGTGTTTTTCCTTTCTTTATTCCAAAAAATATTTTAATATTATCGGCTAAGTGTGTTATTACATTAGCGCATACTTCTATCCAAAATTTTTCTTTTTCATTTCGATCGCTATATTCTTTTAGTTCTTTATTATATAATGCAGGTCTTTCAGAATCATAAATGATGTGGATGGTTTCTGTACTGATATACACGATTTTTCTTAGTATTTCACACCCAAAATCAAATGTATTATATATTAATCACAACTAAAAACAGGGAAAACGACCGACTCTTTCCAATTTTTATTTAAACCCATCGAAAATCGTACTGCTAAATAATCGCAAATCGTAAGCATCCCCAAGGCCCAGTTTCACCAACAGTTTAAATCCCAATTTAGCTCTTAAGTGGATAATCACGATAAACCATTGATACGTTTCACCATGCTCAAAAGTTGGATTATATCTACTGATCCCGATTCAGAACAAATCGTCCATTTTAGTAAATTTATCTGGTTAAGTCCGATTAGTTTAGATTTCAATATTTTGTTATAGGTAAGGAATAAATATGTTTGAATATTTAATATGTAGTAAAGAGTTCGTGATTTTGCCTAAGATTATTTCCAAAATGTATACAATAAAGATTTTGAGACCAGGTTTTGACTTCCAAAAGAAGTTGCTCTTCAAATATAGGAATATATTCAAGACGTCGAAGACTGACTACAATTTGCAAACGACAAGTAGGCACCTATCCTTTATAGACATATAGTCTACGCTCACACTGAAGCCGACTATTTGCGATTATGCACCATTGCGATTACGGACGACTTTTCACACGACTTGTCGTACGACCAGAGTGCACACATTGGAACATACTTATCGGACATACTCGCAGATTTCTCTTAGTGTGTGTAGTTACTACCTTTAAAAATGGATTCATTATTTTATCTGCCTGAAAACAATCTGCTACGACGTCGAAGGCGTCAGAGAAGGATGGAATGGGTAAACGAAATATATATGAAGAGAGAAGAGTTTGGCGAGTTCCATCACCTAATGGATGATTTAAAGGAAAACCCCACAAAGTTTTTTGAATATTTTCGTATGACTTTAGAAACTTTTAACTATATCTTGGAAAATGTTAAGTCTGACCTGACTAAATACAACAATTTTTGCTGTGTGATATCCCCTGAAGAGCATTTGACTGTGACACTGAGGTAAGAAGATAAACAGAATATTGAACTATAACTTTTTATTTTTCAACATAAACTTTTTTAAACAAATATATTTTTCAACAAACGTCTTTTAACAGAAATAGATTACTTTCTAACACAAATAAACTTCTTTGTAACTGAAATAAACTTTTTTCTCACGGATATAAAAATAAATAACCTCTCTATTATTTTTTTGGAGACATTTTAAGACAGATTAGCTTCCTTTTTCGTTTTTTCCTATACAGAAAATTAATTAAAAATGCACGATTATACTGCAAAATCCAAACCCGTTTGGATCGAGTCGCTGGTCGGTCCTTTACGTGCGTAGTCGTACGAGCAAGTCGTCTGCAGTGTGAGAACACATACGAAATAACATAAGTTGGGAACCTTCTTGTGTAATCGGACGACTACACACGACTCCGTAAGTCGCACATAGTCGGCTCCAGTATGAGCGTACCCTAATACATCAAGTCAGTACTGCTAATGCCTTTCTTCGTTCTCTGCATATTTCATTTCCTGAAACATTAATTTTTCAAATGCATTGATTCATTATCTGTATTTTTATTTTCAACTAGGTATAGTCTATATAGAAAGGACAAGGAGTAATAAATCATTCATTTAAGTAGATTTCATAGACGTACCAAAATATATTTTAAGAAGGTGTACCGTAAGGTACATTTTGTATTGAACGAATGAGTTGCAGCTATGCTAAAGAATATACGATTTAGGTCAGAGGTAACGGGATGTACTAATTTTAATAAAAAAAAAGTGATAGAGGTACATACATTTTAGTAAGTTTGATAAAGAAAGGCAACACAGTTTATTCATAATAGAAGACAAACCAATCTGTCACAATAATTATTTTATATATTTTTGTTCTTTTTGTAAGAAGATTAATTCAAACTTTGAATATTGTCACAAATAAATTACAATGAATAATATTTTTAAAAAATTAATTAAAGTCAAGATAGCAAGATATCGTTACAATTTTTAATAAATTCAAAGAAGCAAAATGAATATTTTTTATTTGTATTACTCCTATATGTAGTGTTTGGGGAATTTTTCTCAGAAATTTTAAATGGCAAATGACCTACTGTAAGTACCAAACAATGTCGATAAGCCAAGGACCATCTAAACGACCAAAGACAGATCCATTATTTTTAAATGAAAAAACTCTGATATTGAATTGTTATATATCATTGAAAAACAAGGATCCAAGTGCAAGTGTTGATGATATTTTCGGTTTTTGCACCTTTTGTACCTTTTATTTACTATTGTTTATTATTTTCAATGTTAGCACAAGAAAATATTACGATATAATAACGTCAAATCCTATTGATTCATACAGAACAATACATCTTTATAGAATCATCGAATTTTCTGCTTTCCACAAAGTTGCCAAATTAGTTTGCGGATCTAATCGTGATCATCTCGGAGTTGATGCATGGTGAAACGGGAAATACTGTTAAGTCGGCTTAACTATCAAGTAGAGCTTAATTAATCAGAGATCAGTCATCGTTTGGTGAAATTGAGCACAAGAGTCGGAATGCTTCATTCAAATCAGCTACAGTCGCGTCGCCGCTAAAATGGAACTGGTTCTATTATTTAGTTGCAAAGATTATTTTGTCGCAAAATGCGTGCATGTTCATTAATATGTTAATGTTTCAATTTAGCTACTAAAAGTCGCAAGACAATAAATCGCTAGTGCGAGCTTAGCCTTAGCCTTTATATTAGACAAGCTATTTTGATTTAAACTATCGCCATTTACTATTTGTTATCGTCACAAAAAATTGGCATGTTTTAGGACTTTACTCTAAAAAATTTAATTTATTATATAATTTAGATCCTCTTTATATTGTATAATAACGTATTTGTTAGATTTAAGCAGGTGTTTAACAATTTAAATAAATAATTCGCTTTTGGCAATATTCGTTAAGAGAGTTGAAAAAACTATATATATTAAATCAATTAATTATGCAAAAAAGATGTAAGCAACTGTAATAAATTATAGATGACTGTGGGTGTGTGTAACTGACTAACCGCGATGAATGTGTACATAGTTGAGGCGGTGCCTTCTATGTAAATGATTAAAAGGCCGAATTTGGTACTTTGTAAAGATATTAATAATCAGCAAAATCTTTTTTTTATCTTTCGATATATTTGTAAAGGCGGATCTCCTTGATAATAAACCAAAATAGAAACAAATACTTATAAATATGAAGATTATACATAAGATATACTTAACATATAAAAGGGGCTACCTGTTTTTTATTATTTTGTATTTTTACAAAATAACGGGCCAAATGTTAAAAATTAACATAAATGAGCTTAATTAACAAAAAATACTGCTAAAAAATGTCAATGGGGTCATTATTGAAAAAAATTAAGTCATTATTTAAATTAAAGTTAATTACTTTGTTATTTTGATGTTCAGTTCATTGACATTATAAACATTCCGGAGAATACTTTCACATTACTACCGTAAACACCTACATATTAAAGCCTTTTATGAAAAACGGAATCATCGACACATTAATCCACTAAATTAAAATGAAAGTATTCAACTTTCCGATGACAATACGAATTATAAACTTTGCAGGCTTGACCTTCTAATACAATGATAGTTTTTCAAAACCTTTCTCTTACCCTTTGTATTTTTTAAGGCACCTTTTCTAGCCTTGCCCTTCCGATGTTAAGTACCCATTTCAAACAGCCTGCTGCTTCTTATTTATCTCTCAAAGTTCTAGAAACCGCAGTCATCAGGCCTTTACAGTGGCATAAGAAGTAAATTGCTGTTGTTTTCTCTTCCGAATAGAAGGTTCGGTAACGGGAAAAAATAATTGTTTGCGTAACCTGAATAGTGGACGCACGAGGCATTGGACGGAATCGATCCATATAATGTGGTGAGCATTTTCTTGTGTATTGTAGTAGTGGATAAACATGGCCGATTCAGATTCTGATGACGCTGAACATTCTGTTGGATTGGGTCGTGGCCGAAAGTATACGGTTCCGAATAAAGTTGCACGGATTGCCCCATTTGCGTTCGTGCTCATGTGCGTACCTGCCTTAACACTTTAGTGATTTCCGTCTGTGTGATAGTAGATGCGCCGTGAAGTTTGTCCATTTATTGATGATAGCTTTTTTAACTCCATTTGCAATTCTAATGAGTGGTCCAGGCTCTATAAATCTCATTGCCACCGATTTCTTTGTGCCGCAATACCTAGACAAGTGTTAACCTATAAGCCTAATCAGATTTCCATCCAATCGAACTGAATACTTTAGAGTATAGCGCAACATTATATAACAGCAATTTCTGCTTGTAATAAAGTTACTCTTATAGACAGCTGAATTTCTGTCCATGGCTTTGTGCCATATATCCAGCCCCTTTACCAACATCTCTTTTGCTATGATAAGTAAAAACTGGCGCTTCCATGGGTGCCGTGCTCAGGCAAGTCTTTGAATCCCACTAAAAAATTGAATAGCACCAACCTGCTAGGTTTTTATCTAACAACCATGGGTCAACATTGATCTTGTGACCCTATTGTACAAATACAGCTTTATTTCTGAATTAAGTACAAACCTTTAATAAAGCCGGAAATGTTTTGAAAATTCTTGAACTTTCGTGAAGTTTATAGAAAGATGCACCCAATTAACTGTTTACAATAAGTAACAAATACAAAAGTTTAAGAATCAGAATCAGATTTTAATCAATTTATAAGATCTAGTTTAACAGGTAGCGATTTATTTCGGTGGACCTGCAAAGAAATGATGGTAGATTCCACGGAGAGGTTTAAATTAATATTTTTAATATTAAGCATGTTTTGGTTTAAACAAATTAAAATTTGACATTGTTTAGTAGCACTGGATATAATTTATCGAATTATGATGGCAAGATTTGAAGCCTGCCATACCAGAGACAAAAATTGTAGTAATTTTTACATTTCAATCCAGAAATATCTAACATCATGGCTGTTTAAAACATCAATCAAATTAATCAATTAATTACATATTTATATTTAGTTATACTAAAAGAAGTGTCAAGCAATGTCTAGCAATACTTTTTTTCATATTAAATAAAAATAGAGCAAATTATTTTATAGAAGTTCATTTTAATATTTTCTGGGATATATATTTCTCACAGAAAAATTACTAAAACCCTGGCGTTGACGTTGAAAAGTACTTCAATATACATTTGAAGAAATAATATTAGAATGACTTAGTTCCATTTACCTTGCAAAATATTAATGAACGTCTAGAAAGCATCACTGAAATATATATAAAATAGAGCATCTTGTAATAAAATCAGCAAGTATAGGGACATTTTTAGAAGTGATAAAAATATTTAATAAGGACAAGATTTACACTGGATATAAATATTACTGGGGACGGAAAAGCCACCACCCTGTGCCAATTTGAATTTAAGGAATAAAATACAACTAATATATAAAGTTCCAGGTACGAAAATTAGAAAAATAGTTTGTAAATTAAAGTTAAAAGCTTAAAAATGTTATTTTACGTAGAAATAACAGTGAACGTTAAGTGAAAATATATAAGTATAATATAAAATTATAAATTCTATAGTTTCTTCTTTAACAACTAACACTAAGGTTAAGAGGTTAAGACATAGGTATTTAATGCAACTAATTATTTAAAGTGAAATCATACTGGCCCATTTCCCTAATCAGCGTTCTGGGGAAGGCCCTTAAGTGACTAAGTAAGGACCGACTCTGGAACTTCTGCGATACCCACTACATCATCCCACAGTTCCAATCAGGCTTCCGACCAGAGCACTCCACCCTCACCCCATTGGTTAAATTTCAAACCATTCTCTCCAGATCCCAAAATCAATGGTACTGCATTGCCGCAGTGTTCCTGGATGTTCAGAAGGCTCTTGACCAAGTCTGGCACGCCGGACTTGTTAGAAAGCTCATGAGCATTCACCTTCCTATTCCTTTTGTAAAATTCATTTACTCCTACCTTACAAACCGCACTATCAGAGTCAGATAGTTCACTATCCTTACCATTCACTTCCCTTGCTGGAGTCCTCAAGGATCCATCTTAGCCCCACTGCTCTACCTTATCTACACCCACGACGTTCCCACTCCACGAAACCCCCACATTCACATCCACCTCTAAGCAGACGACACTGCAATCTTCACTTCCGCTCCCAACCGAGACCGCCTTCAAACCCTCCTCCAAGAATTCCTCAACACCTTTTCCGACTGGTGTCGCAAATGGAGGGTTACTCTCAACTCGAATAAATCCCAACTTATCTTTTTCAAACACCCCGATACACTACATCAAAAACTTCTTCCCGAACTTCTTCCTGAATAATGCTTTGGGGGGGAAATGCTCCAAATCCGAGACGACGCCGTCTACGTGGGAGTGAGATACACTCACACCCTCTGTTGAACGGTGGACGTAAAGTCCACTCTGGACTCAGTCCGGAGACGAGCCAATCTCATCAAGGCATTAGGAGGAAAATTCGGCAGAACCCACCCCTCCACTCTTCTGCACAGCTACAAAACATTTATTCGCCCACTCTTAGACTACAAAGCTATTCTATACAGCACCGCCTCCACCACCATCACAAGCACTATCCAATCTTGTGAACGAGCCATCCTCAGATATTGCAAATATCAAAACCGACTCACTCCCAGCAATGTAGTCTACCAAAACACAAACATCACCCCAGTC
This sequence comes from Ophraella communa, assembly GCA_035357415.1. NCBI lineage: Eukaryota > Metazoa > Arthropoda > Insecta > Coleoptera > Chrysomelidae > Ophraella > Ophraella communa. The sequence goes on from CM068982.1 coordinate 20,218,259, forward strand.
CTAGAACGATTCAAAAACCTACAATCGCGATATGTCCAGCGCACTCTTCACTCTGACAATATATTAGCCCAAAACTCCCTAAAACTCCCTTGGCAAATCAACCGCCGCTCCCGAAAACCCAAAAGGAAAACCCCATATCTACCACTACGCTTACTCCAAGCAACCCCCGAGACACCCCACCCGAGGAATACGACACATTACCCCTAGCGATTCGCTAAAACCCACCTCGGGGACCACCCCCAATTAAATAAAACTTTTCTCCAACAAAACCCGGGTAACTCCTTCGATGAATCTTCACAATTCCCACCCCGTTAACCTAGCTAACCCCTCCCCGATGCTCTGACAGGTTATAGATCTTCTGTGGTTTTCCTATAACACTTACCAAATGGCTGATATAAAGGGAACAATGCAGCCACAGCTCTGTACCCGATTCTCCACGATGTCCAACACGCCGTCCAAATTTGGGCCCGTTGTCTACGAATTCTTCGAAGCCCCACCCCACAGACCTCGCTACCCCCAACTGGCACTCTTCTGTCACAATGAGCTATTATCTCCCAGCACCAACTCAAATTTACCCAGGAAAATACGACATCCACATAAAAACAACGCTACTCCAGCCCTGTAGGGGATCTCAAGTACTAAATCTCGGCTTCTCTATTTTTATTCTTTAACCCTTTGTAGAAGAAAAATCAAATCTCCACCAAATTTCACGCACACATTCATTCTTTCCTTCAAAGTGAAATGATAAAATAAAAGTCATGGTTTTAATTTTAAAAATGTTTGCTGGGGTTAAGCGTTGGGAATACAAGTAGTATCTTGAGTCTAATTTAGGCTTCTAAGGCGTCTACAAAACATTAAATTACACAGGAAACATTATTTTGTTTCAAAAACAGATATTAAATATAAGTGATATTAAAACAAAATAAAACAAACACCTGATAAATAATATGATTATACGCCTAGCCGAATTCCATTCTATGGAGCCACTATTAAAATTATCGTAGCATTCCTAGTGAGAGTGATTCACAGTGGGTGCAACGCAAGAAAAAAAAATAAAGACGTCAACGAAATAATACAATAAAATCATATGCTCGTATGTATGATTTGACGCACCTTTTAAACTGTCTCTAGATTAAAATATGGTCATTAACCGTGAACTGGTCCTTTGAAAAGTTTATTTGACAGATACGTGCATATGGACCGGACTTTTTACATAGTATAAAAGGATACAGTTTTTGATACTTTTAATACTTTTTATTCCATCCCAAAAGTATTTGAAAAGTGTTAAATTAAATACTCTGTTACGTTGTTTGCAGTTTCGGTTGCGCATGACTCCAGTAAAAAAATATTCTATACAGGGTGTGTCATTTAAAGTAACGATCACCTGATCTGACAATCAGAATAAATGACTGGTATTCTTGTAACACATATTGCTTTGCCAACAAGATTTTTAAGCTATAATTTATAGCACTCATTTAGATCTTGAGAAAAAAATGTCCAAAGAAAAACACAAATGTTCAATTAAATTTTCTGAAAAGTTTTAATCTTATCAGACCGTAATCACCTGAAAGTAAAAATGAACTATTACAATTTTTAGGAAAGATGGAATTTATTACCGTTCTTGTTCTAGATATAATAGAACAGACAAGGAGAATATTAGAGCCAAAGTAAGAGGAAGAAAGGCCCACGTATAATAGAGATATAATCGTACAACGACTAATTAGATATTATATTAACAAAATCCTAGTGTACAAGTAACTTTTTTTAGTAACTTTTTTCTTTGCCACTTCTTACTTCGGCACTTTGCCTCTTTTTTATTCTCTTTTTATTTCTAATGCACAGGAGCTGGATAAATAAGTTCAAGAGAAATTTTTTCTCGTTTGTTTATTATATTTTCTTTTGTAAGTGTTCTGTCATTTTGAAGTGATTGAGAAAGGCTTGTTGACGGACGTAGTGATTTTGGTTCTCTTACAAATGGACTTGTCATTGGAGGATGTGTTCCAGGAGGTGCAGGTTTAGGAGAAACATCTCTCTCTAGGTTGGCATTATTTAAATTGTCTGCAGGATGTCATTTTCCGTAAACTTAGCACAGTTTAATGGAAAAATACCACAAACTCTAAAACCAGAAACAGTTTTCTCAATATTTGCCACCTGATTATATTATGCTAACTTAAAAATCTCAGTCACATTATATGGAGTGATTTTATCTTCAAATTCTGAGTGTCTGATCTTTGACTGTAAAAAGGATTGTCAATGGCGACCATAAACATTTTTTATAGCAGAAAAAAAAGGTTACATCAAGGGATTGCAATTTATGGGATGTATGTGGTGGAATGCTAACCATAATAATCCCATTCTGTTTACAGTAGTTATATACTCGTATATCAAGTGAAATATTGCTTGAATGAGCATCCAATATTAAAAGGACGGATTATCAGGACTAGACAAGACTTTTTGTTGTAAATTTTTTAGCCACAATGAAAACAGACTAATTACTTCATCCATTATCTATGCAGGTGTGAATTACATCGGTTGGTCCATTTTTCTGAAGCTGTGGACTCATCCTCTTCCTAGGAAACACAAATAATAGTGTTATATAAGTACCCGAAGCACTAAATGCTATTATCATAGTGATGTTTGTCCTTCGTTCCCATGAAGAAATGATCCCAAATTACTTTACTCCTTTAGGTCTAAGCCTTTTACTGGATTCCTTAGGAACCGTAGTTATGCCGGTCTCATCAACATTGTAAATGTGATCTGGGAAAAATTTATATTTTCCCTAAACTTGCTACAAATTCTGAAAATCCTATTAATACTGGTAGCTTCGGTTTCTTCCAAAAAAAATTTGAGGATTTCTTTTTATAAAACCTTGCCCGCCATTTGATTATTCTTATCAAAATTGTGTTTAATTTTGTTTTGTTCTGCATATCTGAATACCATAGTTCTTAGTTCTATGCAAGTGACACCAAAAAATAAATTTGCCAAATCCAGAACATGATGCAAAATCTCCTGTTCTTGACTTGGCAAAAATAATGGTGCTCTAACAAGGAACGCGGATTTGACTTCCTTTGTTAAATTTTTAACTTTTCGCCTCAGCTTCATGTATTCCAAATGCCCTAGCAACTTTTCGAATTTTACGACCTTCGTCCAAAATGGCAATCAAGCTGCGTTAAGAGCTGCTGTAGAAAATGATCCTATCTGTTATTTACTGATATACTTTCCATTTCTAAGAAAGAAAGGAAAGCCTTACTTAAAATGGAATAATGGCTCTAATTATTAAATATTTTCTTACGACATTAATTAAGGTAACGAACTCAAAAGATGAAGATGACTTTTTCGCAGAGATAACGCAACCTGCATCAACTGAGCCCATTCATTACAACTTACAAAATATTATTATCAAAATTGTTCAACATCAAATATTTAACAAATAAACCTAAGTTAACCAAGCATAAATGTCACTTAATCCCATAAAATTAAACAATATACAAAGGAAACATTTTTAATCAACTGACCTCCATATTTACTGAATCAATAATAACAAAAATAGTACGTGAATCACTTTTAACTGACTCATAGATACTAAACGGTAACATGGCTGACCGTTGAAGCTTAGAAGTAATAGTACTTTCTAAAAGAGGGCGCTACGAGTATGTAAACTAAATTTACTGCATTACTTGATACAATATAGAGGTGCGTCATCTTAAAATCTGAGTCATCTTCGACGTCCTTCCCCTACTAATTGCAATACCCTATCCCTCCTTTCTTCTCTTGTGTAATGAAGCTAATATCTTCTTCTTTTCTGATTTTGCTTTCAATCAACAATCAACAGATCTTAATAATAAACCCTAAAGTACCCTATAAGACATATCCCAAGTATCAATTAGTAAAAGCATTACAAAGACATAATGTATTTTGACTTTTATTTGTATTTTTGTAGTTAAATAAATATAGGGATTTTGAGTACAAATAAATTTAAAAGTTTTAATTACGAAGAGATACAAACCTATACATTGTCCAGTATAAATATGATTGCACGTCATCAAAGTGAACAAATCGCTCTGTTCGTTTGACTTTCTTCGTTCGTTTCCTACTGTCAATCAGTATGTTTATTCAATGTAAACTAGGTAAATATTAAAATTTGTATGCCCCAAGTTATTACAAAAGATAATTAAATGCTTTAAGAAAGGTTTCGTAATTGATTTTATATCAAATCTCGTGAGCTTATAAAATATAAACTTATATTTTAAATGTTGGCAAAATTCTGCTCTGTATTGTAGTCAAATAAAAAGAAGAATATTAGAGAAACTTCGTTTAACATTTTCTAGATTCTAATACTATTTTATATGCTTGACAACATAGTCCCGTTCTGACAGCTATGACGTGCAACCACTTTTATACTGGACAAGGTATAGGTAATTTATTTTACTTTTGTTTTTGTTATACTCGCAAAGCCTCGCTTTTAAATTTCTCAGTGTATATCAAAAGTTTTGATTCATAGTTATTTTTAAGTCCGTTCCTGTATGATGTATAGCTAGAATTATAAATTATGACCCAACTCTCCCACATGTTCAATTATAAACGTTTACAACTCCGGCACAGTTATTAAAGAACGCCGAAAGGTTTGTTTTTTAATATTAAAATAAAGAGTTTTGTATGCATCGTAGGTATATAGCTTTCTTTCTTCATCGCACGTCAATTATTTGCCGATGGGAGGTTAACTATTTACATGCAAGAAGAACCGTCGTCAATGTATCATTAGTTATTATTTTATAAGTTTCAAATTTTTACATGGAAGAATATTTTTAAATTTTTTTAAAACTAGTGGCGTGGTAAGGTCGAATGGATTTATAATTTATTAATATATTAGTAAAACCGATTTAAAAGTGTTAATTTGGGCCTTCTTACATTAATCTAGTGTACCCAATGTCCCTAAAATAGTATTTTAGTTTAGATAAACTAATGTGGATACAAGTTCTACTTATCTTAAGAGGTTTTTACTTTTAACAAAAATATTGTTGCATTTTGGTGGATATTGTAGATGCGTTTGGTATATTGACTCCTGAAGTATATTCATATTTCATTTGTCTCTGTTGTACCTTGTTAAAGTCTACGACTGTCATTACTAACGCTTCTCTTGTTGACTAAGATAGGAATTTACAGTACCTAATGCTAAATACGTAGGAGGTGGAAAGTTGCATTGACTACAGAAATGAGCCAATTGATCATTTCTTTAAACTTTTTTAGCAGTGATAATGTAGAAAAAGAAGAAGAATTAAAGACAACAATTAAAATAATATATTTACTTTTGACAATATTAAAAGGCAAAATCAAAAAAATATAACTCTCATTAGGTTGTAATTGTTCATTGAGACACATAAATGAGTTATTCAAAGATGCAGAACATGTCTCCAAAGTTTCCAACAAGTTCAACTTAATGCCCTTAAGCATTACATCTATGTAAAATTTTAACATCAAAAGAATCACAACAGTGACCTTTCAATTAAATATAATTCACAAAGGCAGATGGTGTGTTTTTACATTCTCAATCTCTATACTTCCTGCATTACAATCAGCACAATAAAATTTGTAAACTTCAGATTTATGTAATAGTGGTATTAATTTCTTGAACTTAAAAGTTATTCTTTATCAATACGTTTACTTTGATTGAGTCTCCGTTTTTTATAAGATAAGATGAAATTGTAACACAAATATATTAAGCTATTGTGTAGATCAGCATGGTGTATTGTTTTTTCTTGGTTTTTCTATATTATTTCACAGTTATACTAATCTTAGAGAGAAATACATCTAGGATAATCCCTTAAGGAGTTCACTCTTAATACTACTTAATCAACATCCACAAAATGTAACTTCAATATGTCAATCTGACGATGCTAGTTTTAGCGAAACAGCTGTCAATGAGATTAAAATGATTTTTTAAATAAAAAGTGTTTTGTTTGAAAGTTTTATTTTTTATTGTTCTTAGGGTTGTAATATTTTTATTAGTGAACTTACAAAAAAAGAGCCTACCAAAATATAAAAAAATTATTCCTATCCTTTAATAAACTATTAATTCAAGGAAAAAATAGTTTAAATCAAAAATCATATTGTTGGAAATGGAGTCATAGTCACGCAAGATTTGGTAGTTTCGACGTTGATCATTAGAATTTTTAATGAGCGAGAGTTTATATTTTAAGGAAACTTCCTGTATTTGTCGTAATTTTTTGAGAATTGTAAGAATTATTTTGTCACTGTCAAAATAAAAAAGTAATTGTCTTGTCGAGTCTGATTTTTAGATTAGATTCATTCATAAACGATAGAATTCGGGTAGATTTCTATTCGTTTCCAAAAATTGGTGACACCGACGTGATCAAAGATTTCCTGAGGAAGAAGCGACAGAAGCCTCGTTTCTACGGTCTCAAGCGGATTACGTGCAGCGGTTGAAGGATGATTTTGGACGACGATTCCGGGAGGAATACCTTTCTAAGTTAGTGGATCGTGCAAAGGAAAGGTCTTATCGACTATTGAAGGAAGGTGAACTAGTACTGGTGGAATGTGATACAAAGAAGCGAGTTTGCTGGCCAATGAGACGCATCATTAAGTTGTTTACTGGAAAGGATGGAATAAGCCGCATTGCCCAAGTGAAAACTACAGATAGTATCATGGAAATAACCATTCAGCGATTATACCCCTTGGAAGTGGACTTGGACAATGACCTTGGAAAACCATTAATCAAGGAAGAGAACGGACGTGCTGTGAAGGTCCCTTGCTACTTACGATTGGATCTGGAAGAAACTTCTTCGAACCTTCTTGGTGGGAATGTGTTGGAAATGGAGTCATAGTCACGCAAGATTTGGTAGTTTCGACGTTGATGATTAGAATTTTTAATGAGGGAGAGTTTATATTTTAAGGAAACTTCCTGTATTTGTCGTAATTTTTTAAGGATTGTCAGAATTATTTTGTCACTGTCAAAATAAAAAAGTAATTGTCTTGTCGAGTCTGATTTTTAGATTAGATTCATTCATAAACGGTAGAATTCGGGTAGATTTCTATTCGTTTCCAAAACATATTATATAACTAATATTACTCACTAATATTACTTTTGTAAACAGGGAATTTAAAATTGGAAATTCTATTTTGATAAACGGTTATTTTTGTAGTTACATTTTGAGAACCTTAAATTTATCGTTGACAGTTAAACTTTAAAGGTAGTACACTATTAAATGTAAAAAATGCAGTTTCATGCAGCTTTAACTTTGTGAATACCACCAGTCATAATTTCTTTATGTTAATAAGAAAAGAGATGGCTTCGTTTGCATATCTGTTAACTATTAAATGCGAATATAATACTGAAGTAGTTTTTACTCATTCATAATTCAGATTAAATTTATACACCCATAATAGATTACATTCAAATATTACTGAACAGTGCGGAATTAAAATTAATGGAATTTATGTTTTATCCAAATAAATAAATGGATTCATCGTTTAATTAGTAGTAGAATGTTGAGTTATTTTATTTTACTGAAAAATACACATTTGGTATTGATAACCAAAAAAATGTATTAATAAAGTTACCTAATAATTATGTTTTGTTAATAGTATAATAAGTATTACGTAACTTGTGTGGTAAGAAGCATTTTACTCACGAATGAAAAATTTAAATAAATACAATAAATTTGTATGAAATGCATCCCCCTCTGAGATTCCAGTAGGATATTCTGGCTTTGTTTATTGTTCTTTTCAGATGGGAGTTCCAGGTAAGTTTGCTCTCTAGGATTACTCTCAGATATTTTACCTCCTTCGCCAATAGAATGAGTTTGCCGCAAATAGTCGGCATAGCATTGGAAATCCATCCCCTGCCGGGAAAGAGCATCCAGAATTGAGCACAAAGAGCTAAAAGCCATGGTGGTAGTTGTGGAAGCTATGGTACACTGTCAATAAAATGCTTAACCAAAAACTTCAAACCGCTACTTAAATGCAAAAATGTAATATAAAAGCAAAGTTAGCCGATATAGCTCTCTAGAATATTCATATCCCATAGGTATTTGGGTACTTAAAATATATTATATTAAAATTGATTAAATTTATGAAAATTTCTATCATAAAACTAAAAGATATTTAAATTAGGCAAAACTAGCTAAAATATACCACCAAAAGACAAAATAAAAAATTAAGGTACATATATTTATTAAGATATGGTAAATTAGTCCAAAAAACGAACCCATTATAGGTCTATGAGGAAAAGAATATTTTTTAGAAGCCAATTCTTCAAGATTGTTTAGGATTTCCTTGGTAAATCCTCCTACCTTTTAATACACTGGGCGTCAAAGTAACCTGTCTCTATGTAATAACATCTAGGCTTTAATATTGTTATGTCTTATTACATCCATACTTGGTCTAGCCTTAATACTATCTAATCAACATCAGGTACCTAGCTACAAACAAACAAAATTTAACTTCAATATGTCAATCTGATGATGCTAATTCTATAGCGAAACGGCCGTCATTGCATTTAAAGTATTTAACGAATAAATAGTGAAAGTTAATTCAACCTTTTAGTTGTTTACTGTTCTTAATGACATGAACTTTCACGTAGTAATAGTTTGTACAATAAATTTAATGCTGTTGACAAATTAAAAAGTTTCACAGATCCTATAAGTATTATAATACCCATCATTAACCATGCAAAATTGCTAATAGTCCAGCTTCTTTGACACTATGTCTAGGAAATGATACCAGTTATTTTTTCCACAGCAACATTTGGTGGTGTTTTTATAGTTTGTGATATATTTAGGCAGATCAAACTTTGTTTTTTATTTGTTGTTAGTGGATGTAGCACTTTAATTGCCGACACAATGGCTCCATAGTTTTACGAGTTTTATTTTAAAGGTGTAAGATGTGGTAAACATGTTTAACGAAATACTTCAGGTACTGAAAATCGGTTGTAGACATTTATCATTTGCTATATACCAAAACTAATTAGTTTACATTTAAATATTTCTTGGAGATTAGAGTTTAAAACTTGTATTTTTCTTAATTGTTAAAAATGACCATGTATGTTTCTTGTCCCATTTTTTTGTTAGTCTAAGAGCAAACTTACTTCAAACTTACTGTTCTGTTTACACGAATTAACTGGTGCACAATCATATATGTTTAAATAGAATAACGTAAACATTTAGGAAAAAAGTCTTTTATTAAAATCTTTCTTAAATATTAAAAGATATTCGTTTGTTTCGTATACCTGAGATATTATATTATTTGAAGTCTTTCTGTATTGACAAAATACCAAGGCGTACGAAGAGTTTTAAAGTATTTATCTGAGATGTAAAGGCAAAAAAAAATTGAATAAATACGATTTAACAGATCTTTTAAATAAGGTATGACCCGCTCGCTACCTTTATGATTATAAAAATTGAAAAGCGATTAATTTTTATATAATTTTATTGTAGTGATAAAATTTAGCTCATTTAAGTAACATTACCATTTATTGGCCCAATGAGATATTGTATTTTTTAAATCTTATTCAATTAGTTATTTTTTCTTCGATATTCCTTAGATTTGTTAGTTCAAGCTCGCTATAATTTTGTAAACACTGTAAGCTTATATTTTGTTCTCAGTGGAATCAATTTCAAAGTTGTCTCAGTTTTGCTACTCCCTCTTTTAAGATCAAAGGATCGGCTGATTGAGATACTAACACCTCAATACACCCGTCATTCAACAAACACGTATCCTATCCAACGACTCAAGGAATCATTAGATTGGTGTACTGTGTCAACGCTCTTACATTTCAGTAATTTTATTTGTGAATATTATTTTGTAAAGAAAACTCAATAAGTAGATATTTGTTGTTGTCTAATGTTTATTTTCTGATAACGGTGAAGGGTATCGGTTTTTGGGCTAATGACAGATGTTAATTTAATTTTTGAACACTTATAGATCATAAATAAAAAATACACTTCTTAAAATTTTAGTCTGTATAACGGCCCGGAACATACGTTTTTAAAATTTTTTAAGTGTTCGATATTCAACCATTGGTTGAATACTCTACGGTAGGCCTCTAACCGACAATTTCAGCCAACGATAATAAACTTAATATGCACCAATATTATACCAATTTTTTTTTAATATTTTTAGCAATCTGGTTCATGAACCAGCAGTGTTTATCAGTATAGCCAATACACCACAATTGTTTTATCTCTTAAAAATGGTGAGTAAATTTTTCGGAAAAAGAAAGAGTGGACATTTGCTCTCCAAAACATGTATTCTGAATGCAGCAACCGCTTCGTCAGGTGTCGAAAAACGTTAACCTCTCATTTTGTTTTTTATGTACAGGAATAAAAAGAAGTAATTCGGTGCCAAGTCAGGACTATACGGCGGATGACTAATCAAATCGATATTTTGGGTGCTCAAAAATGTAGTTGTTTGAACCGATGTTGGACGACCTGCACGAAATTCGTTTTGGAGTGAACTACGGCCACGATTGAATTCACCATACCATCGATAAACACTGGTCCTTGATGAAGCTTCATCGGCAAAAATTGAATTAAGTTCATCCATGCACTGTTGCTTAGTTAATCCAAGTCTAAAGTTGTTAAGAATAATCGCACAAAAATGTTTACGATTAAATTCCATTTTTGGGACGAGATGGATCTTTTAAATTACTGTAAATATAACACTGTTACTGTAAATATAACCAAATAGCGCTTGTATGTCAAAACGTTCTGAGTACGTATAACCTCAAAAATGACGATAGAGCTGTCAGTTGCCAGATTGCAACACCGAAATATAAAAGGCAACCCTGGTAGTAAAATGTTGATTAATACTAATTCCAATAGGTACTTCATAAATCTGGAGTAGGTATATAAGTTGGTATGTTCAGAGTGTCATGCAGTTTACTTTTTAGCCTTCAGAAGTCTGTTGATTTACTTCTTAATGAAGTAAACGATGTTTCCTCTATTAAATTAAAGTAATAAATCAAAGACCATTGACTATTCCATGTTTCGGATGATAATTGGGAAATTTAGATTTTAAAATCCACTACAAGGACAGTCTACTTAAGTTGTGGATTAAGATATTATAGATTTAAAAACTGTAAGGGGTAGATTTTATTATTTACAAATTCTCAGGAAAACTTTATCAAATATATTTAAAAGCGAGTACTTTGCAAAACTAGTACATGCTGACCAAGAATTAAAATTTTAATATTTGAAGGTTGAGAACGACAATACAAAATGAACAGAATGGCCACTGAATAGAGTAATGAAATTTTACAAAGGAAAAGATAAGATAAATCGAGTGGCCAATGTAAAAACTGGGTATTTGATCGACGTTCCAAAGTCTACGCATTGGAGGTGACATCAGCATATTAAAGCAAATATGAACAACGAATGACAGAAAGAGAAGTAAGATAATAAATTATAAATAAAGAGGAACAAGGAAAGATCGAAAAAGACGTATGTAAGACAAAAAATCGAAAATAAAATAAATGGTAAAGAGCAAAGGTCTCTTTGCGGAAGAATTCTCAAATAGCCGGAAAGTCTATATACGTGAATTCCGGGAGCTAGAGAATGTTGTGACTTTCACATCTTTAGGTTGTTTTGACAGCATGCTAACTTTTTTAATAAAAAATATGGTATTGTCAGAATAAATAAAAAATAAGAGTAGGTATATGTGCCTGTTTTATATATCTGTAATATGTACATTATCGAAAAGAATAATGTTTATTTGTTTCTCATTTGTAAACGTCATTTTCCAAAAATACAATATTAATCAAGAAACTGACAGTTAACTTGCCAAATTTTTACAAATTAGTAGTATTATTTATATCAGTATGATTGGGGTAACTGCAGATGTTTTGTTGGTCTACTTGAATCAACTATCAGCTAGATTCAGCCCTAATACTTTATGGGCAAAATGGCTATGCTGAAAAGTTGCTTGGAAATGAAAGAAAATGCCCCTGTTCGCAGGTTTGTTTTCCTTAAAAAATTTATTGAAAAATATGACTTTTATTTTTTGGAATTTATCTAACCTTTTTACAATTGAGAAACAAATAAAATATAAAACAATACACGCAACAATACTGGCTCAAGTAGGTAACTGACTCGCCTGTGGCTCGTCAGTTATGTCCTCCATTCGCCAGTAAAAACCCTCTTACCTTGCTAGTAATGTTATATACTATTTCCGTATTATGACTTTATTATTGTTATATATTACAAACTACTGCCCAATTAATGCAATAAAGAGTACATATATTGGAAATAATATTTTTATTTATAAAAGGTTATTGAAGTTGGGTTGTTTCTTTAATTTATAAGTAGCTAGTTACAATAGTAATATCAACCATTTTTTTAAAGAAACAATTTCTTATAATCCAGTAATATTACAATAACCTAAAACAACTTCAATAATTATTTATCCTAAATAATTTATGTACAAAAATTGCCGCCTTTATTTAGTTTTTGCCCCAACCACGCGCAATATCAATGTCAGAAATTTCAATATTGAATTTGTTGTCTATATTAGAAATATATAGTAGGTTTGTGGCTCAGACTCAATATGTTCATAACAGTTTTAGGAACTTGCTTCGGGAACAAATCTAATATTCTCTAAATTATAAGTAGATTATTCTTTATTCGACAATCACACACCTTTTCGAACTATAGCCGAGGCGATGAAGATTTGCTTATAGAGTCACGCTAATCAAATATGGCGATTCTTTTCGTTTTCTTATTCTAAATCTTTTTCCTTAAAATATAACTAATAGAGAGTTAGTTCAGATTATTGTCAGTGCTATGTGGTCTCGTCTTTACATTTTACATGAAAATGTTTTTGTAGGATTATTTTCCAACAAATAAACAAAAAATATCTTGCCACATAAAATGATTATTCCATACTCTGAATTAAAGTGTTTATTTTATGTAATCTTGATAGTTTCTCATTTCTTATTTCTACACTTTTTAAGATAACATTCACATCGTACCTATTAACATATTCTATCAGGTAGGTTTTGTTTATTATTCTTTAAAGGTCTATACACACATATTTTTGTCGTAGTGTAAACAAAATTAATGTTTCTACAATTTATTGAATCCCGTATATGAAAAAGTTTTTTTACTTCGTACTGGTCTAAAGTGGTACCAACTATGCTAACTGTCGTTTAATACTTGTTGAGCAATACCGCGCGTACTGCAGTCACATCATTTATCATTATTCGTTGGAGTCTGTCTGTACGGACACACAACATTGATTGATCGATTCATCTTTACAAATAAATCTGCATACGAATACGAAGAGATTATTCTTGTTCCTAGTTGAAAGAAGGAGTCGTTAATATTTATCCTTCTCTTCGTCTTTGCATATTCTAGTAGATAAACAAGTTTCTTGTGAAATTTATAAACATTATACATCAGTAACTGTATAAAGATGGATGGAGTGGTATAAAAACTAAATTATTTTCTACAAAAAGACGATTAAAAAAACAGTATATCCTTTTATAATAATAAAACCTTTATAAAAAATAATGGAAAAATATTGATTCTTATCAAGTAATTTTTTGATTGCAATATTTTTTTAATTAACCTAAATGCGAGTAATAGAAGTCTAATACATTGCAGCAACATATTCAACAATTCTTATAAAAAATTTATTAATCCTAGTTACAATTGTAGTTTATTCTTAGTACACACATTGCAAAAGTCTGGAAATATTTTTTAAAATTAACGTCAGTTTTAAATAATTAATCTTTACTCTTAATGTAATTAAAAAAAAGTAATTCAATGTAATTTATTATAAGATCTTGTTAAAATCTTTCTAAAAAGTGAATGATTATTATTACAAAGTGTAACACCCACGTTGGTTTATAACTGCTCTATATCTTTGGTTCATAGACAAAATTATGTTACTTAGAATAATAAAAAACTCTTAGTTTTAACAGAACTTCCACTATTTATTTAGAAAATATCTTGTTTAATCCCAATGACAGCCGTTTCGCTAGAATTAGCATCGTCATATTGACATATTGAAGTTACATTTTGTTTGTTTGTAGCTAGGTACCTGATGTTGATTAGGTAGTTATAAGGCTAGACCAAGTATGGAAGTAATAAGACATAACAATATTAAAGTATCGATGTGATTAAAATTATATGATAGCCATATTTGAAGTGATTCTACTTTAAAGCATATTCCATACATGCTTAATAGATTTAAGGTCTGGAAATTGTGTTGGCCATGGTAAAACTTTAATTTCCTTTCTTTCCAAACAGTTGTTCACAATACGTGCAGTATGTGGACGGCATTTATCATGCATTAAACGGAAGTTTTTACTGACTGCGCCTGCAAATTGGTGCATAGGAACGATCTAGGAATTCGAGATCGGTCCTGCCTCCTATAATTATTCCGTCCCATACCATGATTGTGCCACCTCTGTATCTGCTCACTTTCTGAACTTGTCTAAGTAGTTCCAAATTTCCAGACCGTCATCACACTCTTGTTCAACGATAATGTGGGTGAATAAAACCGTAGCCCATTTATGAGTAGTCCAATTCTGAAATTCTTGACACTATTCCTTGGTCTTGAAGCGCGATTACCTCTAGAGAGAGGTAGACATCTCAGGGGCCGTCAACTAAACAAGTTGGCTTCATGAAGACGATTTCGCAAGCTGTTAAAATTAAAAATCGATCTTGAGTTGCTGTTATAGAGTGTCCCCGTCCTGGATGAGAAACACCCTTTGCTCAGCAACACTTGAGATTGCCGCATGTCACCTTCAAGAAGACCTATATATTAAATTAATATATAGTCACTAGACAATATCTTCCTTAGAAATTCATTTAAATTTAAACATTGTAGCATTTCTACCATTTCCATATGTCAGAATTGTTTAACTTTTTGCGTTCAATTGAAGAGTTTTTTATTATTCTTAATAAGATGGTACAATAAATTTAATTTCATTAGGCTCATGATGTATCATACTTTGCCTTAGAGATAGGAATAGGGCCTGAAAAAAAGTTTTTCTTTTTGTTATTTGCACAGAAAATCATTCAAGAAAAAAGTACCTTCATACATCGGCGAAGGTGGTTCGAATTCCCCTGGTCTCAAGTCCTGAGATTTCTGGACAGCTTTCCTTATTATACTAGATGTCTACCATTATAAGTTGATCGATGGTAGATTAGACGAGTGTGATCTGTAGTGGCAAAGATTTCTTTTATGCTCTGAATTTTGAAGCTACATTTTTGTAGATATTTTGCATCCAAAATTTTTTTCCAGTCGAGGATCATTTCTTGGGAAATTCTTATAACGAGAATGGAGATGGTTTTATCCATAAATTTTAAATCATATTCATGAAATCTCTGGGTGTTTGAAATGGGCTTTTCAGATTCCACAACCCAACATTCTTGTCGCATTCCAAATATGAATGACCCCTAACTGGGAAAGTGACCTTCATCTCGCGTAAACCATGAATTTTGTTGGTGACAATATAATGAATGAATCGGAAAATAGTATAATTCTTGTTTTGACCCCCAGCAGAATCACAGAAAATGCGTAACTCTTCCACATCGTCGTCTAAAAAATTAGTGATATAATGAAAAAGGAAAGATGCTACTTCATTCGATCCTTTTCTAGCAACACCTTCATGATAAGTCATAAAAGATCGATTGTCCAGTAGACAATGAACATTGAACGCGTACATTGACAATTGCCTTTTGTAGTAAACGTCATTGGTAGCGATTTTTGATACTTTTTGCAAAGTCTATGCAAATGGATTCCACTTTTTTGTTCACTTTTGCCAATTTGTTAGATTCTCTTTTGCGGGAATAGAAAGCGTCGGCCTTTCTTTTATGGAGGTCATTCATTACTCTCAGCTTTTTTATTTCAATGGCATCTTTTTCAGGAGAAAGGGTTTTTATCTTGGCTTGGAATTCATCACAAATCGCGCATGTATCACTACGAGGATACCCAAATGAGATGTTGAATTCTGTTGTAAAAATGGTAAGATAGGTTTCATAATAAACCTGAACAGTAGGATGTAACTCTTTAAACATGAAAAATATTATTTTTAAATTCAGCTCCTTAGCAGATAAAATTTCTTACTGTCTTTAAGACTATTAGGTTTTTTACAGAGTCAGGAAGTTTTCTGTGTTTTCCTCTCCCATTTTTGGGAGCAGCCACAGTTTCTCTCAAACTATTCTTTATGTTAGTTAGCTTGTTTTTAGTAATACCATGCATTGAACGAAACGCCTTCAAGCAAACTGGTATGTCTTGTTGATTATTGCGAATACGATATACTTAACTTGCGTTATGAAGAGCAGCAGTGCTTTCTTCACTATGCGGTCTTTTCTGCCCAACAGGAAGCACGGTTATTAATCCGGCAAGATATGAATTTTGTTCATCGTGAGAATTTAAAGAATTGAAATTTTGTAATATTTGTTTTCTCTGAACCTCTGTCGTTTGGTCAAAGCATTTGTACCTTGCACAATGACAAAAATCGCCTAATTCATGTGCTGAAAGATTAATTTTCTTACTTACTGCACTCATACGGCCAGTTATTTTTCTTTTCTTGGTTTGAAGAACAGGAAGCTCGTCTTCACAACTCGATTCAGAATTCGGCATTTTGAATTAAAATTACTGAATCAATTAGGTAATTTCAAAGAACCAAAAACGTTAACAATAATTGTTTTGAAAAGTTCTAATTATTCACAACGCCACACAATCAAAGATTCGAGAGACTGTTATCTGAATGTACACCAATTTTTCTTTACTCAGCTGGTTCCTTCACTGTTTTACATGCTTAAAAGATTCTTTGTTGCCATCTGCATCGAAAGGTAGCGATAACTAATTTTTCGCAGAAAAGTGACATGTCTGGTTTTTTCCTTGTACCCTTCGTTTATGAAATGTTTTAATAATATATTGTGGGGTTAAATTTTGTTAATTATATAAAATTATATTTTGTCAAGGTATTTGTGTGAAACGTGTTGCCTATAGCGGTACGCCTACGACAACAATATGACCTCCCACAATATTTTCTTAAAAAAATATGACGCCAATGAAATTAAATTAAACCAGGCTGCTCAAAGCAATGAGACTTAAAAATTTTTTATGATAAAAAAACAAATAACGAAAGAGATACTTAATGTAGTTCCTCCGGTCTCTGTATGACGTCACCCGCTCAGGTTACGTGTGTAGGTTCGAGTTCTATGATTATTATTATCTCCGGTCAAATGCTGTGTTTTGTGAGGTTAAAGTTCTAAAAGTCACAGCTAATGGAAGCAGATTTAGAAGTGGTCATTTTCTTTATGCGAATTTTGCGAATTGATTTATGTTTGAAATAAACAGAAATTCAAAAGAGACATTTATTATTCAATGTCGCTGAAAAAGATGCATTAGAAAGATTCCAAAATGAATTGATGTTACAAGTGAGTACAATTTTTTTATGATTTTTTTATTCCTATTGAATGTACCTAAAATTGAGATATAGCGTGTTCTTAGTTATAAAACAGTATTCTTCAAATGTATGAATGTGAAAATTCCTGAATATCCTGTTCTCTCTTCCAAGAACAAACTACATCAAAGTTGTAGCACGTGCTAATTTAATTAAAACCTTTATGATACGGATAAATTTGACAATAATTATGGATCTCGTACAAATAAATTAATGACAAAAAAAAATCAGTAGTAAATTCCAAAGTTCATCGAAAATGTTAAACATTTAAATAGAGCGATAATAATTGTTGAAATTCTAGAGTTTATCGAAAATGTCAACTATTAAAATAGAACAATAATAATTGATATCACCTTAAAATGTTCAGAATTTGGTCCATGCATGGATGTTGTAGAGTCCTGGTACTTAATTCTTGCTAAATATGTGTTGAAGCAAATTGGCCCCAAATACCTCAGATGTAGAATCCTTACAACTGTTGTCACCTTTAAATGGACAGGAATATGTTCCTATTAAGGCTTAAATAACTTGCCTGTTCTCCTGGAACTGCTAGTATTGGATGCCAATATACTTTGGCCCCAATTTCTTGTCAGGTAGGTTAAATTTTTATGAAAATACACTTTTATACACACACTTTATCGATTTAAGCATTTATCTTGCATGATTATGCGTTAATTGTTTAATTTTACTTACAAAAATTTTAATTTTATCAGGACAAATTTCTTACCCTCCTTTCGCTTTCAGGAACAAAAAACAAGAGAGAGATTTTAGATTCAACAAAACCATGGTAACCGATAATTCTTTTGTTTTCCCAGCTTTCCTTTTGAACAAAAATAAATAAATTTATGTTGGCAGTGAAGGCAAAGTTACTAAAAAAATATCAGTTTTTTTATGTTGGTGACTGGTAAGCTCAAATGATGTTTATTGGAACTTTGTTGTACAGGGTGATTTTATTTTAGTGAGATTTGGAATTCTAAAATTATTCCTCCTGATTTTGGGAGTGGTCACAAATTTGTCCTTAACATCTAGAAATTAAAACTAATCAATTATTTTCAAGGTACAATTTAAGAAATTTATAAAATTTATGGAATAATTATCTGGAATAAATTAAACTCATCTTGTAGTTTTTCTATTATCTTTCTATCTATTAATTTATTTTCATAAAAAAAATCGAACAAAGACTTATAATGATTTTTAATCATTGTTTCCCCCGAATGTTGTACACCAATTCAGTATCTCTTTCATAATATTTATAAATAAACATGCTCATTTGTATACTACTCCTAATGCAACCGTAACAATATACCAAAGGACTATAGTGCTTTTTTAATCACAATGGTGAATTTTGTTGCAAGAGCTAAGCAAGGGTAACAATCACCGGAGGGATTAAAAAACCCTTTAGTTCTTTAGTTCTGTGGTATTTACACTAGTTTTATTTCGTAAGGCCCAATATCTATAAAATTCCAAGTATTAACCATAAAAATATAAAAAAAGAATTATTGGGCAAATAATTAAACTTATGGGCGTATGGCTACTAATTACCGGTGTTTAAAAAGTACAAAATGAATTCACTGGCACTTTATTAAAAACTGTTAATTTAATTCAGATAGTCCCTACGGTGTAAAAAACATAATCCAGCTTATCTTAAAACATTACAATCAACATAATATAACATCAATCCAATACAAAATAATTTAAAAATCAAATAATTTAACAAACCAAATAAAAATTAAAGTAAAATATCTTTTTTATCATACAGTTAATAATTTATAATGATATTAACTTAATTTCCTATAGGCGAGAAAATATTGGGCTGATATGATAGGTACTAATTTATTTATAAAACGTGTATACTGTACACCATTTTTAACATTAACTTCAGAAAACAAACTACAATTAAGTATGACAACCACTTGTGGTCAATAACAATGATAATTGATTATTAAATGTTTCGAAGTCTATATATTTCGAAACATTGTGTAAATCGAACGACTTATTAAGCTTAATCTTCAATACCCATTCTCTACATCATTAATTACAGTTCTGAACATCGACATAAATATATAAACAACTTTGACTAATGCGTTTTAGGTCGTTTTGAAGGCTCGGGGATAACAGACATCATCAATCTTCAAGTTTGGCAAATGTTTCGAGAAAAGTCCAGTCACACATTTTGTTGCATAGGTAAAAAAAATCTGGAATGATGTTATTCTATTTTTGAAAGGGAATATACAGTAACTTGACAGCAGATTGATTTCGGATTATTTATAATTTTTTTTTTGAAATATGCCACTGTGGAAATCTTTATATGGGATTATTGATCAAACGCGGTCTATTGAACAATTGCGTAAAAAATAATAAACACTATTTATTTTCCAGTTGCTGCTTCCTATATTATTAAATTAATAGATAATTTAAGGATGAGACATTTTAGATTAACCACCCTAAAATGGTATTGCTGTTTTAAAAACACAAAAAATAAATAAAAATTACTTACCTATACGGTAAATAGTTCTAGGTTTGAAACAAATCATCCATATCTCCAATGTGACTCTTCTTTAATAAAGAAAGGAAAAAACAATGTCAATGTCACAATTTTTATTATTATAAATTGTACTTATTAGTTTCTAATCTGTTTGTAATGTGTTTTTTCTTTGTAGCCTGATGATGGCCGTATTGTAGGCCGAAACTAGTAGCGCTTTAGATTTTCAACACTTATAATAATAAAAATTGTGACATTTCCTTTCTTAAGTTCTAGGTTTTTTCACTTATAATATAACAAGAGCTTAAATTATTTCCGGAAATTTTTTGACTACTCGAACATTTTGAAAACTGTCCGCACAGCGACGAGGGATAATTTTCTTATAATATTTGTTCCCGAAATGAAATTTCCAGCAATACTTTGCGTGGGATTCGGTATGAAAATTTCACATTTTTAGTGTTCTCTATGGTTTTAGCTATCAAAAAATTTCCACTTAAATATCGCCACGAAAAAATATCCGGAAATTTTTTAATTGCCATGGTAACAAAATTAATGCATCTTATTATCTAAAAAGTAGAGTTGTGAAATTTTCAAAAATATTTTATCTTTGTGTTTCTGTGTCTGTTTCTGTTATTTGATCTCTAATATTGTATTCATTTTTGTTTAATTGTGTATTTTCATTTTGACTTCTGTGTAAATATTCCTTTGTTTTAAATACAGTCGACAGAAGCAAACATGGTCCGCGGAAAATATGCCAACTAATTTCAAGGTTATCACAATCAGCCAATCACGAGCCAATGTTAACGATAATATCAATTTTAGTGGCTGCATAAGTGAGATGAAAATACAACTACAGCGACAAGGACACGCCCACCTAGGGTTCATGTTTGCTTCTGTCAACTGTACATGGGTTTAGTTAATTGATATAGTTTTGTTATACAAAATAGTCTCGCCAGTTTATGATTGATAATTATCATTATCTTATCCGTATACCTATATACCTAAAAGATAATAATTGAATCTGCCTGTTCGTATCTTTTATGTTGTTTACCAGCCGTATATTTCATAACAGGTTATGGGTCCAGATAAGTTACGCATTCAGTGTGCATTCTTATCAAGATGAATAATCAGCTCCCGCACAGAAAGATGTTGAAGCTAGATCAAAATTAAATTGATTGTACTAACCCTTACTTTTTGGAAGTCCATCTTATTAAGAATAATAAAAAACTGTTTTTTTTAACAAAACTTCCACTATTTATTTAAAAAACTGCTTTTATAAACTCAATGACAGCCGTTTCGCTAGACAACTAGCATCGTCAGATTGACATATTGAAGTTACTATTTGTTTGTTTGTAGACAGGTACCTGATGTTTATTAGGTAGTTATAAGGCTAGACCAAGTATGGAAGTAATAAGACATAACAATATTAAAACCTAGATGTTATTAGCCCTAAGGAATTATCCTGGATGTATTTCCCTCTAAGATCAGTATAACTGTGCAATGATATAGAAAAACCAGCAAAAAAACTATATAAAAAAATCTGGTGTTTTCAAAAATTAATTGTACGAAGTACAATGTATACATATATAGGTCAAACACAAAGAGATTTTGAAGTAAGATTAAACGAACATTTAAGAGCATATAGATTAAAACAACCAGATAAGTCAAATTATGCAAAACACCTACTTGAACATCCAACCTCACTCTTACACACCAATAACATCCAAATACTACACACTTGTAATAAAAAATGTAATAATAAAATGACGGCCGTCATTGTGATTTAAAACATATTTTTTCAAATAAACTTGGAAGTTACGTTATAACGAAGAGTTTTTTATTATTCTTAATAAGATGGACTTCCAAAAAGTAAGAGTTAGTACAATAAATTTATATAATTATGATTATTATATATCTTAGCTTCTGTGAATTTATTTCTTAAACTTTGATCATCTATTCATTTCTTATGATTATTTTCAGCGAATTTTGATTTCTTTTTTTTTTAATTCCGCCATTTCACCAGTTTTTTTTTGTTTTATTAAAAAACACATATTACATTAATCTTGTGATTAATCACAAGCCAAAGACAGCTGGTTTTATCGCTATAATACCAGCGTTGCTACAATTCTGATTCATCTGTCAAGTTGGGTATTTTCAATGACGTAAATAATAACGATCACAAAGCAATTATTTTCTCATGATATAGTCCACAAAATACCACTCGTGATGCAATTTATCTTATGAGTCTGTCTTTTACTTCTAAACTCAACTGAGTTGCTTAATGAAAACACCACTAGTCCTCTTGATATTTTTAAGCTACTTAGCTTCGTTTATGCTGGGGCTACAACAGCTGGCTACAATAGTTCTACAAAAACATGGTGTTCGGGCCTAGGTGATATTCTTGTCCAACATTAAGGCGGGCGAAAATTCCGAAGGTTGACGCGATGCATTCTATCGGATTCTGTTGCTTAATTTAGGATTCCATATGATATTCTCCGTTTTAAAAAATTGAATTAACTCTAAATATTTTCCTTACTCCACTCCATAGTGAACAAAAAATACAGGAAGGTCATGCATTAAGGTCTGGAAGACACTGAATTGACGTAGTTACTACATCGTCTTTGCCCGAATACTACATGATGACTCGGCCACTAATGTAGCCCCAGCATAAAAGCAGTATTACTTTAGCATAGTCAACTAGGTAATTATAAATTATTGTAACTATTCATAATTCAACTTTGTAAATAAATTGTCAGAATATGTCGGAAAAGTTTGAGCCAGCGAGAATCGTGAAATTCGATGGAAGAAATTATCAGCTCTGGAAATTCAGCGTCTCCATAGCTTTGAAGTCGAACGACCTTATAGAAATTGTCAACGGCAAAGAAAGGAGACCTGAAGAAAGTGAAGAAAACAAAGCCCTAGTTAGGAAATGGAATTAAAGAAAAAATCATGCCATGGTTTTGTTTCTTACTTCCATTTGCGAAGAACAGCTTAATCACCTAGTTAATTGTGAAACTGCTGCTGAAATGTGGAATAAACTTATCAGCATTCATGAGCAGAAAACAGATATATCCAAACATGTCGTGTACCAAAAGTTTTATGATATACGCATGAATGCCGGAATGAACATTGCTACATTTATTTCCGAAATAAAATCTCTTGTAAAACAATTAGAAGAGATGGGAGACAAAATAACAAAAGTAGCCAAAATTTCAAAAATTATAAACAGTTTGCTAGCAAAGTATGATATGTTCGTTACGGCATGGGATTCTGTAGACCCATCAAAGCAAACACTGACTGATCTGATTGCTCGCTTGATGAAAGAATAACAGAAAAACTCCATAAAAGAGCAATCTCCTTGATGTTGGAATTATAGATTTAAAAAAATCCTAGAAACTTTTGGAATGAAGCAAACTGATGCAGATCTCTGTATATTCTTAGGAGGTTTTAATGGATCCAAGGTGTACATCTCTTTATACGTTAATGATGGTTTAATTTTGACAGAGTCGAAATATATCATCGAGAAAATAATATCTTATTTGAGAACTGACTTTGAAATATCTACAGGAGATGCCAGATGTTACGTAGGTTTTGAAATTTAACGCAATATATTAAGAAATGAGATGTTCATTCGCCAAGAAAGTTTTATCACCAAGATATTAAAGAAATTCAACATGTCTAAGTCTGTATCCTCATCGATACCTGCTGAGCCAGGAGCTAGGTTGAAGAAACCTGATACGAATAACAATTCATTTACTGCACCATATAGAGAAGCTACTGGAACATTGCTCTATATAGCTCAGAACACTCGTCCTGATATAGCATACTCAGTAAATTTCTTAAACCAATTCAACAATGCTTTTAGCCATGAACATTGGGAAGCGGTCAAGAAAATATTCAGATATTTAAAAAATACTCCTGGTCATGGAGTTCTATACAGTAAATCTAGCAATGAAAATTTTAAGCTCACTGGCTATACAGATGCAGCCTATGGAGGAGATTTGGACACAAGAAAGTCAAGAAGTAAATATATATTTGTACTGAATGGGTCACCTATAACCTGGACATCCAAGAGACAGTCGGTAGTAGCCTTATGAACAACTGAGGCTGAATATAAGCCTTATCACTAGGTGTCAGAGAAGTTATATGGCTAAGACGTTTGATGGATGAACTTGGTTTTCCTCAAAAGAATGCAACCTGAATAAATGTTGATAATCAAAGCGCTATCAAGCTCGTTAGTAATCCAGAATTCCATGTGCGAACGAAACATGGTATCAAATATCATTTCGTTCGTGAAGCAGTTCTTATAAGCTTCATTGAGTCCATGCTACAGTTAGCCGATATTTTAACAAAGCCCATATAGAGAGAAAAGATACTTCATTCGTTCTGCGCTGAAGATATGTGTTCCACATTCTTATCCAGATGAAGATATAGTTTCTTAATAAAATTGGGGAAGTGTTAGATTATTGAATTTCATCAAGAAAATCACATAGCACATGATATATTATATTTTGATATATCTGGTAGCTATGGATATGTGTTGTAATTAGTGAGTTGAAAATAAATATACTTTTGAACTGTAGTCTATAATTTAACTGAAGTTGAATATTTCTATAAACTGTTTTAATTTGGAAGTAATTTAATATAAATAATCATTCCGTGTATTAATTTTATTCGATATATTACTCATTTATGTAGAACCAATTGTAATTCTGCACAATAAATATTTTTAAATAAAGAAAAGAAAGCACCTGCATTACTTATTACAATAGCTAGACTTAAAATATTAAAATATCATAAGTTTATGTCATAAATATAATAATTTAATTTTACTGATGACAGCTATGTTTATTTAATTTATACATTTTGATTTGCTTCTGCTTCTGATTTATGCATTAATTCGCATAATTTAATTAAATTGGATTTTCTAATTGAAATTCCATGGAAAGTAAGTACATCAATTATGATTATATCTTTCAGTACATACCCTATCAAAGCAGAAATTATATTTTTTTATTGTAAGAGAATAACTGCATGAAGTTACTGCCTCAATGCCGTAGTGTAGTCGTTAGACGAGTTAAAGAAATTATAATGGAAATATGCAACAAATAAAAAAAATCTCTGTTCCCACAAAACCCATGTCAAATGCAACACCGACGATTTACTTATAAATCTTCTTATACGGTAATCAACAAGCCCCTCCCATACATAATTGATTTCATCGCCGAATGAAATAATAATATGATGTGACACAATAAAGCGTCTACCTACATAAATAATTTGAGTTGCCATTACTCTCAGACGTTCCTATAAACAATGCATATTGTTTATTGTTAAGACAAATCTAGTCAGCGGCTGGCGAACACAATGATAAATGGCAATTGAATGTTACAATATTTCATAGTTCTAATAGACCGACTGAACGTTGTTATTTAGTGCAACTGTAGACGAAGTGCTGGAGGTACACTGCAAAAATATTTACTTAATCTCAAAGAATTTTATAATTTTTGTTAGCTTTTTCGTAAATATCCATAATTTATTTTTATTCATTAAATGTTTAATAAATAGTTATGTTACTAGTACGGTAAGTACACTTACATACGGTACCAAAAATCCTAAGAAATAAGTAAAAAATAAAATATTAATATATTTATATTTGGTTTTTTTAAAATTTACATTGAATACCAAGGTAGGTGGCATATAGCCGGTAACTATAGAAACATAATATTTTTGTTTCTAAATAGTCACAATAACAAATAAAAGGAAATGAAAAGGGAGAAATAGATGATAGAATAGCCGAAGGTAGCAGAGCAGCGGGGATGTCATCAAAAAACTTGAGCAGATCTAGAAAGATCAGACTGTACAAGACGTTAATAAGGCCCACAGTCTCATATGCATGCGAAACTTGGATTATGAACAAAAAGAGCAAAACAAAACTAAAAATATGGAAGAGAAAGATTTTGAGAAAAAATTATGGGGGAATTAAAATAGGGGATAAGTATAGAAGAAGAACAAACAAAGAATTAAGGCAAAGAGCCACATTGGTAGGATGGATGAAGACAGATCGGCAAAACGGGAGCTAAAATGTGGAGAAGGAGGAAATGAAGAAAAAAGATCTCGTAAAAAATTATTGGAAAAAGAGACAAATTATTTGAAGTTGGCGGAGAGCAGGACTGGCAAAAATAAGCTAGAAATGTAAATAAATTAAAAAGAAGATCTCGAAGCCATGAGTCACTAGGCCTGAGCTGTTCCATATATTTAAATATTATGTAATATGATACTGTCATTATTATAATCTGATTTTCACTAAATGCCTCAAGATCAATAACTCATTACTGGGAACGAAAATGTATCCGTTATTATTAATATAGGTAGAAAAGTAAGTTCTGTTTATTGTGTTAAATATATTACGTACTACTATCCGGTAAAATTCTATTTTCCGCATTAAAATCAAGTACGTAAAGGTATATTTTGGTGTACAGTATGAAATAAAGATCTTATTATTCATTTAAATACAGTTAAATGATATATTTCTATGAGTAAATTACAAGAGGATTACGAATATTTTGTCTTTTTAAACCATCTAAACCATCATAAACCAAAACATGTTTAATTTACCCTTAAAATAAATGTATATGTAATAAAAATATCAGGAACCTATTAACTTAAGAATTTAAATATGTAGTGCAGAATATTTATACAAAATAAATAGAAATGCAGTTGTAGAGCTTCTAGAGAAGAGAAGAAAATTAAAGAAAAGAAAACATCGATAATGTGGTAAAAACAAACTGTACTTAATTGATTTGTATAAGAAATTAAAAAAAAAAGTGTTTACTTGAAACCGATACTGTTACCATTACATTTGCTGCTTACGTAACTTAAGTAATATGTACATTAAATATTTTTAAGCAGAATTTTGTAAAAGAAATCATACACCCGGATGATTGCAAATCAACAAATATAAGTACCTAAATGAGAATACATTTTTCCTTCACACCCATAATAAATCGTACTATGTAAAATATCTACACTTACTTAAGCAACAATTATACTTAACTAGAATTACCATTGATAACACAAAACTAAAGAGATAATTCTTAAATAATTGAAAATTAAAAGATGTGTAACTAGTTAAGTAGCAATTTGGAGTTTATGATAAATCTGATAATTTCTTCAAGATTTAATTATTCATCGCAATTGCACCCTCTGCATCACCTCTGCTGTAACCTGCGGACTCGACAGAAAGAAGAGTCCGTTCTACTCGTAGTTATAATCTACAGTTTAATTTTTTAGCTATATATAAATATTAAAAATTAATTTCAATACCTCTTTATAGGTACCCTGGAATACCTTCCCATAATCACAGCTTATTCATATGTAGAATCTGTTGGCGAACTCCTTGCCATTGCCTTCTATTGTTATCGATCGTGTTATCCCTTCCATCCTTGCTTTTTTTGGCCTTGTCCTTTTTCGATATTCCGGTGGTATCGATAACATTACTTTTTTGGCAGTCTTTCTTACAATTTTTGGGCATATCCATTTGTTTTCTAATCGCCCTATTTTAGTGCTTTTTTCGCCTACCTTACTGGAAAACCAATAATATGAACACTTAAAATATGACATAAAGTATTATTTATCAAGCCAAGGGCGAAAAATTTATAACGCAACGATTTTTTTTATTCTAGCATTAACAAGAAGAGAGCTTTTCTCAAGCATAATTCGATATATCACTTCTATATCATCGTCAGATTCTAAATACCTTTTGATGAAAGTAAGCATGTACATAATAGTATAAATTATACAATACAAAATTATTTTCTAGGAGCCTGCTAGCTCACAGGTATAAATGCTTGCTTCTCACGCAGACTCGGGTTCAATTCTCGACCACTGCATTTTTTTTTAAGTAATAAAGGTAGGCCAAAAACAGTTGTATTTCACACATGCCTAAATGCATTAGCACACCTTAGCTGCCCTCGTCACACTTGGGCAGCAAATACAGCCGCGAGCTGCTAATGTCCATTTTCCGCTCTTGTAATAGAATATGCTATAAATCATTGTGTCATATATTCTGAATTTTCTTTATTTACTTGTATTTTGTAAAAGTATAGTTCAATCAAAAAGGCCGAAAAGTCTTAGTGCACTATGAAATTTTAAATTTTTCACATACCAAAAGTCCCAAACGTTGATACTACTGAATATCGAAACTAAAAAATGCTGATGGTGATGATTTGAACCTAACTACCGTTCGTATAGGAAGTTTTACTGATGTTTCTCCATTCTGGATACTGGATTCAATTACACTTCTGATGATACAAAAGGTGTTTATTTGCCCTCGCAGCACTCACTATATACACAGTTTTAACACAAAATTTAATATTAACCACTACAAATATTATTTTCTAACCTAAAACAATCAACAATAAAACATATTAACAAAAAGTAATGTTGTTTATAGTATTCCTTGTAAAAACTGTAATAAAAAATACATTGGCATGACATCACAAACCCTTAAATCACGTTGCACCCAACATAAAAGTGATGCAAAATTGAGGAAAAGAAAGTGTGCGTTATGAGAACATGTGATAGATGAATTTCACCATATTGATTTTGAAAATGTTACAGTTCTTGATGTAGAAAAAAACTATCAAAAATGAAAATTCTTAGAAATGTATCACATAAACAACTGTGAGAGCCCTATGAATAAAAGATCTGACACTGACTCTCTTAGCAGAATTTATACTTACCTTTTTCAATTTAAAAACCTTCGTACTACTGACGAAAGTGATAGTCAATAAGTTTAAAATCCTTGATCCGGAGATGATGAGAATGTGAGAGATTTTATTATTCTCTGGCTCATTGATTATTCGTAAAAAATTTATTAAACCTCCTACTAGAGGAAAGTACTTAGTACCACTATGAAATATTTTGTTAAACAGGAACTAAAGTGACAGTTTAGTTTTATATCACATTTTCTACCAAAACAGTAACATGTTAATAGTAAAATTATCAATCAGTAGTGGTATTTTGTTTTTTCCTAGTACCATATTTTTTCAATAATTTTGTTAGATTGTGCTAGTGCCTCTGAGTTATCGATTGTGAGAGAATTTTAGTTCCTTAGAGTCATTGTCACTCTCTCTCATTACATATGTATTTTTAACCAGTACAGGTGACAGCTGTTAAAAATAGTATTTCAATCTTTACTAATGGAAAATAATTATTGACTTTTCTTTCTACCAATTTTAGTATACACTTAAAAAAAAGAAAAATAATTTCAATAAACTGAAATATAATTACAATAACAAATGGCATTAACCTTATTAATTTCCCTCGTATATAAAATTTTTAATCTTAAAAAAAACACTCAAATTATTATTTTTAAACAACTTGTCTTTTTTAACAACTAAAATAAATTAACAAAAAAACACATACATCTGGTAAAACAAACGAAAATGTTAGTAGTTAGGATATAATTTTTAAAAATTGTTAAACTTTGTGCTTAAAATATAAAATGATATCTCCTGGAAATTGGTTATATGTTGTTTTAAGTGTTTAATCTCAATTATATATCTAATCTCAAGTTTTTATAATTTTTAATTTTCAATCTAGCCTATTTTAAAAAAAATTTTAGCCTTGAAAATGGCAAAGTTTTCCGAAAGCTTGGTCAAGTAAAAAAGAGTTCACTTTATTAAAACCTAAAGTATTTTTGGCTGTTATTCCTGCGATATTTTGGAGAAGAGTTTTATAATAAAGCATTTTTCCGAAAAAAAAATTTTTTTAATATTAACGTTACCAAAAGATGTTGACTCGTCCACGAACTGTATTTGTCTCAGAAAGATTTTCAATTTTTACCTTCCCTATATAGGTTTATCCCCAGGTACCTGTATCTATGCTTTTTTTATTCATAATAAATTAGATCTGATTTTAAACGTCAAATTTCAAAACTTACAATACTAATTTCAAATTACAATATAAAACGAATAGCTTTTCTAAACCCCTTTTTAAGATTAGCAAACATTTTTTTAATCATTTGAAAAATACCGGAGAAAAAACCCGTCTATTCGTTAACTTGATATTTCCCAACAAATTTAAAAATTTAAATTAATGGCCAATACTTCTTAAATCCCATTAATTTACTAAATAAAAAGTCTTTCGAAATCGTATACAAATTTTCTTATTAAATTTAACCAATCCATCTCAATATGAATAAAAGTTTCAGTATTGGTATAGTTTTCGCAGTGTACGAAGACTTATTAGTGATGTAACGTAATGGGAATCTCGGTTTTCTGCTGACAACCTACGCGAAACTGTTTATGGAGCTTGGAGTCATTACACCAATAACAGTGAAATTTTGCTGGAATTAAAATTTAACTTCAACATACTTATAACTTTATATATGCACTCAATAATGGAGTTTTAAATTTTTAATACCGTTTTCTTGGCTTTTCACAATTTATTACAGACATTATACTAATTTAGAATATGCATTTGAACCATTTATCAAACAATATTATTATACGGAGACATTTTCGGTCTAGCGTATAAAACCCGTGAACTTGCTGAAGAACCAGTAAATGGATTATTTATTAATTTATCATTGAGGTTGAAAACTATATATGAAAATGATTATAAATCATTCTTATTTTTATGCCGCTGGTAAAACATAAATATCTGACCTATCATAACAAGAAATAAAATATATAACAATAAAGCAGCGATCAACTTTAGCACCATATTCCAATATACTTATTAATATGCTAAATATTTCCCATAAATTTTATACATCCTAAATAATATTTTCTTAATTAACAGCCAGTCGTTTGCATTTATTTCATATTTATTTATGAATGTTATAAGTGGCATATGAAAACGAATCTTTTTGTAGAGGGTTATTTTTGTTTTTCGTAGAAATATCAAAAATTGGCAAGCATCATAATAATAATTAATATCATTTTAAACCTGTCCTCTACTCTGGCTGTTTCTTGTGCATGTACATATCTGGTTGTTTTGAAGTTATGTTCTTGTAGAGAAAGCATTTTGTCCTCAGAGTAATAAGTAAACATAGAGTAGGCATATTCCCTACTACTTGTCGTCGAGACAGATTTGTTTACCAGCAGAGCATTGCCAGACGTTGTGTTTTGTAAGTACAAAGTAGAAAACAAAAA
This sequence comes from Ophraella communa, assembly GCA_035357415.1. NCBI lineage: Eukaryota > Metazoa > Arthropoda > Insecta > Coleoptera > Chrysomelidae > Ophraella > Ophraella communa. The sequence continues at coordinate 20,249,337 of CM068982.1, forward strand.
CGTAATAATATAATTTACAATTTTATTTTACTTTTAAAAAAAGATTTTTATTCAGAGAAAATATACTTTAATACATTTTAATATGCACTTTCTTACCTTTCTATAATACTGATAAAAAAGCTCTCGACCAATTGTATCAAATACCCATACCGAAAATTTGGCATCAATGCCTTTGTTTGCAATTGTCTAGAGGTGATTAGCGCTTTGTTCGATTTTTCCTGAATTTTTGTATATTTAAGTGAACTTTATAAAGTGTTTTTATTTATTTTTAATATTGAAAATGGTGAAACCCCGAAAAGCGTGTAATTTGTGGTACTTCGCAAAATGATAATCTAACCTATCACCGGTAAGTTATTCACTACATTGGCGTACAATTAGCAATTTCAATTAAAATTTATTACAATTAAGAAAACCAAATTAATAATGAAACACATATATCCTTTTAGATTTCCTTCCGATAAAAATATGTTAGAAGTATGGTGCCATGCCATAAGTGTAGATATAAATTCCTTACCAAAATATGCGTATTAAATTATTTAACTAACATTTATATAGGTACTGTACGGCTGTGTTTACCTACACCTCTAGATTTTCCATCTCTCTCAATTATAGGTTCATTGCTATTGACTACAAACTGTATATTATTGTGTTGTTGTGGCACCTCTATGTTTACTTATTACTCTGAGATTTATTCATTATTTAACACCCGAGTTATACCATGCAATCATAGGCGGTAAATGCCTTAATAGACTTAGCTAAGTCTAGCGAAACGGCTGTCATTAAAGTTAATAAAGCAATTTTTTAAATAAATATTGGAAGTTTTGGTAAAACGAAGAGTTTTTCATTATTCTAAATTTTTTTATCCTAAATTATAACTTAAGAAACACTTTGTACCTAATTCTTGGCTTCATGGTACGTTTCATATTTAACAACCTTTAAAGATGGATTCATGCAACATTAATTAAACTAAAACTAACATTAGATTAAGATTATGTTTAAAGAAATTGATTTTGGTAACCTTTACTTTGTGGAAGTTCATCTTACTAAGAACAATAAATAACTGAACGCTTATAGAATAAATGGTGGAAGTTTAGTTTAACCGTTCAGTTATTTATTGTTCTTATTAAGTTTAAACTAAGAATATTCAGTTGTTTATGCATCAAAAATTACGAAAATTAATAAACTGACTGACGTATATTTGTTCAATAATTTATAATTTGTCAGAAGTCAAAACAAAACTAGCTAACCTCAAATTATTTCTTAATATTTCTTGAAGGGATTCTTTTATCACCGTATTCGGTGTCTTTTATTAAGTACATTAAAAAATAAAACTTTTTATTTAAAAATTAACTTTTACGACTCAATGATCGCAAGTTTTAGAGAAACAGTTTGTTCGTTCGACAAATTTAGGGATTGACGCATGCGTTATGTCGAATTCATGTAAGAAATTAATTTCTTAGTTCAAACTTGGGCATAGGTATTTTTTGGTTTTAATTTAAATGTTAATTTCTTCGTTTCTTGCATAAACATCTTTATCACATTAGGGTTTTATGTTCTTAGTTTGAGTTTTAAATTATTCTTAGTTTAAATTTTTGCTTGCATGGATCCATCTTAAGAAGGACTGGTCCTACGACCAGTTTATAAATCCAACTTGGTTCCCCGCCACTGCCTCAAGATTCATTGGTTTGTCTGATCTACTGATAATTGCGTGAAAATGTCCGTTTGAAACGTAGTCACCATCAGCAAAGATAATTGAACGAGTAGGAGGATTTCGTGAGTCGGTTTGTACATCATTTTTCATATTACAGAGATTCGGGATCTGATTCCCATTTAGAAATGGATATTTTATGAGGTCCTTTCGAATAGTGTTTCCGGAATGCTTATAGATAAATTTTTAATTGTTACATCTTGCAGTAAAAAGAGGATAATAAAGAATAATTGAAAGGGAAAGAGGGACTAGAGGTGCCAATGGAATCAAAATAATTGTTTTAAATTGCACTATTGTATATCAACGAAGTAATAAAATTACATGTCGGAAATAAATAAAAAGATCTTGTGCCGACGACCATGAAGAAAATTTAATACTTTGAAAATCAAGCGTGAAATAAAAATAACATTCATCAAATAACTGTAAGTTTATTGTGATGAGAAAATTGATCCAACCAAGTATAAATTTTAAATTGAAAACCGGATATTAGCTTGTTAGCTGTGAGTATAACATACCCCCCTGGTTGTCTTACATATTATAGCATTAATTGCATTTCTCTAAATGGACCCAATGTCATAAGGAAGATACGAGATTTTCCAAGAAAATTTAATTACCAGAAGATTAGCGTGAGTTACAATTTACATATAAGCAGAAAGCTATTATTGGAAAGGTGGTTATTTAGATATATTTGATAACAAAATACATTTAACTGAATATAATTCTTATAAAAACAATATTCTTGCATCCCAGAAAAAGCTATATTGAACATATTCATAACATGTTCAGAGTATGTACCGAATTTCTTTAAGACGTAAGTTTTGTCCTCGGAATAATTCCGAATTTTTTAACTGCATAACCGCAAAAGTAAATACGAATGGCCGACTATAGAAACGACCAATAATTGGGTAATGTTTTATATAAACTTTATAAATATATACTCGTAGATACCAAATTAAAGAATATTTAAAAACTTTTTTGCGTTAATATTAAGGGTAAAATGAGAATAATTAAAAAAAAAACTTTTATTCGAAAAACTAGTTATACACTCGTATAATAATATAACGTACAATTAAATTAAACCAATTGGACATTAGATAAAACCTCCTTGTATGACGCATTATTTATGTTTACAGTATGAGGTCAAAGCAATATTTGCATAGGCGCATCATTCGGTTCAGAACAATAAACAACTAAAAGGTTGAATTAACTTTTACTTTTTATTCTTTGAATAAGATGAACTTTCACATAGTAAGGGTTAGTACCATAAATTGCATCATTCGGTTTTTATAGACACAAAATTATTTACAATACTAACTGCATTTACATATTTGATTGGTTGGAATTTAATTAAAATAAAAACCCTGATTTAAATTTTATTTTTTTATGGTACGTCATTGGAAACGGAAAATTGATAATTGGCCGCCATATGCAAGCTCTTTTCTGGACTCAAGGTCAATTTGCATATACTCCTTCCTGTTTCTTTTTGTTCTAAGGATAAAACTATTATTATTTTGACATTTAATTTGGTAGGTAATAAATAAAAGAATAGTATTACATTTTTGAAAAATAAGTTTATAGTACGTGGGGATCGAACGCACGTCCCGTCGCTTACAAGGCGAACACCGACCCACTACTGTCTTGAAGTATGACAAGCTATCCTCATTTCAAAAATTTAAACATCAACAGATACGTAATCACGAATACATATAACAAGGATGTGAAACTCCTATGCCGAGCTATAAGCGCCCGTAGCTGAATTTACGGCTCCTATCTGGGCGGAGTCTAGTCCACGGTCGTTGCGTACTTTGTACTGCGCATCAGTTCGAACATCATAACTATTCGAAAACACATGCGGTTGGTTATCCCGCTCGCACAAAGAAAAAGACAGCCTGTTGCGCAGTACGGAGTACGCAACGACCGAGAATTTAACCCTGCCCAGATAGCCGCCTTTTCTCCTGCTACCCTCTCCACTCGAGTTTCACATCCTTGTTATATGTATTCGTGTACGTAATATTTTTTTATGGAAAATAAGGCATCAAAATAAGGTTAAAAGTTTATTACAAATTTTATAAATTTGACGTTTGACATTAATTTATAGAATATATTGAAAAGTGGCAGTTGAGAAAAGAATGATCTGTGGTCTGAAAATTGAAATAGAAGCAAAGAATACACCAACTAACTAGAAGCGAAAGTAAGGGCTTCTGTCAAATTATTTTTTGTTTGCGAATGTCTGAAGACGCCATGATTATAATAAGATAGTTGTCAATTCTGGCAGAACATTTAATTTTTAAATTGACTTTATAGCCTTTATAGTCTAAGAGCCCGTGAACCCCAGACCTTCGTTATTTTATAAAAGCTGAAAGTTTGTCAGCGCATGCTCCCAAAAGAGGTAAGAACGATGGACTATTATGAAGTTTGGGTCACCGTGGCTTTGGCAGGTAAACGGTACTAAAGGTGTGTAAAATACCGATCTAAATTCATCACATAGTAAAGTGTGATTTTTTTGGTATTACCTTCAAAATATTAGTAAAAATCACGTTATTTATTGCCAGACACTTAACATCGTGGCAACCCCTTGCCAGACACCCCTAATGTTCATGAAATTATAATTCTATTTATGTTATAATTTAAAAGCTGATTATTTATTAATTAATAAGAAAGAACAGAAAATATCACTACAACTAATATTCCCTCAACAACCTAAAGAAATTAAAAGTTATAAAAGTATTACATATTGTGGAAATATTTCTAATACAATTTCAAAACCAAATCTTCGGCAACATCTGCAATAATTTCATTCAAATCACACAATAATGTTGGTACAAAATTGTTAAATGTAAAAACAAAATTACCTAAATTAAAAAAATCTGGTGTTTACAAAATTAATTGTCCAAAATGTAATGCAGTATATATAGGTCAAACACAAAGAAATTTTGAAATAAGATTCAATGAACATTTAAGAGCATATAGATTACAACAACCAGATAAGTCAAACTATGCAAAACACGTTCTTGAACATCCACACTCACTCATACACACCAATGACATTCAAATATTACACACCTGTGATAAAAAACAAAATTTAGATTTCCTCGAAGCACTTGAAATCAATAGACATCTAGCAGATCAACAATATAAAGTAGTTAATGAACAAATAAATCTTGGAAGTTCACCACTATTAAACTGTTTACTTTGATTGTCTTCATTTTATACATAGATAAGACGTAATTATAACATAAATATATTAAGTTATTGTAAAGATCAGCATGATATAGTTTTTTCCTGGTTTTTCTATATCATTGCACAGTTATAGGTACTGATCTTAGAGGGAAATACATGCAGGATAATCCTTTAGGACTAATAACATCTAGGCTTTAATATTGTTATGTCTTATTACTTCCATACTTGGTCTAGCCTTAATACTACCTAATCAACATCAAGTACATAGCTACAAACAAACAAAATGTAACTTCAATATGTCAATCTGACGATGCTATTTCGATAGCGAAACCGCTGTCATTACATTTAAAGGGTTTAGTACAATAATTTTTTAATTATTCTTAATAAAAAAGGGAACATAAACAAAATCAAAAAATAACTATTTTATCTGAGTTTAAAAAACTGTAAAAATAAAATAATTTGTCATTAATTTTTTTTTATTGGTACCTACCCTATATATACACTACTTAAGTCCTTAAAACACTTATAATTATAATAAAATTAATAGTATATTATTTTTCGAGGCAGAATTTGGGAGATTGATAGATTTTGACAGGGATTGTCAGAGAGATTTGTCATGAGAGATTTTAAAATGGAATATATTTTGAAGTTTTTTTTGACTAATAATAAGGTTTTAATTTGCAAGATAATAAGAACATAAAAACAATTAAACATCAATCAAATTCAACTAAATTAAATAAAAAATTTCACACCTCTACTTTTTAACAAATAAAATGACTTGATTTTGATTCGTTACCAAAGGACTTAAAAAAAAAAGTTTCAAATACATAAAATTTAAAACGTCGAGGTAAAAAAAAATTAAACTTAACCACAAGACGAAATTATAAATGGATATCAAACGAACGTTGATTTGTCAAAATAAAAAAAAAATTTATATAATATAAATATTTGTTGAGATTTTATGGTTTTATTAAAAAAATATTTCAAATCCAATTAACATATTGAACTTTTGATAATTTTAATTAAGTTTAATTAATTTGCATTATTAAATATTAGAATTAATAAATATTTAATATTATTGACTCCCACAGAAGAAGGGTCGCTACAATAAATACGTTTATAAATAGTTTCTCTTAAATATCTAGATATTCAAAAAAGCTGTCTATTATGAAAACTAGTTATACTTACCTTTAGCAATAATTTTGTATCACTTATTATTGTTCTGAACAATATTTTCGTTCTTTCATCTCAAGACACAACGAATGTGTAACGAGCATATTTTTTAATAAACCTTGGAATTCGCTTATAGGAGTGGTATAGATTATATCTTTATTACTCTTATTTGCCACAAATTGTGGTAGAACAATTTATTAAACCATCAATAATATTAAACCTCACATCCATTAATACCCTCCCTCTTCAACCACCAACAATAAAGCGCAACATGCAATCACTCAGCCCTTGAAATATGACCATATCCATAACTAACAGTAATTTCTTAGTTCACTTCAACCATTGAAGGGTACTCCCCTTCGTTAAGGGAACTTTTTTTTAAAAAATGTGTTAGGGGATTTTCGCGGCATCCTTCTACCCCGTCACAAATTGTTCCCGTATGGCCGGAAAGAAGTGTTATGGAATAAATTTAACCAATATTATTATAGGCCAGTTTTAATATTTATTATTTTTATTAAAATTCGATTCCAAAAGGACAAAGTAAATGATCTGTAGCTTTTCTAATTGTGTACAGTTTATAATTTATTAGAATGATTGAATAACAATTTGTTTTTTATCTGTGCCAAAATCAAGTGGTTACAATATTTACAAAATAAAGCAGGGTTAAGCAGAGCTAAAGTTAAAGAACAAAAAAAAGGGCTGAACTTAGTCCACAAAATTCTATAATTTCTATTTCTATTATAAAATTTGACACACTTTATTACCGAGACTAAGCCTATTGCATGGAATTGATTGTGTTAACCTCTACTTTTTGGAAGTTCATCTTACTAAGAACAATAAATAACTGCACAGTTAAACTGTGCAGTTATTTATTGTTCTTACCTATTGCATGGTCTAATGTTTTTTATCTCAACTAAGTGCATAAATAAATTTAACCAATAATGTTAACGATTTATGGAAATTATTATTGTTATGATGGCATCCGTCAAGTAGTGTGAGCAGGAAGCGTAGAGGTGACTTGAGTTTATGATGAGAATTTTTTATTGGGCTATATGGGGTCCGAAAAGTTATAGCTAAAAGTTCATGTTGTGAATCGTAATTAAGCCATAAACCTGGAAAAAATTATATAGGCATGTGGAGAGTGAACAGTAATATATTTATAGGACAAGGACAAGGACAAGCTGAAGCTAAAATAATAATTTATATTATTCTGATAAAAAATCTGGTAGTAGACAAAAAATGTATAAAAACGATAATAAAAAAAAATTATATACTCTGTTTTATGTTTACACAAAGTACAAGAGTAAAATTAATAACCTGTAAGATAAGTTGTGAGGTTGCCATATTATAAAAAATAGTAAGAAAAGTCGGGACTTACCAAGTTTAATAATCAAAGAACTCATAATTATACTATTAAATAGAAATAATTACACACAATTCGATTCGATATTTGTATTGATGCATTCAGTTGTCTTGTGTCATTTTAAAAACCTTAATTATTTTGTTTATTTTTAATCCAGTTGCAAATTAAAAATACTTTCAAACACCAGTTTGATAATCTACAATGAATAAAAAATACTCTCTGGCTAATTTAATCAACAATTTTAATAAAACAACATTTTATTAGCTAAGATTACTTTGAAAATACAATGTATGAATATGAATATGAATATGAAGTATGTTCTGGAAATGCAAAAGTATTTATTTTAAACATAAATGGATTGATTGGCCCATCTGATGAAATTGAAATAAAAGAAACATGCAACAAAAATTTTTAAGGTCACTTTAGAAATTACTTTTAAATTTAATGCAGATATCCAAAAGGGTGGAAATGCAAATTTAGTTAAAACATAAAAATGTACTGCAAGACTGTGTAACAGTCTATCGTCATGTCACCTTGCACTATTACCGACCGTAAACGATACCGCTATTATTACCGTTAAAACCGACCCCGATTCACTGTTAATGCTACTGTACATGAGACACCCCTTATCTGTTTGAACGAGGCCAATCAAATAACGCGCATTTCGCTTGCAATTGAATGTGCCGAACGTATCTTTTATGACAAATGACACGAACACGCCTTGAGCTAGACTATATAAAGGCTAGTAAGACAATTTTACACCCTTTTCTCGACTAATAGGCCGACTTGAAGAGTCAAGTATCTGATCTTGTGAATTTCCCTTTTGGATGCTGGTACGTAGACTTTTTTTATATTCTTTTCATTTTTAGTTACATAATTATGATTTAATTATAATAAAAATCTTTTCTACACAATTTACACAATTTTTTTTACACATACTATTTGAAATTTAATAAAATGTATCAGAAGCGTGCTTTCGAACACGTGGCTTCAATAATTGTTCAAGGTAAGCTCTTACTTTTAGACAAAATATAATAATTGATTAGTAAAAAGCTAGACATTATATTTTCCGTAAGTTAAAAACATAATTATTGACAAATTTTAAGTTTATAAAAATCTTAGAGGGTAGTCTTCAACGACGCTATTAAAACTTGCTTCAGAGTCAAACAATAAATAATAATTATTAAACAAAAACCACTTCTGCACTGTAATATATTTAATGTTATAAGAAATCAATTTTTCACGAACATGCACAAATATATGATTGTTTCAAAGTTTTACTAAAACTAGTGTTAAAACTTTCCAGTAATTTATTAGAACTAGTTATATACCTTTTTTATTCAAAATACATTAGTTTAATGACAATTTTTTTGCATTATAAAGAATAGGACCGGCCTCACCGTCCTGCGCATTAATAATTTTCAATATTGTTTATTTGCTTATTATATCCATGGACGCTGTCTTGGAAAACTTGAATATGACAATTTATTTGTTGAAATAAAGTAATTTGCTGTCCTATTTGAAAAGTCTGTCCAATGCTAACGCCCATACCTCCATGATTCCTTCTTGTACACATAAAAACTTTTACCCTTTAAGTTACCGCTAAGTCACCGCTAAGTTAGAGCCAAGTTACCGTTAAGTTATCGCTAAGTTACCGCTGAGTTAAAGCCAAGTTACCGCTAAGTTTAAAGCATCCTTTGGAAGGTCCCTATGTGGAGACAGTCCTTTAAACCATTTTAAGCTAATGTTAAGGCCACAGAAGCCTAAATCCAAACCACTTCAGAGTCGTTAAGAAAACCACTACATCTCAACCTGCCAGAACCATTAAATAAACATCCAGAAACTTTCATCCTTAATTCTCTACGAAGAAGCTGAAGCCGCCCTTCTAGACAGTACAGAAACCTAAAGTTAAGTCCACTTTTTACAATTCCTTTCTGTTCATTATCGGCAAGCACAGTTTCAATAAATATTTAATATTTTTAAAAACCGTTTCATTTATAGACCTTAGAGTATAAGTCTTAAGAGTGTAGCGTGGTCGGTCTTTTGTTTTAAGTAGCTTCTTTATATGTTGCTTAATTATTAATTAATTACCCACCTTAGTTTTTGTGTAGGTTGTTTGCTTAATCGAAAGCGTTCAAAAAGATAGTGGTGCCCTTATTACTTATACATCCCAATCCTTCCTATATTGAGCATTAACTTGGAGTCGAACCACCCCCTGGAGAGGGTCTCTTAGCAGGGATCTCTTTTGGAGAGTTTTGTAGTTACAAATTGGCTCCCTGCCTTTTTGGGACTGTAAAGGTTACAAATTGGCGCCTTTTGGGAACTAATATTGTTACAAATTATTAAAGTTGGCTTAAATTATTCTTTGAATTTTTTTTCGGGTACCAATATTTAAAAAAAAAATCCGGAAATTATTTAAGCTCTTGTTATATTGAATAGAAGTGAAAACTTCCATTAACATTATACATTATACTTGTTTCAATTTATTTTGCTTCTAGCAAATCTTTATATTTGTGAATTCAATTTTATGAATATAAATTCTCTGACTATTTAAAACAAGAATCGATCATGCAGCATATTGCGTGCAACGTTCAAAAGCAGTGCTTAACCGCTTTTCTGAAATTGCAATTTTAATAAAAAAAAAACCAATTTGCCGCAGTATGGTAAACTGAGTTTTATAGGCTTATTATGTAAGTGAGTTATTTTTGTCACCGCCAGATTAGTCTTTTTATATATGTTCATGGTAATAACTGTACAGATAGCATCTATTTGTTGTACTAGATGTTTTTAAAGAGTAAAATACAAGTAAATAATTATTAACCATAAATTGTATCATTTTTAAATTAGTTTTTTTTATATTTTAAAGAGTATAAGATTACAGTTTAACAAATTATTGTCATTTATTGCTGCAAAGTCTGATTGGGGGTAAATCAAAATGTAACAGTATGCATTATCCTGTTATTCAGGAATATAAAGTTAGTTATTTATATAAAATATTAACGTTGTACATTCTTATTATTTGACATAATAACAAAATTGAAATATGCAAATTATGCATAGGTTTTGTTCATAAATTTTTTTATGGTTCTTGAATAAAATTCGGATGATTAATGCAATCAATCATATAAACGCATGAATTTTTACGTATTCTTTTCATAACAAGTATATAGATTGGAATATAATTTGATATCTTAGGTTAGGTGGATATTGATAAGATAAGCATAGTAAGAGAAAATCTATTTAGGTCAAAAAAGTCATATACGAATTTATTCATAACAAGCTAGAAATAAGTTTTTCAAATTTTTTTCATAATCTCAAATTTGAACTAAAACCTACAAAAATGTATTAATTTCGTTTTTTTATTTTAGAACTATTTTAATGACAACAATGATTTACACTAACATACCAATACTAACAATAACAATACTAATTAATCCTTCATAAACATAAAATTTTTGACGAGGTGATGGACTGAGCACCCGTTTTTGTTCCGCTGTTTGCATAAAAAATTGGACAATTTTGAAACAAATTTTGAGTTTCTTACCTAAAACATAAAAAAATGTCTTGTAAACTCTTTTTTTACTCATTGCTGAATCACCATAGGACCTTGTTCATTTCACACAGCTCGTTATACATTTTCTTAGTGGCACTTTATTTTATATTTTACTCAAAATTTTATACAAATTCTTTGATCCATTTTCTAACGAACGAAAATCGCTGCTAACCATAGCACTGAGAAAGTAAACAATTAATCCAGCTGAATATTTTCTCATATTTCTAGGGGTTATATCCCTAGGCTCAGTTAGTCCAAGGCTTTTTGAGTGACGTCTATCCATTTCTTTCTGATTAGACACTTTTTTCTTTTTTTAAGGAATCTACATCGTTCTCTACTTCTTCCACCTTCTGCTCGGTATTCCTTCTTCCTTTTTCTTTCTATGGTCATCTTCGGTATTCACTAATGTGCCATTGTTTAATTTTTCACTCCCATCCACCTTAACGTTTATGTTTTTACTATGGCAGTTATACTAGGTTCTGTGTATAAAGATTTTAGCTATTGATTTGTTCTTTTTTCCCATTCTCCGTTTACTTGCTTTCCGCCATATAACTTTCTCAATACTTTCCTTTCCTATACCTCTAGCATTTCTACATGAGTCTTTCTTAAAATCCACGTCTCGCAGGCAAATGTAACTATTGGTCTTATTTTAATTTTATACAGATTTATTTTTAACTATTCTATATTTATTATTCTATATTTTTTTTACTCTATTCAAGCATTTTTTTTCTTTATTTATTCTCAAGGTGATTTCTTTTTACTATGTTCCTAAATATATAAATTTATTGACTTGTTGAAATTTGTACACCTTTCCAGTAGTTATATTCAGCCTACTACCTTTCGTGTTTGCAATTGTCTCTTCGTTTATTTCTAGGTCCATTACTTTTGTAGTTCTATTTTCCTTCTGCTTCCCAATATCGTCTGATATTAATTGTAATATAAAACGGAGGAGAAGGAGAAGGAGAAGGAGAAGGAGAAGGAGAAGGAGAAGGAGAAGGAGAAGGAGAAGGAGAAGGAGAAGGAGAAGGAGAAGGAGAAGGAGAAGGAGAAGGAGAAGGAGAAGGAGAAGGAGAAGGAGAAGGAGAAGGAGAAGGAGAAGGAGAAGGAGAAGGAGAAGGAGAAGGAGAAGGAGAAGGAGAAGGAGAAGGAGAAGGAGAAGGAGAAGAAGAAGAAGGAGAAGGAGAAGGAGAAGGAGAAGGAGAAGGAGAAGGAGAAGGAGAAGGAGAAGGAGAAGGAGAAGGAGAAGGAGAAGGAGAAGGAGAAGGAGAAGGAGAAGGAGAAGGAGAAGGAGAAGGAGAAGGAGAAGGAGAAGGAGAAGGAGAAGGAGAAGGAGAAGGAGAAGGAGAAGGAGAAGGAGAAGGAGAAGGAGAAGGAGAAGGAGAAGGAGAAGGAGAAGGAGAAGGAGAAGGAGAAGGAGAAGGAGAAGGAGAAGGAGAAGGAGAAGGAGAAGGAGAAGGAGAAGGAGAAGGAGAAGGAGAAGGAGAAGGAGAAGGAGAAGGAGAAGGAGAAGGAGAAGGAGAAGGAGAAGGAGAAGGAGAAGGAGAAGGAGAAGGAGAAGGAGAAGGAGAAGGAGAAGGAGAAGGAGAAGGAGAAGGAGAAGAAGAAGGAGAAGGAGAAGGAGAAGGATGCCTAAGCTAATAAAACACGGTACTTATTTTCATAAAAACTGTTCTAATAGAGACACAACAATATTGGAAAAAGTAAGCGATTCAGAGGAGACTTTCGATTGTCAGCAAAGAATCTTAACATCGAAATTAAGACCTCGAGGATATCGACGATTTTGAAGATGCTTCTGAAATTTTAACTGTGATTGATGATTAAAAAGAAAACCATCAACACAAATCAACTAAATTTAACTAGAATTTTATTTTTCGTAAATTTTTGTAGGATGTCGTGTACCTATATAGGTTTGAAAACGGAACAAGTAGTTGTACAAAATTATAAAAATGGTTTTAATAAATTTAGTTCTTAGTGTAATTATGTAATTCAAATATTTAAATTTAAATTATTTAGTACACACTAGTTTTTGCTATAAAAATAATAGAGAAAATCAAAAATAATGAAAAAATATTGGAGAATCATGATTCAGATTGAGGTTTTTTCAGTTTTTCGCAATTTTAAAAAGTTTAACGATACATAAACCAACAACTTCATCAAGACAAATGTTCGAGGAAGATAAGGAATTTTTTTTCGAAAAATGTACATAACTGAAAATGTACATCTTCTGAACTGCAAAAAAAACTTGCTTATTCAAGGTGAAAAGAGACATATTTATGCAAATGTTTATGAAAATTAAATTATTTATAACAAGAGGAAAAAAATTGGGTACTGGAAAATCGGTTTGTCGCTATTTTAAAGGCGAATTTGAGGTTATGTCGAAAAATATTCCATACAAAAGTTTTAGATTTCTTTACCATCTCCAACTTTTATGTGGAGCAATTTCCGCTAAAAAGGTTAAGTGTTGTCGTAAATCACAGAAAACCGTTTTCAACCCTTAAATTGCATCCCTATTTCACCATTTTAAATGTTTTCGTGTATAAATATTTTTCCCTTAAATTTGGAGCCTCATCAACATTTTTCACCTGGTACTTGCCTACTATTTTTTTCTTCAAAAAAGTATAGTAATAATTTTTGAAATAGATACCGATTATTTTAATGTTTGGTAAAAATAAAACCAAAATGTAAAGTTCACTTATAAAATTAATGGCATGATTACAGAAACAACTTGAACTGTCATATGATACAAATTACCGAAAACGTTTGCTCATCCATTACATCTCTTATCGTCATCTACCGAATTGATAATTTTAATTATAAACGAACGGGACAACTATGCTAAACAGTAACTTAAATTGTCGAAAAAATGCTGATGGAATGTCCTGATTTCGTTCGAGAATAATTTTGTTTAATTGCATAATGACAAGGACCGGGAGTATCACTGGAAGGCACATCGACATGTGGACGGTAGATGAGATCAGATCATTTTTTTTATGTATACTCGTATAAGTTACGATCATGGCCCGGGGTCGTGTTTTCTTTTGTACCTGTTTTACGACAACCTGAAATAAGTGGGTAAATATTTTGTTCAGTAGTGACGCAATAAAAATCCATGTAAAACACTTTACCAGAAAAAAGGATAATAAGAAAATTACATTAGATAAATTTAAAGAAATAAGTACGCTTTTAAAAAGTTTATAGAATAAACCTTTTTGTAGATATCCTTTGGGGTAATAAATTGTAGTGTACAAAGCACTTAACTGGTGACTTAATACGCCTAAAGGTTCGGAGAAGTTTCACACTTTAAATCTATAAAAAAACTTTTCTTTTCAATCTACATTGACAATCTGTATCAAAAATTGAAAAATTACAATTATGGACAATTACGAAATTTATTGTACTAACCCTTACTGTGTGAAAGTTCATCTTATTAAGAACAGTAAAAAACTAAATGAAACTTCCACTATTTATTCGTAAAATACGTTTTAAATTGTTTTAGCAAATATTATAAGCTAAAAAATTCTAAGCTTTTTAAACAAATTAAAACTGAAGCCGATGTAAACTGAATAATGTTGCCACAAGAATAATAGGTTTTTTTTATTGTACCAACCATAACCAAAGTCCAAAAAAAAAGAAATACTCTAATGAAGATTTTTTCATAATTTCTAGGTCGCAATAATATTGGGAATATCTGGTGCCTGTATAAGAGAAGAATTCGGTGTTTTCCATTTTTTTTTAAATCATGCAGGAAGACAGAGCAGCAATCAATTACCCCAAAAACCAAAAAAAAAATTAAACAAATTTTGTAGCATAGTTATTCCATCCTCAAACTCAAATTCAGAAATTTGCCGCGTAAACGACTGTTGGCGGGTGGCCTACGTCACTACTCATATGTGTCATTGAAAGCGCCATCATTTTATTGTAAACAGTGTATCTGTGAGATTGTGCGAAGTTTTTTATTTATATTTATTCATCTCTTTTCTTTATTTTTTGTTGAATTTCATAAAAATTAGTCAGTTAGACATTTTTTAATACAAAAAGCACAAAATAAGTATTTACGCTGTTGCTTTTACATTTCGAAATTCAGCTGCATTGAAACCTAACCTAACCAAACCTAACCTAACCATGAAAATGTCTAAGGATGGTAAATTGTTTGACAATGCTTTCCAAACCCTACTGACGACATTTTATGATTGCATAACACAAATAAAACCAATAATTCAAAATAAAATCAAAAATAAAATTCCAACTCTCTCAATTCCCACACATTAAATGTAAACAAACTGTCATCGATATGAGTTAAGACGTCACGACCAATGAAGGTGCGTTTCGACTTCTATTTGAATTTATCGATTTTAACTTACTTTCAATTTGATATTATATAAAAAATAACCAGAATTGTTGCGTTGTAATGAGTTTAGGATTAAATATTTATAATTTACTATATGATTACAAAGGAGTTTCATTGATTTAGCTAATGAAAACACCGAATTATATAATATTACTATGAATGACATCCAACAAACCGATGGTTTACTGATTGTAGAAGTACCCAATACAAAAACGAACATCCAGCGTAATTTTACAGTCGTTAATAAACCAGACGATAAAATTCCATATTTAGAAATTCTGCAAAAGTATATAAAACTTCGTCCATTATAAGTAAAATCAAATCATTTGTTCTTAAGATACACCAAAGGAAAATGTGTCAAGTAATAGGGAAAGGGACAATCGGGAGCTGATCTCAAATTGCCAAATTCTTAAATTTACCTAATCCCGAGAATTATACTGGCCATTCGTTCAGGAGAACATCAGCAACGCTTTTGGCTAATAAAGGTGTTGATGTCCTCGGATTACAGAGTCATGGAGGTTGGCGTTCATCGATAGTGGCAGAAAGCTATGTTGAAGATTTTTTTTAAAATAAAATAGATTTTGCCGAAAAAATATTGTGCAACACTAGTAATACTACTATGTATGCGATTCTGCAGGAGTTTTTCTTAGAAGTGAAACCACAGCCCAAACAAGTGAGATTTCATTAAATAATTTAACAAATTATACCATAAGTTTCAATATTAATAAATAATTCGTTAGTTTTCTTTATTCTTTCAAAAAATAAATTAAAATTAAGAGATTTTTTAACTCGACGGTAAGTGAATTACTTACCGTCGAGTTGGAGTAAATGTCACCTACTGACGTAAAATCTGTCACGGTAAACAGTCAAAAATGATCAATCGTGTAAAAATATATTTTTAATTTCCAGCATTAAAGTCTCATATCTCAACAAAGGAGGTCCGTATAAAAAAATCATATGAAGTTGTACATTATTTTAATACCTACTCATTCACAAGTTTTATCCTATTATTTCTGGGACATACTGTATATAAAATGAAGACGTATTCCAAGCCAAAACTTACAAGAGTTATTAGCTCATTAAATTTTTTTAATAGCAATTTTGCTTGATGTCCTAGTTCTTCAAGAAAGTCTACATTTTTTCTTCATCACAAATGTGTATTTTATGTATTTATTTGTGAGTCTCTGTTGTAACATGTCTATCGTCATGTCACCTTGCACTATTACCGACCGTAAACGATACCGCTATTATTACCGTTAAAACCGACCCCGATTCAATGTTAATGCTACTGTACACGAAACACCCCTTATAGACGCTAACTATTTATCTGTTTGAACGAGTCCAATCAAAGAACGCGTCCCTCGCTTGCAATTGAATAACGAACGCTTTTCTTCTGACAAATGACACAAAACACAATTTCCGTCTTGAGCTAGACTATTTAATGAATCGCCCAGCAATTTTATATCCTTTTCAACTGATACGCTCGTCTGAAGAGTCTAAGCAAACCCTCAAGTACTCATCTTGTGAAATTTCCCCTTTTGGTTGTTGAAAGATACAACCCGCTAAGTTGGAGTCAAGTCACCGCTAAGTTGGAGTCGAGTTACCGCCAAGATACCACTGAATTTAGAACCCAATTACCGCTTATGTGAAGACAGTCCTTCAAACCACTTCTGAGCTGTTAAGAAAACTATTACATCCCAAGCAGCCAGAACCATTAAAAAAACTCTACGAAGAAGCTGAAGCCGCCCTCCTAGACAGCACAGAAACCTAAAGTTAAGTCCTCTTTTTACAACTCCAGTTCATTATCAGCAAGTACTTACATTTTTAATAAATAATCTATATTTTTTAAAAACAGTTTCATTTGTTTACCTTAGACTATAAGTCTTAAGGGTGTAGCGTGGTCGGTCTTTATTTCAAGTAGCTTCTTTATTTGTTGTTTAATTAAAGTAATTACAAGGTGTTTCTATCTTTCTCACCTTAGTTTTTGTGTAGTTTGTTTGCTTAATCGATAGCGTTCAAAAGATAGTGGCGCCCTTATTACTTATACATCCCAATCCTTCCTATAGTGAGCGTTCACTTGGAGTCGAACCACCCCCTGGAGAGGGTATCTTAGCCGGGATCTCTTTTGGAGAGTTTTTTAGTTACAAATTGGCTCCCTGCCTTTTTGGGACTAAAAAGGGTTACAAATTGGCGCCTAGGAAAAACTAATATGGTTACACTGTATTCAAGTAGATGTTTTACATAATTTTACTTATTTGGTTGTAGCATTCTATATGCTGTGTTCATTCTATCTTACTTTATTATTTCTAATGATTTTACCCATGTCTATGCCAAATTTAATTTCCCTCTAAATTATTTAATATCTAAAAAACCAGAGCAAATAGATTTAACTATACGATATAATTTAAATCATCCTATATCACACAAATTAGCAGCTTCTAATAAACATAGACATATTATACAGATAAACATTGATAGAGAAATTAATATCGTAAACCAAATATCTACATCTGATAGATATCCATTGCATATGATAAATAAATTAATTAACAAGAGAGGAGAGAATCTATAAATATCACTAGTTTTTTCTTAAAAAACTAATAATTACTATTAGTATTATTGTTAATACAATTTCCTTCCCAAAAAATATGTTTAAAATACATAATGATATTTATACAAAAAACCACTTTTAACACCGACTTTAGATTTTGCTAAAAGTTATTCCCTCTTGTCTACCCTACGAAAAACGTTTTTCAAAAGTTTTCAAATTCCTACGTCTCTCAAAAAAGTTATGAATTTTAAAAATGGCTTTCTTCTTTGGGCCTTTTTTTCTGAATAAATATTACTTTAATAATTGAAACATACAGTGTGGAGACCACTTATGGAATAAAATTATTTGTGGGGTTAGTTTAGAAGATTATAAAAAAAGCTGGGACCCGTCAACTTTGAAATTCAAATGTGAGCTTTTTAAACATAAATTTAAATTTACTGGGTGATACGCGCAAGTTTGGCATCGTCCATGATCTATATTTTTAATGAAACACCCTGTATGTTTTTATAATTTTAAAAGCTCCTTAACAGTACGATCTCAACGAACTATACCGTGTAGGGTCTATTATGAATTGTACAGGGTAAAATTTTGAAATTACTGATAATTTTGTTGAATGTAGTAAATACAAAAAATTGTGAAAATAATAATTTTTAACAGTTTAAATAATGGTTTTATTTTTAATTAGCTGAATGCAGACCTCAAATGTCTTCACTAAGTATCAATATTTTGGGTTTTGTTAGAATTTTTTGTCACTGTATAGATTTTGCTAATATAATTAAACTAAATCGGTAAATAAAGTCTGTCAGTTGTTGATGTGTTGACATTTAAATATCGTAGTTGTCAATTCTTAATCAAAAACTAATATCTTGCGAAGTAATAATGAAATATTTAACTGAGACTCACCAGATTGGAATTTTAATGATGATTGGTTACAGCGATAATTGCAGAAGTGTCTAAAATTCATGCACAATTCAGAGATTTTGGACATGTCAAACCATTAAAGAGAAAAGATGGTGTGGATGAAGTGGATATTATGTTAAGTGTTGTGGAGAATCCAACGTCAAGTTCACTTCAAATTTCTCGTCAAAATAATGTGTCACACAACTGTCCTAAGGTGTTTCCATAAAAAAAACTTCATCCGTATAAATTTACTTTTGTGTAAGAACTAATAGAAGACGATCTAGATCGTAGAATGAATTTCTACGAAAGAACTATGAATGAATTAAACAGAAATAAAATAGCTGTTGGTACAATTATTTTTTATTGTTCATTTATACAGAGTGGTAAAAAAATACAATAATTAAATCAAAAATAAATCACTGATTACCAACAATTATAAATCTACGCACACGTTGAGTCTGAGTTAAATTTTATTGCTTACTAAGCTACTTCGGTTTCTAGAATGTTTCAGACCAACACACATAAAGGTACTGATAGCTTAGCGAATATGCTCGTAGCTCACAACCACGGGTCCCTGGGTTCAAATCGCATGGAGGACCTGGATTTTTATAATAATTACAAATTACAAATAAAGTACAAATCTGAATTGAAAATATAGCAAAGTAGTGTAATATTAAAGCTAAATCTAGAATATTGTTATAGAATTGTTTGATTATATTTCTATAATTCTTAATACATTAGATTCCCATTCATAGTAGTTCTTTTACTGTTAATTCAAACTAAATGTTTAAAATACTTTTGTGAAATCTGGAAGTTTGATCTCTTGACTTGTTTTCTTTGAATACATGTTTTATTATTAAACACAATTTTAAACCGTAAATCTGCATGTCTTATGTGCTTACGTGCGTCTAACTAATCATATTTCGTTTAAGGTAGGATTGCAGAGTTTATATTTTAACAGGGTAAGGATTGGGATTGTTAAATTCCAGTAGAACTTTCCTATTTGAATTTCCCCAAATATTACACCAAATAATAGACCAGCTTCATCTAATTCTCCTTCCATTCTATGTAGTCCAGGCGATTTCACTTGCAAATTACCTACTAGTTTATTTGGTTAGAATCGTCGAATTTTAGAAATTTTGTGTTGTTGGTTTTCTACTTGTATTTTCTTGTTTTGTTTTTTGAATCTAGTTTATAATTAGTTAGTAAAAAATATTAGATATTAGTATGATATTTTTATTAGTTAGTGGACGTTTATTTTTGACAAAATGGCCATTTTGGACCTTTTAGAGAATGATTTGTTTACGCCAAGAATGTTGCTGCATTATTTTAGGCAATATACCTAGTTTATTGTTAAGTTTTGGTGAATATTTTAAAATTCGATGGTTCTGTATATATTCCACCAACGTTTTTGTTGTTCATTAACAAAACTTAGCAAAAATGGGTATTTGGCCTTGGAATATCAAAAAATCGATTTATCGCATGAAAAACCTTATAATATAAACAAATCAGCATACAACAATAGTAAAAACCATGACATCCCCGCTCGGATTATTAACTTCATTAATAGACTTGAGTGTTTATAATTATATTGCAAATGAACTAAAAATCCGACTAAATAATGAAATACATTTTCTTTTGTAATTTTTCCCGTAGAATGTAATGCAAGAGTCGGCTTTTGCATTTTTTAATATTTTATAACAAAAATTTAACAATTATTGCAAATTTAGCTGTTGCAAAATTCATTTTTTGCTTTTTTTCATTTTTGAGCACATTTTTAAATGAGAGGTGTATTTTTTTTATTTCATGTGAAAGTAGACGTAAAAACGAAAAAAATGAGCCCCAGATAAACCTTTTCCAATAATATTTTCCGAGCAAACTTTACAGTTGAAAAAAAAGAGATTTTTCCAGAAAAATCAAATTTCTCAATTTCTCGAGGTTATTTTGGACAGAAAAAGGTAAGTTTTCACCAAGTTTCATCAAGATTTACGAATCCGTTGGAAAATTAAAAACCAATAATAGTTTTTTTTCCATTTTCCTCGAAAAATTGAGGTTATGTGAGAAAATTAACAAAAGAAAAGTTTTAGATTTTTACATGATCTACAACTTTTCTATTGGGCACTTTTCATTTTGACGTTAATTTTAGCCGCAAACAGCAATACTTCAGTTTTGTATCCCTTTTTCACCCGTGCATTTTTGCATTTTTGCATTTTTTTTTTGCATTTGTGCATTTTTTTTAATGTGTTATAAGCCCCTTTACCACCTCCAACTCTTACATTCCAGGTCTAAGAATTTCCGACTAAAAGTACAGCTCGCCTGGACTATTGACAGTGGCTTATGAATTTTAATCTAAGACAAAATACATAGAAATTGTCAGAATACATTTTATAATATTTAAGGCTAGTAGAGCAATAAAATCAGGACATTCACAGAATTACGCTTATATGGTTGTCTGTTCTTTGAGAATAAAAATTTTATGTTCAATGCGAAAGTAAAAAGTCAAAAATTTAATATAAATTATTGTTAACAGAGGTAACTTCTTTTCAATGAACATAATTAGCAATAACGAATAAATATACACATTTCCAGAGCATTTCTCATTAACTTTAACATAAAACATAAAACACATAATGTAATTATATCGAAATAATAGCATTCTGTAATAAAAATCCTGCTGAATTGTGATCGGTAGGAACAGACAAGCTAGAGAGCATTTGACAAAATGTAAATCGTATCTGATGATGAGATTATAATGAGTATCTTTAGAAAATATCATGGAGGCATAGCTTCCTCATATCGGTATTTCCACTCCATTTCCTCCAAAAGCGTTTTCCTTTTAGCAAAGAGGTGCGATTCGAGAGAAGTAGGTTAGGACAAGAAGCTCTTTAAATGTTAATGGTGAATTAATTACTGACTTCGTTTCTAGGTGAAATGTTTTTGTTGGAAACTTTCGTTCACTTTATTGTTTCAGTCGGTGACGCTCAGAAACCAAGCCAGAAGCCTTAAGGATATTATGCAAACATCTTTCACTGCATGTATAAGGTGCGAAAGTTAAATATTTATGTTACATTATCTTAATAAAATATTAAGTGTTAAGTTAAATGTTTTTCAACGAAAATTTAATTTATATTAATTTAGTCCATATTTTTTGTTGTTAATATTAGGGAAAGTAAAAATGTGGAATTTGATTTTTAATAACATAACCAATGAATTATGATGTAGATGTTAGAAGTTACCTAGATAAAATTTTTTCGAACAGGTGGATTACTAGACGTGAACTCATTGAACGGCCAGTGAGGTCACCAAAAATATTCAAGACTACAAAGAGAGAATTCTGATGTCAATAAACATTTCTCAAAACACAATAAAAAACGTTCAACCAGAATTTGTACATCGTTTGTGTTACTGTCAAATACAGCAGGGGTGCAGTTCGAATATTTATAAGGTCATGTATTTTATCAT
The DNA here is from genome assembly GCA_035357415.1 of Ophraella communa. Classification (NCBI taxonomy): domain Eukaryota; kingdom Metazoa; phylum Arthropoda; class Insecta; order Coleoptera; family Chrysomelidae; genus Ophraella; species Ophraella communa. The sequence continues at coordinate 20,271,575 of CM068982.1, forward strand.
AATATAGTGTCCGCTGGGCAAAAAGTATTTTTGATAAAATTGTTAATTTAACTAATAGAGAATGTTACATACGCGTTACTTTATGAGCACGCACAAAACTATTGTATTTTTGTCCACCCTGTATAAACATGATACATTTTTGGAATCAGCTCAGCTACAGTAATTTAAAAATTGACACAAAACGTTCCATTTAAAAAAATGACCGCCATGTCATTTTTCTCTACGGAGAAAATACAATATTCTGCTTAGAGATGGGGAAAAATGACCAATACCGAGAAAAGTGAAAGTGGCGTGTGGATCTCAGGTGAAATATGTGAACTATGTGAAAAAGCAAGGATAAACGATACAGGAAAATAGGTTAGGTTAGGTTAAATGTGAGCGGGGCGTTTCCCACCCCTCCAGTGCGGCCAAACTCGGGCCTATCGTGGCTCACCCCTAAAGGTCACAATTCGCCATCCACTCTGCACTTCTTAACAAAGTCCAAGATCGATTTTGGCGAGACTTTTCTAAAGTCGGTAGGCTCTAGCTGTATGAGCAAAACGAGCGCAGCCTGTTCATTTCCAAAGCGGGGCAGTAGCAAATAATGTGTTCTGCCGATTCCTCTGCCACACTGCAGTAGCGACAGTCTGACATATTACTCAGAAAAGGCTTCCTCAGGAGGTTTATAAGACGACAGTGTCCAGTCAACAGTCCAGTAAGAATGCGTAGGTTACTTCTACTCAATTCCAGGAGCTGTGCTGTTTTGCTACTCGAAGGTTGAGATATAAACGCTTTCGAGTGGGTAAGCCCCGGTATATTCTCCCAGTGCAGAAGGGTTCCTTCTCTGTCCAGCTGGAGATAATGTCCTTGGCAGTGCTTTTTGCTACGCCAAGGAATGGTTTCGATCCAATAAACGCGGATTCCGTTCCCTTTTCTACCAGAGTGTCGGCTCTTTCATTGCCCTGGAACCCAGAGTAGCGTTACCTTTTTATTTGCTCCAATGTAATTAAGGGATTCAATACAGCTCCACAACAGCTTTGAATCAACCCGGGTGGATTTCAGTGCTTTTAAAGCTGTCTGGCTCTCCAAAATTATGTATATGCTATTGTTTACCAGGGGTTGATCAATCAACTCCCTTGCGCACAAATCTATAGCAAACGTTTCCGCCTGAAAGATAGTAGCGTACTTACCAAGGTTTATTAAAATGTCATTTCTCGGTTTTCTGCTCCCACACCCAGTGGGTTTTTGAGCCATCCGTGTATAAAACGCAGTCGGACCCAGAGAAGGAGATCGCGCCTCCTTTCCATTCGTTCCTACTTGGGAATAGGACGTTATAGGCCCTTTCCCCGTGTACACGTGTGGCAATTATGTCTAACACCATTCCAAGGACTTGGTAGGAGTTTTACTTCCTCACCAGTCCCGCGTGGTCCCATAGTGCTTCCCCCGTTATCTGCTTACCTATCGACTTGGCTCGTTAAAAGAGACCATCCTAGCCTCCTTCTCCAAAAGAATATGGAGAGAAGTTAAACCTAGAAGTCTCTCCATAGCCGCCGTCGGAGTGAGGGACATAGCGCCCATAATGGCCAAGCATGCAGTTCTCTGTAGGCCAGACAATTTCGCTGCAGCAGCTTGTTGTAGTCCTTTCGATCCCCACGCCATACGTGACCATTAGTTTTATCACCGTTTAATAAATCCAGTAAATCTGTTTGGGATTCATCCCCCACGATTTTCCACAGAGCCTGGTTTTGCGAAAATAAGAGAGATGGTAGACAGACTAAGAGTCCAGAAAATAAAAACATTGGGGTGTACAGGGAGTACATTAGCACGAATATCAGCTTGGAAGATTGTGACTGGAGCAATACTAGTTTGAGGATAATCTGAGGACAACAAAAGAAAAAAAAAACATAAGGAGAATAGTGACAGGGACTTCAACACCTAGAATACTTTATGGGGGGAAAGTGGTTAGAAAACGGACTGAAGAAGTACAATCTCGAAGAAAGTGCTTAATAACTTTTATAATAGCTTGTGATGAAATGGCTTAAAAAATAGCAGTTGGAAAAATGAGAAGTTCTCGGAAGTATGAAAGGTAGTCTGGTGAAGAAGGCGAGCAAAGAAGCGGACAGGGAACTACAGCCCATTAGTCTGCTGTATGGTAAGAGTAAGTTTATGGAGGGAATAAGATTAAGGAATATATAATGTATGCTAGTGAAGTATGAGGTGAGTTTGGTTGGTAAATATCGTCTCTGGAGGGTCGAACAGCTAATAATATTTTTTTTTTGTATTGTATAGCCATGGGAAAAGGCATAACTATAATGGTCACATTTTGATATCTCTTATCAAATTGAAATATAATAATATTAACAAAGCAAAAAAACAAGATTTCTGGTCGCACCGGTAAAACGGAAAGAGGTGGTGCCCCATCTTGTTGGAAAATGATCGTTTTACGATCATTTGCATTATTTAATACTTGTACTAGAGCTGGATTAGTAGCGCCCTCTATAGTTCTTAAAAAATTTGGTTATTGAGATTACCCGGTATAAAAAAAGGTCAATTATATGATTTCCAAAAATACCCACTTAAAAATTTAATTTTTGAGTAAGGGACTGGAGTACGTAGTACACACTTTAGATAGAATGGAGAAAAAGAGAGATATCTTGTATTTTCAATGAGTGTTTATATTAACAATTTAAATTTATTAGCTAGGCGCTTTCAATCATAAATGGTTGGTTGGCCCATTTTATGGTTGAAATTGTAAATCTAAGGTCCACTAATTATTAATTATCTTTGAAATGTGAATACGAATAAATTCTCGACATAAATTCCACATTGCCTCTTTAATGAGCTGTTTCATTACCTATGGATAGTTTAAAGTAAAATTTTAGGATCACATAGTACTCGATAAGATCTTTAAAATGAGGGGGAGAAGGGGATTTAAGTTAAGGGGATGCAAGCAGCGGAAAAGTAGTTTCCTCTCGATTCAGAAATAGACGGGTTGAGGCGATTTTCCACATTTTCATTTTAGTCGGAAATTATGTCGAAAAATCGAGTGGTTAACTTTTCGTAGAAACTTATTTTTATAAGTGTTTGCATATATTTGCGATGTTCTTTGTCATTGCCCATGTTTTTTAAAAACTGATTCTAAGTTACTGTTAAATTTATTAATAATGTCCCTTTTAATTTAAAAAAGTTTCTACTTTTTGGGAAGAAGATCTCACCTTTCCTTGATCTGGGATGTCATTAGTAGGCTTTTAATTATCTTTACTTTAGTTGTCGTTCTTTACTTCTCCGGTCGAGTTTAAAATTTGTTTTATGT